>BTPG01000001.1:221365247-221518273 GCA_036245525.1 Semisulcospira habei | reverse complement strand
CTTTTTGTTAGCTATCGTGGGCCTCAGCAGACGTGTGTCTCGTGGGCTGGAGGGTAATCACTGGGGTGACAATGAGTGACGGAAGCAGTTCTCCCTACTTCGTTATTATCTGTCGCTAATCTGTTGCTTCACCTTTTCCAGACTCTCCAAGGCTGGGATGGGGTAGGGAAAAGGTCTTCGGAGGCGCAGGGACATGTGGCCACACAGGGCAATTAGGTTACGACCCTTTTCGCACACTGTTATCTGTTAGCCTCTTGCAGCATAAAACTATGAACGAAGAACCTTTCTGCCAAAACAAAAAAATCCACGCGAAGCACATCACAGGAGAAACATTTTCAGCAATTCTTAAAAAAATTAAGAGTTAGCATTTTTCACAACACTCGAATGCACTAAGTACCCCATGACAAAACTGTCGTCTGCAAGCCTGCATACAACCGTGCACATGCCCCCATTAGGCTCCCATGAACACACTAGGTCGACTAAAATTACCCAGATTTTGCTCTTTTTCACACCACCTGTCATGCCTTTTGTTGCTCAAAACGCCAAAAAAGGCAAACATTTGAAGTTTTACCTCCTAAAACGATGGCAAAAAGGGAGGACATTTTTTAAACTATTTCTTGCGGAAAAGTTACTACATGCACCGGAAGCAATTGCCCTGTGTGGCCTGTAATGAAACCAAAAAAGTTGCCAGCTGCAATCAAAACTTTATCACTGATAACCGGACCCTATAAGAAGATACACTGCCAAGTTTCAGACATAAATGGCTGATGGTTTTAAAGCTGCACCAAAATTACTACCTGCACCCCTTGGTGCCCGGAGCACCATTCACTCCTGCGGCTGAATGTCAGCACCACACATGTAAAGATCCAAAAAGAAAGACTTATGTTCAAGCTAACAACCCTATATTTTGCAGACAAGCAGACACACATGTTACGCATTCAAAACAACCAGCAACAACAATTTTTAACGGTTGGTTATTTTTTGGCCATTTATTTGCTATACTACCCCCCCCAAGCAGGAACCATTTTGACAGTTTTTTCAACTTTGAACCCAACTGGACAACATAGAAAAGCCCTTGCACTGTTTAAAAAAATTCAGCAAACTGCCTAACCACAACTAGTCTGCATGAGGTGTCATTTCTTTTATTCCTTCCTTCCAGCTTTAAACAAGGCTTAAGATACTGAAGGCAACTGAAGCCATGTTCCGCACTTTTTCTGAAAATGAATCACCAGCCAACATGCTTTTTCTTGCAAACGGCTACAAATCCTTGTACCAGTCAACTCAAGGGACCAAGGTGCTTCTCTGACTTTGACTACTTTGCATGGCAAAGCAGCAGAATGCTTTAAATAGTGTAAAATGCTTGAAAAAGTAGCAAAAATTTGACATGAACACCTGCGTGCATTGGGGGGGGGGGGGGGGGAGGGCGAGGTGGGGTGGGGGGGGGGGGGGTGGGGGGGTGGGGGGGTGGGTGTTAATGCTTTGGGTTAGTATTATTAGGGCAAGCATAGTAGAGTTAGGATTAACATAGTAGTTTTAGGATCTGGGTTAGCATAGTAAGGTTATGCTTACCATGACTGAGGGTTGGGGGTGAGGGATATTAGGGGGGGGGGGGGGGGGGGGCACGGGAGCAAGAAGGTGGTGTTGGGGGTGGGTGGTTGGAAATGTGTGGAATCGATTTTTAGGCATAATAGATATGCTCAGGATACAGCAGGATGATTTGTGTTTGAAAAAGGTCAAGAGATTTCTCACACACTAACTTCTCGATAGTATTTATGACAATCGTGCCGTTTCACCGCACAACACCATCTAAACCGACTTCAGAAACCAGTCAAAACAACATGTTTTGGTGTCACCACACTGAGGTTTGCAGTTTACAGCATGTTTTCACTAAGATGAATCTCACAAAGCCTCAAATACACTGTGCAGGATAAACGGGTATGTTTGAATGCAGTCAAAACAAAAGCAAAAAATCGGCCACCCGACAACCATCAAATTTAACTAAATTTTATCTAGATCACACCGTAATGACTGTTGCCTTGTCAGAAGTGTTTTGGAATAACACTATGACAGAAAATGTGACCTGGGATTGTTCCTGTATGTTTTTTAGCCTTTTCTTTCCATTTCGCACAAATATGCACCATTTTTGCCACTATAATCCTTATACAGCTAAATAAAGCTATCTGTATGGCATCAAAAGTGCCAACATGGCCTAAAAACACCTGATATCGGCATAAAAAGCAAAAAATGTCGATTTTTTGGCACAATCTCCTTCCAAACGCCAATAGTAGAAAAATTCACTCTGCCTTTACAGGCCACACAGGGCAATTAGGTTACGCCCCCTTTTCGCACACTGTTATCTGTTAGCCTCTTGCAGCATAAAACTATGAACGAAGAACTTTTCTGCCAAAACAAAAAATCCACGCGAAGCACATCACAGGAGAAACATTTTCAGCAATTCTTAAAAAAATTAAGAGTTAGCATTTTTCACAACACTCGAATGCACTAAGTACCCCATGACAAAACTGTCGTCTGCAAGCCTGCATACAACCGTGCACATGCCCCCATTAGGCTCCCATAAACACACTAGGTCGACTAAAATTACCCAGATTTTGCTCTTTTTCACACCACCTGTCATGCCTTTTGTTGCTCAAAACGCCAAAAAAGGCAAACATTTGAAGTTTTACCTCCTAAAACGATGGCAAAAAGGGAGGAAATTTTTAAAACTATTTCTTGCGGAAAAGTTACTACATGCACCGGAAGCAATTGCCCTGTGTGGCCTGTCAGTCTGCACACACGGCTCCCCCCCCCCCCCCCTCCCTTTTCCAAACAAACAAAAACCAAAATATACACAGAACCCTCACAATCACCCCTGCTCCCTCCCCCTTCCTATCCCAAACAAGCAGGCAGACAGACAGTCCTGCAAACAGATACAGGCAATGTTTTCGCATCATACGGACACACACACACACACACACACACACACACACACACACACACACACACACACACACACACACACACTGTTTTTCATGTCATCAACCCTGTACGTCTTGAAGTGTGGGGCTCTTTGTACTGCTGACACGAGCTTCAGACAATTTATGTAAACCATAGTTTATTTAGAATTATAAGGATAGTATCGTGTACCTTGAGGAATTTTTTCTTCTGGTTTGCAAAAATGGGCATAAATACGCCCGCTACCTGCCAGCAAGAGGCATTGAGTCTCATGAGCTCCTGCGTCCTGCAGGGGCTCATGAGACTCTATGCTTCTTGTAGATATATGAGGCATGGTTGACGAACTATGATGCTTTATGTAGCTGTCTGGCGTCTCGGTGAGTAACCGAGCACACGATGCTTTCTGCATAAACTTGACAACATAGAAGTAACTCGAGCCAGCTAGAGGCACAGATCCTCATGAGCCCCCGCAGGCGCGGGGGCTCATGAGGATCTGTGCCTCTTGGGTATATTGGACTTTCGTGCTATGCTTTCAGTACATGCGTTCTCCACCGTGGTGTCGTAGTACGGAAATTCACCTGATGTTGCCGGGGGTTTGTCTGTTTTTATGTTATGAGAGATGATTATGCTCGTTTGTCAAGAGCGTAAGATCATGGTACTCTCTGTGCAAACTACCTACATAAAGCATAGATCCTCGTGAGCTCGGGCAGAATTGTGGAGCTCATGAAGAGAATGGCGCTAGTCTTGATGGCAGCATTACAGGTTACATGCATGCTCCTGGTATGGAAGGGGTACTGCACTGTTCTACTTTGAAAGCGAGATGAGCCAGCTCTTTGTGGCGCTTCATTATGCTCGTTCATACTCTTTACGACAAGATGGAAAGCAAATCAGGAAAAAGACAGCACGTTTATTTTTGTGAAAAGCAAGATTTTCATTGTATTTCAGTGAACACCCGGCTTTTCACACACAATGGTCTTTTACCGTCGCAGGGCAGACAGAGCTGTGCATGACAAAGGGGGATTTGTATCAGACATTTTTGCTGGTTTTATTGATTTATTTTTTAAAACACGTAGCAGTCAGCGGAACATGGTATATTTTAGCATGGAAAAAGCGAGTTTCGACCTGGTCCGTTTGGGATCTTGCGGCTCAAGGCCATGAGGTTCAAAATCACTGTCGGGCACAACAAAGAAACGTAAGCAGATGAGAACAAGGAAAACAACAACATCAGTCAGCAGTGTTCGTTCAGACAATATAGAACACGTCTAATCCAGACCAAAAAGGTGACTGCCAATCATGTATGTAAAATGTAGAGAGTAACCCAAACGAAGAAAGAAGCACGCTTAGAAAAGACAGTTACAATAAAGTTTATCAATATTTCGGGTAAAAAACTTTTTTTTTCCAAAATTGACAAGTATATGACAAGTACTTACCCTTTCACTTACTTTCTCCACGCACAGACAAGATAAGTAGAGAAATGTATGCTCGTTGTTTGTCTGTTTCGATAAAAGGGTTTTATCCAAAATATTAATAAATTCTGCTGTACCTGTCTTTTCTAAGCGTGCTTCTTTTTTCGTTGGGCTATTTTCTTCAGTCTAATCGCTAACGCCTTTTGCTTACATGCATGCATCTGCGGTGACTCATGAAGAGCCTAGCCGTTTCAGACCCCGTGCTCATACAGGCCCACCGCGGTGTCCTGACTTCCGGCAGACCCGTCGTTATTTTCACGGTCTGGTAACACGCACAGGTTATCTGTGGTAGTTTCGGTTCATGAGTCTCTTTATTAGGTCAGGCCACGTTTTAAATGGCTTCATTTAGTAGCATCGTGCAGTTTACAGTTTCCTGTGTAACCATTGGCGCACGGCATTGAACCCTATACCGTGCAGTCTTTGTTCCAAGCGTTCCAAAAACTGAACCCCGCTTCGGCTGTCGGTAGCGTTCTTTGTCGAGGTGATTCCTGCAGGAATCACCTCGACAAAGAACGCGGCCACGGACAGCCAGAGGGTTGAAAACGGATACCGAGTTTTTGCGTGTCATAATGTACATCAAGCAGCATATTTGATAGCTTTTTTCCACATTGATATAGAAAAATAAAAGTTTAATGCTGATGCTGCATGTTTCCATGAAAACTACCGCTTGAAATACAGGCAGAAGCGGTTTGTCGGGACATCCAGCACCTTAGTGGTTCTTTGTGTGGGATACCCCTCGTAAGCTCCCTCCCCTTTTTTGTTTTGTTTATGAAGACACAAAAATCCCGCCTGAAATTGCAAGCTTGCTCTTTTTACAGACCTTTTGCTTTGTTTGTCTTTTCCCACCACTGACCAGACAAGTGACCCAGGGTCAGATTTCAGTCTTAATTAGTTCTCTCTTCAAAGGGGCAGTTTAGGGCTGAGAGAGGGGTGAGTGTCTGAGCTAATGGCGGAGTGGCTGATTAGTTCTGCTCAGTGCCGTGAACTGGTGAACATTTTGTTCTGTGAAGTTTTTAGTGCGTCGCCAAGGAAATTGGCTCCCTTTGATGTCTCGCACTTTGCCGTACTCAATATAAAATCACAAAATTAAGCCCGTTTTAGGAGCAGGATGGAAGTGTATGTGATAATTTCAACTAGCAAGAGACACAGATTCTCACGAGTCCCTGCATTCGCTGGAACTCATGAGAATATAATTATTATGCCTCTTGCAAATGAATGGTCTGTGATTGTCCATTACATGTCTTTCGCTACACGTACATGTGGTCCTTTCCCACCAGATCTGATCTCATGTACATATTTTATGTAGAGAGGGGTTTAGCAGTGGTGCTGTAAAGTTGACAGTTGTATGGGGCGTGGGTTTGGTAGGTGGGGTAATCGCCGCCATCTTTCAGAATTCATACTGACAGATTGTGAAACCAGATGGCTGGTTCTCAGACAGTGCTTATACTATGACGTATACAATGGAAGTACTGCGTGGTTCCTAGAATGGCTGGGTGGTTTTTGTCAGAGTGTGAAAAGAAGAGCCAGTCAGCATGACCACCTTGATGTCTCAGATCAAAAACCTAAATCTACGTCTCTGCTGGCAAAGTTTTGTATCAGAACGATTCATGGGTGTCCTTCACTTGGCCTGGACAATCATGTTTTACGTTTTACAAACATATACATAGAATACAGCCTTACAGTTTTACAACTTCGTTAATCATCGTTGCAATAAATGATATAGTTACCTTCAGCGTGACCAGACGTAGCTAATGACTTGAGAGACATAATTAATTTCCATCCACTGCCATTATCATCCATCGTATAATAGTAAATTATGATTTAATATTAGTCAACTGTTATCATTCGTATTCTTGTCTGTAATTTTGACCTTGAGGCGCGCGAAAAGCCAAAACCCATTTAAGCCCTTCCATGCTACGGCAAAATGTGTATCGACCATGATAGTTCAAGGGTGGTGTCAGCATAGCTTCGCGCCTGTAGACACCAAGCAATTCTGGCACCACCCTTGAACTGTCATGGCCGATCTGTCTCCAGAACTGTGATGTAAGCCTCAGAGGACAGGCACATAAATTGATAATTATATCCTCAGGATGTAGTGAGTAAAATGAGTTTTGAATTTTACTATAAATCATGATGAATCGACGAATACCTGCTGAGAAATTCCCACTTTCCTATGTTAAGCAAACACATCAGCCTGCGCAATTGTTCTTGTGTGCGGAAGCTTCACTAGCCTTTCTCATTTAAAATATCACTGGACTTCTGACTTCCTTATTACAAAGTCGCACCACATAAAAACTGTCCTCTCAGGTCACTCCGTGCAAGCAACGACGGATACTCGCATAGATTCTCATGAGCCCTGCTGTCGCAGGGGCTCATGAAAATCTATGCCCCTTGCAGATGGCAATGCCATTGTCTTTACGCATATGGTGTCCTCATTAACAAGTTTTATAATTATGGAACCGACGTGTGCCACAAAAAGGAACAAGTGCTCATGAGTCCCATGGATACAGTAGCTCATGAGAATCTATGTTTTGCAGTTGCAGTTGGAAAGGCGCCAGAAATATTAGTAGATGCTCAAGAGTCCCTGTGGCTGCAGGGGCCCATGAAAATTCTGTGTCCCTATCAGTCCCAGTTTGGAAAAGGGCTTGTACAGACAGACAGGACACAGAAAGGTCTTGACATTAAAGTGTCAGCGCAGGGGGGCGGTGTGTTTGTATGACGGATTATCATTTTTAGCTGTTTGGCTCTGTGCCCGAACGACTTCCGTCTGCTAGAAGCATAGAGCCTCATGAGCCCACGCCTGATGCGGGGGCTCATGAGGATCTATGCCTGTAGCAGGACACGATTAATTCGTTCGTGATCTTCGCATGGACAAGGTAATGAAGTTTGAAGTGTGTGTATCTTTGATGATGGGTTGACGGAGATAATGAAGCGTGCTTGTCCGTGATGTTGAACCGTAAGGCTCATGACCGTAATGTTCGAAATCTCAGAGCGATATACAAATAGGAATGTCATTCTGTCTTTCCGCTATGAATATTTAATGACTTGTCCAGTCATGAGCGCGTGTGGAACACATGCACATGTAGCTCTCAAAAGCATAGTGATGTATTTGTCTTTATGAGAACTGCAACCGCCAGAGGGCCATGAGAATCTGTGATTTTCGCAAAGGGAGAGGGAGTTATCAACTTACTTGCCTTTGGGGCAGTGGGACAGATTCGGAAAGGTCGCGCTATTTCTGTGCTGGTTTGTGAGTCTGGGCATTACGGCTACGCGCATACCGTCCAAACTCACAGACCAGCCTACCCTCGGATATGTGACCGCAACCGTAACATTTGCCGACTGTATTACTATTGGGGCTGTATTGGTGGTCATTTGTGTGATGTGACTAGTGTTGTCCATTTGATGCTGTTGCTTTCGAAGCGAGGTAGGTGCGTATTTCTGTACCAGATTCATTTGTGTGCTGGTCTGTGATTTTGGACCTTACGGCTTTCAGCCATAAGGTCCAAAATCACAGACCAGCATTGCAAGCATTATGATATGTCGTTGGCAGTGCTTGTTTTGAGCTTCAAACTGCTGCTCAAATGTTCTGGTCAAAGTATCCAGTGTTCGTGTTTCTTTCTTTTAACTTATATCATGCTGAGGTTAAAAGCTTCAAATTTGCACACTGCCATATGCAAGCTACATTATAGTACTACAGATAAGGATATCGACCAATGGCTTTAGTTCAAGGGTAGTGTCAGAATAGCTTGGCGCCTAGAGGCGCCAAGCTATTCTGGCACTACCCTTGAACTATTTTAGTCAAACTTATTTCACACACTGGTGTATTCTGAATGATAAGGTAACCCCCCCCCCCCCCCCCACAAAAAAAAAAAAAAAAAAAAAAAAAAAAAAAAACAGGACTGATTCCTGAGTATGGGTGACACGCACGATTGTTTCCCTTCTCTTGAGACAGTCTTCAAGCTTGGGTATTCGAGCTTGGGTATCTGCGTACCTAAAGCGTGTCTAAGCGTGTCGTTGTATAAAGCGTGCGCATGCGTGCGCGAGTTGTGAGTGCGCGCTTAGAGTTATAATTATTATAAGATAAGCGCATTATAAATTCAGTAATTATATTATTATTTATTATTATTACCTTGCGTGAATGATCGCACTTCTGATATGGACAGACTGATTATGGACTGATTTGACGAGTGACGTAACTGGCTGTGTAACCATTACTTATAACCGTCTTAATCAACTTGGTCGAAAGTAACTTTAAATTCTAAATGAGTAACGTCTGTCTGTCTTTCTCAGGATATACGTGTAATTTTTGGCTCACATGCGAAGCAAAAGTGAGTCTATATTTTGGGCCCGTGGTCGTCCGTCCACCGTCGTCCGTCGTCCGTGGTAAACTTTAACGTTGGCATTTCTCGGAGACTATTCAAGCCAGATTCTTCAAATTTAGCCCAAGGATACTTTGTTGCACAACCTTTCTAAATATACCAGTTTGAGTGACATCTCACAAAGGTCAAGGTCACAGGGGATCAGGAAATACGTCCGAAATAGCTATATTTTGACATAATTTATTTTTTCTCAAATACTATTCACAACTTCAAACCCAAACTTGGTACAAAGATACCTGATGGTAAGACCTTTCTATGCATACTAATTTGGTTGATCCCTCGGAAAGGTCAAGGGCCACAAAAGCTCAGGTGAAAAATAGCCATATATTGACAAACGATGTTTTTTCCTCAAATACTATTCACAACTTCAAACCCACATTTGGTACAGAGATACATGATGGTAAGACCTATGCTTACTAATTTGGATTACCCCACGGAAAGGTCAAGGGTTATGAAGGGCTCAGGAAATAGGTCCGAAATAGCCATATTTTGACAAAAGATGTTTTTTCTCAAATACTATTCACAACTTTAAACCCAAACTTGCTACAGAGATACCTGATAGTAAGACTTTCTATGCACACTAATTTGGTTGATCCCTCAGAAAGGTCAAGGGTCACGAGAGCTCAGGAAATAGGTAAAAGCCATATTTTGACAAAAGATGTTTTTTTCTCAAATACTATTCACAACTTCAAACCCAAATTTGGTACAGAGATACCTGATGGTAAGACCTATCTATGCATACTAATTTGGATGACCTCTTGGAAAAGTTAAGGGTCGCAAGAGGCTGGCAAATGTGTGTAAAATGCTGATTTTTTAATAAAAATTGTAGGTATTACCAACAGTTTTGCAAATTTTGCAGCCAAATTTGGTACAAAGATAGCTGATGATAAGACCTTCCTATGCATACTAATTTAGTCAACTCATCACAAAGATGAAGGGTCACGGGTGGTTGACAGAAGCTTACATTTTCAGAAAACATTGATTTGGCTGCTGCAGAAGCCAGCCCTTGTCACAAAGGTCACACATATGTAAATCGGTCATACACGTGAGCCATAATGGCTTTGCCTTTCTTGTTTATATTTATTTATTTATTTATTTATTTTTATTTATATATTTGTTCTGTTGGTTATATTGGCCACACACTGGTCTCCCTCGACTGATTCGCAACCGCCGATCAGCGGTAGCAAATTGAAGGAGACAACCACTGTGTCTTGTCCAGTACGCGCAGCTGATTTTTTCTTGCTTCGTGGCACCAAATTCGCCATCATATCTGATGAGAAAACAGGTCTTCTCGAGGGAGAAGCAATATTGAGAAAGTTATGATGAGAGAAATGGGACAGCGACCGGCTGCACACTATTTACTCACGACCTATGATCGATTCAGGGGCCGTAACTCTTTCACTAGCAAAGCCAAGCGAATCCTGTTTGAGAAGCCGTCTGCTCCGCCTTCCATGTAATTACTTGTACAGTAATATAGCAAGCGGATCTACTCTTATGTTGAAGGGATGTGCTTTTGTGGCTGAACATATGTAATAGTTCAAGGGTAGCGTCTGATATGCTTGGTGTCTACAGGCGCCAAGCATATCAGGCACTACCCTTGAATTACATTGATCACAGTTGATTCTGTAATCCTAACTTGTAAGTTGTGCTTATTGTAAGATTCTAGAATGTTGTTCATTTTGGCCCAGCAGGTAAAAGAGATGCGTGTGCTGGTTTGTGATTTCGGACCTTACGCCTGCGGCTGTAAGCTCCAAAGAAACAGACCAGAAATCCTATCGATCTGTCAGCGGGCGCTGAAAGGAACAGTGATAAGCACGTGCGCCTCTCGCGCACGCTGCAGTTCTATTATTTGTACGTCCTGCCGCGTCTGGTCTGAAGTATTGGCTATTGATAACTCTCTCTCTCTCTCTCTCTCTCTCTCTCTCTCTCTCTCTCTCTCTCTCTCTCTCTCTCTCTCTCTCTCTCTCTCTCTCTCTCTCTCTCTCTCTCTCTTCAATTAAGACATAGCCAATAAAACAGTTGAACACGACAGTTAAAGGGAGGTGCCAGAGCAGCTTGGCGCAAAGAGGCGCCACGCTTTTCTGGCACCTCTCTTTAACTGTCGTGATCTATCCTTTATCTTGTGTGTCAGGGCTTAAAGTGTTAAGATGCGGATTTCGTTGGACCGGAGCTTTGTGTCTGCGACTGTTTGGTTTAGTGGAAAAAGAAACGTTGGGAACCGGTGTTGGTTTTCTTTTTCTTTTTTCTTTTTATTTATTTATTTTTGTTTGTTTATTTTATTTTATTTATTATTATTTATTTTTATTATTTATTTTTATTATTTATTTTATGTATTTATTTATTTATATTTATTTTATTTTTATTTATTTATTTATTAAAACCTTTTTTTTAAATTTAAATTTATTTATTATTATTATTATTTTATTTATTATTATTTTTATTTTATTTATTTATTTATTTATTTTATTTATTTTATTTTATTTATTTTATTTTTTTAAAATTTATTTATTTATTTTATTTTATTATTATTTTTATTTATTATTTATTTTTTTTTTTTTTTTTTTTTTTTTTGGGGGGGGGGGGGTGTTTGAGTGGGTACCATGGGGAGATTTCCTTATGAATATGGAAGAATAGGTTTGTGGGAGAAGGACCTCGTTTTGCGTCATCACAATATTGTTTGTGTTAGAAATACGTTGGATTGCAACCAGCATTTTTTGCCTCCTACATGACATGAATGTGAATGGGAAATTGGAATGGGGTGGTGGAGGTGGGTCGGGGGGGGGGGGGGGTTGATGGAGAGGGATGTGGTGCGCTTGCTGTATTGTCTTGAGGAGGGTGAAGGTGGTTCCAGTAGCGGCACGTCTCGAATGAGCAAAGAACTCGTGTGCGTGCAAGAATGTCTAGTTAACACCTTCACTGCCGAGAAAAATTAAACATAACCCCCGATTGGAACATAACCGACTGCAAGAGGTGTAGACCCTCATGAGCCCCCGTAGTTACGGGGGCTCATGAGGATCTATGCCTCTTGCTGAAACCACTTGGCATCCGTGTTACTTTTGACGGCTTTGGATCTGTGTCGTTGAATTTACAATGATTTAAAAATTGATTGGCAGTGAAGGGGTGAGTGTCGTTCAGTCATCCGTATAATCTATAGTTAGTGACACCCACACACTTCTCTCAAGCGGCATATTTATTATTGTTCGCAGTTTTTCCACGTTAGGATACATTTGGGAGTACGTGTCCGTACATTAGCATTTCAAATAACAGATTCAATCGCATTAAAGTATTAGTGGCTTGACCGATATTTTTCGTTGGAAGGGGGTGGTGGGTGGCGTAGGGGGTAGTGGGGGGGGGGAGGGGGTGGAGGGGACGAATGACGACTGAATTGAAAATCAATGAAAATGTCTGCCTCTGCCCGACTGTGGGAGGCATTGCTGTACAGTTGAAAAGAACAGAGTTTTAAGTCCTCCAGCTGTCAAGAAGATGGATGTTTATGGCTCAGCGCACAGCGTCCGTTTCCAATAAACATTTGTTACCATAAGAAACACCAGACGTCTTGCGTCTTGGTGTGTTTTCATTCGCACGCACACAAATGCGGGGGTTTCGGAGAACAAAAGAGGTTAGAACAATAAGCGCTCTTTATACCTCCACAGCTGCAAATGTCACAGGCATAAAACGGAACAGGTAACAGAAAATAATCCTTTACTGGAGATTATTTTTGCTGTTTCGTTTTCCGTGTTGTTGGTTTTTTTGTTTTGGTGTTTTTTTGTTTGTTTTTTGTTTGTTGTTGTTGTTTGGTTGTTTTTGTTGTTGTTGTTGTTTTGTTTGTTTTTTTTGGGAGGGGAGGGGGGGGACATGTCAACAGGCATGTCAAGACTTGCAATGCATGTGAATTGTGATGCTGCCCTTGTGCAGAGCTTAGAAAGGGTAGTCAATTTTTAGTGCTGACGAGAAATATTGAACACCTCCCAAATACTGGTATAAGAGGCATAGATCTTCATGAGCCCCCGCAATTGCGGGGGCTCATGAGGATCTATGCCTCTTGCTGTGACCACTTTGTGTCCATGTCCCTTTGACGGCTGAGAGTGGGAAATCTTTGACGTTCAATTTTCATTGACTTCAAAACACAAGCTACGTCCGCTGGCAGTGAAGGGGTTAACGCCGAACAGGCGACGAAGGCTATCTCACGTCGTAAGTTAGAGAGGATCAGGTTGGTACATTTCTCATGTTAGATATATGGCAGAAATGTTCCATGAGTGACCTCACATTCAAAGCCACACTACTTGTCAGTGAGCGTAATTGAGAAAAAAATCGAATTGCGTCTTTTTGACCGCGGGGTCATTCTAACTAATGCTAATCACCCACATTACGTCCGAGTCATTCGTTCAGTCACAAGTGAGCCATTTACATGGCGTTAGATTGCTTCTTTCAAACACGCTGACACTTACGTAAAAGGCGCATTCATATTACTTATTGCTTCTTTCTTTTTTTTTTTTCCTTTTTTTCCCAACCACAGTACATTGCATTGTCGTGATAGACTCACTCACTGTAGATTACTTTTTATTTTTGTATTATTTATATATATATATATATTTTTTTAACGAAGAATGACACATTAATCCCTAGGATTTGTCGTTGTGATCACAGCTTTCCTAAGCACCTGGGAGGCGGACATCCGTCAGATAAGACCCTGTGATAAATCGTTTGCGGGAAAAAAGAGCTACACAAAATGTGTGTGCTGGTCTGTGATTTTGTACCTTACGGCCTACGGCCGTAAGGTCCAAAATCACAGACGAACACACTTTCATCACAGAGCCTCAAGGCCCAGTATCACAGGCCTTCACACATTCATTTTTTTGTGCTTTGCATTCCTCGTGTTCTTGACTCCAGTGTTATTTTTCAATTAGTCATTCTTATTTTGTTCCACTGTAGCGTATGTGCAGCAATTATGTTTTTATTCTATTTATTTTTTATATTGTTGTTGATGTTGTTGCATGGTCTCGAAATCTGCATTTAAAAAAAAAACAAAAAAACATTCACTACCACTGACGATACTTGGTTACGCGTCTTCAGTTTACGCCGAGCGGTATAGTCCAGGACGTAAATAAACTCATGTTTTTAGGCTAATATATTTCTCATGGTTTTAGATTTACTGTGAGAAAGTCTCTACAAGTATTTACCAGAAAAAAAATCCTGCGATAACGGTACAATGAGTCATAAATCATTGCTATAGTGGCTGGTATCCTTCGCCTTCTTTTTCGTTCAGACTCCAGGATGCGGCCCGCCTGTTTTAGATTTCCGCCGATTTCCGCCAAACGCGCTAGGGAAAAAAAAAGGTCCACTTCCGGTACCTTCCATCTGCAAGAGATACAGATTTTCATGAGCCCCTGCGTACGCGGGGGCTCATGAGAATCTGTGTCTCTTGCTGACTGAATTTTCTCCGGCTGAAAACATCGAGGACGTCAGCTGGGTTTGAGGACCTGTACGTCAGTCTTGATTGAACAAGGTTCACTACTATTGTTCCAGTGAACCGTTTCCTTTGCCTCTGTGCTGCACAAAACAAGTGAGCAAAACGTGCTCAGCCGATGTCGGCTTTCGTTGGCCCGCGCAATCAGCCAACAAAGAGTGAAGGCCCGAAGCCCATGTGCTTGCTGCTGTACCGCTCTTGCATGGCCATATGTTCCGAGTTTGGGCGTACCATTTCCTCTGGATGCCACGTAAATCCCGCTACACAGTGATGGAGGCAGCACGGACGATGCCGGTAGCCAGCCATATGCACAGATCCCCATAAGTACCCGTAATACCCATGATGGCTCCATTTATATCTGTCATTTTTTTTCTCGGAAGGACAGAGTCCTGGGTGTTTAAGACAATGGTAGATCTATGCTTCGGCTGTTTCCATGGCCGGAACCAATTGTGTTTTGTTCCGGTAACGCCCTCTTGTGTGGGCGTTGGGCACTATAAAGAACGGGAATATTGACAGTCATATGCAACCATGACGGTTATCTTAACCCTTCGCGTGTCGGTAGTGGTTCTCGTCGCGATGATTCCTGTAGGAATCATCGCGACGAGAACCGTTACCGAGACGCGAAGGGTTGGCGAGCTTTGCACCGTACACGGATCGCTCCGAATTTTTGCCTTCACAGACTGGTATGTTCAGAACACTGGAGGTCTCGTCAACAGCGCTTCCACATTGCTGTGCGGGTCAGGATGTCTCTTGCAGATGGATCGGGATGGATAAACGAAAACTGGTTGTCTCCCTCGATTCGCTACCGCTGACAGCGGTAGCAAATCCAGGGGGACAGCTAGTGTGGGGTGCATGGCATGTGTATTGTATCGCGTCGTGTCGTGTTTCTTTAACCCATATCATACTGAGGCTAAAAGCTTCAAATTTGCACACTGCCATAAATATAGTACTTACAGATAAGGATATAGACCAATGGCTTTCGTTCGAGGGTGGTGCCAGAATAACTTGGCGCCTAGAGGCTCCAAGCTATTCTGGCACTACCCTTGAACTATTTTAGTCAAACTTATTTCACACACTGGTGTATTCCGAATGATGAGGGTTAAACTGAAAATATTTGCCTTCTACAAGCGCGCTGGTTTTTGAGAAGTATAAATACAAATGAAATAAATTCGCCAGTAAAATAGGTTCTCAATGTTTGTCCTGCTGTAACTGAGACTTTCTTACCCATCTTTTCACAATTCATGCGAGTAGGCATATGTAACAGTTGTGCTGCTACCCCTTTGTGCGCAGCGGAGGGACTCTCCTACTTCACAGTGGGATCAGAAGGGCAGACAAGTCTTTAACTCATGCAGCCCGACGGCCGTATTTTCCCAATTTTGGAGGCGTCATCTAATGACTATGCACCTGTTGCAGGAGATGGATTGACCATGATAATTCAAGAGCAGTGCCAGATTAGCTTGGCGCTGACAGGCGCCAAGCTAATCTGGCACTACCCATGAATTATCATGGTCGACCCATCTCCTGCTGTAGTGCGTCAGGGCTGAATGGGTTAATAATTCAAGATTCACGAAAGACAAAAATTAGGTTAGTCTTTTAACTCATTTTACCCCAGACACACCACAGCAAGATAAAGATCGACCATGACAGTTCAAGGGTGATGCCAGAATAGCTTGGCGCCTATGGGCGCCAAGCTATTCTGGCATCACCCTTGAACTATCATGGTCGATCTGTGTCCTGCACTGCAATGCAGTCTTCAGAGGACAACGGCAAAATTTGGGGATTTCGGTGTTGGGGTAGAATGAGTTAAGTTGAGCAGCCTCATTGTACGACATGCTAAGAACATTTGTGATAAGATATTGTGAGCTGTTCACGGTTTATTGCCTGGAGAAGTCGCTTTAAAGTCCTTAAAAGTGAATAAGGCAGCTGGCGAGTCATGAAGTTGTAGATCACTCCACAGGGCGTAGAAACGTATACGAGTTAGGCCCCCTGACAGCAGCTTTTAGAGCCGCTATCAGGGCGCCTAATTCGTGTAAGTTTCCGCGTCCTGTGATGCTTCTAAGCTGTGTATGTGTTTTAAAAAAGATTAACAACAACGCATTGCATGGTTTGAACAATACAGGTGTCCCCACAAGAAATTCCGTCCTTGCCTCCCGCGTGCCACCCGACTGACGAACTGCCGTCTAATGAGGAATTAACTTCAGCACACAGAAATTGGGATGCGGGGAATGACCGTGGATTGTGTATTGCGGCCACCGATGACACAAGCCTCTCTGTCAGACCGTCCACGTGCAGGAGGCATAGATTCTCATAGGTCTTCGCAAGGGCGCATGAGAATCTACGCCTCTTGCTGGTACGGTCTGGAGAGATGTAAATTGTCGAATGGAGGGAGTAATTTGGGGGTTAAAAGTCAGACGTTAACACCGACACGCGACGTAAGTAAGTAAAGGCACCTGCTCCGTAGTAAAACATGGAAACGTTTAGGGGGAGGTGTGGTCTAGCCGCGCGCGTGTGTGTGTGTGTGTGTGTGTGTGTGTGTGTGTGTGAGAGTGAGAGAGAGAGTGAGTGAGAGAGAGAGAGAGTGAGTGAGTGAGAGAGAGAGAGAGAGAGAGAGAGAGAGAGAGAGAGAGAGAGAGAGAGAGAACAGCTCAACCTGTCCACAACCTGCGTGAAAAAAAAAAAAAAAACTTCACACGTTAAAAGGTTATTCATGTTTGCAAACACGAAAGAAAGAGCCCAGAGTTCGCTTTGGAATGCCTTTTTATCCAAGAT
This sequence comes from Semisulcospira habei, assembly GCA_036245525.1. NCBI lineage: Eukaryota > Metazoa > Mollusca > Gastropoda > Semisulcospiridae > Semisulcospira > Semisulcospira habei. The sequence goes on along the minus strand of BTPG01000001.1, from coordinate 221,501,240 downwards.
TGTGATGCACACTTGTAAATGCCAGTCAGTTTGCCTACCCCGCGATTCCAAAAGATGCACAAGTGATAAGCATTCCACTTTGTTCAGGAACTTCGTACTATCTTTACCACTGACATTAACATCAACTTATGATGCAGTTTACAGCCACGCTCGTTAAAACGCATCTCTGCCCGTTTCCCATTTTCCAAGATAAAGACTGTGTCTTCTATTGTAATGTTGCTGCTGCGGTTAAACATGTGAGTGAAACGGATAGGTCATCTTGTGACACAGGCGGAGGTGCTCACAAGAATGATTTGAAATTTAATGTACGTCGGTGTGGGTCGCACATGCCTATGATAGGCATATGTGACCGACACCGAGGTCAGTTGAGTCGCAAATTATTTTTGTCAACCTCCGCCTATGCCCTGTAATAAACTGTCGGAATGTGTTGGTTCTGTTGGTAGTATACTAGAATTATGATTTATCTTCTGACGGGACTGAATAATTCGTAAGGCGTTGGGTTAGAATCGCTATGGGTTAACCCCCTTCACTGCCAATGGGCGCATATTTTGCTTCTGAAATCAACGACCAAAAGTCACAACCTTACAAAGTGGTGTCAGCAAGAGGCATAGATCCTCATGAGACCCCGTGACTGCGGGGGCTCATGAGGCATAGATCCTCATGAGACCCCGTGACTGCGGGGGCTCATGAGGATCTATACCTCTTGCAGTTGGATGGTGTGAGTTTTTTTTGGCAGGTAAGGGGTTAAGTTAAACGACCCCCACCCAAAAAAAAACACACACAAAAAAAAACACACACACACACAAAAAAAAAACAACAACAAATCAAACAGAAAGCAGCAACCACACACACACACACACACACACACACACACACACACACACACACACACACACACACACACACACACACACACACACACACACACACACACACACCCTGTGTTGTCATTTAATTTCGATGCCCCAACTTCATCTCCTTTAGCACGGCGCCACCGGTATTGTAAACAGCGTGCCCCTGGTTTCATGCACATGGGGTTACGCGTAACTTTTTGCTGTCAGAAAAGTGATAATTTAACCCTTTGGCTGCCGGTAGCGTTTTTTGTCGAGGTGATTTATGCAGAAATCATCTCGACAAAAACCGCCACCTACAGCCAAAGGGTTAACCTCTTTTTCTGTCGGTGGCGGTATCTTGCCACGGCATGAATGATTTGCTGCCTAACTTTAATCATCAACGACAACACTCTTTCAGTGGTGTTCGTCAGTGATAATGATAATATACTTGTTCTCTTATCTGCTTGGTCGCTAGCTCTTTCAGTACTTGCCACAACAATCGTGAGATACGCACATCCTTTCAGGGCTGGTTGTCTGTGATATATACTTCGGATTGTACGTATCTTTTTGAGTGCAATCTCTTTTAGTTTACCTACTACTACTGTCAAGAGATGCACACTCTTTCAGTTCGTGGTGTTGAAATGGGTGGGTCGGATAATGCTTGGGTGTTTCTCACCATGGGGAGAGAAAGTTTATCTCAGCTGCCAGAAGCGAAAGTTGTGTTGGTCGTGACAGGTCTTGGGTGGTGTGTCGGAGTTGTTGTCCGTGGGATCTGAAATGATCTTGGGTACGATTATTTTAGGGGATATTCACGCCTTGGCGTTTGAAAGATTTAATCAGTCACTCTAAAGACACTGCAGCAAAAGAATGGTGGATCGCCAGTGATATTTCAAGGGTAGTGCCAGATTAGCTTGACGCCTTGAGGCATCAAGCTAATCTGGCGCTCTTATCATGGGCGATCCAGCTCCCACAGCTTGTACTTTTAAGATCATCTGACACTACCTTTCAGGTATCATAGTTGAGCCATTTTCTACAGACGATACCCAATTACAGACATCTCCCAAAGGTAGAAAGTCACACTGGATGTCTCCCTCGATTCTCTACCGCTATTAGCGGTAGCGAATTGGGGGAGGCAACCAGTGTGCGATGAAGCCATTATCTGGTGAGAACGAGTCCGCCATCTACTTCTTTCCCTGTCCGCCCCCTCACTGTTCTAACCAGACAATTTGTACAGAAAAAAAAAGGAAAATAGAATCAAAGATTTTCTGCCCGACTGGAACGTGACCCAGTGATTTCGCAAGTACCCTCGGGCAGGCACATTGCGGGATACAAAAAGAAGAATGAAAAGGGGGGATCTTTACGAACGTGTACACAAAAGAGGCATACAAGCATGACAAGGGTAAGAAAACGTGAGGCGGGTGATGTTCAGCAGAGCTTTGTGGGGTTGACCCTTTTAGCTCCGGGTCTCTACAGGAGGAGATGGATTGACCATGATAATTCAAGGGCGGTGCCAGATTAGCTTGGCGCCTGTCGGCGCCAAGCTAATCTGGCACTGCCCTTGAATTATCATGGTCAATCCATCTCCTGCAACTGGTACAGTCATTAAGCAACACCTCCAAAATTTGAGAAATGGGACCTTGGGGCTAAAAATTTTTTTTTTTTTTTTAAAGGGTGGGGGGGGGGGGGGGCAGCTTTCACGTTCACAAAAGCACTTTTACAATGATGGCTATATGGTTTAGTGAAGCAGTCTTGGCTGGGGTGGATCAGTTTGGGAAAGGGGGGAGCTCTTCTTTGTGTAGGACTTTTTATCCAAGATATTACTGCCGATGTTTGATTGCAACAGATATACATTTTCATGATCCCCTGTAGACAGTGCAAGAGGCAAAGATTTTCATGATCTCATCTAGGCAGTGCAAGAGGCAAAGATTTTCATGATCTCCTGTAGACAGTGCAAGAGGTAAAGATTTTCATGATCCCCAGCGTCAGTAGGGGACCATGACAATATATGCCTCTTGCTTGTGATAGGGGCTGGCAGAGACACTAGCTTGATTGATCGACAGCAAAGAAACGAGGGTGATTATGTCATGAGAAACTGCTGTATTGCATTCGTGCATGGCACTACAGACGAAGAGCTGGATTTGGCCATAAAAAGTATTATGTGATCAAGAGAACACAGATCGATGCTATCTTGATTGGGGCCGTGTTGCTTACCGGGTCAGCTCCGTGCTGCGCACTTCATGGAACCGCCGCAACTGCTTGGTGCACAGTGAACTGTGTGTGCATTATAGCAATTCTTCAGCAAGCCTCATTAGATATGCAAGAGGCATAGATCCTCATGAGCCCCTGCAGCCGCAGGGGCTCATGAGGATCTATGCCTCTTGCTGGCAGTTCCCGTTCCCACTTTCCACGTATTGAGGTAGAGTCATTAATTAATCTACAACTTATAAGGCATATGTGTGTGTGTGTGTGTGTGTGTGTGTGTGTGTGTGTGTGTGTGTGTGTGTGTGTGTGTGTGTGTGTATGTGAGTGTGTGAGTGAGTGAGTGAGTGAGAGAGAGAGAGAGAGAGAGAGAGAGAGAGAGAGAGAGAGAGAGAGAGAGAGAGAGAGAGAGAGAGAGAGAGAGAAACAAAGAACTGGTATTTAATGGTAAATGCAAAATTATCGGAGAGAGAGAGAGAGAGAGAGAGAGAGAGGTGGTGATGAATCTTTTTTTTCTATATTCAGGATAAAGCTATTAGGCAATTCAATGCCTGTCTTACAAGCTGGCCTGTAAACAAAACAGAACATAACAGGAAAAGAATCACAGCATGCAAATAATACTGAATAATAATAAAAAGAAAAATTACGGAAAAAACGCAATAGGTGAGTTATTGAAAGGAGAAAAAAACTGCAATGGAGAATTTGTAACTGCCACCGATGCAAAAAGCAAGGGAAATAAATGAGTGCATAGCATTAATATTATACTCATCTAAGACAGTGTCATAGAATCAGCAGCATCAATAGCGTATAGCGACACCGAAAAGACAATAGACAATAGATGTGCAGATAGCAAATGTATGGAAAAAAGAGAAAAATGTTTGACGTTTACGTATTATCAGCAGTATTATGTTTGTATTGCGAACTGTGAAGTCACACTGATTGGAAGTGAGTGTGCAAAGCACGTTTAAAATGGGTTTTAACCGAAAATGATTACATTGAGTTCCAGACAGAACTACCTGAAAATAGAAAGCTTGACTTGTAGATATCTATCCTGGGGCGGGGTAAATGAAGCAAAGAGAGAGGGAGAGAGATTGAAACTTTTTTCCGAGGATAAAAGAATAGTTCAGCAGACCTTTTTTTCATTATTGTCCTTGTCCATCTGTCATACCTGTCTGCCCCCACCCGGGTCTGCCCTGGGGGACTTGGGTGGGGTTGACTACTTTTTAGTTCCCAGGGTCACCCTGGTCAGCCCCACAGGGTGGGTTTCCCTTCTATTCTGGGGCATGTGTTTCTGTCTACCCTTGGTCCATTCACCTGTATTTGCCTTTTTAAAACTCCCAACTGTCTGCACTGCCTGTAGCTCTTGATATTGGATGTGTGTTGCTAAATGGTCTTAGCTTTATTTAGGCCCCATGCGTAGGTTTATTTAACGTATTGGACCGGCTGGCGACATACATTCAATATTCTGTTTAGTTTTTTTTTTTTTTTTTTTTCAGAAGCAGTGCAGGCACGTCCTGAGAAAGCCTTGTTGCTGTCGGGACGTTAAGCAATGTACAATCAATCAATCAATCATACCAAGGACCATTTCTTCGGAATAAACTCCCACAGTCCCTCAGATATGTTATAGTTTCCGGCATTCTTTAAAGACGCATTTATTCCTTTAAACGTGCATTTACCGTTATAATTCTTCTCTTTGTCAACATTTCGTTGTCGGTGAGGGCTGTCTGGTGTATCCGTTGTTGGTACACGTGTGTCTTTTTTGTGTGAGCATTTTTTGTTGGTGTGTTCATTTTGTTGTTATTATTTTTCTTGTATATCTTGTTGCGTGAGTGTGTATGTTAGGGACTAATATATATATATATATATATATATATATATATATATATATATATATATATATATATATATATATATATATATATATATATATATATATATATATATTGTAGGATGCAAGGTGGATGTATGTATGTTAGTATGACATTTGTACGGCGCCTAGAGCTTTTCTATCGAAAGTATAGGCGCCTTAAATATTATTATTATTTATTATTATTATGATTGTTATTATTATTATTGTTATTGTTATTATTATTGCTATAAACTTCAGATTAGAAAATACCTGAGTGTTTGTGGGGGGGGGGGGGGGGGGGGGGGGGGGGGCTACTTGAAGCTGGCGTCAGGACATGAGCTAGATAACGGGTCTTGGTGTTGATTGTTAATTAATACAATAGCAGCCCGTGGTCGTTGACCCGCCAGCGATATTTCATGACAAACATCTGGCGAATCGGAAACTTGCGTCAGGACGTATCACTTCCTTTGGCCCAATTTGGCTAGACCGTGAGCGCAGGATGACACGGCTAGAAGTATTTTAATGCTACAGTGTACTCGACCTCCAATTTCAGTGCAGCAATAGAATATTGACCATGATAATACAAGTGTACGCACTCGTCAGGCGCCTATGGCACTACCCTTGTGGTTCCACTGCCGATGCTGATCTACAGCCCCATCACTGTCAGTGAGTTCAAATTGTGTTTTTGAAATCTTAAAATCAACGACAAAGATCCCCAGCCGTCAAAAGAACATGGATACAACGTGGTTTCAGAAAGAGGCATAGATCCTCATGAGCCCCCGCAACTACGGGGGCTCATGAGGATCTATACCTCTTGCAGTTGTGTGGTAAATTCAACGTCATAGATCCCTAGCTGTCAAAAAAAAAAAACAACAACAACAAAAAACAAAAAAAAAACCAAACATGGATACAAAGTGGTTTAGCAAGAGGCATATATCCTCATGCGCTCCCGAGGATCTAGACCTCTTGCAGTTGGGCGGTGTTCATTTTTTCTTAGCAATGAAGGGGTTAACTCTTTCGAGACCTGCCGCGTCCGGATACGTGGCGCGTGTTAAATCGGGCCCGGCCTTTGCCCTTGGACCGTATCACATTGCGGTCATCTGGACCATCGGAAACTTGCGTCAGGATGCGCCACTTCCCTTCCACTGAGACTTTGTAAGGTTAGAAGCGGCGGTGGGAGAGGGAGTCGTGTAGTTAGAGGGGGGGGGGGGGGGGGGAGGGAGGGGGGGGATTGCTGAGCAGGGTGAAATTGAAACAGAATATATTAAGGACGCGCCATCTTTTCGTCAGAATTTTTGATAAACAAACTTAGCAGTGATGTTAAGCGCGGGTAAAGGGGTTGTGTGGTAATGTGAGCTTTTTGTAAGGGGTGGGGGGGGGGGGGGGGTGAGGGAAGGTGGGGATTTGGAAATGCTGCCGAATTCATTGGCATTTTCAACGCACCGTTATCTCATCAACACTTTACACTGTGATTTTGCAATGATTATAAGCGCTGGAACGTGGGGGGGGGGGGGGGGGGGGAGAGAGAGAAGGTTATTACTAACATTTTTGCTGAGTAGGGACAAATTGAAATGCCGGATTGTTTTTGCATCGGGATGCGCCATTTTGTCGTGTTTACAGCTGTAAGGTCCAAAATCACAGACCAGCTCACGCTCAAGTTAATGGAATTGTGCATTCCACAGCTTATTCGTAAATGTACCTTGCGTCGTTTTGGTAAGGCCACGGTATTACAAACGGCCACTTATTTTCTCACGGACTGTGAAGTCTGAAGTACCAAATGGCCGGAGTGACGGATGATTGCGGTCATGTTGAATGCAGCAGGACGGGATTCGGGAACCTGATCTCACAGCTTGTGAGTCGCGTTACCCACGTATCATTGTGCAGATCTACTGGTCTATGACCTACGGATCTCACTTTGTTCCGAGTATAACTTCAGTTGTGTGTGCTGGTCTGCGATTTTGGACCCTACGGCTGAAAGCCGTAAGGTTCAAAATCACAGACCAGCACAAATCAGACGTTGCTGACACGTTGCAATACGTATCTGGTAGTGTTCACCACGTACGGCGGAATTTAGACTTTATGTCGCGTTCCAAGTTAAACTTTATGTCGCATTACACTGACATGGGGTACAGGTTTATAGGAAAATAGAAATTCAGGAGCGATGACCGTAGAGGATGTGCATTTTGCATTGTACGTATTTTATTTACCAGATTATCTATGAATACCAGGGATTTGCGGATTGGCGTTGTTGTGAAAGTGGTGGTGTCTCGGCATTAACCCTTTTAATCCCAAGGTCCCATTGCTCAAATTTTGGAGGTGTTGCCTAATGACTGTACCAGTTGCAGGATATGGATTGACCATGATAATTCAAGGGTAGTGCCAGATTAGCTTGGCGCCTTTAGGTGCCAAGCTAATCTGACACTACCCTTGAATTATTATAGCCAATCCATCTCCTGCTGTAGGGACTCGGGGCTAAATGGGTTAAATCGCAGTTTCACTTCAGTCAACATCAGGAATGTAACTTAGTGCCTAGAACTTTAGAAGTAGACATTTCTGACCATCGCTGGCCCAAATCGGTTCCATACATGTCCAAGGTCGAATGTGTCTTATTTCCTGGCAATGTTCTCACCACATTTCTGCCTTTGGAAACCAGTCAATTAGATGTCTAACTTGCAACAGGGCGGAAAGTATAGAATTACATTAATTATACCACTTCACTCCATTGGTCGATCATATGTCACGTGCGTCAAACCTTGATAAGGACATTGATGTGTCGAACCTTGACGAGAGGAGATAATCCCTAGAGCTTGAGTGCGGGGTTGAGCCCAATGGAACTGATGAGACACTCCATCGGTTGCCTCCTACACAGTCGTATCGTATCACCCTGCATGGCGTCACTAAACTTCCGTGGAGTGGAAAAGGCAGCGCCATAGACAGGTCTGGCCATCAGGTGCACAGAGGGATACAGTTTCGGTCAAGAGGAGGACAGAGAAGCCTTATCTTTTTTCGACCAGCGCCATCCGCGAGAAATTATACCATTGATAACTCAATCTTAGTGTCGGATTAGCATGGCGCCTTAACGGCGCGAAGCTAATCAGGCACAGCCCTTGAATTTTGTTTTCCGATGCAGCTCACGTACAGTGCTTAGCGCTGAGCGGAAAGTTCTGAATTGAATTGATTCAGGTTCAGAAACGGGCATTTCCGTCGGTACATTTTTTTTTTTTTTTTTTGGTTTTGCATCAGACTTAAATTTCCTTGGTTTCCTCGAAAATTCGGATAAAAAGCAAATGGGATTAGTCCATAAAAGCAAGAGGTACAGATTTTCATGAGACCCTGTTGTCGCAGGGGCTCATGAGAATCTGTGCCTCTTGGAGATGGAAGGTGTTGAAAATGGATTTTTGTAAGAGAACGACAGTTCTGCTGTATTCAGTTACACTCTGTAGCAATTAAGTTGTCACAAGGTCTGCAGACAGCCTGGTTAATTGTCTCGCACTCACAAGTACACAGACAGTGGCAAATACGCACACACACGCACACACACAGGCATGATTTGTTCCCAGCTCTATCTGAAAGGTGGCTAGGACGGATCGAAGTTAATTGAAAAAAGGTGAGTTAAAAATCCCGCAAAGAAGCACCGAATAGCCCCAACAGTTCATTTGGTGATGGTTAAAAAATAATTAGCGCAATGGCCTAGATGGAACCAAAAAACATAACATAGGCCTTTGAAACACGCTATTCAGAATCATTTTATTTCAATTATGGTAGTGATTTATGTATTGTTTATTCAGGAGTTGTGCTCATCCCGCCTGGGAAGGAGATTTTGGAAACGCCGTACTGTACATCGATATTATGAAAAGTGTTCCAAAACAACCTGTTCTTTGACAACAGATATGAAAGTTGCTTAATTGAGAAAGGCGCCGACTCGCACTAACAGCACATTTTTAGATAGCTGCATTTGCTTTTTTCCCCCCTGATGGTGATAGAGATGAGTTCTCATGTATTATTACTTTTCATCCCACGTGTCAGCGGCACCTATATTTGCAGGCCGAGTGTATTGGTGTCGGTCCGTCGTACGCTTTACACGAATGTAACACCCTCAGTTTGAGGACTAGCTCAGTCAACAAGAGACATAGATTCTCATGAGCGCCTGCGACAGCAGGGGCTCATGTGAATCTGTCTCTTGCAGATGGAATACACTGGGTGAGGGGAGACTGGAAATTCAATGCTCCCCTATGGTGTCAAGTTTGGTTTGTCATGATACATATTATCATGAACCCCTGCGGCAGCAGTGGCTGATTTGAATATGTGTCTCTTGCTAAATTGTCGTGAGCAGGGGCTGATGTGAATGTATGTATGTTGTACTGTAGATGGAACGGGGAAAGACATGCATAGTCAGGAAAATGCGATGCGCATGGAGGGTGTCACGTTACCATAAGGCACACACGGACTGTCTCGTCAGCTCAGTCGCCTGTCACCCGTGCCCTCTTCAGTTTACCGGTAGTCTGGTCCACACTTCATAACTTGACCCTAAGGAATGGTGTGTCCTTATGTATTTGTCTCTCATGTACTGCACAACCTGGGCAGTGGGCAGATGTTCACATCTGCACGGGACATAGACGACCCCGCCCTCCACGAGTCGCCTGCTGCCTTGCAGGCCTGGCCGCTTGGCTGCGGAAAGGCTAAGGGAGGAAACCCCTGACATCAAAGCCCCCGTGTCTCCGGGGAAGGCTTTTGAGCCAGAGACTAGGACAAGGACAGTCTGATATAAAACCTACGACCCGAGGACCTCGATGCCATCGTCCCAGCTTGCTAGGCCATGGCAGATGAACCAAGGGTTTAAAGGGTGGGGCCAGTACTGCGCACACTGCACTCCACCAAAAAGCTCCACCGCGCAGGCTTTAGGAAACGTCCACGGACCATGACACTGACCATTCCAAGTCCTGTAGCGATGGGCGAGGGGCGAAACGGCAGGTGAAAGATGTCACTGGAAGCCGCAGTCTCAAACCTGCATGCAGGCGGTTCAGGATATTGGTCGCCTGATGTTGACCTGGGGATGACAACATCACTCGGCACACCCTGAACGACCAAGCAGCCTTCTCTAGGGACAGCACTGCTTGCTCCACACGGAGAGGGGCCTAGAAAAGGTGGCCTAACCAAAGCTCGTCCCCTCGCAACCCCAGTTGGCTAGCCGCGGTCAACGGGCATCTTCTCATGCGGTCAAAAAACAAGAAAGAATAACGGATCCACTCTGATGACGACCACGACCGGACTCAACGTAGCATGCTGGAACATCCGAACCATGCTCGACAAAGCAGACAGCGGACACCCCGAACGTCGCTCCGCCCTCATTGCCCATGAATTGCGGAGGTTAAACATTGACATCGCCGCGCTCAGCGAAGTACGCCTTCCGGACGAAGGCAGCCTCCAAGAACTTGGCGCTGGGTACACCCTCTACTGGTCAGGCAGGCCTGCATCAGAAAGACGGCTCTCAGGCGTGGGTTTCATGGTCAAGACCTCCATTGCGACTAAGCTGGAAAACCTACCAACGGGTCATTCAGACCGCATCATGTCCATGCGCCTCCCACTGAGACACCAGCAACACGTCACCCTTCTCAGTGTGTACTCCCCAACCCTCTTGGCAGAGCCTGCTGAAAAGGACAAGTTTTACACTGACCTGCGCAGCCTCATACAGAGCACCCCTGCAGACGACAAAGTCATCATCCTTGGCGACTTCAACGCCAGAGTGGGCCAGGACTCTGAAGCCTGGAAAGGAGTCCTCGGCAAGCATGGCGTCGGGAACTGCAATGACAATGGCCGCCTACTGTTGGAGTTCTGTGCAGAGCAGCAACTGGTCATCACCAACACTACTTTTCAGCAAAAGGACAGTCGAAAGACCACCTGGATGCATCCTCGCTCCAAGCACTGGCACCTTATCGACTATGTCCTAGTGCGTCAGAGGGACCGCAGTGACGTCCTCCTCACCAGAGTGATGCCCAGCGCAGAGTGCCACACTGACCACCGCCTTGTCCGCTGCAAACTCAGGCTCCACTTCAAGCCAAAACCCAAGAAATGGGGGCCCCCCAAGAAAAAGCTTGATGTTGCGAGCCTTCAGCGTGACGACGTGAAAGCTGCCTTTCAGACAGATTTACAGCGCAGGCTCAAAGACACAGCGGACCCAGCAGACTCCTCCCCTGAAACACTTTGGGAAGAACTGAAAACTGCTATTGCAAAATCCTCTGCAGAAGTCTTGGGTTTCGCTAGAAAGAAGAATAAAGACTGGTTTGACGAAAACGATGTAGAGATCCAGGAACACCTAGCAAAAAAAAGAGCCGCCCATCAGGCCCACCTAGCCCAGCCTTCCTGCCCTGTGAAGAAGTCTGCCTTCCGCCTCGTCTGCAGCAGTCTCCAGCGCAAGCTCAGAGATCTCCAGAATGAGTGGTGGACCAGACTTGCACAGAGGACCCAGCTTTGCGCAGACAATGGTGACTACAGGGGCTTCTACGAAGCATTGAAAGCAGTGTATGGCCCCAGGCACCTGGTACAAAGTCCCCTGCGAAGCGCGAATGGCCAGGCACTCCTCACAGATAATACCTCCATCTTGAACCGCTGGTCGGAATACTTTCAGAGCCTCTTCAGCGCTGAGCGCACTGTTCAAGAAGCAGTCGTCCTACAAATCCCACAGCTCCCAGTAAAAGTTGAATTGGACGAACCGCCCACCGCTGAAGAGACCCTCACAGCCATCCACCAGCTCAAGAGTGGCAAAGCAGCAGGCATTGATGGAATACCGCCAGAGATCTGGAAACATGGAGGCACAGCACTGCACAACAAGCTCCATGACCTCTTTCTCTGCTGCTGGGAGGAAGGAACACTACCAAAGGATCTCCGTGATGCAGTCGTTATCACCCTGTACAAGAACAAAGGTGAGAAGTCTGACTGTTCCAACTATCGGGGAATTACACTGCTGTCCATTGCTGGGAAAATCCTTGCAAGGCTGCTCCTGAATCGGCTGGTACCTGCCATCGCTGAAGACCAACTCCCAGAGGGCCAGTGTGGCTTCAGAGCAAACAGGAGCACCACCGATATGGTCTTTGTGCTGAGACAGCTGCAGGAGAAGTGCCGCGAGCAGAACAAAGGGCTGTACGTAACGTTTGTCGACCTAACAAAAGCGTTCGACACTGTGAGCAGGCAAGGCATGTGGCAGATCCTGGAGCGACTTGGCTGTCCCCCAAAGTTCCTCAACATGATTGTCCAGCTACACGAGGACCAGCAAGGTCAGGTCAGACTCAACAATGACCTCTCAGAACCATTCCCCATTCTCAACGGCGTTAAGCAGGGCTGCGTGCTGGCACCGACCCTCTTCACCATCTTTTTTAGCATGATGTTGAAGCAGGCCACAGTGGACCTCAATGATGACGATGCAGTGTACATCAGGTATCGTCTCGATGGCAGCCTGTTCAACCTCAGACGACTGCAGGCCCACACGAAAACCCTAGACCAACTGATCCGTGAGCTGCTTTTTGCTGATGATGCTGCCCTCGTTGCACACACAGAGAGAGCCCTGCAGCGCATCACGTCCTGCTTCGCAGACGCTGCCCAGCTCTTTGGACTCGAGGTCAGTCTGAAAAAGACAGAGGTCCTCCATCAGCCGGCACCCAAGACAGTGTATCGCCCTCCTCACATCACCATCGGCGAGTCTGAACTAAAGTCAGTGCACCAGTTTACTTACCTTGGCTGCATTATCACATCGGACGCCAAGCTGGACAAGGAGCTTGACAGCAGGCTGGCAAAAGCGAACAGCGCTTTCGGGCGACTTTTCAAGCGGGTGTGGCACAATCAACAGCTGAAAACAGGCACCAAGATCAGCGTGTACAGAGCTGTGGTCCTCACCACCCTGCTGTATGGTTCCGAGTCCTGGGCCCTCTACCGCAGCCAACTACGACTCCTCGAACGCTTCCACCAGCGCTGCCTGCGTACCATCCTGGGCATTCACTGGAGTGACTATGTCACCAATGTCGAGGTCCTTGAACAGGCTGAAACCGTGAGCATCGAGGCTTTGCTGCTGCGGACACAGCTCCGCTGGGCGGGGCATGTCTCCAGGATGGAGGATCATCGCCTACCAAAGATCACCCTGTTCGGCGAGCTTGCTACTGGACACCGTGACAGAGGGGCACCAAAGAAGAGATACAAAGACTGTCTCAAGAAGTCACTTAGTGCCTGCCAAATCGACCACCACCAGTGGTCTTCGCTTGCTGTGGACCGTGACACCTGGCGCTCCACTATTTACAAGGCAGCTGTCTCCTTTGAGGACTCTCGCAGAGCTAGCCTTAAGGACAAGCGGCTCAGGAGAAAGAACAGAGATGCCGCAACTCAGAACTCTGGCCATACCTTCCCCTGCAGCCACTGCGGTCGAACCTGCCTGTCCCGGATTGGCCTCCGCAGCCACGAACAAGCCTGCAGACGTCGTGGGCAACTCCTATAAAATCTTCGTTCGCGAAGTCCAGCCAAGAGAGAGACTGCACAACCTGTTGTAAGCGACCACCTGTTATGAGAGATCGCCTGCTTTTAAAGACCATCATTTTGCTGGCTGTTGCCATCTAATTGATGGTCTTTATTGACACTTTTTTTTAAGTGACACTTTTTACCGTCTAAGATTTCTCTTGAGAGAGTGCCTTTCTTTTAGGACCACAATGGGCTAGTGATTTGGTACCAAGGAAGTGTCATGGGTTAGTGATTTGGTACCAAGAAAGTGGTGCTTGTTTGTGGTAATGTTTGACCTGTGTTTAATAATTCCCTTGATATGTGTCGTTGGTCGTTTTCCCATGAGTTTGTTTTTTTATACCTAAAGGTCACTAGGACTGGTTGTAAACACGCACACATGTAAATACCTTTTAGTTTGGTTTTAAATTAACTGAAGTTTATTTTATGTGAAAATATTCGCTTAGCAAGTACGTGTATTCCGAAGACCTGGCCAATAATAACATATTTTTGCAGCATTCAGTTCAGATTGTTCCCATCATTTTCTTTGCGAGATTGATTAAAGTCGCTTTGACGACGAGAGGAATACCGGTAGTAACTTGTCTCGTTTACACCGGACTGTTGACCCGCGGCCCGTTATAAGTTACAGCATTGTACTATAGCAGGTCGAGAGTCACTACCAGTTTCACTGTCCCCCAGTCTGAGGACCACAGGCGTAAGTGTTTTACATGGAACAAAGAGTCCAAGAGGCATAAATTCTCATGAGCCCCTGCATCCGCAGGGTTATGGGAATCTATGCCTCTTGCAGATGTTGGAAGAATAGACTGAAAGTCTGATCGGTGAAGACGTCTCAATTGTATAAATAGGACTAGGGTCTTTAGCATGCAAGATGCATAAACTCTTGTGACCCCCTGCGGGCAGGCCCTCACGAGGATCAGTTCCTGTTGCAGCTTGTGGTAGACTTGACTTGAGTGACTGTAGTGTAGTCTAGAGTCACGCTGTTCTTGTGTCTGTTGTCGAGTGGCGTTCTGTTGTGTGCGTCTCCGGCGAGACTTCATGTTGTACTGAAGAACATGGGATGCTGTTTTGCTGTAGAATTTGAAAACAGGTAGGAATTTTTTTTTATTTTTTTTTTTTTAATTGAACTTTCAGAAGTACATGTGTCCTGGCCTTCGATCATCAGTGTGCGAGTTTGTGATTCTGGAATGTACGTCTTTCCGCCGTAAGATCCAGAATCTCAAGTCAGCACACTCATTATGTTCCAGAATTACGCGTGCGATCCTTTGGCCTGGATTGGGTAGAGACACGCGTTTCCTCGACGCGGTGTGTCAGTTATCGTCAGTGTACAGTGTTTGTTTCTTATGTTCACGGTATAAGAGAGACTTCATGTACTTTTACATTGAAACAAAACAAGAGAAAGCAACGCAGCACAATAACCCTTTTAGTCCCAAGGCCCATTTCTCAACTTTTGGAGGTGTTGCCTAACGACTATGTGCCAGTTGCAGGCGATGGCTTGACCATGATAATTCAAGGGTAGTGCCAGATTAGCTCCAAGCTAATTTGGCACTACCCTTGAATTATCGTGGCCAAGCCATTTCCTGTTGTAGGGATCCGGGGCTAAAAGAGTTAATGTGTCGGGGCCGAGTGGTTTGGTTAGTGGCAAACTGGCGTCTTTCTGTTCCGAATGTCATACTAGTCACGAAGTGATACAAATAAATACAAATTAACCTCTTGGCTGCTGCTGACGGTATCGTTCGGCGGTAAATGCATACTTACGCGTCTTTTCCGCCGAGCGATACCGTCAGTAGCTGTCTCTCATCAATAGCTGCGAAAGTGTCGTATAGCGTTGCCGGCGGCACTTTCGCAGCTTTTGATGCGGGCGCCGGCCTTGAATGAGTTCAGTAAAGGCGCCAGTGTTAATCTCACACCATCCTTGAGCTGTCGTGGTCTATGTGCTTGTGTGTGTCGCGGCCGCATTTTACCAAGAGGTGTCATCAAACGGCCATCTACCAGTTACAGCGATAGATCGACCTTGATAATTCAAGGGTAGTGCCAGATTAGCGTGGCGCTTCATGGCGCCAAGCTAATCTGGAACTGCCCTCGAATTATCATGGTCGATCCTTCTCCTGCTTTTGTGTGTCAGGGCTGAATGGGTCAATAAGCCAGCAATTGGCGTCTTCCCATTCCGAATTTCATTGTGGTCCCCGCGCGGGACAGACGAACCCAAATTCTTACACCCCAAAATGCTTCTGACGAGGTATACACCGCACCACACGTGGTGACCCCTAGATGCCTTTGTCGATGGGTGTCAACCGCACTGAGGAAAACAATAAGACACCTTCCACTCTTTCACCTGCGAGGTCGTGTGCAGGCGGCCTGGGTAGCTTTGTGGAGGCGAAAGACACGAAGTACATTTTTTGTGAAAAGCGCGATTTTCATTATAACATATTGAAAATGTCGCTTTTCACCAAAATGGACTTGCTGACTTCGGCTTCACAGGGCAGAGCTGGGGTCGTCGAACCGATTGACTTTTTTTTTTTTTTTTTCCTGGAAAGGTCGCAGGTTTGATTCCGGGAAAGGTGAAAAAAAAAAAAAAAAGGTCTCCTTTCGATACCCCACCCATCATGGAAATGGTCATTCTGCTGAAGTCTAAGCTTTAGTGTTAAATGTTTGTATTTTCTGTTCCAATTCTGGTAGATGGATAGAAGAAGGTTATACATTATGATAGTGCCATATTAGGTTCGACGCCACACATGCGTCTAGGCACAGACAATGGACGGCACACGTTGCGTTTCTTGTAAACAAGCAAGCGAATGAACGAAGGCACGAACAAACAAACACATTAATTGAACATGCATTGTGTCGTGAGAACTGGTAGTAGCAAGTGGTGGTTACATCATTAGGACAGCGTAAGTGACATACGCGAACAACAGGAGAGCACTGTGTCACCTGAACGCAGCATACCTTGGCGGGTGATGCGAAGTCGGGGCCACTTCAGCACTGGGTACGTTTAGAAACCTTGTGTACACTTCTGCTCGTGATTCATTCAGCAGCAACGTCTTGCAAAATGACCGTAGTAATTGTACTATAGCATCCAATGCTAGCTAGTACAAGAGACATAGATTCTCATGAGCCCCTGCGGCCGCAGGGGCTCATGAGAATCTGTGCCTCTTGTTTTATGTGGACACTTACACCACCTTTGTTTGGGTTCTACCGAATATTGCTTGATTACATCTGTGCTTTTCCAGAAAGAGAAAGCAGTCAAGGCTTTAGCCTGTGAGTGACCAGAGTACTTGGTTTCTGTCATTGTTTTGGTGTCAGGATGGGTGGTTGGTTCCTGTAGGTATAATAATAATAGGTATTTCTAGCGCAGTAAGTTACACGAGTGAACGTGGTATGTGTACGTACAGTTTGTCCTTGTCCGATTTACTTAGGGCGTTCACTGCCATTAAATAGTGCTGTAAACCGCAAAATATCCCGTGTAACAGTACCTGCACAGTTATGTCGCAACAATCAGCAGCTGTCAGTAATACAGTGACTCCTGATAAGTTTGTTTAACCCATTTAGCCCCGACGCACTACAGCGGGAGATGGATCGACCATGATCATTCAAGTGTAGTGCCAGCTTAGCTTGATTTGATTGATTAGTTCCGTATTTAAGTTAACGTCCACGGCACCGGAGTGATAATGGACGGCCCTGACGGGCGGGTTATGGGGGGACAGGGAAATCTATTGCCTATGGAGTACGACCTGAACACTGATCAACTCAGGGGGAATCAACTGTGCTACTTTGATTTACCAAGACCTTTCAACGGACATGCTATTGACCAAATCCGTTTTTTTCCCCTGGATTGGAGTCCAGCTACCAGGGCCGGGACGGGATTCGAACCCACGACCCGGCGATTCCCTTCGCTCTCCTGCTCCGACGTTTAACCGCCTGAGCTATTTCGGACTCTCAGCTTAGCTTGGCGCCTGATCCAAGCTAATCTGGCACAGCCCTTGGACAAATACGAAGACATTGTTTGCGTTACTCATAGAATGTCTGTTCCATCATCGCAGTTTCCACATTCTTTTAGCGAATGATGATAAGTAGCGGCTAATCTCTCTGTTTGTTTGTTTGTCTATTTTGACAAAGGGTATTTACCCGAAATATTAATAAATTGTGTTGTACCCGTCTTTTCTAAGCGTGTTTCTTTCCCCGTTGGGTACTTCTGTTCCATACATGATTTCTAAGAGCTGCAAAGAATTTCAGGCAGAAAACACGTTCTTTTTTCACGGTTTGTGTTTATTCTTGTAATACCACTATATTTGTATGCCTGAATTTTTTTATACCGCCTTTCAGTTCCCATTATTTCCCCAAGTTGCATTACCATAATTACAAGGACAGATCCCTACGTGCGATTTCATAGATAAGATATGGTCATGAAAATTATGACCATCTGTCAATGCAGAACGTTTTGATCGGTTACTATACACCAAGCGAGGCCCATCTGCAAGAGGCACAGATCCTCATGAGCCCTCGCCGGCGGCGGGGGCTCATGAGGATCTGTGCCTCTTGTTGACCCATTTTCATCTGCGCGTTTCAGACGACGAGTGATAGTAAGCATGCTGTAATAGTTATCGACCTGTGTGGACAGTAAAACTGCATTGCTCCCAAGCTGTTGGACCATAGATTGAACATCAGTGGAGGGGCACAGGCATAAATGGGACCAGCCACTGGAGCAGCACAGACGTAAATGAGACGAGCAAGCGGTCTTTTCACTCGAGGGGCATACATAACCAGAACGAACAATTGTGCAGATTATGTTGATGCCCTGCACCCACTTGGGAGGATGAAGAGCAATACCTCTTGAAGGGGAGGGGTGGGAGGTTTCGCAGCATTATTTGGGTGATGGTCTGTATGGTCTGTGACTTTGGACTTTTACGGCCTACGGCTGTAAAGTCCGAAATCACAGCCAAGCACACATCCCAGAAGGCATGAAGGTGATAAGATGGCTGAGGTTTCACTCGCCTTCGGTCGCAGTACGTTAACATAATCCGGTCAGATCTGATGGTGGAATATTATGTTCGCCCAGGTCTGTAATTTTGAATCCTAAGGTCTGGCCTGCGCTGCATGAGCGAGGCTTAGATCCTGCGCAAGCCACTAAGCACCCTACCCCACCCGGGTCTGCCCTGGGGGACTTGGGTGGGGTTAGGCATTTTTTAGTTCCCAGGGTCACCCTGGTCAGCCCCGCAGGGTGGGTTTTTCTCTCTATTCTGGGGCATGTGTTTCTGTCTACCCTTTGTCCATTCACCTGTATTTGCCTTTTTAAAACTCTCCCTACTGTCTGCACTGCCTGTAGCTCTTGATATTGGATGTGTGTTGCTAAATGGTCTTAGCTTTATTTAGGCCCCATGTTGTAGGTTTATTTAACGTATTTGACCGGCTGGCGACATACATTCAATTTTCTGTTTAGTTTTTTTTTCACAAGCAGTGCAGGCACGTCCTGAGAAAGCCTTGTTGCTGTCGGGACGTTAAGCAATGTACAATCAATCAATCAATCAACTAAGCACCCTGCTTATTGGCTTGCGCTGGATATGAGTTCCGTCATGCAACCGATCTCTTGAGCCGTTCTGCTTGTCTGTGACACTCCTGTCTGCTAGTGTGATTTCAGAGATTATTAGATGTTGTTAGGGATCCAAAATCAGAGACTAGCAGACACACTGGTTAACAGAGAAGCTGAGAGATATAGTATGAGCATAGACACTGTTGTGTTTAGGAAATAATTGTTGGCGTATATTGTAACAGCTGATGATAAGATGACAAAGCGCAGCGTGCGTGTGCCAGGCAGTTGTAATAATAGATGTTCCCCCTTCAGTATGTGAATACCACCCAACTGCAAGAGGTATAGATCCTCATGAGCCCCCGCAATTGCGGGGGCTCATGAGGATCTATGCCTCTTGCTGAAACCATTTTTATGTCCGTGTTCCTTAGACGGCTAAGTATCTTTGACGTTGAACATACAGTGATTTCAAAACACAATCTGCGCCCACCGACGGCGAAGAGTTTAATAGCGGAAAAGGGGAGATATATATAGTAAGGCATTGGCTTGTGGTTTGGCAATAATAATTGCTGACTTTAAAAATATGTTATGATAATTATGATGGTAAGAATAATGTGTGTGCAATGCGGTTTATGATATCACAGAAGCTGAAATATTAACATTGGTAAACCGTTTTTGCTGTGCTGGAAATAAGCTGATGCTATTAGAGTGAAAATTATTGTGGGTAATGCGTCGTTGATTTTGTTATGTTCATCGTGTGACGTCGCTTGGTTAAACGAATTGAATAAGTGATAACAGTTATAATGACAGTGATTGTAAAGTAATAGACAATTTGGCACTATAATGTTTATTGTAATTATATTTAGATTAGCTCTCCTTTCGTGCGACACGCCCAATATATTTTCATGATTCATGCACTTTTATGTGATACTATTCAACAGGTTTTATATCTAGAGATACATAATTTTTTATATTGGTATCTGGTTTAGCGCCATCTTTTCGATTGCAAGTAGTGAGATAGTCAACATTAATTCGTCTGATTCTTTACGCGAAGAAATGGTGGCATTTTTTGTAAGCTGTCAAATACGCAGTCGGACTGTATTGAAACGCAGATGACCCCCCCACCCCCCCCCCCCCCCCAACCCCCACCCCCAGCCCCCAACCTCGCCCGAAATGGTCTTTTTAGTTAGGTGTCAAAATTAACCACCAGTGTTCCAAATAAGACGTCAGTCATCTTCGCAAATAGAAAGGAGTACACACGTTATAAATACACACCACGAGTACGTGCATTTAAGTCGTCACAAACACGCTCTCGCTCTCAAAGAAATGCCCTATGTATGGCAGTCGGAGGTTTAAAGTGACAGCCTTCTTTAAGAGGACGTAAATGATGTCGGTATCATCCTACAAGAGGCATAGATTCTCATGAGCCCCTGCGACTGCAGGGGCTCATGAGAATATATGGCTCTTGCCAATGGGGAAAAAAAGACTGGTTGTGGGACTGTGTATTCATATAAAGAAGCAGGTGCGGACTGCATTGAGACTCTTGGGCACACGCCGAAATAATTGACATGTTCACGCAGTCGGCATGAAGTGCCTCGGCTTGTATGTGGCGTTGTAGACCACTGACTTAGCGGCGAAGCACGTCGTGCCCTAAGGTCGAGATTCCTAAATCAGGGGGTGGCGGTATGTTGAAGATAACAGATATAGTTCTACCACAATAGTTCAAGGGTGGTGCCAGAATAGTTTGGCTCTCACGACAGCATACCGGGTCAGAAGATGGATCGGCTATGACAGTTCAAGCGTGGTGCCAAGCTATTCTGGCACCACCCTTGAACTATCATGGTCGATCTATCTTCTGTTGTAGCGCATTAGGGCAGAATGAGTCAAATATGTGGTGAATTCAAGTGGTTAGTCCCTAGTTCACGACGCAAGAGTTCTTGTAGACGTCCCAAGACCTCGTGTTATCGAGGACATGAACTGTTGAAATAGTTCGTGAGTGGTCGGTCAGTCTCCTTAATTCACTGTAATGTAGTTCTCAGAGGGGAAGTCTCATATTTTTAGGACTTAGCTCATATGGCTCAGTTCAACCCTCGGCTAATTTTTTTTTGGGGGTCAAGTGTGTATTAGGAACACGTTAAGGACGTCGGACTAGAATGGCGAAATTGCTTTCGTGGTTAGTGAAGACAGTATGTTGCGTTACTGCAATAACTTGAACGTTTTGACGTCGTACTTAGACATGGTAGTGTTGTTACTGCCTTTGTTTACTACTGGCGCCGACCGTTTCCTCTAATATAATTGCTTTCGTCGCTTCGAGAAATACGCTGTCATGTGTGCTATTAAATGTTCCATGCATGAAGCGTTCGTCCACCTCTCCATTTGAGCGGCAAGGGCAATGAATGAAATGAATAGAGTACAGTGTTTTCTGGGGAAATTTATCCGTCTGCAAAAAACATAGATCTTTAAAAGCCTCCACACAGGTGCGGGGGCTCGTGAAGATCTATGCCTTTTGCGGGCCCAGTTCACGTCCATTGTGGGGGTGTTTCAGTGTTGAATAGGGTATACATCCCCAAATAGCATCGGCCTCGGCTGATGTCATTTGGAATTCCTGGACGCCACTTTTTGCTCAGTCGGTTCATTGCTCTTCGTCATTAGTCTGCGGCTGAAATGACCATTGACCTGCATCCAGGGTAACACAGATATACATGGGCCAGCGAGAGGCATAGATACTCATTAGGGTCCACGATTTGGGGGGTTTCATAAGGGTATATGTATCTTTCATGATTCTTGTCCTTTGGATGCATCTACAGGTGCATTGGCCTTCCGCACGCGGGATAGTTAGCCATTCGGAGTGCCTTTTGTGTACCCTCTTTTTGGCTAGCGGTCGTTATTCAGGTCTGTTGACATTTTTTTCTTCCGTCTGCAAGAGGCATAGGTTCTAATGAGCTTCTGCAGCTGAAAGAGCCCATGAGAATCTGTCTCTTGCCCACGGAGATCGGCCCATAAAGGGAGTCAGCCGGGAAGTATGCCATAGAGAGGGGGTGATTTGTTCGGGCAAAAAACTGTGGCTCCATGTGCTCGTGGCTGAGCAGTTAATTCGATGAATTTCAAGGTATTTCTTGTCAGTTTGTATTGGCAGTTAGAACGCTTTTTTGGTCAGTGTAGATGGCCTGCCATTTCGTACGCTGACAGAAAGGTGTTCCAGCTCACAGAAACTGGTCTGTCATGGTGTATTTGTTTGTTTGTTTGTTGTTGGATTTTTTGTCGGACGTGTCCGGCAGACGGGCTCATCCAGGGCTGTGAATCTGAGATCGTTTCATATATAATAATAATATAATAAGATATAATAAAATAGGACTCCTATTACGGAAATATCCTGCTAACAAATATTCTGTTGAAGACCAATCTATTAGGAGCTGGATTGGTCACTGAGTTGGTCTTCAACAGACATTGTTTTCTTCTGTACTGTACATGTGTACAGTGTAGCGGTGAGTACATGCCGCGAGTAAGAGTGGGCGTAGTGTGAATGGAAAGTGAATGTTTGGTGACAGTTGCAGAGTGTGCCCGTCAGGTCACTCAGGTCTTTCGGGGTAAATTGGCTAATTGATATCTGTTTCTTTTTGTGTTTGTGTGTGTGTGTGTGGGAGGGGGGGGGGCGGGAGAGGAGTTGGGGTGGGAGGGGAGTTGTGTGTTTCTTTGGATCAAGCTGGCTCAAGAGTACAGGGGCGTCTTTACTATGTGCTAGATTTATTCCTAGTCTGTAGTGGTTGTAGTCAGTTATACTCGGTCACCTGTGGAAAACTAGAGACAAACAAATCAGGCACTAGTGTGGAAGTATCACGGTCGATTCCTTTCCCGCAACTGGTAGTTGGTCAACAGAGGATGTCCTCATAGACTAGTCGTCATTATTACATAGTAGTACTGGTAACTGTCATTATTACATAGTAGTACTGGTAACCGGGGCAGTTTCTACCAAATAACGATTTTGAGGGCGTCCTTTGATATACCACAGCTGTACAACTAGATGTTTTTCTAAAAAAAAAAAAAAAAAAAAAAAAAAGGAGTTACCGGCCCTGGTCGAGACGATACACAGCTTGTTTTGTGGTGCTCTTTTTTGCTTATTTTTTTCTAGGTTAATAGGACTGTACTGACTCAAAAGTTAGGAGAGTCACTGTAGCCACAAGAAGAAGTTCCTGTCAATATTTCTCTCTTGTGCTAGCTCCTGTTGGAGTAGAGGACGGACGGAGGATTTCGAGTGCTGTGGTGTGTGGACCGGCCGGTCGGTGCAATATGGCGACCTCAGCTATGCACGTTGAGCCCGTGTTTGCAAAGGCGAGCGACATGCCGGGAGACGCCAGTGTACTGGAGGTGTGTTTGGCGGCCGAAAGTGTCTCTGGCAGAGAAACAATTGCTGGAGCTCAACGTATCCGCGGGCTATGGCGAATATATCCACTGAATAGAGAGGCCAGGACAACTTTATTGGTAAATGGAATGGAGATAGGTGGGCGATCTCTCTGTCTACACGACAAGAACCCTTACATTCTGCGGGAATCTCGCTCAGAAACACCGACTACACGGCTTTACATACAGGACATACCCATCAGCGTAGCAGACGAAGAGGTTATTACCCTCTTCGACAGACTCGGATGTGTCAGGCGCTCTTCTATTACATATGAGCGTGCCCGTAACACTGATGGTAAGCTGACCCGTTTCCTGACCGGACGTCGGTTTGTTTACATTGAGATCCCGACGGTTCCATTGGAGCGTAGTTTTCAGATGGGCCCCTTCAGAATTTCTCTATTTTACAAGGAAATGAAGAAAACGCGCGAGCAAAAGTGTTCCAACTGCTTGCAGACAGGACACTACACTCATGAATGCGTTAATCAGGTGGTGTGTCGTGGGTGCAGACAGGGTGGACACAGAGAAAAAGAGGGCAAGTGTGTTCAACTGACAACCGAGGAAAACACCATGACGGCTGACCCAGTAAGTGACACGGACATTGCCGACGTTATTGTGACATTCCCTGCCGTGACACCAACAGACTCTGACCCCAAAACCGATCCCGTGCCGCCCGCGGCTTTGTTTGCCTCTGGTGACAGCGCGGATGTGGGTCAGCGTGTACAGAAAGGTCGCCAGCTGTTGGAAAGAGGTCGCCACGAGAAGAAAGGAAAACAAACGAAGCTTACCAGTCTTGTCCAGCGTAGACACCGATCGGATACACCTAACAAAAGACTGAGGTCGGAATCTAATTCCCCTCTTCATTCCCCAGGTAAAAACGCACGCACTCTACTGCCAACAAAGGACGGTCGGGAGACTGGAACCACTGAAACCTCCGAGTCCGACTCCGTGCCACAGGGCCTGACCTAACAAAATTGGTCGAATATGTGGCTCTTTTTCGGTCCTGACCTCGCATCCATCCCTGGACTATGAGACCGTTATGCGACTCAAAGTATTATCACTATGAATAGATTAATAAATAAACACTGTTAGGCCCTTTATGGATGCTATATCAAATATTAATGTTGTAACGCTCAACGTAAGAGGAATTAGAAATAAGCGAAAACGAAATGTAGTGTTTCGATTTCTTAGACAGAAAAAAGTGGATATTGCATGTTTACAAGAAACGTATATTACTGACGACGTGAAGGAGGAGTGGCGGAATGAATGGGGTGGTCAATTGTGCTGTTGTTGTGTTAGCAGTCATTCAATGGGTCAGGTTATCTTAGTGCGAAGAGATTTTATATACGATACAAAACTCGTACATCACTCAGACAGAATACTGTCTCTGGAGGTGTCTGTTGATGACAACATACTCATGATACACAACGTATATGCCCCGGCTTCAGGAAAAAAGGCTCCTTTCCTTGAGCAGCTGGTACAACATTTAAATTATTACCCTATATCGTCTGTCTTGGTGTGTGGAGACTTTAACTGTGTTCTAGACAACAATAAAGACGTAATTAGTGGAGACAAGCACTCAGTGAAGAACGTTTCCTCTTTTAATGACTTTCTGATTAACAGTGATTTGAACGACACATGGAGATTACTGAACCCACAGCAGACGGAGTTTACATGGTCTAGAAATAACCCCACTCAGGCTAGACGGTTAGACTACGCGCTTTCTTCCGATGAAGTGTTTGACAAAATTCTCTCCTGTGAGCATGAGTCGGTGTCTTTCTCTGACCATAGATGTGTCACTTTAAAGTACTGTATATCTAATGTTACTAGAGGCCCAGGCTACTGGAAATACAATAACAGCCTTCTCAAAGATGAGCAGTACGTCAAAATGATGAATGCATTAATCTCTAATTTTAAGGCTACGACAGATGAAACAGATAGTCAGATAAAATGGGAGTTATTAAAAATTCAAATACGTGAACTCAGTATAAACTTTTGCAAAATTAAAAAACGAAAGGAAAGCAAAAGGTTAGAGGATTTACAAAGAAGACTGAATACTTTTGATATAGCACTTGCCAACAATCCCAGTAACATTGATATTCAGCAACTACGTCAGAAAACAAAGATTGAACTTGAAATCTTTGAACAGCACGCTGCAAATAGCGCTCGAGTCCGTGCTCGAGTAAAGTGGATAGAAGAAGGCGAAAAAAATACGAAGTATTTTTTGAATTTAGAAAAAGCTCGCGCGAATTCCAAAGTAATGGATAAATTAACTCTGGAAGATGGGTCAGTAGTTACAGATCAAAACAAGATACTGGAGGAACAGATGAAACACTTTACATCACTGTATGCATCTCGCACAGACCAGTCCCCCATGAGTCGCTTGGCGGATGATTTCATAAGTGACACTGCAATTCCAAAACTTTCATCTCTTGATAGTGAGTCATGTGAAGGTTTAATAACAGTAGATGAAGCTTCCATTGGTTTGAAACATTTAAATAACGGGTCAGCCCCCGGCTGTGATGGTATTACAGTAGAATTCATGAAAATGTTTTGGGCCCATCTGAAGGATCTTGTGGTGGACTCCATGAACAAGGCCTTTGAAAATGGCGCTTTGTCTCCTTCACAGACCAAAGCAGTCATTACTCTAATACATAAAGGGAAAAATCTAAGTCGAGATATTTTGAGAAACTGGCGTCCCATCTCCCTAACAAATACAGACTATAAAATTTTGGCAAAGTGTCTTGCTCTTAGACTGGCCAACGTGGTCGGAGATATTGTCCACGAAGATCAAAAAGGTTTTATCAGAGGTCGCAAAATCTCTACAGCTATAAGGTTAATTGATGATACCGTTGAGTATATGAACCAAATAAACTCCCCAGGATTACTGCTGGCGCTCGATTACGAATCTGCCTATGATAGTATATCAAAGGAATTTATTTTATATTCTTTAGAAAAATTTGGGTTTGGTCGTGAATTCGTTCGGTGGGTATCTGTTATTATGTCAGACGCTAAGAGTTGTGTTAATTACTGTGGCTGGTTGTCAGGGTTCTTCCCAGCAGCACGTGGAATCCGTCAAGGTTGTCCGTTCTCACCATTAGCTTTTGTCGTTGCGATGGAACTCTTTGCAATTAAAATTCGACAATGCAAAGAAATAAAGGGACTTGTAATGCCGTATGATGGATCCGACGAACTGAAGTTATTAAAGATTCTTCTCTACGCTGATGATGTAACCATGTTCTTGAGAGACGAACATGACCTAAGAAACGCTCTTGCCATAGTTGCTCATTTCTCAAAATTTTCGGGCCTACAGCTTAATAAGAATAAATCAGAAGCCATGTGGCTAGGCTCGAAAAAGAACTGTGATGAACAATTTGGAGTACTCCGGTGGAGCAAAAAGGTTAAAATTCTTGGAATCTACTTTAAAAATGACCAGCCAGCGTCACAGGTTGAGGAAAACTGGACCGGTAGAATTCAAAACATGAGAAGTATAATATCGAAATGGAAAAAGCGGAAATTAAGCATTCGGGGGAAAGCTTGCGTTGTTAAAACATTTATTATCTCACAGATGGTATATGCAATGCAAGCGCTCAGTATCCCCTCAGACGTACTAGATGAAATAAACACTTTGCTTTTCAGATATTTATGGAAGAACAAAAATTTGAATAAGAAGGCCTTTGAGAAGGTAAAACGTTCAGTTATGTGCAGTGATTATTGTGAGGGGGGAATTAAAATGATTAACATGAGGGATATGCAAGCCTCCTTTCTCTGTGAGTGGGCAGCGAGGCTGCGTACAGCCATAAAACCCACGAGAGATACTGTCTTGCCCAAACATGCGCTAGGTGTATTTGGTCATGACTTGATATGCTTTGAATTTAATATCAATTCCAAAAAATGTAAAGGGCTTGAAAATATTAAGTCGACCTTCTGGAGAGACGTCATAATGTCATGGTTGGATACTGTAAAAAACAAACCCACTACGGTCCTGTGGAATAGCAAGGTATTAATGTACAAGTCTAACGTTCTGTTTTTTAAAGACTGGGTCCGCGCAGGCGTCTATCGAGTGGAGGATGTGAAGAAAGATGGCGAGATTATGTCGTTTGAAAATGTCTGTCGCATTGTTGGAGATTCCCCTGGGAGGTTGCTGGAATACAACGTTGTGAGAAGTGTCCTTACCTCGTACATGCGATGCCTTAATAACAACGCTGACTCCATGTCAGAGAGTATAACGCCAACTTCAGCAAAGGAGTTTAGGATAACAATTGTGCAGCAGAAATACAGTCCCCCTTATGCCCTTCATTTCTGGGCGATGAAGTTTGATGTCCAGTTAGGTGAATGGCAATGGGGTATTGTGAATAGAGCAACAAAGGAAGTGAGGTTGCGAGAACTGCAGTGGAAAATTCTACACAATATTTACCCAACCAATATTTTATTGTCTAAAATGGGTGTCGTTAATAATAGATACTGCAGTTTTTGTCCTCATGAAGTTGACTTTATTGAGCATTTTTTCTACTTCTGTGATTCAATATCTCGAATCTGGAAAAGAGTTGAACAACTTTGTTCAGGAAAATGCAATGTTCAGATACGTATAACCCCTGCCCAAGCCTTATTGGGATACCGTGATAACGTGTTAGGAGCAGCAGAAATTGCATTTATTAACCACGTCTCCTTAGTAGCTAAGCTGTGTATTAGCAAGTACAAATATGGTACACCAATAGATATCATATTTTTGTTTGAATCTGAACTTAGAATAAGAAAGTTTCTGTGGTAGAGACAATATTGTTTCCCGCAGATTCACGTAATAGTTGCACGCGACTCACATCTCGAATTACAGTAACTGTGAAACTAATTGTAATCTCTCTCTCTCTCTCTCTCTCTCTCTCTCTCTCTCTCTCTCTCTCTCTCTCTCTCTCTCTCTCTTTCTCTCTCTCTCTCTCTCTCTCTCTCTCTCTCTCTCTCTCTCTCTCTCTCTCTCTCTCTCTCTCTCTCTCTCTCTCTCTCTTTCTCTCGCACACACATACATACACACATACACGCTCACGAACTCACAGGCATACAGGAGTGCCCTCTCAGTCTGCGCTTCTGTACGTGTAGATGTGATGTACATGCTTATACATTGCCACATACCTGATCTATGTTAACAACTTGTGGCTGTACTTTGTACTATACCGATTTTGTGAATGAAATGTGTCCATTATAACGAACTAAAACAAACTGTCCATCAAATCACCTTTTGAGAGTACAACGTAAACTGTTGTCATATCTAGTGTGATAATTGCTCCACTGTAATATAGTTGAGTAAATAAAATCTATCCTTGAAATAAAATAAAAATAAGGGAAATATGATGTCAGAAGGAAGCAAATAAACAACAAAAAAAAAAAAAAAAAAAAAAAAAGAAAAAAAGAAAGAAAGATTGGACACCTTCTAACTGGGGTATTTGTCGCCCATCTTGACTGATTTCCCAAATTTAAAAAAAAAAAAAAAAGAAAAAAAAAAAGAAAAAAAAAAAAGATGTTTTTCTAGCCACACTACTGCCATGTAAAAACAAGTCATGTAAAAACAGAAACCATGAGTATTTTGTAAAAGTTATGATTTCATTATATTTTAATTAAAATCTCGCTTGTCACCAGACTGGACGTAGTGTATTTTGCTTCACGTGGCAGGGTAACCTTTCCCAGTTTATGCTGATATCATCAAAACTAAAATAAAATCCGGGGACAGACTTCTGTCTTGGATAATGGCCTCCATATAAAAAGACAAAATGCAAAAATGAGATTAAATGAAAATAATAGGATTCGAAAAGCTAATATCACTTTGACCTGACAGTCGGGGAGGGGGGGGGGGGTAAAAAACAAAATAAAAAAAATAAAACCGATAACAAATTCGTTCGGTTTTAGAATAGGGTTAAATGGGCCCGACCTAACGAAACAAGATGTATATATTCTCATGAGCCCCTGCGGCAGCAGGGGCTCATGAGGATATATACCTCTTGCAGATGGTAGGAATAACTGCCATGGGTTGCTCCATCATCGCCTCATGCAGTTATTGCTGCAGGGGCTCTTGAGAATCTTATCCTCATGCAGATGGTATAGACCGCTGATGTGGACATTAGCATTGTTGCTAGGCATCCGTGGAGGTCTAGTGTTTGTCATTCCTGGTGGTCCCCCTCTCCGCTGCGGATTTTTGCCAGACAGAATCCGATAAAGAAGCACACAAGTAGATTATTGGCACTACAAAGCGCACTGCAATTGCGGCGGATTGCGTGTTTCTTACGATCCTAATGTAATACGGAGAATAGATAGGTAATAGGCTTTGCCAAGCTCGGTTTGAGTGTTTTTCTTGTCTGTACTTTGCTTCGGTTTCTTGCAGACTCGCAGTCTTTGAGATTAGATTGTTGGCACCACAAAGTCAGAACTTCATTGAGGGTGTGCAAAAGAATTGCATCATTTATGCTGTGGGCATTTCCATGACAGCTTATTTACACAAGCAGCCCATTCCAGTTTCACATAGTCTGCTTTTGGGAAAAGATTTGTTAAATTGGAAGATGGGTAGAGTGGGCTAGCTTATGTGTAGTGTCAGTGCAGAAGGCTTTTCAGAAATTATATTCAGACTACAGTAGTATCTGTTCTTTGCAGTGTCGTTGATTTCTCTTATCTCCATCATTATCAATGGGCCAGCAGCGTTTTTGATGCTGCACACAGCAGGAACCATGCACAACTCGTTTGGGAGACGGCCAAAATGGCAGAAGAATGTCCAGCAATTTTTCAGCCTATTTTCCCTTGCAACGCTAAATGGCCGCCTCTTCCGTCGTGGCTACTGGCGATCATTGTCCCTCAACCTTTCTGACTTTCTTCGTCAGAGAAGTAGAGATGACAAACATCAGTTGCCCGCAAGAGGCGTAGATTATTATCAGCCCCTGTGAAAGCAGGGGCTCATAAGAATCTATGCCTCTTGCGTTTATTTAAGAGACTAACTAGCTCATTAGCTGAAGAACTATTTGAAGCTGGGCCGGCATTCTGCTTAGCGCCAGTTTGCGTTGGACGTGCTAGAGTTCAGTCTCCTCCCCCCTCCACCCCGTACCTGGCGGACGCCGACCGTTTGAAAAAAAAAGATCTTCATGAGCTACTAACAGGTGGCGGTGATAATGAAGATCCATGCGCCTCGCAGGACACATACATTCATGTCTCTGCAATTAACATTAAATAAAGGTGGGGTGGGGGGGGGGGCGGGGGGGGGGGGGGGGGGGGGAGCAAGGCGTCGTGAGATGTGTAGGCTGCGAAATAGTACCTGTTGAACTTAGGTCCTCCCAGTCTGCAAAAAACTCTCGGGCAGACGTTGACTCAAGTTTGAGAGAGATGAAATATAATAGAGGAGGGGAGGGGGGGGGGGGAGGCGGCTGTGGGGCGGGGAGCAGTATTCTTTCAACAGCCATTAATATTGATTTCCATGCCGTTTGCGTGGGCGTGTTATAGAAGAAAGGTTTAAAGTGGATACCGGGATTATGAAAGCGACCATCACGTACAGGTCTTTTCTTATCTTCCTCTCTCCACGCCCCTTTGTGGTATGAGCACTTCTATTGATCGCGCTTGGAGCTCACTATTAAAACCAGTCTATTCGTACAGTACTAAATAACCCGTTAAGTGCCGGCTGACAAAGACTATGTTTTCGGTAATTCAAGACACAAATACAAACAAAAAAAAAAACAAAAAAAAATCATAGAAGTCCCAGGACCAGATTTAAACGTGTTGTCGGCAAGATGGCATAGCCCCTCTTGGCCCCCGCAACTGCGGAGGGGCTCATGACGATCTATACCTCTTGCAGTTGGTTGGTGTTCCGATATTCTCGGCACTAAACGGGTTAAAATCAATAAACCCTCTGTCTGTCTGTCTGACTCTCTCTCTCTCTCTCTCTCTCTCTCTCTCTCTCTCTCTCTCTCTCTCTCTCTCTCTCACACACACACACACACACACACACACACACACACACACACACACACACACACACACACACACACACACACACACACACACATATTGACCTCTGAAATGCTGGGTAAAGTCGAACGATACCCATTTTATGTAGACATTAACCCTTATGAGCCCCCCATAGTCGCGGGGGCTCATGAGGATTTATGTCTCTTGTTTGTCCCGTGTTGGACGAGTCTATTATTTATGCCAAATTTTATACTTTGTTTTGTAGACGCGAATGTTGGTCAGTGTGCAGTGTTGTCCCGTGTTCCACGAGTCTATTATTTGTGCCTAATTTTATACTTTGTTTTGTAGACGCGAATGTTGGTCAGTGTGCAGTGTTGTCCCGTGTTCCACGAGTCTATTATTTATGCCTAATTTTATACTTTGTGTTGTAGACGCGAATGTTGGTCAGTGTGCAGTGTTGTCCCGTGTTCCACGAGTCTATTATTTATGCCTAATTTTATACTTTGTGTTGTAGACGCGAATGTTGGTCAGTGTGCAGTGTTGTCCCGTGTTCCACGAGTCTATTATTTATGCCTAATTTTATACTTTGTGTTGTAGACGCGAATGTTGGTCAGTGTGCAGTGTTGTCCCGTGTTCCACGAGTCTATTATTTGTGCCTAATTTTATACTTTGTGTTGTAGACGCGAATGTTGGTCAGTGTGCAGTGTTGTCCCGTGTTCCACGAGTCTATTATTTGTGCCTAATTTTATACTTTGTGTTGTAGACGCGAATGTTGGTCAGTGTGCAGTGTTGTCCCGTGTTCCACGAGTCTATTATTTGTGCCTAATTTTATACTTTGTGTTGTAGACGCGAATGTTGGTCAGTGTGCAGTGTTGTCCCGTGTTCCACGAGTCTATTATTTGTGCCTAATTTTATACTTTGTGTTGTAGACGCGAATGTTGGTCAGTGTGCAGTGGTTTCAGATGCGCATTTCGTGAACACTGGCAGCGAAGGGGTTAACCCCCCAGTGGGTCACGCAGCCACCTTAACTGTCACAGTACCAGTGGCTGCGAGCGCATGGGATTACCGTCGCGTGCAGGGTAAGACTTTTTAGTTGCGAGGGACACTTCGAACCGTACGTCACAGGACAAATTCCTGTTTGTAGTCACACCATTGGGCTTACCTCCACAATGCTTTAGGGATTTTAATCCTCATCAGCGTAACCTATTTAGCCAATGCGTTCTGCAGCAGGAGATGGATCGACCATGATAATTCAAGGGTAATGCCAGTGGCACTACCCTTGAATTATCATGGTCATTTCATCTCCTGCAAATGGAACCTAGTAATTAGGTGCCACCTCCAAAATATGGGGAACGCGGCTGTGGGTTAATGATCCGAGCTAGCCATCTTCTCTTTCATGTGAAATACGCACGATAAAAATGCTGTGGGCTTTTTCATGTCATTTTAAAGAATAAGTATTTAATTGTGTGCCGGTCTATGGTTTTGGACCTTACGGCCATGAGTCTTAAGGTCCAGAATCACAGACTAACACGCTTATTATTATGTCCGTACTCTGCTGTAGCGACCCCCCACAACAGTTGTCTGTGTTAGATCGTACACCGGTTGGACTGGGCTGAAGCGTTTGACGGTGACAAATTTTTCAACATCTACATTATCAATCAGCGTATGTGCAATCTATTAGATATGCATGTAAATACACGCATACACCTATCAGCAGATAACGGTCGGCATTTAAGTAATCGGTCATGGCGATCTTCTCCGTTTGAAGAAGTGAATTTGATCGAAACCTGCCAGCGAGAAACGTAGATGTGATGACTGATCTTATCAACTGTTTTATCCATGAAATGGTCATCCTCAAAACCCTACACTGCTTGTCTCCCTCGATTCGCTGCCGCTGGGAGACAACCAGTGTGCCCCTGACCCGGGACGAAAGTATCATGCAGTCCATCACAGTCGTCCAGAGTGGCTTGACTTTTACAAATGTGTTTTGGTCTGAAAATAGAAAACATGAGCTAACATTCACATTAACTCCCTTGTGCGTGCAGCCGCCGGTACTGTTTACAGTACTGCTGACTGCAGCAACAAGAGGGTTAATGAAACAGTAAAGCCCGTTAGGTCTGCAACAGGGGAAAATCTTTACGAAGCTGGTCGTACATTCTCAGCAGAACCAAAATGTAATGATCTTTCTGCAGTAATCTGCTTGGCTTATGGCAATCTTGTCATGACAAGCTCTTTTTGTCCAATATGTAAACAAGACAGGCTCTTTTTGCAAGAGAGAAGACCAGCACTTTTTGCATGAGTGTTTGTCCTATACTTGCAAGAGTGACAAAAGAAGAAGCTAACAAGCTGCATGGTGCTCTTCCTAAGGTGTCCGCCGTGGCAACCGCTGTGAGGAGATTGTCCTTGCTCGGCTCCACATCGGGCACACGTATGTTACGCACTCTTTTTTTTTTTTTTTTTTTTTTTTTTTTTTTTTACTAAAACAGGAGGAGCGTCCGAACAGTTTTTTTTAAAACACTTTTTGCTGTCTCGTGCCGATCTAATTGACACGAGATATAAACACTTCACTGCAGACTCCTTGAAGGTTTTGTTCCGAAATGTCCCCTCGGACAAAATCTTGTTTTCTGAGAGAATCCAATATTTTTAGTAAGATTTGAGCATTCGTAGGCTTTGTGAATTTTATTTTTTTGACCTTTTTGAGAGTCTTTAGACTTTTCCTTTTAAAGACTCGTGCGACATTTTAGCATGAAATATGTTAGATATATATTTACATCTTGTCTTAAGACCTTTCTTTTTGTCTGGCTGGCCAGATTTTTTACCCACCCCGCCGTGAGATGGCCTTAGTCGCCTTCTCGGCGTTAAACCCAACTAACTAATTTTTGCAAGAGTGTTTATCCCGTACGTAGACGAGACAAGCTCTTTTTGCATGAGTGTTTGTCGAAGACGTAGATAAGACAGGCTCTGTTTGCACGAGTGTTAATCCAAAACGCAAAAAAAAAAAAAACCCACAAAAAACACCCTCCGTAGAACTTTCACAATAGGTTTATGGTGCACTTTGCTTCAGTTCATATATGCGGCGTTATTTGCTCCTTTAACTGACAAGGGCCGTCACGGTCAGCCACAAGTCTCGTCGTATGTCGCGCCGCAGGACGAGGCGTAAATCTCGGTTAGACCCACACTATTATCAGGGAATGCTCAGTAACGGGTTTATGCAACAATTGTGTCGGGCGATTGCGGTGCGGGTGCAATTTACCCTCAAAGTATCGTTCACCGGTACACTTGAGCCTACCCTCATCGCTTGTAATCGAAGTTTGTAATCTACTCACATTTCAAGAGGCATAGATTCTCATGAGCCCCCGCAGTTGCGGGGGCTCATGAGAATCCATGCCGCTTGCTTGTGCCATTTAGATCAGAGTTCATGACCCGTGAAATGGAGGGTTTAGAATTTTGAATGTATTACCTTGTTTGAATGTATTACTTTTGTTTGAATTTGGTCATCGGCTTTGTCAGTGGTTAGTTACACTGGGCAAGTTACTTTTACAACTAATTCGCCGATATATCATATAGTGTGCAGTTCTGTAGATAACAGCGAAGATGTATGGACTCGGTGAGGTAATATCTAGGTTATACGACAGTTGCGCGCTGGCCTGTAGAGCGTACGTACGGCTCTCAGTTCGCAAGCTATTCCGGCACTGCGCTAAAACTGTCCTGTTCGATCCATCACCAACAGCTGGTGAAAAGTCGCTATAGTGTCGTTCTCAAAGTTGAGAAACTGAAATATTAGATTAAATGGGTTAACTCATTCGAGACGTGCTGCATCCGGATACGCAGTATGAAGCCGCGTACCCGATGCATCAAGTCTCGATTGTGTTAATGGCCCCTTTCAGTACTAAAACTACTATGAAACAGTGTTTGCATTATGGTGATTAAATTATACACACGAAAAACTACCCCAACACTTACCCGCATCCCCCATCAATTTTCCCTTTTTCAGGAAAACACGCGAACGCACGCGCGCATAATGCGCGCGTGCGTTTGCGTGTTTTCCTGGATGGGAATATTTATGCTAGTGCCACCACATGCAAGCAGCAGTCCTGCCTTGCTTGGCGAAGTATGAAGATGAATGGAGGTAGGCTATAACTGGAGGGTCAGTCTGTCCTTCAAGGGGTGACCTAACCCCTGTCCCCCCCCCCCCCCCCCACCCGGCCATTTTATCACACCAGCCCGGATGGACACGCTTCCCGCTTCCCTCCTCACAGCACTGGCAAGCGATCGGGACCATGGATACTGTAGCCCGTACAGTGTCTTTGTCAGAGCCACGACATGATGCATGTTGAGTACTTTTTGCCCCAGATCCAAATCCCCGAATTTGGAAGTTGTCATCTGCAGTCTGCATACCAGTTTAGGAGACGTAGGCTTCAAGCTATTGTGGCACCATACTGGAACTAGCATGATCGCTCTGTGGCCTGAGCTGGGATAGTCTGAGGATTTCTCTACGATTGTTATGTCTTCCAAAACAATCAAACTGCTGTGCGGTATATCACATTATTTATAAGACAATCAATCCCCTGTCTAATCAGACGACCCATGTCGGTCCCGTGGTCTTCTTTATGTTACGTTGATGGTCCTGTGTAAGGATAACACCTGTCTATCACGGCCACTTTTTGACAGTCGATCGGGTGGTCGCTTTTATACAGGTGTGACTATATTTGTTTTCAATTTTGCTGTAGTTCTCTTTGGAGGATTAACACTTGAGAGCCGAACACTGAGATTTTTGTCTTCTTTTTTTTTTTTTTTTGCATTATACAGTATATAACACCAGCATACAACAAATACGGGACGCCTGGCAACAAGTTGCAAACTCAAACCTTTTTCGAAGGATTCATCGCAGAAATTTAAAAATTATAATTTATCAAGCGCCTGTGAGCCTCAAGGAAGGGACACCAATTTGCCAAGGATTGGCCACTTCATTGACGGCTTGTAAACCACGAACTGCTGGATAAGCTGCCGCTTTTGACCACAAAATGACCACCCCGGAGAATTTTTCATCACTCTGCAAGAGGCATAGATCCTCATGAGCCCCCGCATCCGCGGGGGCACATGAGGATCCATGCCTCTTCCTGACCCAAAATGTACGTCCGTATTTTTACATTGAATTGTGTTTTTTAGAGTAAGGGTCAGTAATGGTCAACAATTTTCAGAAGTCGAGCGGTAGTCCCTAGTTTATTCCGGCAGTTAGTGTGTAGACATCTTTAGTAGAAGTTGCGGCTCTTCAAGCGGAAGAAATTCCGAATTGATTATTCCTTTGAATCTTCGTTTAATCGCTGTCGCTATCAAAGCCAAGCTGTTCGTTTTTTAGAACTGTATTGTTCAGGCGCTGATTGCAAATCGGCGATAGATTATTCGGATCACGAAGAATGCCTCATTAGCACATATGAAGGATGCATCCTTTTTTTCTTTTTTTTTTCTTCTCTTTTTTTCTCTGTATAAACACGTACTGCATGCGTCAAACTAATAAGCTGCCGCATTCGATCTATCTCCTGCTTTTCGCATTCGATCTATCTCCTGTTTTTTGCTGTTAGGACGTTTAACCCATTACTTCCTCAGGGTGATTTTTAAAGAAAAAATTCGTATGAATGCTACATTACAGAATAGGAGATGTATCACCCATTTTAGTTCAAGGGTGGTGCCAGAATGGCTTGGCGCCTCAGGCGCCAAGCCATTCTGGCACCACCCTTGAACTATCGTAGTTAAATTTATTTCAAGCAGTCGTGTGTACGGACAAAAAGGGTTAAGACGGTGAACTCAACTAGATCTGGCTCAGACACCAGAACAGCTGAAGAAGGGGTCAGCCCCTCGCCATGTGGGCACTAGGAGTGACAGAGGGCAGAGGGTTAAAGGGGCCAATCCCCAGTTTATTCGGCTATCAGTCGGCCCTTTCACGAACGTGTGTCTTAAGGTTAAGTCGAGGCGCGAAGGTTTGGACTCTCAGTCTCTGTCACTGTCACACACTCCCCCCCCCCCCCCCCCCCCTGCGGCTGCAGGGCCCTCATGACAATCTATGCCTCTTGCAGATATGCGGCAGGGTGTGTGGCTTGATGGACTTGTACTTGAAAGACAGGAATAAGCTCCTACTTGAGCCAGGTAAAAAGAGGAAGATTTAGTGGGGTGCTAGAGGCCTAGGTTATCACGAGCCCACGCGGTTGCGGTTTCCATGAGAATCTACGCCTCTTTCAGGGTGTTGGGGCACTCTTAATGGACTGGAAAACACCTCACTAAGTTGCTACTTGATCCAGGCTCAGGGTACCAAAAAGTAACCCATTCAGCCCGGACGCACTACAGCAGGAGATGGGTCGACCATGATAATTCAAGGGTAGTGCCAGATTAGCTTGGCGCCGGTCGGCGCCAAGCTAATCTGGCACTACCCTTGAATTATCATGGTCGACCCATCTCCTGCAACAGGTGCATCGTCGTTAGATGACGCCTCCAAAATTTGGGAAATACATGCGCCGGGCTGAATGAGTTAAAGAGACGCAAGAGGCGTAGATCCTCATAAGCCCATGCCCCTGCATGGGCTCATGAGGATCTACGCCTCTTGCAGATGTGAGGAAACTCGCGTAACTCATTCGAGACGTGCCGCCTCCGGATGCGCAAAGACAGCAATACAGCGCCACTTGTTCCAGGTATAGAGGAAGATTTTAAGGCTTTTAAAAGGACCATAGGCGAGGCCATTTGGCAGGTCACGATCAAAAGGGGGCAAGTAGACGCCTCAAGTGTTATGCATGAAACAGTACAGAGTGACCCTTTAGATGTGTGGAGCGAGGACCCAATAAAACACGCATCTCCCCCTTAAGGGAATTGTTACGAAGATACGTTCTCTGGACCCCATAAAAGGGCGTATCACTGGACACCATATGTAAAGATACGTTATTTAGGTGAAGTGTTTTGTCTACAGAACTACTGAGCTAATGACTTTTGTCGTTTTCCGTGGTTTACTTCAATGCCGGTCATGAACATCAACGAATGGCATGATTTCACGTTGATTGAGGTCACCTGTTTCATGAGAATCTTCCAGATTTCATCGGTGCTGTTGGAGCATTTTACGCGAGTTTGGGACTTAACTCATTCTACCCCAGGCACACCACAGCAAGATAAGGATCGACCATGGTAGTTCAAGGGTGATGCCAGAATAGCTTCGCGCCTATGGGCGCCAAGCTATTCTGACATCACCCTTGAACTATCATAGTCGATCTGTGTCTTGCACTAGAGTGCAGTCTTCAGAGGACAACGGCAACATTTTGGGATTTCGGTGTTGGGGTAGAATGAGTTAATCGAACGTCGTGAGGGCTTCGGCTTATTCTGGAGTTTAAATACGTTTGAAGATTTTGCTGCATGTTTGGGGTCCATGAAGGATTCTGTATTTCATCGTCGTCCTTCTTCCAACGGTGGTTGTTTGGATACCGGCGAGCAGTGTAAGTGTTTTGAGAGTTAACCCATTCAACCCTGACACATAACTACAGGAGACCGATGAACCATGACAGTTCTAGGGTGGTGCCAGAATAACTTGGCGCCCAAAGGCGCCAAGCTATTCTCGCATCACCCTTGAACTATCATGGTCGATTTGTCTACTCAGTTGGTCAAGTATTTAGTCTGCAACGACCAGATGCGGTATATTCAACATTCGGGCTCAGTATGTTAAAGTTTAAGGTTACCTACTCTAGGCAATATAGGGTTAATATTTTCGCACTATCTTCTTTATCATGTGAACGTTGTAGTTTGTCTTCCAGTACTGTTGCAAAATGAAGAGCTTCTTAACTGATGAAGTCTGAATGTCATAAAATGAAATACTTTTCAGCTGTTTTTCTCTTTCGCACGTAGGAGAGTTCTACTGAGCCCAGGGGTGAGTTGCATGAGCGAGCTTAGTCCTGCACCAGCCACTAAGCAAGTGGCTGGTGCAGGACTAGGACTAAGCTTGCTCATGCAAATCGCGCCAGGGGCTATAGAAAACCTCTGCTGCGTGTGGCTACTGACGGATTGTGAATTGAAAGGTAGAAAAGTCTTCGTTGAGACGAGAACCATGTGTATAGGCAAATTTTAGCTATCAGAGCCCGGCCTGGAGCAGATCGCTAAAAAATTAATAAGATTGTATTCAGTGGATTAATCAGGGACGGATAGTTGGCTGATTATGAATGACGATTGCACACTGGTTGTCTCCCTCGGTTCGCTGCGCTGAGAGGCGCAGCGAACCGCGGGAGACAACCTGTGTGTGACGACCGTGCGGATGGATGCATTTGTTGGTTTGTAAGGGTTTTCCGGTCTATATTTCTTTCGCATTGTGAGCCGGCGATGTTGGATGCCTATTTATTTGGGAACCCAATTCACCGCTATTCACACTCTCCTGTACAATTTGATGCGATGAATCACGCCGGTTCATTTCTCGCGTCCACTGGCCTGTGTAGCGGGCAAATTGACACCCAGAATAGTCGGCACCTTGGTGACACACTGACACATTTAAAAACGAAAGCTAGCACTTTGTTTGCCACCCGGTAATACCCAGGATCAAATTTGCGCAGTCATGCGGAACCAGTCTTGACTAGTATGCACGGGTCAACATAGTCTGACGTCGGCCCGAGGACCTATTGTTTCAAAGTCGTTTCTCCTTTTCAGATTCTGTCTTCGTGATAAATAGAACACACACAAAAAGGACAAATGTATCCTCGCCACAATACAAGTGGCATGCACGACATCCTTCGTATGTACATCTTGTCTTGCATTTTTAGGGGTAAAGTTTTGTTTTGTAACTCAACTGATCTATTTTAGAACTGAAGAAAAGAAACAACTGCCGATGATAATATAGTGGCAAAAAATTATCTTGTGATTAGAGAAGTATTTTGACTGGACGTGACAGAATTGCAGCTTCAGGCTGTATTTAAATTCGAAGATTATGTCGTCGCCGGAATAACCAAGGGCATCAAACAGTTCTCCATACGTGTGGGCATTTGTAAAGGCCCACTACCGCCGTAACTGTTCAGAGGTGCACTTCTGTAACAAACGATTACGAAACCGCTACACACAGGTCTAGTTATGGTTCATTTGGACGCGTCGTCTTAATATCAAGTAACCTGACAATGACGCCACTTTCTATAAATACAGTGCTATCGGTACAAGAAACAGCTAAAAAATAGTTTGAAACGCTAACGGCTGCATGTAACGCACGCAGACTTGCCCACAGTCGCACGTACAGACTCTCACGCAACAGACGCATACACCGCCACTGACTCAGACGGGCGCATTCATGCGGTAAAACTCAACACAGGGGCTCCCTTTCTAAAGTGACTTTTATACAAGATAAATATACACAAAAAAAAAACGCTCACAACTATCAAGCTATATACATCACTCCTTTCCCCACACCCAGCATCCACATCACACACTATCTCGGCCAGGCTAGGCTTTAGTTTCACACAGTCTCCAACCTGTTTGATATTGCCTTGTTACGTTGGTCCTTCTCACGTCTAGGCGTGAAAGTCCTTCGTCGTACGCTTCTTCCTGCCGTCCTGTCTGTAACACGGACGTCCTCATACTCGTACTGTTGCGCAGTTCTCGCTTTGACTCGGGTGCCTCGGTCCCGGTCAGACTCACTCTGAGTGAAGAGCTGGAGGGATGACCTCACGTTAGGTCCCACCTGTGACTGACGTCTCGGCGTCCGTCGTTCCACTCTTTACAAGCACTCTAAACACAGCAACAAGGATCCAAACGTAACGCTTGCTAAACACACACCATATTGGATCAATAAGAAACGTCACGTAACCTGGCTGATACAAATAACTCACACGTTCATTCACACACACACACCGTGCTTCATAAACTACTTCCGTAACACCCCCATATATCTTGAAACAGACTATAGCCTAACATTCTTGCTATATACACTACTCTATACACTGGAAAAGACTATGCGTAACCATCCACGTACTACCTTCATAGCGACTTAGACATACACACCTCACATTCTTTTAGTTATCCATCTCGGTAAATAACTGTACACCAAAAAC
Organism: Semisulcospira habei; assembly: GCA_036245525.1. NCBI lineage: Eukaryota > Metazoa > Mollusca > Gastropoda > Semisulcospiridae > Semisulcospira > Semisulcospira habei. The sequence continues at coordinate 221,459,957 of BTPG01000001.1, read as the reverse complement.
ACCGGTTACTTCACTGACTTCTAAACCAACATAACTAAACCAAACCGGTCAACACTATACAAGCAAATTACTTTTAGCAACGCATACTGTCTTTAAAGCTGAGGTGCAATGAGAAAAACCTGCCCAGCGCGTGTTTTAAAAGGACTACATGACCCAGCTTGGGCCCTGCCCCTAAGTGGGTCAAATCGGTTCGTAACTCAGTTGACGGAGTTGGCAACTGCGTATCCCGAGCTTGCAAAACTCTCGGAAAACGACAGACCACTTCCTGTTGCACGGAAATCATCGCGATTAGCAGATCGGACAACAGCAGACGATTCTGTGACACTTTGAAACTGACCGACAGCCACGGATTTTACGCGCTGGGGACTATGATGGCAGAATGTACGGCTGTACATGCTGTAAGTATGACTCCGGACACTTTGTAGTTGTGAACGAATTTTTCAACACGTACCTCCAGTCCAATATAGGCTAATATAAATAAATAAAGAAGCATTGTGATGTACAACCAACACAGTAAATTGGATGAGAGAGAGAGAGAGAATCGACTGTTTACATAGATGCCAAAAGATACAAGGTCGCCATGGGTCAAGCTGATTTTTAGTAGCTGCCCTTCGTATGGAGAAAAAAAATTGCCGTAGGCCACTCCAGATGGAAAGATATAACAACAAACACAAAACGACAAATAACCCCTCCTTCCTCACCCTTCCGATATCATATAAAGCTTCAGGCTGTGCTGTGTAACTTACGGATAGCTCGGCCTGGTCCATATCCAGTGTGCGTCCAAGCAAGACACAAATGGCCTGCTCCGTCCGTCGGGTGGTCGAGTGTCGTCTGCTACTAACTGTTGATATCAGTACAAATATCGCTGGTTTAGATCAGTGATCGCGGTGCCCACTCGCTGCATACAGGAAGTGGCCTGTCTTTTTCAGGGGAGTTTTGCCAGCACGACAAACGCAGTTGAAAACTCAGTCAACTGAGTAGCAAACCGGTTTGCCGAAGTTAGCCGAACGTTCACGAAGACAGGGCCCTCGCTGGGTCCTGCAAAGTTTTTTTAAAACACGTGCGGGGCGGAGTTTTTTTTTTACTGTTTCTCAGCTTTAACTAAGCAACTATAAATACTACATATATATAAACATACCTGAAATCTAGGCTTCAGAGTCTTGGAATACGGGCTAGGTATCTCAAACACATCTGTCCAAGCAGACAGTTTAGCCCCGCACTAACCAAACTAGACCTCTGACAGACACAGCTTTTGCCTAGAACTCACTAAACAGAACTCACTAAAACTCCGTGCTAACCATGTCTTGCAGATTCCACGTGGCAGCAGGCCCCACGGACTATCGGCACAAACAAACCGTTAACAAAAACCGTACCGTATACAACCTAATGTGTGAGCACTATGCACGAGCATAGAGCTTCATCACACTGTACATAATAAATAAGTGCGATTACGCATGTGCTGTTGCTGCCTGTCCAAACTGCTGTTAAAGTTCATTAGTTGTGTCGACAAGACATAACAAACACAAATGGTGCAGAAACGTGTCTTCGGATTTATGCGTAATGGCACTTTAAAGCAAACTACAGTTAGAAATGCTCTTCGTAAATAATGCTGGGCAACAGGGCTAGCATCAGTTATGAAGGTTCAAGACATTTCTGCTCTTTTTCTCCTTTGTACGCAGGAAATTTCCTTCCGCTACGCTCAAAAGGCAGTGGAAAACCTCTGGTACGTGCGCCTACTCACATAGATTGTGAAAAGAAGGGCAGAAAAGTCTTAGTCGAGGCAAGACAGGATTGAGAACCCGTTATATGGGCCAATCTTAGCAATCGAAGCCTGCCATGGAGCAGAACGTTGTAACCCCTTAACCACAGATTTTGGAGGTGCCACCTAACGTCAATATACCAGTTGCAGGAGATGGATCGACGATGATAATTCAAGGGTAGTGCCAGAATAGCTTGGCGCTAATCTGGCACTACCCTTGAATTATCGTCGATCCATCTCCTGTTGTAGGGTGCTGGGGTTGATTGGGTTAAGTGTTGTAATATGGCAGGATAAAAGCAATAAAGCACAAGCACAACAGTGTCAGACCACCGCACAAAAATAAATTTGTCGAGTAAAAAACAAACTGATAACGGCAGGCTCCGAGTTGTCCGAAGCCATTATTTCCCACACTACAAGCAAAGCCTCTTCTTTCTGCCCCGCTAACCCATTCCCTGCCAATGAACTGTGGTTCTGAAATAGTTTTTAAGTCAACGCCAACGCGCCCAAGTCATCTAAAGAACATGCGTACAACTTGAAAGTGGTTTCGACAAGAAGCATAGATCCTCATGAGCCCCCACAACTGCTGGGGCTCATGCAGATCTATACCTCTTGCAGTTGGGTGGTGTTACGTTTTAGTTTTTCCTCGGCATTGAACGGGTTAAAGGCAAACAATGGATGCGGGACATTACGCGTGTCCACCCACCGCAAGCTAAGATACTGAAATACGTGCCCCCGTGGAAACGCCGTGTGCGCTGGTCTGTGATGTTGGGCCTTACGGCCCCAGGCCGAATGGTCCAAAATCACAGACCGGCGCACAGATGCACAGGAGTTGGGAGATATATGTCTAAATAAGAGACGGTCTGAGAATAGATGCTGGTCTAAATACAGAACAATAATCACAATCCCAAAACATAACAAAATAGACTGCTAAAATTCTCCTGAAATATTATTCGTGAACAGGACTAGGGTCGACAGGAAACCTATTTTTAATTTTTTTTTTTAACAGAGCGAGAAATGTGATCGCTAGAAATGTGAACAAACATAATAATAATAATAATAACAATGATAATAATCATGACACCAAACAAGCAGCCACAACTTGAAAAAGGCGAGATGTTGGTTTTCAAATCTTGATTGCATTCCCAGCAATCTGTTTCAACTTTTTGGCCAGGCCGCCTAGGCCCATCCCTGTGATACCCGTAGAATATAAACATTTTCTAAGCCATAGGTGCAGTCTTTAAAAGGAAAATCCAACATAATTTCCGGAAGATGGATCAACCACAATAGTTTGAGTAGTGCCACTGACGATTGAACATGGTCATGGTACTTATAACTTAAAAAAATTACGAATATCTCTCTCTCTCTCTCTCTCTCTCTCTCTCTCTCTCTCTCTCTCTCTCTCTCTCTCTCTCTCTCTCTCTCTCTCTCTCTCTCTCTCTCTCTCTCTCTCCCCTCCCCCCCTCCCCCCGACACACACGCACACGCGCGCGCGCGCGCACACACACACACACACACACACACACACACACACACACACACACACACACACACACAAACATATACACGCACACACACATATACACGCACACACACACATGGTTGCCATTAACTCCTAAGATATAGGCCTGTCCAATTTTTTCCCAGTGTTGTTTATATCTTTGTACGCAATGTTTCCGTTTGACCTTTTTTCGACTCGGAGCTTTATCGTTTGTTTATGGACTAGAAAGCCTCATGTTGTATACGGACTTTCCACATACATTTTAAAAGACGTGAGTCATACTTAATGGTATGCAATGAACTAGCACTGAAAGCTTTTCACATGATTTGCACTAAGTCGCTACAGCAGGAGATGGGTCGGCAACGGCACTACCCTTAACTGTCGAACCATCTCCCACAGCCGTTACACATTCTTAGACACCTCCGAAATTATTATCGTAACCCCCTCACTGTCAGTGGACGCAGATTGTGTTTTTGAAGTCTTTGTTCATTCAACGCCGAAGAACCCCAGCCGTCTAAAGAACAGGGACACAAAGTGGTGTCAGCAAGAGGCGTAGATCCTCATGAGCCCCCGCGACTGCGGGGGCTCATGAGGATCTACGCCTCTTGGAGTCGGATTGGGTTTAACTTTCTCAGCATCGAAGTGGTTAATGGTTACTGTTCACATGCCCCTACAGTGCATGGGTCCCTGAAGTCATCCGGAAACTGAAAGTATCTGAGGAGTGCATGAGTAAACACTTTTGACAAAGCTTGAAGTGATTCACTTGTTGACGGATAAAATCACTTGTAACTGGCGTTATTCAGAGCTGATAAGGCATTTACATTTTGAAACAGTCACTTGTGCAAGGCGGATTTGCGTTGTTGAGAACTGGTAAGAACCCATTTTCCCTTTCTAAGTAGTCACGCGTGCAAGTCACGGAAGATGGATCTACCTTCATAATTCAAGGGTAGTGACTGATTAGCTTGAGTATCTTTGTTGAGTACGTGTATTATGGTCTATCTGTCTTCTATAGTTGTCACTGGCAGGAATGATGAATGTGTGCGTAAGAGTCGCTCGCGCGCGTGCTTCTGTGTGCGTGCGTACGTACGCGTGTACGTGTGCACGCCTGCGAGCGTTCGTGCGGGTTTGCAAATGGGACATTTGCTCTTTTATTTATTATTTATTTTTTTATATTATTGTAAACATATCTCTACACACGCGCATTGTTAATGCCTGAAAGCAGAATGCACCCTGTGTAGGATTTGCATAAACACACACAATTCGCAGATTGTTTGCCATATGATCTGTTTTTAATAAGTGCCCGCCAATGCATGTCGCGAAATACACGCGTGTTATGGTTTGGTGCTTTCGGCATGCCGTGAATCGCAATGAGACGCCCATTTGCAAGAGGCATGAATTCTCATGAGCCCCTGCGGTCGCCTGAAACCATCTGCAAGAGGCATAGGTTTTTATGAGCCCCTGCAGTCGCAGAGGCTCATGAAAATCCATGCCTCTTGCTCGGCTACAGGCGTGAGTCGAGAAAAGGGATTTTCAAGCAACAGTATCGATTAGCGGTACTTAGTATCGATCGTTTAGTTTCCTGTATTAACATGTTGTGTTTCTCGCACACTGAACTTAGAAATCAATATTGTTAACCGATATTATATCTTGGTTGGAAAAGATAACAAAGCAACCGCTGAACTTCCAGCGCAACCACCAACAACGACAACAACACCGCTTGAACAACAACAAAAGACACGTTCTCAAGGTTCCGGACATATACATCATGCTTTTGATAAAGAACAAGGATGTATTGGCCCGCTTGATTTATATCTATTTTCCACAGATTGGAGAAGTAGGGGTGGCGCATAACCACGTGTGCACGGTATGGCGACATGCGCGCTAATAATTGTATTGTAGGTTGACCCAGTTTATCACTCATGCGTAGCGGGACTGTAAGTGGCTGTACAGTCTCTTTCACGACGGGCTTGCTTAGATAGCATGTCCGTTGAAAGCTCCTGGTAAATCAAAGTGGCACAGTTGCAGTGCGCCTGAATTGATCAGTGTTCAGGTTGTACTCCATAGGCAGTAGTTGTCCCTGTCCCCATAACCGTTACCCCATGGACTAACCAACCATCTCTCTCTCTCTCTCTCTCTCTCTCTCTCTCTCTAAACATTGCTTAAAGCGACCCTTTCCCATGGGAAAGATTAATAGTTCGCAATAAAATATTTTGTCATTACTAACTCTCTCGTGAAGTTTGACTACCGTAAACTGACACGTATTAAACTTTAACCCTTTGGAATCATCGCGACTAAAACCGCTACCGACACCCAATGGGTTAATAGAGGTGTCAGTACTGCCACTCGCCCATCGAAGAACTGTCCGACGTAGCAAAGGAGAAGAAGAGCAGTAGAGTCTTAAAACCTGTAAGTTTTAAGTGTGGTAATTCACGGCATTCAAACTTCATCAGTTAATTCAGCCTTTTGTCGCGCTTCTTCTCCTTTGCTACGTAGGGGAGTTCTCCGGTGCGCAAAAGAGCACTAACGATACCGCTGTTACGTGTGTATAATTCAGACTACACACAGCGTTTGTACAAATATGAAAGTTTTAGTTAACCCATTCAGCCCGGACGCCCTAAAGCAGGTGATGGGTTGACTATGATAATTCAAGGGTAGTGCCAGATTAGCTTGGCGCCTTCAGGCGCCAAGCTAATCTGGCACTACCCTTGAATTATCATAGTCAATCCATCAGCTGCAACTGGTACATAGTCGTTAGGTAACGCTTCCAAAATGTGGCAAATGAGGCCGTGGGGTTAAAATAATGGGTTAAGTTCAAACTTTCAGAACTTGTTTTATTGGTGTATTTTAGCACTGAAAGCGGCACAGAGAAGTCAACAGTAGCTTGATCTCTGTATTGTGTTTGTGCACTGTGAATTTATGAGCAATGTACCCAATCCTACCCCATTCTTTACAAGGTAATTCGACGAGCACAAAAAAAAAAATAGGGCGTTATAGTTATAAATTGTCCTTGACAGCTTACACCCGATTACACGTGAACACAGTACAGCCGCAAGTGACATAGAGCCTCATGAGCCCCCGCAGATGCCTCTTGCTGACATCGCTATGTATCCGTGTTCCTTGGACGGCTGGGGCTGTTTAAATGTTAAAACACAATCTGCGTCTACTGGGCATTGATAAAGGGGTTGGCTCATCTACAGCCATAAAACTGCATTTGTGTCAACTCACTTTGCCTTCGTTACAAAAGCCTTGCAATCGTTGCCATCCTGTTTGCTCTGAATGTTTTTTGCTTGTCAGTTAAACCACTCGGCTTTCCGGGAAAAGGACACTGCATGTTATTCCGCATTGAGTTCATTTACAATGTATGCGAAATTAAAGATGTACTGTCCAAAATATTCACTAGTCCTAGGTTTTCTAACACCTGGTGTTTTTTTAGTGAATTCGGCGTCGGTGATCTCCAGCCATCCGAAGACATAGATTTAAAGTGGTTTCAGCAAGAGGTTTAGATCCTCATGAGCCCCCGCGACTGCGGGGGCTCATGAGGATCTAGACTTCTTGCAGTTGTCACACAGTATTGGGTGATGTGCAGTGAATGAGTTAAATCTTTGCCTTTATATGTTTGCTTTGAGTCTGATAACAGATTGAGAGTGGCTTGTGGGGAGCCGCAAAAAGCGCTCAGCAGGCAGATTGATCAACTCTATGGGACTCCTGATTTGTTCCTCCCCATCCGCGGAACATGAAAGCACTACAGTCGAGACGAGTTTGAGACGGTCGATCTGTCATCCTGAGTTGGTAGTGGATTGATAGCAGCTCTATATACTTCCAGGAACGATATCGAACAACATGTAGAGGGAACCATGCGTGCACGCGCGGGGCGTGTTTGTGCAAGTACGCCCACAAACCTTCCGTGTGTGTGTGTGGACACAGTTTCAGACTGAAACAATCAGGACCTACTCGAGTGATGTAAACAAGGTGCATTTGGCGCACCAGCAAGAGGCATAGATTCTCATGAGCCCCTGCAGTCGCAGAGGCGCGATACAATATGTGCTTTTTGCGATTGAAAGAGAAAAATTTGTAAGTGCTAATCTCTCTTTTGTTTGCTTGATGAGTGTCTATGGGAAGGACTGGAGGATAGCATTACATGCATGGGTCGTTTGCATGAAAGAGCTTAATCCTGCGCCAGTCACTGTGCAAGGTGCTCCGCACTAGCGGAGCACCTTGCTTAGCGGCTGGCGCAGGACTGCGCTCACTCATCCACCTGACTTCCATAGTCCTTATTTTGTTCTCTTTCTCTCTCTCTCTCTTGGTTTTATGAGAACCTGTGCCCTGCGCAGACTGGCTGACTGAAAAGCTTTGACTGCCGAGCAAATGGTATTCTGTCGCGCATGCCCTCTTAGCACTCCCGGGTCTACATGAGCATCTGTGCCGCATGCCTCTGTACAGATTGGCTCATGAAAGGAGGTTTTTGGTTAGTCTTTCACACACATGCCCCCTCTCGCGTTCGCGAGGCGGCTTTCATTCAGGCCGCGGAGAGCACTGGGTGTGGCGGCGGCTCATGATCGCAAACCGCGTTAGTGATTGTGTGTTGGTGGCACATACCGGAGATAGGTTTGTTCGGAGCGTTTCGGTGGTAGGTATGTTGTCAGATCGGGACCGTACGAAGCAGGTGTGTGGAACCGTGTGTTGGTCTGCGATTTTGGACCTTACGGCTTGCAGCCGTAAGGTCCAAAATCACAGACCAGCGCAAATTGTGATAGGTTGCAGCCGTCGGGTGTAATTGATGGGTTGTGCGGTTTAAAGAGTTTCTGAAGACTATTTTAGTGTTCAAGTCGCAAGTAAATGTTCGGTTGAAGCTGAGGACGGAGACTGAGAGGTTCGTGTATTTTTGTTGGAGATCGGCCTTTGCCTCTTAGGCGTGATTCCGCTACCAAAGACGGTACATGCATAAGATCTCTGTAGTGTGTGGGCACAGCAGAAAAGTTCATTTTTAGATTGTGTTCTGGGGACAGTTATAGACAGCGCTTGTTCATCTTTTCGAATTAGCGGTGGCAGTTATTGCCGTAGAGGCGGACCCGGATCGCAAGTCATTGACCTTACTAGTAAGTTACGGAGCTCGACACATGCGTGCCTCATGTATGCTTTGTTGACGTTTCCGTGTCGTGTGTGTGCTGGTTATGATTTTTATGAGTCTGAACCCTTCGGCTGTCGGTAGCGGTTTTTGTCTAGGTGATTCCGGGAGGAATAACAACACCCTGACGTTCTGCATGAATAACATCCTGACGTCCTACAGGAATCACCTCGACAAAAACCGCTACCGACAGCCAGAGGGTTAAGGTCCAAAATCATATCGGCAGATATGTTAACCCGTTTAACCCCACGGACTCATTTCCCAAATTTTGTAGGTGTTACCTAGCGACTTTGTATCAGCTGTAGGAGATGGCTCGATCATGATAATTCAAGGGTAGTGCCAGATGAGCTTGGCGCCTTCAGACGCCAAGCTCATCTAGCACTACCCTTGAATTATCATGGTCGAGCCATCTCCTGCTGTTTGGCGCTGGGGCTAAATGGGTTAAGCAGGCTTTGCCACAGAATAGTTTTGTTCTCATGTTCTTTTTCGCCAGTCGTCGGCCGCTCGCCGCGTGGTGTAGTGAAAGCCGTTTGTGACTGAAGACGATTTTTGTTCCCCAGGGTCGACTGCATTTAAGTTCAGGAGATAAATCGACCGCCGTGACCCAGACAGCAAGTTATCAGTTTTGGAACCGCTGATCGATCAGGACTGAATGGTTTAAATTGGCCGACCAGCCTTACATCAACTTAGAGTCAAATTGCAGGCGGCGAGGTCTTGCTTGCGACCCTGACACACAAAAGATAATAATGATATCCACTGCGGTTTATTTTGGTGTAGATGCAGTGTCAGTTTGCAAGGACGGCGAGTTGTATTTGTAATGTCATCCGGGTAATGATCGACATAGGATACCGGTCAGGTAACGTGATAGCTGGGTGCGTTATTTCAGGCCGAGCAAATTCGGTCCGTTGATCCAGTCTCCGTGCTCGTTTTAGCCATCAGTGCCGTTTTAAGTGAGGATTTCTGTCATACGCTAATAGACGCTTGTAACTCGTATGCACATTATTATATAATCAACCCATCTCTGACACACAATAAGCAAGGTTGTGGGATTAAGCCCTTATCTGCCGGGGCAACCCTGCTGCAAGAGACATAAATCCTCATGAGCCCCCGCATTCGCGGGGGCTCATGAGGGTTTATGTCTCTTGTCAGTCCTATGTTATTAATGCCTTATCTTTGCTCGGCATTTTTTTTTTTTTTTTTGTTTTTGTTTTTTGTTCTTCACGCGAATGTCGATATCAGGGTGCAGTGGTTTCAGACGCGAAATCCGCCGTGATCACAGGCAGCAAAGGGTTGGGCAGTCGTTAACCCATTCGCTGGCAGTAGCCGTGACGCAGACGCACACTGTACTTTTGAACTGAAGAACTGTTGTTCAGCGTCAAAGACACCCCCCCCCCCCCCCCCCGAAATGAAAGGAAGATGGATACACAGATATTTCAGCAAGAGGCATAGATCCTCATGAGCCCCCGCAACTGCGGGGGCTCATGAGGATCTATGCCTCTTGCAGTCGGGTGGAGGTCAGTTTTCCTCTCGGCAGTGAAGGGGTTAACCTTGACGTTCTGCGCACAGTTTCGTGTCAGTGTTGGACTCAGTGATTTTGGACCTGGCGGTTTCTTGTCAAAGTACCCCAAGTCACAGACTAGCTCACCATTTCTCAGTGCCCGTATCAATTAGATAAAACGGCAGTCTGATATTGTGTTCCGGCTTGTATTTTACAACCTGTGCTTGCCTCGCTGATCGAACTTCTTTTGACTTGAAGAAAGCTGCTGAAACCGTCTCCATCTTGATTGAGGCCGGATCGCACTAGCTTGGGCTAACCCATTCGCGGCTAAGAAAAATTGAAGGCGCCACCTGACTTGCAAGAGGCAGGGGGCTCATGAGGATCTTTGCCTCTTGCCGAAACCACGTTCCTTTGACGGCTGAGGATCTTTGGCGTTGAATTTGCAACTAACTTGAAAACACAATCTGCGTCCACTAGCAGTGAAATGGTTAAATTAGAGTTGATCTCCACCACGCACTATCGCTCAGCTATCTGAACTAGTCCACCCATTCCCCGCAGTTGGTGCTGGAAAGGAAACCGGCCAACTTTAGATCGAAACTTCATCAGCTGTTGACTGAGCACCAAAATTAACCGGGATTATAGCACAGGTGGGACAGCCAGGGGATGTAAATCATGCTTTCCTGGTGGCTTAGCGGATCTGCGGTTTCATCAATCAGGCCAGCGAAGCGTGGACCTTACGCGTATTTGAATGGACTCGAGTTTCCTGTGCGTGATCAGTTCCTGGGACGTCGATACGTGCATACGTGTGACAGGGTCGCTTTCGGGTGTTTTACTGTTGAGTCAGCAAACTTGATTGTTCCTATAACAGTCGACTTCGCTTAGTACAAGGTCGGACTTAAGAAAAGTCAGGTCGGATGTATAGAAGAACATCGTGTTAAGTGTTTCCGACGACAGTTGTTATTATTATTATTATTATTATTAACTTCGCTTTTGTGTGCCCAGACGATTTGTTATATCCAAAGTGTACTGTTATGTTCATTGTGGCTGCTAAAGACTTCTCTCGTTTGCGGACTGTGCTTTTGGGCTTATGGTTTTTGTGATAGAAAAAAAAAACTGTATTCGTGTGCTGGTCTGTGATTTTGGACCTCACGGCTGAAAGCCGTAAGGTCCAAAATCTCAGACCAGCCCACAACGATCTCTGCCTTTGCTGGCTGCGCGTCCAGACGACAATTTTCACAGGCGGCGCTATTTCATTTTTCCCTCAGCAGAACTAACGTCAGTTTTTGATAGGACTGCTGACAACGATATATACCGGAAACAGGATACTAAACTCGACAGACCATAGTGAAACTTAATGGACAAATTTTTTTTTTAGTGGTGTGTGCACAGTGTTGACTCAGAGTGACAGATGAACTTTCAAGTAATCCCGGCTGAAGTAGATGCACAGCTCGTGACATTGTTCTATGTGATTTTGGACCAGCGGAGTGACTTTAATTGAAATCGCTGGGTGATACGATCGAGATTTTTGTTCGTGACACTGGGCATGGATAAATGGTAAGTAACATGTTTTGGTGATGAAACTTTTAACCGTTTGGCTGTCAGTAGCGCTTTTCGTCGAGGTGATTCCTGAAAAAAAAAATCACCTCGACGAAAAGCGCTATGGGTCGTTTGGCATCGTGAGCGCGCAACGTTTTTTCACAAATATTGATTCCTCAAAGAACCACTTTTCTATACCAGTCTTATAACAAAGATCATTCAGTGACAGTTTACCTAATACGATTTACTTTTAACTCATTCTACCCCAACACCGAAATCCCCAAATTTTGCCGTTGTCCTCTGCAGACTGCATTGCAGTGCAGGACACAGATCGACCATGATAGTTCAAGGGTGATGCCAGAATAGCTTGGCGCCCATAGGCGCCAAGCTATTCTGGCATCACCCTTGAACTATCATGGTCGATCCTTATCTTCCTGTGGTGTGTCTGGGGTAGAATGAGTTAAGAAACTCGAGCAGTGTGTCTGTTCTGCTGCACAGTCGTAAAAATTCGGAATTTTTTTCACGAAATGACTGATTGTATATCCCTAAATGTGCCCCAGGATTAATAATCCCAATATGAGAAAGATCCATTTTCAAGTGAATTGGCCAAGTTTTCAAACCCGGTTCCGGCGTCGGATTTTTCATCTCTACTAAATGTCACCGTTAATTCTGGCAGGCCGTCGGGGGTTCTTTCTCCGGGTACTCCGGCTTTTCCTCCCCCACAGCTTTCTCATCAATTTCAGCCCACTAAATGACATTTCAAATACAAAGGATTTAAATTTCCAAAAGCCTTAGTTTTCACCAAATTGTTACGACTGTACAGCAAAATAAGTCGACAAATCAGAGTTCAGTAAAATTATTCCATATGAGGTGAATTGGCACTAAATGATATTTGTTCTTAAAGTGGCACAGAAAAGTGGTTCTTTGCGGAGATATTTGGGAAAATACGTTGAACGCTCCGATGTTAAACGGCCTGTACCGACAGGCAAAGGGTTACAGTGAACTTGTGTGTTGGTCGAGTGTATAATGTTGTACGTTACGGATCTGCTTGCCTGCCCACCCGTGTGTCTGTCCGTCCTTCTGTCTCTCCGTCACCTTATTTATATATATATATATATATATATATATATATATATATATATATATATATATATATATATATATATATATATATATATATATATATATATATATATATAATCCGTCTTCTAAAACTTGCGTAGATGTCATGTACTTGCACGATTCCTACGGGAAAGGGAATGCCGTGCTGTGTGTTTACATACATGCCTGTGCGTGCGTGCATATGTGACCGAGAATGTATCCTTTGATCTGACGTGCATGTCTCTCTCAGTATCTGCTACTTTGACCAAGTTTCAAAGCTTGCGTGTGTGATACATATCTTTCACATAATCAGACAGATATATCCGCTGTGAGTGTGTGCGTGCTTGCTTGCCTGTACCTGTCTGCGTGTCCGTCGTGCATACATCAATCCATAATGACGAAGGTGTACGCGTTTCTAAAGCTTGTGTGCACGGCATTCACACGCACACCGTACAGTGCCCGTCAGCAACGCCAAGGCGAAATAAGACAGCGTTGTCAACTCGCCCCAACTCTACTAATGAGATTTGTTAATAATTAAAATCATCGCGCCCCAGCAAGCTAGCTGTCATCGGGCTGGCGTAGTCCGCAGTCGGCCCGCGAACACCCGGCGGACCGACTGCGGCCTACGCCAGCCCGAAGGACTTTTGCGTTTTCAGCGACGGACACAGATGCATCATTTATTGGGACAGGAGTTTCGCTAGATAATTTCAGTCCTTCGGTCACAGCGACAGTTTGCAAGCGGCATAGAGCCTCATACCCCCCTGCACTCGCAGGGGCTCATGAGAATCTATGCCTCATGCATGCAGGGATTGGAGACTTGCGTCTGTGATTTTTGGACGGAGGTAGAGATCGGGGGGTTGTGGTGGCGAAGAACTCGTAAGGGAATTGACTTTCTCGGGGATGTGGGTCGCTACTTATCCTGATTGTCTTAGTGTCGGGTCAGGGGCCGTCTCTTCCTCCCTATAACCTGACCCCTCTTGAAATATAAATGTGGATTATTATATTTCAATATTAGAAGAATTCTCTGAGTTGTTGACATTGTCCTGTGCATCATTAAACGTGGAAGTTTATTGACGTGGCATTCTTCCTTGATGAAAAAATGAAACAAAACGGCATATCTCTCTCTCTCTCTCTCTCTCTCTCTCTCTCTCTCTCTCTCTCTCTCTCTCTCTCTCTCTCTCTCTCTCTCTCTCTCTCTCTCTCTCTCTCTCTCTCTCTCTCCCCCCCCCACCCGGGTCTGCCCTGGGGGACTTGGGTGGGGTTAACTACTTTTTAGTTCCCAGGGTCACCTTGGTCAGCCCGACAGGGTGAGGTTTCCCTTCTATTTTGGGACATGTGTTTCTGTCTATCCTTGGTCCATTCACCTGTATTTTTACCTTTTTAAAACTCTCCCTATTGTCTGCGCTGCCTGTAGCTCTTGATATTAGATGTGTGTTGCTAAATGGCTTTATTTAGGCCCCATGTCGTAGGTTTATTTAACGTATTGGACCGGCTGGCGACATACAATCAATGTTCTGTTTAGTTTTGTTTGTTTTTTTCACAAGCAGTGCAGGCACGTCCTGAGAAAGTCTTGTTGCTGTCGCGACGTTAAGCAATGTACAAATCAATCAATCAATCAATCTCTCTCTAGCTCTCTCTCTCTCTCTCTCTCTCTCTCTCTCTCTCTCTCTCCCCCCCCCCACCCCCCCCCCCCCACCCCCGTCAGAATTTTTTTTTTTTTTTACCGTTGAAAAATAAAGTTTCATCATCATCTCTCTAGGGAGAGAAAGAGAGACTGACTTTCGACAGAGCACAGAGGCTTTCATTTCTCAGGGAAAGTGTTTATTGTTAATCTGTGAGGAAAACTTCCTCAAGCTAGGTCTGTGTGTGGGTACCCCCAACCGGGTCTGCCCTGGGGGACTTGGGTGGGGTTAACTACTTTTTAGTTCCCAGGGTCACCCTGGTCAGCCCCACAGGGTGGGTTTTCCTCTCTATTCTGGGGCATGTGTTTCTGTCTACCCTTTGTCCATTCTCCTGTATTTGCCTTTTTAAAACTCTCCCTACTGTCTGCACTGCCTGTAGCTCTTGATATTGGATGTGTGTTGCTAAATGGTCTTAGCTTTATTTAGGCCCCATGTGTTAGGTTTATTTAATGTATTGGACCGGCTGGCGACATACATTCAATGTTCTCTTTAGGTTTTTTTTTCACAAGCAGTGCAGGCACGTCCTGAGAAAGTCTTGTTGCTGTCAGGACGTTAAGCAATGTATAATCAATCAATCAATCTGTGTGTGGGTAACCCTCATCTGAACTGAACTCCTTAACTTTCGATGTCAGTGACCGTACAAGGATCGACCAGTTACGGTTCATGGTTAGTGGAGTGGCAGATGAGCTTGGCGCCTGTCCAGGCACCAAATCTATCAGCCACTACCCGGGAGCTGTCGTGGGCGGAATAATGAATCACTACCTTTGAGTTACAAAGATCTACACTTCCCGTTGAGTGACGCCAATCTTCTCTTTCTCTTTTTTTCTGGTACTATTTCGCTTAGACAGGAAAGGCATTAACCCCTTCAGTGCCGAGAAAACAATGAACGCGATTTAACTGCAAGAGGCATAGATCCTCATGAGCCCCCGCGACCGCGGGGGCTCATGAGGATCTATGCCTCTTGCTGAGACCACTGTGTGTCCAAGTTCTTTGGACAGTTGTGGCTTTTGGTCGTTCAGAGTACACAGAGTTCAGAAACAATTTGTACGTTCGTTGGCAGGAAAGGCTTGGGGGCCAGGTGACGCTTTGCAATATGTCGGTCAGGCAGACAGGCAGGTGTGCATGCGTGCGTGCCTGTGTGTGTATTGACAACATTACTCATCCGCTTAATATAGACTTTGCTTTCTCTCGGGTGAGGTTATGACAAGTGCGCAAAGGCTCCGAAGGCCGATGCCAGCCGCTGTTGGCCGGCGCACGACTGTGCCGTGCGCGGGCCAACAGCGGCTGGCGTCGGCCCGAGGGCCTGTCGCGCCGTGGGGTGGTAAGTTGACTAGGTCATTAGTGAATAGACGGGCCTTGGGTCGTGGCGGTAGTTTGGGACTTCGGTGTATGAAGGTATTAGTTGAGTAAGTACTGTGTTTTCCTATTTGGCGTGTGTTCTTATTGTGGTTCGTGGTTTGTGGGTTCGGACGGCACTGTTGTGAGCGCCAGAAGGTTCTCTGTATCACTGACCAATGCACATATGTGATTTTGGACCTTACCTCCTATGGCTGTAACGTCCGGAATCACAGACCACTGACCATGAAGTTATGCTTTGAGAAATCGCAGGTATGTCTCATGGGCGTACACGTATTTGGATTTATGGGTTTGCGACAAGCACAACATGACACTTTCATTGCCAGAGTCGGATCATCAGTACAGGTTGGGTGGTGGGTGGATCGATCATTGGGCGGATAACTAATTAGGAACTGCTGTCGAGCTATCGTTGTCGATATAAATCCCACAGCTGGCTCTAGATGTGAAACTGTTAATACATGTGCTTATCCCTTTGCACTTTGGTGTCAGTGCGTTCCTGCTCAACCTTGCCAGACCAGCAGCTGTTCATGTTGATCATGTTAACACTTTCTTACTTAACTCATTCAATACGCCCCGCATCCGGATACGCGGCTTAAGCCGCGTATCCGGACGCGGCACGTCTTGAATGCGTTAAGAGACTACACAGGGAATGGATCGGTCATGATAGTTCAAAATTAGTGCTAGATTAGATTGGCGAGCGTCTGTGGTAAAGCTGTAAAAAGTCTTGGCAATAACTCTCTAGCGTATTAACCCTTTTAGCCCCAAGGTCCCATTTCTCAAATTTTGGAGGTGTTGCCTAATGTACCAGTTGCACGAGATGGCTTGACCATGATATTCAAGGGTAGTGCCAGATTAGCTTGGCGCCTGAAGGCTAATCTGGCACTACCCTTGAATGATCATGGTCAAGTCATCTCCTGCTGTCGGAATCCTGGGATAAGAGGGTTAACAAAGCAGGGTGTTAAGTGATTTGAATCTTCCAGCGCACGCTTAACCTGTGCACGCAGCCATCGGTACCGTTTACAGTCCCGGTGGCTGCACACGCAATGGGGTTAAAGTATAACTCCCATCTGGTGTTTGTTTGGAACGCATCAGTTGAGAAAGATGGCCAGGAGCCAAAAGAAAATGTTTGGAAGTTATCTCGCAGTCATTTCAGTCAACAGCTTTATCTTCTGTTATCGCCAGCAACCCTTTTTGGGGACTACATTTGGGAACATTTCAGTTTTTCTCTCTGTGAGGCGTTGATTCTCATCAGCACCAGCTGACGGTCTGGATCGGTTACGTATACATATCTTCGTTTGTCAAGAGGAGGTATGAAGGGTTTATCCCTCCGAGTCTTACTGTCATCGTTTCGTTGAGGAGGTGATAGTCTTGAAATGATGCTACTGAGGAAAACTTTTCAAACTTACGAAACTCTCTCTCTCTCTCTCTCTCTCTCTCTCTCTATCTCTCTCTTTCTTTTTTTTTTTTTTTCTTCTCTCTCTCTCTCTCTCTCTCTCTCTCTCTCTCTCTCTCTCTCTCTCTCTCTCTCTCTCTCTCTCTTCCCCTCCTCCCCCCACCCCCATCCCCAGGCCAGTCTTGACCGGCTGACCTCTTTCCACTGTAAGTGTTCATTTAAGATTAACCAGTCTTAAGTTACTACCGCATGCCTTGAGGAGTATTTGGCTAAGGTATTTGCCAAGGTTTGCCACTTTTGATGTAGAAATCTTTGTTCTGTGGACAAACATAATCACTCTACTTTGCTAAACCTTCCAGCAACATTTGCTTGAAATCTTAAATCTTTCAAAAAGCATAGATTCACATGAGCCCGTACATTTTAAGGGACTCATGTGAATCTATGCCTCTTGCTGGCTAATTGTTGCCTCAACTTTCTCAAATTGAGGGCGTTATTGTGGGTTTAGCTTATAAATGCACACAGTCACTCTACAGTACTTTACTAAAGTTACAGTATCTTTTGTCAAAATACATAGATTCACATGATTGCACGGACTCATGCGATTCTATGCCTCTTGCTAATGTCGACAAATGGCTTCAAATTCAGTGAGGGCGTTAGTTTTTCCTGTGTGGCGTGGTGTGTGTGTGGAGCGAACAGCCCCATTGTGTTAAACCCTGCAACAAAGTTTGCCGTACGTGAATCGCTTGGAGAAGGGAGGGTTAACGGCATGTGTGTGGAAGGTTTAAACAAATATAATCTAGAAAATGAGGAAATCCTATTGTCACTTTGAGGAGAATATACTTGAGGGCCAGGGTGACGCGAGATGAGTGTTAGAGGTCAAGTACCGCGGAACAACGTTCCTTGACCCAGGCTAGGGTAGAGAAAGGCCCGTCTTCACGATTTTTATCAATTCGCAGTATTTATTTCTTCTAGTCACTGTTGTGAAGCACATCGTGAAAACATTCTCAACTCTACCCAATCCCTTGGTTTGTAGATTGGGGCTGTCGGCAGAATTAGTATATTAGTCTTATCTCCTTTGCAAATTATGGAGTGGAGTTTTATCTGGCCATAATGAGTATATCGTGTAGGGCTGATGTTTTTATTTTTTTTAAACAGAGAAATTAGGGCAGCTGGTTTGTTTTATCGTAAGGAACGGTGATGTGGCAAAAAGAAGGGGAAAATACTTTTTCACTGTGATTTATAACAAAAAAAATGTGCAGTGTGTGAAAACAATATCAGGATACCGCATCTATCAACACCCCCCCCCCCCCCCCCCCCAAAAAAAAAAAAAAAAAAATGTTTATTACTATATTTTAAGGTGTACCCTTCGTTTTGTTTTTTGGTGTACATGTATTTGCTTTGCGGAGATTTTTTCCTTTTTTTTTTTTTTTGTGGGGGTGGGGAGAGGGGGGGGGGGATAGAGGGGGGGGGGGGGGGGTTCAAATTTTCTTCAGGCCTACTGAGACACATTTCTGAAAGTGTTGTCAGATTGGCAGCGGGAATAATTGAGCAGACAGTTTAACTGCGGCTTTTGTGTGATTGCTTCAGTGCCACTGCTGAGAACAGTGATCAAAATATTTACGTCATTTCTCCTCCCAGTAATTCTGGGAGATTTTCATCCCGCATAAACGCTTTGATGGCTGTTGACAGTAGTGCATTCAGTGAGGCCTGAATGCGTAGAGGTGGTAATGGCTCATTAACCCTTTCACTGCTGAGAAAAGGCAAATGTAATCCAACTGCAAGAGACTTAGATCCTCATGACCCCGCAGTTGCAGGGGCGCATGAAGATCTATGCCTCTTGCTGAAATCACTTTGTATCCATGTCTTCCGCGTTAAATTAGCAAAGATTTCAGAAACTGTGTCCACTGGCAGCTAAAGGGTTAAGCGATTCGGGATGCTGGGGCAACGCGGTGCATTTTTTCCTGATGAATATAGCAACAGACTTATAATGCGATATACACGAACTATCCCAAAGTTGGCCGTGAAAACGGAAGAGAGATTAGCTTGATTTTTTTTTTTTTTTTTTTTTTAGTTAATGGAAGGCCTCCCAGTCCGTAGCGAAACAGCACATTTCATCTACGTGAGCAAACTGTGTTTTGACAGCTAATTCCGTGGAGGCCAGTGCTGTTGATATTGATATTACGTAACATCGTTTTTGTTGTTGCGAGCCGTAGATCGTTGCATACAACGCCTGAGAAAATTTGGGACGCCGCGGCCCCGTTTTACCCTATAGACAAAAGCCAAAAAGTGCTCATTTGACAGCTAAATCCATTTTGCCATACAGGTTCTTCTGTAGTCGCAAGTCATAGATTTTCATGAGCCCCTGCGACTCGTGAGAATCTGTGACACTTGTTTAGAGATATTGAATCCATTTACATCGTTTGAGGAGATCAGCAGGTGTTTAGATTGCACGTAAAAGTTATTGATGGCTCGTTTTGCCAGGCCGGGCATTTTGGCTGGTGTATCACAGCGGGCCATCAGTCATGTGAATGTTTGATGAAAAAGTGTCACCTTCAGCTGGTGCGGACACGGAAACCTAAGTGCTCCCAGGAGAGAGTGTCCGGGTTTGCGTAGGCGTCGGACGATGCTTGGCGGTGAGAGATACCCGTGCAAGAATAAAGAATACCCCACACAAACAATCAACGAATGGTTGTAATACGCGTATAAATAAATAAATAACTATTTCTAGGACCTTCAACAACAACAAACAACATAAAATAAACATGCTATGATCATCTTTGTAGAGAAGTGGGATTGGAAGCTTTTCTTTGTGGACTTTTGCTTCCTGTCTCGGCTGCTAATGACTGCTGTGTATTGTTTTCTGGTCTGGTGCGACCTGAACCTCACTGTTCCTCGACGGTGAGAGGTGAAAATGGATAGTACCCTCGTGGACTGGTACAGTGTTGAGTGTACCACCGTTTCCTCTCAACAGTTAACCACACACTGGTTGACGCCCTCGATTCGCTAACGCTGATCAGCTAGTGTACAGTTTTCCATTTTCACACTTAATCAAGAGGTGACAATGTATGGGTTGAATCATGATTGCTAAGAAGAATAAACGATTGTTTCTCTGATAAGAGAACAAATCACTAGCTATGTACTGCTGATGTAGGTGGAAAATTTGCGGTTCGTATCGGAACTGTTAACCCATTCAGCCCTGACGCACTACAGCAGGAGATGGGTCGACCATGATAATTCAAGGGTAGTGCTAGATTAGCTTGGCGCCTGTCGGCGCCAAGCTAATCTGGCACTGCCCTTGAATTATTATGATCGACCCATCTACTGCAACTGGTGCATAGCCATTAGATGACGCCTCCAAAATTTGGGAAAAACGGCCGTCGGGCTGAATGAGTTAATGAAAATGTGCGACCGTTTCCAATAGAAGCTCTGAAGTACTGCCATGGACGGCGGAACACTATTGTTTTCGCTTGAAAATTTACATTTGGTACCGTGCCTGTTAATACATTCGAAACGTGCTGCATCCGGATACGCGGCATTATGTCGCGTATCCGGACGCAGCACGTCTGGAATGCGTCTAATGAATATTAGTTTAATTTTACGGTCCACTTTTCCACTCAGTCCAGAAGTCAAAATTTATGGTTTGCACAGTGACTGTTCATGCGACATTTCACTGAGTGACTGGGAAGTAATATTGATCGAGCCGGAAAATTTACAGTTCGTACAGTGACTTAATGAGCATGCACTGCTGTTTCCCGTGACGTAAATATCGATCCACCTACTTTTCCTCCAATCGCTGCGCTCGTCGTCAAAGTAAGAGGTGTGAGGTGCGAATTGTTTTTATACTGTCACAGGCATAATATATTGTGATGATTGATGATTAACTCAGTGTGAGGAGCTGGGACGAAGCCAGTGGGTAACGAGTCAGTGCAAGAGGCACTGATTCTCGTGAGTCCCTGCATTTGCAGGGGCTCATGAGAATCTATGCTTCTTGCAGAAGGCCATGGGAAGACTGAAAACTGTTTAGTTCGGTCTGCAGTAAGTGATGCCATTTGACATTTTCCTGATGAGACAAGGTGTGATTCAAACACTGACTTAGGCGTCGCACGCTCAGCACTTTCAGTGCCAAATGGCTGACATTCAGAATGGTCAGGTGTGCTCTAAGCACAGGCGTCCAAGGCACCATCCGTGAACTATCATGGTCAGGGCTGGTATGAAGTTTGCAGAGGACAACTTACGAATTTGGGAAGTTTGACTCTCGGGTACAATGACTCGTCCAACAACCCTCCTTCCCGCCTTTTTGCCCCCTCCCCCCCCCCTTCCCCCCCCCCCTCTCCAATTCCCTCCACCCATCTCCCGCATTTTATTTTAGGCGGAGTCGATAAAAGCAATATTCGTAGTTTATGGGAACCTACAGGCTTGTGTGTCTGTACAGTGTTAAACTGAGAATTACTGCCAACAAAGCAGTGTGTGGAGCAGTGTGTTTTTTCTCACCCTCAGTCGTTTCTAGCCAGGGACACGGCTCTGCCAAATGCCAAATTGATTATCCCATCATCTCCCCGAAACATAAGCGCAGCTGGGAGGTATAGTACGAAATTGATCACAGGGAGTGGATGTTGTGTGCGCGTATTGAACAGGCTGCCGTTTTACACAGGTGGTCGCCTAGATCGTTGTACCCTTTTGGCTGTCGACAGCGCTCTTTGTTGAGCTGGGACGGTTTGCATGAGTGAACTTGGTTCTGCGCCATAGCGTAATGGCTGGCGCAGGACTAAGCTCACTGGAACTTGATGTGCACGGTCCAACTGCAAGAGACATAGATCCTCATGTGCCCCCGCGACTGCGGGGGCACATGAGGATCTATGCCTCTTGCTGACATCACTGTGTGTCCATGTTCCGCGGACGGCAAGAGCTTTTTGCCCTTTAATTAACAAATATTTGAGAAATACTGTCTGCGTCCGCTGGCATGGAGAAGAGGACATGTACAATAGGACAAGGGTAGATTCTGCCAGCAGGATGCATAAGTCTCCATGAGCTCTTCGCTGTCTGCGGGGACTCATGAGGATCTATACATCATGTAGATGGCTGACTTTGGGGACGTTAAATCGGCGGGAGTAGGTTTAAGACAGTAAATCAAGATTCTTTTCTTCTGGTAAATGGTCATATTTTGTCTGGCTTGGAAAACGCCCGAAATCGATATTCCCGTGTCTCTTTGCTTACAGTTATTGTGAATGCTAGACTATTTTCTACACAGGAACTGTAGACACGCGTTGTAAGAAAGGCGCAAGTACGTAGTATTTCCGTACAAATAAGATCCGGATCCGTTTAAAATTCGCCACAGTAAAAAGATACCATCATCCCGGGTGTGTGGGGATTACTTGCCAGTCAGGCGCTAATCTTTTGTCATTCATATTTCGTCAGGCGAGGCGACGCAGCGTCAGTCGGGTGGATTACTGACTTTTACAGGATTTTAATAGGGGTGGGGCTGGGTGTTCCAAATTGTGGAAAACAGCTTGATTGGAGACTGACATATACACGTACGCAAGAGAGAGAGAGAGAGTACCCCATGCGCAAAAAATCATCCGGCCGCCGTTAGCCCGCGTTAGCACGGCCGTGCTCGGGCCAGTGGCGGCATGCGTCGGCCCGATGGCCTTTTGAGCATTGGACATTGGCTGTTTACGCGATCAGCTGTTTCCGACCGCTTACTATGCGACACACATCGTGTGACATTGCAACTTGCCTATGACCTTCCTCCGCTGGAGTAGAATAGACGTCATTCTATGGATATTTTATAGAAAGAGCCGCAGATAGGTACACTCTACTGTCAATAGGCACATAATTATCTGTGCCTCTTGCAGAATTGTGTTCTGGTCTGATCATTGGACCGTATGTCTCAACAACTCGTGTATACACAGAACAGGGAAACAGTTTTAGGGTCGATGACACTCCAGACGGAGCGGAGTCACTTCAGTCACAGTAGTACTCAAGCAGATCTGTGCCTCTCATAAGAACGCAAGGCTGTTCGCTTGTTGAAGGCCTGTCATCGGTGCCTTTACAGGGATAGGGAACGCTTTTTTTAGGGTAACGTTTTGGAGGTCGATGACACTCGAGTTCAACTTCAAGTCAAGTCAGGGCAGTCATTTCAGCCGTGGTTATTTCCTCGGTTGCCTCATAGTTTTGTTTGGGCTTGGCATGGCTGCACCGCGGCTCAGTAGTGGCTTGTGTTGACGGAATGCCAGCTACCCATATTTTCGCCACGAAGGTGGGTACGAAACAAGAGAACGAATAATGTATTTGCGCATATGAAAATTATACTTGATTGGATGCTGTGAAAGACTTTTTCCATTGTCATAAAAAAATGAAAAAAAAATATATTCCCTTCAAAATGTGCTTTATATTGAATGCTAGAGAACTGACTTAACTGTTTGTGGACATTTTGTTTAACCCTTTTCATCCTAATACACTACTGCTTGAAATAAATTTTACTGATAGTTGAAGCCTCAGGCGCCAAGCTATTCTGGCACCACCCTTGAAATAAAATGGTTGATCTATCTCCTAATCTATGATGTAGCCTTCCTAGGACAATAAGCAATTTTTAAAAACAATTCAGCATCAGGATAGTTGTGACAAACTGCGTGTAATTTAGAGTCAGTGCGATAAACACTGAGTACAGGGCAGGGCTCGAAATTAGCGGGGGCCCGGGGCCAAAAACCCGCAAAGTTGATTTCGGGCTCGGAAAGTTGAAAAACGAAGGGCCCGCTTGGCCCGCAAAATAATTCGTCTGCTACAGCTAGCTCTACTCGGCAGTTTCGTATTTGGGCCAAGGGAAGCAACCCACACCGGTGCCCTCACTCACAGTAATAGTATTGTTCTTTTTTTTTTTTTTTGTTATTGTATTTTTAGTTTACTTCTGTTAACTCAAGTGCACATAAGTGTAATATGAATAGACGATTGAAAAAAAAAAGGCAAAATCTGTTTGTTTCACTTTAGTTTATCAGGAAGAGTACTGTTAAGTTTAGTTCCCTTTCATGGTTTTGTTTCAGTTGAACTTTTGTGCATTGAGGTCAGATTTTTTGTTAGGTTACTCATATTAAAAATTTAATGATGTGTATTGTGCAATACTCAGTCACAAAACTGAAAAGTATTATACAAGAGACTCGCTTGATTTTTTTCTATTTTGTTTAATGGCCATTTCAGGCTCACTAGTCACTGGAATATGTGTGTCACTGAATGTGTGTGTTTTCCCCTTTTTTGTTGGTAATGTTTGAAAGTGAAAGAAAAGGCAAATAAAAATGACATCACTCAGCAAAATTGGAAATTCAATTGTTTTTATTTTAGATTATCAGACAAATTGTACTTTCTACTTATTATATTGTCAATAATTCTTTTGTTTTTTGTTTGCATTATTTTTTAAAGTTGGGCCCCGAAAGTTGCTTGTGGGCCCTCAAATTTTTCAATCAAGGGGCCCGGTGGCCCCCAAAGAAAAAAGTTAATTTCTAGCCCTGACAGGGTGTTGGAGATCTACGACTGAACGTGAGCAGTGCCTGCTTAGCGGGTCTGTCCACGGTCCTGCAGGTGGCGCAAGTTATTATTATTTTGTCTCGACCTGCCTATGTTCCCTGTCATTATCACAATACGCCAGTCCACTCTGTTCTCGACTACACTGGGAGCAAGTCATACTTTTATCAGCAGTGGCTTCTTAGGAATCGGCCAAATACAAAGCACTGTCATCATTGACTGTCTCCTGTGTCGCTTGTTATCGTGGTCGCATGAGGTCATGTTTATTTTGGGATTTCTTGTTATCACGTTGTTATGAGGTGCTGGCTGGGTCATGGGCACCCGACGTTTGAACTTTATCACTTTCTGTCTGACCTGTTTGGGTCACGGGATGAAGACTCATAGTAATAGACAGGCGTGAATCATTCATACCTGTAATAAAATCCCTCCATAGACAGAAACACGCATGGAAAGGATAATTACAACATCGGTTTATAAATTGTGTTGTACTTGTACTTTCTAAGCATGCTTCTTTTTTTTTTTTTTTTTTTTTTTTTTGGTAGTATTTTCTCTGCATTTTAAACGCTTGGCAGTCACCTTTTTGGTGTAATGACTTTCGCAGTGTTTGGAAGGCATTAACATGTATGCGCTATTGTTGGCAGTGGATAGGCCATGATAGTTTAAGGCGCCAAGCTAATCTAGCCCTACCCTTGAACTGTCATGGCCGATCCACATCCCATTGTGGTGTCTCAAGTGCAAATGTCTTATCAAAGATTTAGTGACTGTAACCCTTAAACTTCCGGAGATAAATGTTCCACATTGTGGGGCCAGCTATTAACAATTTGGCTGTCGGTAGGGTGTTGTGGTCATGGTGATTCCAGCAGGAATCACGTCGACCAAACACGTTACTGACAGCCAAAGGGTTAAATGACATTACATGCAAGTTGTGGGAGATAGATCGACCATGTTTTGGTCAACCAACAGCGATTACAAATTAGTGAACCTTCCACGGAAGTCGGACGAAATCAAGGGAAACGCAAGTTGTGACGAGACCCCACCCGGGTCTGCCCTGGGGGACTTGGGTGGGGTTAGGTATTTTTTAGTTCCCAGGGTCACCCTGGTCAGCCCCAGAGGGTGGGTTTTTCTCTTTATTCTGGGGCATGTGTTTCTGTCTACCCTTTGTCCATTCACCTGTATTTGCCTTTTTAAAACTCTCCCTACTGTCTGCACTGCCTGTAGCTCTTGATATTGGATGTGTGTTGCTAAATGGTCTTGGCTTTATTTAGGCCCTATGTGTTAGGTTTATTTAATGTATTTGACCGGCTGGCGACATAGATTCAATGTTCTGTTTATTTTTTTTTTTTTTTTCACAAGCAGTGCAGGCACGTCCTGAGAAAGCCTTGTTGCTGTCGGGACGTTAAGCAATAGACAATGACAATGCAAGTTGTGACGACGTTTGTGTTTTCCCCCTCTTTCAAGATCTGTCAGCACATGGCACAGAAAGCTGAACGCGGGCTATCTTCTAATCTCATTACATACATTATTGGCGCACACTTTTATGAGACTTGTGTCAGATATGTGTGTCTTTGTACTTGGCTTCTGCAGGTTTTATTGTCAATAAACTTGGAGGGCTCTTTTGGGTCGTGTGCACCTGAATCAGTGTTTTTGTGGCCGTACGAGTTTGTATTTTGGTGTTATCTTTCAGCAGCTGTTCTCTCCAACGCCTACCATGTGGTCTGTCATCTCATGCACACGTGGTTGGCTAGAAATTGGATCATGGGCAAGCTGTAGGCTCTATTATAGACATGTTGCAAAAGCTGTGCCATTGTGAAAGCTGGGCGATTGTGTGTGATGCTGTCTTTGGCAGTGGAATTATGTTACAGCCAGTTCACTTCACTAGGATCCTGACGGTCGACTTTTTATGGAGAATGTAGAGAATACTGTAGAGTTTGCATTTATTGGTGGTTGCCAAGAGTTGCTGTGAGTTGTGCGCGGGTCGGTGATTTTGCCGGACCAAAATCACAGGGATCTGCACACATCGGTGTTTTGGAACGGGTTAGCAAGGTGTCTTCAGAGTTGAAGGACACTGGAACTATAAAGTGTCCTACAATGTGGTGCATTTATGTAAATAATCGATCGAGGAATATAGAGCCGCGTGTGTGCTGGTCTGTGGTTTTAAACCTTACGGCTTGCAGCCGTAAGGTTTAAAATCACAGACCAGCACGTAGCTTACGGTTTCCCGGGAATTGCGGTGTTTCTTATCTTCAAGGTGCAACATGGAATGTGCGTTGCCCGACTGTATATAATATTATATACAGTAAGACGGTGTCAGTGCCGGGTAGTGTGTGATGTATATATACAGTAAGACGGTGTCAGTGCCGGGTAGTGTGTGATGTGGTGGTGTGGACAGTGAAAGGTGCTTGATGTTCGACACCGACCATGGAAGAGGCCCGGGCAGCTTCTTTGCGAAGTAAGGTTTTTATTGATTGAAACGAATGTAATTTGTATATTTTTAGTGACGTGTGTGTGTGTGTTGTGTGTGTGTGAGAGAGAGAGATTCTTGCGTGGAGCCTTGAGTTTGAACCGCCTAGCTCATGTTAAAAGACGTGTCTGGCATGTTGAGGATGTTGAAGAGGAACCTCTCTCTCTCTCTCTCTCTCTCTCTCTCTCTCTCTCTCTCTCTCTCTCTCTCTCTCTCTCTCTCTCTCTCTCTCTCCCCCCTCCCTCCCTCCCTCCCTCTCGTAAACAGACTGAACTCTTTACATCTACTGAAACAAGCAGTAAAGTTAATCTTACCGGATCCTTCTTTGACAACATGATAAGATGCACAAAGCAGGACTTCTTTCTCTTAAGCATCAGTTTGTTTATAACAAAGGAGTTCTCATGTTCAAGATTCGAAATAACAGAACTCCCGAATACTTAACCCAGCTGCTAGTCCGGTCTCAGTCCCGCTATGGGATACAAAAAGCATGTACGTCGTACCCAAAACCAGAATTGACTTATTTAAAACCAGTTTAGCATTCTCCGGGGCAACTTTGTGGAATTTACTTCCATCCTATGTAAAGACCATTCCTACGATATCATGTTTTAAGGAAAGACTTTTTAATACCTAGCATCGCAATCATAAGTAGCCACAATACTTACTTGCTATAGGAGAACATCATTCTCAGTTCACTACACACTGTAAGTAGGAATGCATTCATTAAACATGGATATGTATACCTGTCCGGTGTGAATGAATGTGCGCACGCAAGTATTACGTTTTCTGTAATGATGTGCGTGCGATTAAAAAAAAATAAAATAAAATTTTAAAAAATCCCTTCCCTCCCCCCCCCCCGCACCCCCTTAGTCTCAGACTATGTATCTAATGTATATAATTGTTGTTTGTCTGTAGAAGTAGCAACGGCAGGTGTGAAAAAAAAATGCATTGCCTCGGGCTCTGTCAATATCTTTACCATTGTCAAATAAAGATTCATTGGTTCTCTCTCTCTCTCTCTCTCTCTCTCTCTCTCTCTCTCTCTCTCTCTCTCTCTCTCTCTCTCTCTCTCTCTCTCTCTCTCTCTCTCTCTCTCTCCCCCACCCCCGGCCCACCCCCCCCCCTTCCTCTCTCTCATCATGTGTGTAGTTGTAGTTTAAGCACTCGTCAGGCGGCCAGTACGTGCGTATGCATTCCTGTATATCTGCTGCCTGGGACTTTGGGCCTAACGGCTTATAGCCGTTAAATCCAAAATCACAAACCAGCACACATGTAAGGGGAAGTGGCGGGTGTGTGCACAAGAAAAGTGGTGGGTGGTGTGGAGGGTAGCCAGTAAGCAGTTGATCGTTTTATCTAATCATTTCACAACACCCGTCTCTAGATTCTAGAACTAGCCAGAGCACGGAAAATATTTATGACAACATTCTGATTCTACTGATATAAGACATCCCCCCAAAAAAAAAAAAAAAAAAAAAAACGTATGTTCGAATCGCGGATTACGTGCGCGTGCAATCAAGTTAAGGCTAAACACCTGTGATCGCATTTTCAAGTCTGTCATCGCTGTTCGTCCGTTAATACCTTACTGTTTAAGTATGATGTTATCTGGACTACCCCAACTAACATTCATATCATGAGTGCCTTATTATTGCGTGGTAGTCTAGAGTTTGAAACTTGGATTTGCATGTTTCAGTACCTCAAACCTGTGTTTAAAATAAATAAATAATTTATTAAAAAAAAAAAACAAAAAAAAAACAGAATTCTTAACTTGCTAATGCCCACGTATAATTTGCGAGACTAAGGTTTTCCAGATCGAGCGCATTAGCTCAAGGGAGGTGTCTGATGAGCCTCTCAGCTCGTCAGACCCCCCCCCCTCCCCCCACCCCGCCCCCCACCCCCACCTTTTGAAACTGTATGTAATACATCTTTCACAGCTGTCACATACAGTATTTTTTTTTCATAAAGTCCACTCTGTTTAAACCAATTGACCCTACTGCAATATTATCAGATAAACATGCACTTGCAAGGTTGATTACGAATAAAATTCATAACCTTGATTCATTTCTCTCCAGCGACTGTCGTTTCGTTTCTGTGTTACTGTGAGGGCCCAGTTTTAAATGACGTATGAGTCCGTGAGACTGGTAGCAGATTTTGTATTTGTCGTTAAGAGGTTGGGCCTGCGGCTTTGATTTGCGAAACCAACGTGTTTCCACCCGTGAGTCATATAACACAAAATAATTGTTAGACGCCAGCTGTTTCAGGGCTGTTATCTAGACCGGCATGTTCAAGTTTAACAGTCATCTGCAAAAAGCAGTCAAGATCCTCATGAGCCTCTAAGCGCTTGATGATCCATGCCTAGATCGTTGAGGCCACACTTGAACTGAACGTCCGTTTTTCCAACAAGTAGGAAGTGTTGTGCTGATTTTTTGCTTGCAGTATCCAACTGCAAGAGGCATAGATCCTCATGAGCCCCCGCAAGCTGGGTCTCACGAGGAACTATGCCTCTTGCTGACAAATATTGAAGATAATTATGCTCAATGCCTCTTTTTTTCTTTTCTTTTTTGTTGTTGCTGATTTATAATTGTTCGCCTATGTTACTGAGGTGGAAAGAGTCAGAGCGTTCACAGGCTATTGATATGAAATAAAATCGATGGAAACTGCACATGTATCAGAAAATAGACATAATGAGGTGTCCGTCTGCTTCGCATGTTGCCGGACTGCTGTGGTATTGAAGTGTGGATGGAGTGTGACGGGAATGGAAAATTCCTCCCAGACGAAAACACACGGGAACAAAGGAGCAATCAAACAAACCACAAAAGGAAGACAATAAGCCCAGAATAACAACAGTCCAAATCTCCCCCCCCCCCCCCCCTTTTCTGGGAGAGTGCAATATTTTAAATACTTTTTTAAAATAAGATTTGAGCATTCATATACTATGTTAATTCTATTATTTTGACCTTTTTTTTTTTTTGAGAGTCTATAAACTTTTCCTTTAAAGACCTTTGCGACATTTTAGCATGAAATATATTAAAGATATGTTTACATCTTGTCTTAAGACCTTTCTTTTAGTCTGGCTGGCCAGAGTTTTACCCATCCCGCCGTGAGATGACCTTAGTCGCCTGCCTCGGCGTTACACCCAAATAACTAACTAACCCACCCACCCCCCTCCCCACCCCCGACACCACCCCCCCCCCACCCCCGACTCCACCCCCCGCCCACTCCCGACTCCACCCCCCGCCCACCCCCGACTCCACCCCCACCCCCATCCCCTTCCACGTGTCGCCGTTTCAGTCGCAGTCAACAATGTTTATTTTTGAAGGATCTTTTTTTCATATAGCATTAATAGAGCCAGGACATCACAATCACAAGCCAACTTTACACGCATACCTGAGAAGATTCGAGCCGTGTCCCATCTGGATACGCGGCTTATTGTCGCGTTTGCAGATGCGACACGGCACGAGTGAGATAACTTAATGACATCTTTTCAGAACTTTAAAAAAAAAAAAAAAAAAAAAAAGGGGGGGGGGGGGGGGGTTCGGGCGGCGTCTATGAAAATTGTGGACCAGTGGCGAGCTGGATCGACCATGATAGTTCAAGGATAGTAACCGATTAGCTTGGCGTCTTTCTAGGCGCCAAGCTAATCTAGCACTACCCTTGAACTAACATGGTCAGTCCACCTACCCGCTGTTTTTGGTTTTCATATTTAATTCGTTAATTGAAGCATATTCTGTATACCCTATTGGAGAACATATAATAATAATAATAAAGTATTAACAACAACAACAGCCTATGTAGAAATATAGCGAACAGTCATGTACATCACAAAAATTTAGAACAACTTTTAGAGGCACTAAAATCCTTTCTTAATGTTCTTACATAGTGTTTAAGTATGTGGAATGGGACACCTATTATTTCTGTCAATTGAATTGAGAGAGCATGAAATTAAATTGAGCAGAACGATGTAAAATACCTCCGAACACAGTTTTCCCAAGAGAGCCTTTAGACGTGAAGTTTGAAACGTGGCTCATTCGTCCATGAATTTAATAATAATAATAATAATAATAATAATAATACAGTTATTATATAGGCGCTTTTTCTAAATTTTTGGGGAAATCGACTCAAAGCGCCGCGCCTGAAACCCAACACACACACTCACGAAACAGACACGGATTTACGCCATTTAAGACAAACACAGTACAAGACAGACGAAGGGGCCAGTCAGCTACTGAAGTTACAGAGAATTTTGATCGCTTGTATTTGAAATTTGTAAAGTGGCCTGAGACCGGTACCAAAGTATGGGGGGTGGGGGGGGGGTGGAAGAACCGGAGTACCCGGAGAAAGAACCCCCGACAGTCCGCCCGAATTAACGGTGACACGTACCAGAGGAGAAAAGTCCAACGCCGGAACCCGGTATCGAACCGCGCACCTTTGGCATTGGTGGCAGGCGCCTTAACCACTGCGCCACGGACCGCCCCGTTAATTTAAATTGAAAATTAGAGGCCTACTCGGACTTTGAAGTATGTAAAAGCCGTAGCTTTAGGGAAACAAATCAGCCTGGGTGTTTTGATGCAAATTTGTTTTCGAAAGCTAATGTTATAAAATGGATCGCTTTGTTGCGATGAATTGAACCAATGCGATCGTTGTTTGTTTGGTTTTTTTTTTTTTTTTTGGTGATCAGCTGAACTGTTTTCAGTCATGCATTTTAAACCGTAGCATGGAAATTGATTGTTAATCCATTTAACCCCCGGCCACATTTTGGACTGTGTGCCATTTGCAGGAGATGACTAGACCATGTTAATTCAAGGGTAGTGCCAGATGAGCTTGGCGCCTGAAAGGCGCCAAGCTCATCTGGCACTACCCTTGAATTATCATGGTCTACCCATCTCCTGGTGAAGTGCGTCGGGCCTAAATGGGTTAACAAACTAGAATGGTGCTAGGCCGATCTAGGGGTGTGCAAATTTGTTTTCAGAATGTTCGATATTTGTACAGTCTGTCATCTCGGATGGCCGGATAGATGTTTCAGACATGCTGTAGGTGGAGGTGTGTGCCAGAGAAATTCAGACGTGGCAAACACGAGCTGGTCTGTGGATTTTGGACCGCACGGCGTAGGGCCATAAGGTCCAGAATTCCTAACCAGTGCGCATGCATACTTCAATATTTATGTTGGCATATCTGTGAACACATCCCTATCTTTTGCACTAGATGCAAAAAACAACTTTGCACTCGTACCTAGGATGGAAGCGGAGGCCCGGTGGGTGAAGAAGGAAGGGGTTGGAAAGGGGGGGGGGAGGGAGGGGAGGAGAGGAATGTAAGATAATATTTTCTGCTGCTGCCGCTGCTGTGTGTCCCGCGTTGTGCGAAGTGATCAAAATTGCATGTAATTGCTGCGGGGAAGGCTGCCACTGTTGAATTGATCTTAGAGGACCCCCCCCCCCCCCCCCACCCCACTCCCCGGTGTAAATGCTGTCGTGAGAGCCTGCAGTCAGTGGTAGTTCCGTGTTGGATATGCACATACCCAGTTATCCCAGCAGTCCGTGCCTACTCTGCAAGAGACATATTCTCATGAGCCCCTGCCTCTTGCTCGAGACATTTGTGTCTGTTCGCCTCATGTTGAAGCAACCAGTGCAAGTTCCGTGTTCGATACAGTTCGACATACCATTCACAAGTTCTTGCCGGCACGCTGCAAAAGGCGTAGACTGGCTTCATGAACCCCAGCGGGCTGTCTTTTGCTGCACAAGCCTGGTCTCAAGACTGTGGTCTGCACTCCTTGCACGAAGAATATTTCCTGATTCAGCTTGATACCTTATCAGCCCGGGCGCCAAAGGGGTATCGATTGGTGTAGGGTATAATGTTAGCGTTTGCTGTAGTCAATAGAGGTATGCAGTTTTGCTGACGTCAGTGAGATGCTGAAGTGTAGTAGAAATACTGTATGAAGGTTGTGGAGCAATGGACAGTACATCTATTTTGGGGAAAATAGAGATTTTGATTCTAATGGAATTTAGTAAAATCTCGCTTTTTTCCAAAAATGGACTTGGGAACCCCCATCTGTTTCCAAGTAAACGTTAAAGGCGTTGACTAGAGAGTGCATTTATGTCAATATTTTAACACATTCAACCTACGGCACCTCAGCGGGAGATAACTCTATCATGATAGTTCAAGGGTAGTGCCAGATTCCATGCCGCCAAGCTAATTTGGCATTACTTTTGACTTCTCATAGATTCTTAATCCGTTCACTGCCGAGAAAAAACTGAATACCAGCCAGCTGCAAAAGGTATAGATCCTCATGAGCCCCCGCATTTGCATGAGGATCTATACCTCTTGCTTTAACCAGTTTGTATCCACGTTCCTTGAAAGGCTGGGGCTCATTAACGATTAATTTACAGTGCAAAACCGCAGTCTGTGTCCGCTGGCAGTGAAGGGGTTAATAAGAGGAAGTGAACTATTTGCTGGTCCAGCAGGAACAGCAATAAAGGGTTAATAAGAGGACGTGAACTATTTGCTGGTCCAGCAGGAACAGCAATAAAGGGTTAATAAGAAGACGTGAACTATTTGCTGGTCCAGCAGGAACAGCAATAAAGGGTTAATAAGAGGAAGTGAACTATTTGCTGGTCCAGCAGGGACTGCAATAAGGGGTTAATAAGAGGAAGTGAACTATTTGCTGGTCCAGCAGGAACTGCAATAAGGGGTTAATAAGAGGACATGAACTATTTGCTGGTCCAGCAGGAACAGCAATAAGGGGTTAATACAAGGACGTGAACTATTTGCTGGTCCAGCAGGAACAGCAATAAAGGGTTAATAAGAGGACGTGAACTATTTGCTGGTCCAGCAGGAACAGCAATAAAGGGTTAATAAGAGGAAGTGAACTATTTGCTGGTCCAGCAGGAACAGCAATAAAGGGTTAATAAGAGGAAGTGAACTATTTGCTGGTCCAGCAGGAACAGCAATAAGGGGTTAATAAGAGGACGTGAACTATTTGCTGGTCCAGCAGGAACAGCAATAAAGGGTTAATAAGAGGAAGTGAACTATTTGCTGGTCCAGCAAGAACAGCAATAAAGGGTTAATAAGAGGACGTGAACTATTTGCTGGTCCAGCAGGAACTGCAATAAGGGGTTAATAAGAGGACGTGAACTATTTGCTGGTCCAGCAGGAACAGCAATAAGGGGTGTATAAGAGGAAGTGAACTATTTGCTGGTCCAACAGGAACAGCAATAAAGGGTTAATAAGAGGACATGAACTATTTGCTGGTCCAGCAGGAACTGCAATAAGGGGTTAATAAGAGGACGTGAACTATTTGCTGGTCCAGCAGGAACAGCAATAAGGGGTTAATAAGAGGAAGTGAACTATTTGCTGGTCCAGCAGGAACTGCAACATTTGTGATAACATTCTCATGTGTCATGTTTTCTTACCTCTCCTTCCTCATAAAAAAGGCAAACATAAAAGTCATTGATTTATCAGTTCATGTACATATGTACACGGCAGGCGTAGAAAAGTGTAATGAGCCACACCCTGTTCAGCAAACTCACAGCATTTGGTGTAACAAAGTACTGTACAGTAAACAAAAGATCCTGGGGCCGGGCCGACGAAGGCCGCAGTTGGCCCGCGCACGGACGTGCGCGGGCCAGCTGCAGCCTCATCGGCCTGAGGACCCTTTGTGTAGAAGGCATGTGCATTGGACATCCGGGCTTTAAGTTCCAGATACGATCAGTCACGGTAGATAGCAGATCAGTCACAGTAGATAGCTGATTGGAAAATTTCCTGATTTTGACAGTGAAAAAACAGTGAAAAAGAGTTTGTATTTTTGAAATGACGCAGAGCAGCTTGTAAATTATGACAATTGATAAGTTGTGACCGTATAAAATGAGTTTGAGTTTCTGAAATAAATCAGTGTCACTGACACAGATTAGTAATTTTGACGGTATAAGAATGAGAGTAGTATTCTTGAAATGAGCCACAGCAGCTTGTGGTTGTTATCTAGCCTCGCCTATCTGGTTTGTGAGCATGGTTTGGACAGAATGAAACATCTTTTTGTTTCAGCCCCGTGGTAACATCTGACGCAAAAGCACCGTTATGAAGGTGGCTTTTGGTGGACATTACTGTCATTTTAAATGCAACGCGAGTGACGTCCTTCCCCACATGCACTTAATGACTTTTCTCTTGCGCGTCATAAATCCTACTCAATCCGGTTTATGAAACCTCCATCCCTGACACTTAATGTAACTTACCGGTGTGTGTGTTGTCATTGAGGATTTAGAACTAATTGCAGTGTAAACCATGTCATCACGGAATCTCGATCGTTTGCAGAAAATTGTGATCTGTTTGCTTTAAGTAATGCTGCAGGTGTCATTGGCCCTTCCATGTGCAAGAGGCATAGATTCTCATAACCCCCTGCAGCTGCAGGGGCTGTGAGAATCTATGCCTCTTGCTGGAAGAAGTGGGTTTGATGTACATCCTGAAATAAAGAATTATTCTTCAATAACTGATAGCGTGCACAGCTGTCACCAAAGTTTGATTTTCTAACGTAACCCTATTTCTGAGTAAATCTTGCTTATAATGCCGCACGTTATACAGTAACCGCGATGTGATGAGATGGCACAGCTGTTACTGTTAGTGATAGCCTTTCGATGTATACCCTGGTAGCAGTAAAGATGATGTCACATGACCCGTCACACTGGTTGTCTCCCTACACATATAACTGAAAGACAACCAGTGTTACAAATCAACTGTGTTTGTTCAAGATATAATCACACCTGAAATTAGCCTGCGTATTATGAGATTCACTTGATTGATTTGTGTACTGAAACCATAATTTGACCAGACTCCATAACCCTGCATATTCTTTGGACATGCAAAGTAGAGATGACATCATTTCCTGTTACACCCATCCCAGCCAGAGACCACGGCATATGTCTATAAAACCATTGCAGATTCAATACTGAAAAGGTTGGTAATGTAATGGGTATATTTGTCAGCTGGCACTGCACTGAGGCAGCACATATTTCCCTGAAGATGGCAGCCCAAATTTCCACTCATAGCAACAACCCACCTGTCTGCCTGAAGCACATTAACATGAACAAGGCCAGCAAGAGGCATTGATCCTCATGAGCCCCCGCGAATGCGGGGACTCATGAGGATCTATGCCTCTTGCATTTAGCTGCTGTTTGCAGTATCTGACAGCGAAAGAGACAAAAAAGAAAAGAAAAACATTTGTAAAAGAATTTATAAATGTTCGAAATGTCCTTTCTTTGTGTGTTATAGCAATGATGTCATCAACCCTTGTGGAAACTGTGTCCATCAACTATGAGGATTTCAACGACAGTTTCCTGACCTGCGGCACCTGCCTGTGCACCTACGACGGCTCCGAACGCACCCCAAAACTTCTGCCCTGCTCTCACACCGTCTGTCGGAGTTGTCTGGAGCGCATCGTTGCTGCACAAACTTTAGGTAAGTTAAGTTGTTTTTAATATATAAAAAGGCTATTTTTATATCCATATATAAGTAAACTTTGAAGCTATGGTGCCACCAAGTGGACTGTACAACTGTTGCATTGCCCTCACAGGATCTGTCGCAGTGGTCTGGAATGAGTCATTGCTGCACAAGCTTTAGGTATGTGCGATTTTTTACTGCAGTATGGATACTTTTTTTTCTTTCACTTCATGATTTTGCTTGTCCCCAGACACTGGATCATTCCGCTGTCCAATATGCAGGGAGACAATCCATATGCCTCAAGGGGGAGTAACTGCTTTCCCTCCCAGCTTCATTGTCAACCAGTTGCTGGACTTAATGGCCCAGCAGCGGCGTGACGTCATCCCTAAGTGCTCGGTCCACACCAACCAGGTAGTATTAGAGATTTAATCTATATAATTATTGAGAAAAATCTTTGGATTATTGGAAATTGTGTGTGAAAAGTTTATTGGGAGCAAGAACTACAAGTTTCTGCAGGCACTTCTCCTATATAATAAACTTCTCATGGACAATTTTTAAATTTTCCATGTAAAAAAACAACTGAAAAACACCCCAACAAAAACACAATGTCAAACAATATAAAAATAAATAAATAAATAAACCAAAGAAAACCCGAAACAAACTTGACTAAATCGGTTTGTATCATACATCTACTTTTAACCCATTTAACCCCATGGTCACATTTTTCAAATTTTGTAAGTGTTACCTAACGACTATGTACCGGTTGCAGGAGATGGATTGACCATGATAATTAAAGGGTAGTGCCAGATTAGCTTGGCTCCTTCAGGTGCCAAGCTATTCTGGCACTACCCTTGAATTATCATGGTCAATCCATCTCCTGCTGTGGTGTTTAAGGGCTGAATGGGTTGTCATCTTGGGATATTAACGTAAAACTATTCTCACCTGATGAAAATTGGCCTATCAGTGACATCAACCTCTGTCGTCGTCGTTCAAGAGAGAAACGCATACTTTTCTGTTCTATGTGGGTCGTTTCAATAGAGTGGACTGTGTTGTGTGATGTTTATGCTGGAGCATGCCGCTGACCCACCCGATCAGTCTCCTGAACTGTTGTATAGTCTGCAGAGGACAGCTTCCAAATTTGGGAATGTCCACTCTAGGGCCCAGTGTGTTTATACACCTGCCAGGTTAGGTACTATGTTTTACAGAGGTTACTCACAGTCGTGCTTAACTCGTTTTATCCCATTTACCGTTTTAACCCTTTGGATGCTAGTAGCGCATTTCCCTGAGGCGATTCCTGGAGGAAAAGTGCTACCAGCAGGCAAAGGGTTAACCCTTTTAGCCCCAAGGTCCCATTTCTCAAATTTTGGAGGTGTTGCCTAAAGACTATGTACTATGTGTTATATTATAAATATGAGAAATGCGCCATATAAATACTATGTATTATTATTATTATTATTGTAGGAGATGGATTGATCATGATAATTCAAGGGTGGTGCCAGATGAGCTTGGCGCCTGAAGGGTCCTGGGGCTAAAGGGGTTAATCCAAAATTTTCCTCGGGGAATGTAACCATTTGGGGAATCGAATGCTTTAGAGAGCATGTGAAGATCCAGGTAGAGATAGTTGGAGATTCATTAGCGGCGGCGGCTATGGTTTATTTACCTGTGGGTCACTTTTCAGTGTCATGCGATATACTCAGGGAAAATGAGGCACTGGTAATATAGCTTTGATGATGAACAGTCTCATTTGGTTACTTTGGGTTTATCATAGCTTTTGGCCAATGAATGTTTGGTGTGTTTGTGCATTTTCATACTGGATTTACACATGTATAAGAATTTCCATTGCTACGGTAATTGTGTTAACCCCCTTGTGCATGCATGCGGCATGCACAAGGGGGTTAATATATGCCTGTATCTCTTCCCCAGGAGTTGCTGTTTTGTGAGACCTGCGACATCGTCTTCTGTTCCCTGTGTCTGGACTGTGGAAATCACAGCGGTCGTGGGGCAAGTGAACACACCGTCATCCCTTTCGCCATCGCCATCAAAAGAATGTCAGAGATTCTCCTCTTCAAAGCACACCTGTGCATTAAAAACTTAAACTCTGCATACGACGCTGTTTCGGAAGAACTGCGCCAGTTGGAATTGTCAGTGGACAAGACACTGGATTCGATCAACCGGTCGTTCCAGGACGTGATCGCAGTGGTTGACCGGCGTCGGCACGAGTGTTTGCAGTGGGTGCGGAAGATCAAGGACGAGAAGAAGAATATCCTGAAGGAACAGCTGGATCTGATTCAGGCCGAAAAGGAGAAAGTGCAAAATGAATGTGACGGACTGCAGTATCAAGTGGAGGTCAGTACACGTTTGAACAGTTCCAACATGACACCCTTCAGCAGAAGTCCTTGGGCTTGTATAGACCAGTTGGACTCAAAATGTGTTATGCATGTATTTTATTTTTTCTTCATAAACTTCCAGTTTATCATGGGTTTTGACAGTATGGCAGTTGAAAGCCAGTGAAATTGTAAGCCCACCAATCGCTGTTTAGGACGTAAGTTGGATTGACCATGTTTGTTCAAGGGCAATGCCTGATTAGCTTGGCCCCCAGCTGATATGGAGTACCTTAAACTATCATAGTGTTTTTGCCACAGCTGGTTCATTTAACCCCTTCACTGCCGAGGACAATTGAACATGATTCAATTGCAAGAGACATGGATCCTCATGAGCTCCCGCAACTGCAGGGGCTCATGAGGATCTATGCCTCTTGCTGAGACCAATTTATATCCATGTTTCTTGGACAGTGTTGGCTTTTTGTCATGGAATGAACCAAGAATTCAGAAACAAAAATGTACGTACAGCGGCAGGGAAGGGGGTAACCATATCAAACTGCTTTGTGGGATGGAATTGACAAGGTTAGTTCGAGTCTAGTGGGGTGGGGGATGGTTTATAGCTCTCAGAGCTATACTTACAAGCAAAAGAAATGCAACATCTTTGGCACCATGAGAAACACAGAAATGTTACTGATGGTTCCAGTGATGTTACATTTCATTTGTTCGTCAGTGTATGTATAGACCTGAATTTCCATTCAAAAGCAAAAAAATGAGTTAACTCATTCTACCCCAGACACACCACAGGAAGATAAGGATCGACCATGATAGTTCAAGCGCCAAGCTATTCTGGCATCACCCTTGAACTATCGAGGTCGATCTGTGTCATAGGACAACGGCAAAATTTGGGGATTTCGGTGTTGGGGTAGAATGAGTTAAAGGCAGTCAGAAGATAAAACTCATCTTTTTATTTTCTGAAGATTGTTCTGCAGCCTTGTCAACATGTACTGTGGCTGTGCAGGGAATGCCATTATATGTCAAGTTTAACCCTACTGCTACCATGCTTGCAGCCACCAGTACATGTACTGTAACAGTAGCAGTGGCACACTGGTCGTCTCCCTTGATTCGCTACCCCACCCGGGTCTGCCCTGGGGGACTTGGGTGGGGTTAGGTACTTTTTAGTTCCCAGGGTCACCCTGGTCAGCCCCACAGGGTGGGTTTTTCTCTCTATTCTGGGGCATGTGTTTCTGTCTACCCTTTGCCCATTCACCTGTATTTGCCTTTTAAAAACTCTCCCTACTGTCTGCACTGCCTGTAGCTCTTGATATTGGATGTGTGTTGCTAAATGGTCTTAGCTTTATTTAGCCCCATGTGTTAGGTTTATTTAACGTATTTGACCGGCTGGCGACATACATTCAATGTTCTGTTTTTTGTTTTTTTTTCACAAGCAGTGCAGGCACGTCCTGAGAAAGCCTTGTTGCTGTCGGGACGTTAAGCAATGTACAATCAATCAATCAATCAATCCCTTGATTCGCTACCAGCAGTAGCAAATCAAGGGAGACCACTGGTGTGTACCTGTGTTTTCTTCTTCTGTATTTAGGTAAGGAATATCACAAAAAAGATCTCAGACCTGAACGAGAAGCTAGACACCACCAGCACCTTGTCAGAACCTCGGGAAAACTCCTTCCTGCGCTATGACTACAAACACAATGACGCCCTGCGTGAGATTGCCAAAGCGGTATCAAACTTCGGACACATTAGCGTCAGCACAACGTTCCCTGCTTTAAGTACTGCAAAAATCTGCCCCACTACCGCGCATCTACGATCATCCATTCGAATTTCGACGGTGGATTACCACGGAAATCCCAGACTGAATGGTGGTGACCCAGTGGTGGTGGAGCTGCGTACAGAAAAAGGGGACCTTGTGGAGACCAAACTAAAAGACAATGACGATGGATCGTATGATATTTTGTTCCTTCCCCAGAAGCCAGGCAAGATGAAGCTGTGTGTGAGTATATTCAACAGACCCATCCGAGACAGCCCATTCACTATAGAAGTGTCTGAGCATATCAACCCATTGGGAAGGTTCGGTTCACGAGGCATGGGACTGGACAATGTCTCTCAGCCAGTCAGGATCTGTGTAGGAAATGAAGATGCTATTTACGTTTTGGACACTGGCAACAGTCGAGTCAAAGTCCTATCGCAGAACGGAGAGGTCATCCGCATAATCGGCCCCGAGGGGTTGGAAGGTCAGAGTGCAACTGGTCTGGCCTTGACCCCCAACGGGCACCTAGCTGTGATAAACTGGCGGACGAAACTGGTGTCTATCCTGACGCCTGAGGGGGAGCTAGTCAAACAGTTCACCAACCCCGGCTTGCAGGAGCCGATAGATGTGGCAGTCAACAGTCGCGGGGAGATCATTGTAGCAGACGCGGGCGCCAGCAAAATTTTCATCTTTGACACTTCCGGCAACCTCACCACCACCTTTGGCAGCCGGGGCGACAAGGATGGCCAGTTCAAACTCATTGCCGCACTCACTGTGGGCAAGAATGATGAAATCCTCATCGCTGACCACCGCATCCAGATCTTTAGTAAGGATGGTAAATTTTCTCGCAGGCTGGTCGACTCAGGGAAGGGGCAATATGGGGGTATCACAGTCGATTCCAGTGGCCACATTCTGGCCACCAAGACTGAGAAAGGCCGCAGCTATGTGCAGATCCTGAGTGGCGGGGGAAAGCCGCTGTACGCGATTGACAGTCACGAGGACAAACTGAAGCGACCCAGCGGGCTGGCCGTCATGTCCGACTTCCGTCTGGTGGTGGCTGACCTGGGTAACGACTGTGTTAAGAAATATCGCTACAAATAATTCAGGTGAGAAATTGCTTTTACATTTAACCCTTTTAGCCCCACGGGTGCTTTTCCCAAAATTTGGGAAGCATTTCTGAATGACTATGTGCCAGTTGTAGGAGGTGGATTGACCTTGAGAATTCAAGGTTAATGCCAGATTGACTTGGCACCTTTAGGCGCCAACGAATCTGGCACTACCCTTGAAATATCACGGTCAATCAGTGTAACGCACGCAGACTTGTCCACAGTCGTACGCACAGACTCTCGCACAACAGACGCATACACCGCCACTGACTCGGACGGGCGCATTCATGCGGTACAACTCGACACACGGGCTCCCTTTCTAAAGTAACCTTTATACACTATACAAGAAAAGAAAGGCTTAAATGTCTATCAAACTATATACACTTCTCTACTAACATCCAAACATCACACACACACAATTCACAATATCTCGCCAGGCTAGGTGTTCTCAGTCTCCAACCTGTTTGATGTTATTGCCTGGTTACGTTGGTCCTTCTCACGTCTAGGCGTGCAAGTCCGTTGAATGCTCTTTCCTGTCGTCCTGTCTGTAACACGGACGTCCTTGTACTCGCACCGTAGCGCAGTTCTCGCTGTGATCCGGGTATCTTGGTCCCGATCAGACTCACTCTGAGCGAAGAGCTGGAGGGATGACCTCACGTTAGGTCCCACCTGTGACTGACGTCTCGGCGTCCGTCGTTCCACTCTTTACAAGCACTCTAAACACAACAACAAGGATCCAAACGTAACGCTTGCTAAACACACAACATATTGGATCAATGAGAAACGTCACATAACCTGGCTGATACAAATAACTCACACGTTCATTCACACACACACACGTGCTTCATAAACTGTCTACTTCCGTAACACCCCCATATCTCTGTCACTATCTTGAAACAGACTATAGCCTAACACTCTTGCTATACACTACTCTATACACTGGAAAAGACTATGCTTAACCAACCACGTACTACCTTCATAGCGGCTTAGACATACACACCTCACATTCCTTTAGTCATCCATCTCGGTAAATAACTGTATTCCAAAAACACCGGTTACTTCACTGAATTCTAAACCAACATAACTGAACCAAACCGGCCAACACTATATAAACAAATTACTCTTAGCAACGCATACTATTCTTCAACTAAGCATCAATAATACTACATATATAGAAACATACCTGAATTCTAGGTTTCAGAGTCTTGGAATGCGGGCTAAGGTATCTCGCATAACGTCTGTCCAGAATGACAGTCAAGCCCCGCACTACTGTTTCTAAACCTCTGACTAACTTTCGCCTAGAACTCACTATAACAGAACTCACTAAACTCCCCGTGTTAACCATGTCTTACAGATTTCACGTGGAGCTTCATGCCACCCGGACTATCGGCACAAACAAACCGTTAACAAAAACCCTACCGTACTAACCCTAATGTGTGAGCACTATGCACGAGCACAATCGGTCTCCTGCTGCAAGGGGTTGGGGCTAAATGGGCTAGTACTCTTGTGCATGCAGTCATTGGTACTGCTCTTCAGACTGCAAGTGGATGCCTGTGTAAAGGCACATTGATCCCCATACTCAAAATTCCCACATTGTAAAATTCACCTTTCAAGACATTGTTACAGTTCAGTATCAAGAACGGCCTTGGTACTTCAAGGATGTTGCCAGAATAGTTACCACCCTTGAACTATCATGGTCATTCTATCTCCTGTTGCAGGTTTGGGGCTTAATGTGTTAACGTATCTCGATGAAATCTCTGTATTTTACCTACTGTCTCTCTTCTTTTTCTTCTTTTTTGTTTTTGTTTTGTTTGCTCAAAACAGTCCTGTTCTGCTGTATAGTCTTATGTTTATGTACATGAGTGTGTGGCATGAGATGAACTACACTACTGCTACATTTCCAATTACTTTTTGTTTCTTTGCAGGAATGATGGAAGCGCAGTTTGCTAGACCATAATGTTCGTTCCACCATTGGTGAGTCTCCACCTCACGACCAAGATAGCTCGTCAGTCTTTTCCAGTAGTGCTTTCATCACCTACCAACACGAAGCAGACAGCTTCAACACCTACATACCCTAGGATATTTATTATTTACCATTGTGCTCTCATTGCTAGATTGACAATTGTGTGCTGCTCTGTGATTTTGGATCTTTTGGCTTTCAGCAGTAGAGTCCAAGATCACAAACAAGCACACAAATATTTGATTTCCCTGTCATTAACCCTTTGGCTGTCAGTTGAGTTTTTTGTCATGATTCC
Source organism: Semisulcospira habei (assembly GCA_036245525.1). NCBI lineage: Eukaryota > Metazoa > Mollusca > Gastropoda > Semisulcospiridae > Semisulcospira > Semisulcospira habei. Next base: position 221,416,178 of record BTPG01000001.1, on the reverse strand, counting down.
TGCAGGAATCATCACAATGAAAACCATTACCGACAGCCAAAGGGTTAAACTATTCACTTACTTTACTTTCCATTGGGATATAACGTAATAATTCTATTGATTGTCGCAAATGATTCATGTGTGATGCTTGATAGAATTTCTAAGTTGAATCTACAATCATAATAAAATATTTGAATATATTCAATGGCAAGAAAATTAAATATTTATTATTTGAATGTGTCCAGTGTGGATTTGACTTCGAGAAGCTTTCTTTGAAGTTATAATGTAATAGAATAATTAATTTCCATAATGGATTCACCTTTGAGAAATAGAGAATATTTTATTTGGCATATTTGACTTGGAGTGACTTGCTTTGAATGGATGTTGCATAGGCTCTAACTTCAGCGATGTCGGCCTGTTTAGGGTGTAACTAGTCGCAGTAATATTGTGTTCATGCCAGTTTTCTGTGTCTGTGTGTGCTGGAATACGTGTCTGTTTGCACTCATATCGTTCTTTTACATGCGTGATATTTTCTACCTTGGCAGTGTAGCACATAGGTGTAGCAATGTTACACCATATGCAAGGTTTAACTCCATTGCGTGTGCAGTCACCATTACTGTAAGCAATACTGGTGGCTGCATATACAAAAAGGTTAGCTCATTCCAGATGCCCGGCATCTATAGCCAGCGGCAACACTATACCACACTTCCACGGCTATGGATGAGGGGCACCTTGAAAAAGTTAATAGAAGCATAAAAACACCCAGCACCATTGGCATTTTTCTAGCGCATCAGCTTTACTGCATTTTAGCCATGTTTGTAGGTCAAGGTATTGCTACACGAGAAGCAGGTAATGCCCCTTGAAAGTGCGGACAATGAAAGCAGTATAGAGCAACCACATTTTAGGAGATGGATCGACCATGATAATTCGAGGGTAGCACTAGTGCCAGATTAGCTTGACGCCTGTCGGCGCCAAGCTAATCTGGCACTACCCTTGAATTATCATGGTCGACCCATCTCCTGCTGTAGTGTGTCAGGGCTGAATGGGTTAAAAGACTTGCTCTCTCAAGAGGCATCTTGAAGGATGAAAAGTGTCACCTGTATTAACCCATTTAGCCCCACAGCCCCATTCCTAAAGTTATGGAGGTATTACCTAACAACTATGTACCATTTGCAACAGATGGATTGACCATGATAATTCAAGGGCAGTGCCAGATTGGCTTGGCACCTTGGAAGGCACCAAGCCAATCTGGCACTACCCTTGAACTATCATGGTCAATCCATTCCTGCTGTAAGACATCGGGGCTAAATGGGTTAAAGACCATCATTTAGGTGGCTGCCGCTGAGTACTTGGTGGTCTATAATGACAGGTGGTCTCTCATAAGAGTGGTTACTCAAAACAGGTTCTGCTGTATATATGTGAAGTGTGAACTGTTAAGTTCTGTAGAAGTGAAAGTGCATGATTTTCATTTAGGCTTGAACTGCTCCCTGTATGAAAAGAGAGCACATTTTGTGACTGTTGTCCTGCAATTGTACAGTGCGTTTTCCTCCTCTTTATCATTCTCGAAACAAAGCTGTGTACAGATATTCCGCTTAGACAGGCCATGCATACGTATTTTCTCTTGGGGTCAACAATTAGGTAATATTAACTGTTGGGGTTCACTATCAGCTAGCTATTGTGAGTTTCCTCTGAGAAGGTCCAAAGTCACAGACCAGAATACATTTTCATGTGCATGCATACAATCACTCAGTAAGTTGAGTGTTCCCCCCCCCCCGACTCCCAAGATGACTTCCATTTTATCGATTGTCATTTAGTTGTGGGCGTCACAGAGTTGAGCTAAGTTTGCCATTTAACCCATTGTGTCCCATGTATAAAATACCCATGTTTTGAGTTGTCCTCTGAGGACTGCAGTATATTGCAGGAGACAGATCAACCATGATAGTTCAAGGGTGGTGCCAGAACAGCTTGGCACCTATAGGTGCCAAGCTATTCTGGCACCACCCTTGATCCATTTCTTGCTGGGGTGAGTCGGGACTGATCGAGTTAATTTTGTGTGGAGTTGTTAGTTACAGTAATAATAAGAATAATAAGCGCATTAAATAGGTGCTTTATCCCAATTGAAAATCGGCTCAAAGCGCCGCCGCGAACTGAACCCAACAAGCACGCTCACGTGAATCAAGCGCATTCACTCACACACTGTACATAAACATAGAACATTCACGTGGTGCTAAGGGCAAGCTCAAGCGAGCTACTGTAGTTTTTGGAAATTGAAAATCGTTTGTATTTGAAATTTGATTAAGTGGGCTGAAACTGATACCAAAGTGGAGGGGGAGGAAGAGCCTGAGTACCCGGAGAAAGAACCCCCGACCCCCAAAGCTGCAACTAGTGGATTGTGGTGGGGGGGGGGGGGGGGGGGGGGGGGGGTCTGTCAACTTTCGCAAAATTTCTTGTACTCTGTTGAGAAAAACATGAGCTGGCTGCAGGATACACAAAGTTTTTGTTTCAAGCATGATGACAAAAAAAAAAAAAAAATACAATATTGTTGCAAGGTTGCTTGCTTTCCACGGCATTTACCATATCACTGTTTGACATTGTACAGCTTTACGCCTGGATCCTGTTATTTATACCCTTCACAATATGTGTGTCGTGTCTGCCTTGCTGAATTTCCATTGTTACATGTGCTGGTCATTGATTTCGGACCTTACAGCCTGTCGGCCATAAGGTCCGAAATCAAAGACCAGCACACAAATGTTTGATGTTTGAATGATGTTTGAAAGATGTTGTTTAGAGCGTGAATTTTGACAACAGTGTGTGCCAATCACTAAAGCATATTTCATCAGCAAGGAAAAGTGTACGTGCCAATCAACAAAACCAGACCAAATGCAATTGAAGCGTGTAACTGTAGATGTATACTTAAGATCGGATGTCCTTCCATCTGTCAGTCTGTCACTTCACCCCGCGGCCACATTTCTCAAATTTTGGAAGGGGCTTTTAAACAGTATGTACATCACCTGGCACTACCCTTGAATTATCATGGTCGATCCATCTCCTGCTGTAGGGGCTAAAATGGGACTAATTTTCTGCAAATGTTAGCAATAAGCTTGCCTTGTGTCTCTCCAGGCTTAAAGACCAGGGTGGTCATACATGTGACAGCGGAACTCCATAGAAAGAGTGCTATGCTATGTGCACTGCAAAAGAGTGAAAATGATCTTTAGCGGGATTAGGTTTTTGTATGAAACACTGCACATTTGTGACTTTTATGCTTATACCATACAAAGGTATTTAATGCTGGACAAACAGGTAAACAGATCTCTTAATCGTTTTTCTATCTATCTATATCCTGTAGTCTTGCTGACCGTTGGGGCACCACTGATGACATGGCAACCAGCTCCCTCCATTTTTTCTTCTGGCACCAAATATCCTACCCACAACAGAGACAATGCATCAGTATATGAAGCACTGGCGCAGTGCAAGAAAGGCTAACGAGACCGAAATCCCCAAATTTTGCCGTTGCCCTCTGAAGGACTTAAAATTCTACAGACAGATCGACCATGTTAGTTCAAAGGTGGTGCCAGAATAGCTTGTCGCCTATGGGCGCCAAGCTATTCTGGCACCATCCTTGAACTGTCGTGCGCGATCCATGTCTGGCTGTGGTGTGTCGGGGCTGAATGGGTTTACTCATGGTAATAACTTACCAGGTACTTGTTTGTCCAGCATTGAGTGATTGCCCTTCGTATGCATGCATCTACTGCAAATGAACGTTCGTCTTAAGTTATTACTGGATGTGAGGTTGATTTGACAGTGACACACATTCGAGCTGTTATGTGATTGTGGACCTTATGGCATCAGTCGCAAGGTCAAAAATCACAGGCCTGCACACAAAAGTAACGGAACCTTTTGTATGTTCCATTTGCAAAATAACCTGTGCAAAATCCTAGCTTGTGTGATAATTTTGAAGATCATTTCTCATTTTGTGCAATGCCACCAGTAGATCACTTATTTGTTTGTATAGAGCAATTTGTACAAAAATTACCTGTATAAAGTTTGAGTATATAGATAACGTGTAGAAAATAAAAAACAAAGTCTGCCATTAAACAGTTTTTAATGACATTTGATTGCGCCTAGTTGAAAAAGAGATTATGTATAGGTTCTTGTTTCTGTTGTTCAAGCATTTTCAAGCTCTAATTTACTGTCTGTGATCAGATGTTTTCTTGGTTTAAATAATTAAATAATTCAGATGAAAACAAGCCACAGGCTTATAGGATGCTCAGCACATTGAATTGGTTTAGTTACATAAGCATGGCAGTGGTTAGATTATCAGCATAGTTATGCACTTTAAAAAAACCTGATTCTATGATCACTAGGTTTTGCAAATAAAGAAAATAAACTCTACTTCAGATCAAATTTACAGTTGTGTTGATGGCATTTGTTGTTGCCGTTTTAACGTGCATAGCTGTTAATCCTTATCATTCGGAATGCACCAGTGTGTGAAATAAGTTTGACTAAAATAGTTCAAGGGTAGTAGTGCCAGAGTAGCTTGGCGCCTCTAAGCACCAAGCTAATCTGGCACCACCTTTGAACTAAAGCCATTGGTATTATCTGCAAGTACTATAATGTAGCCGTGTACAAATGAGAAGCCTTGTCTCAGTATATGGGTTCATGGAGAGAGAGAGAGAGAACAATTTTTGTTTCAGTTTATCTCTACCCACATATCTGTACTGTGTACATATTGATGTGTTCAACAGTGTGATTGCGTTGCATATCATAGACCGACACGCAAAAGAAATGTGACATCCCTGGACTCTTGTGATTCTAGTGATGTCACGTTTCTTTTGCTTGACAGTAGAGATTTTTGTGGGATTTTTGTTGTTGTTGAAAACCACTATCAGAGTGTAGGGACACATTATTTGTTAGGAGGATGGACATTTTGGCTTTCAGTGAACATCTGAAGTAACTGGTTAACCCTTTTCATCCTGTACAGTTGCTCGAAATCAATTTGACTATGATAGTTCAAGTGCGGTGCCAGGATAGCTTGGCACCTGTGGAACCTTGAACTAAAATCGTTAATCTATGTCCTAATGTCTAATGTAATCTTCATAGGACAAAGCCTTTTTACAAAAAAGAGCCTCAGGATGTAATGGGTTACCGGGCATTATGCATGCAGCCATCGGTACTACGTATCGGTGACTGCATGCACAAGGGGGCTAATCCAAAGTTTCCAATCTTTATGGAAAATTGAGGTGGGTTTTTGCCTTCTGTTACTGCAATAGTGTACAATACCTGCATGTATTTTGTTTCACTTTTCTCAGGGTTTTTAAATGTCACACAGCCCTTGTGTTATAATCATAATAATTTGTAGATTCTTGGAATCTGCGGTGATACATTATGCTTGCTTTAGTGTACTTGCATATGGAATGAATGTTATCATTCTGAGTCCTGTTAGCTAAATGGTCCTGTTAAATGTGCTTAAGTTGCTTGCATAGCTTGAGACTCATGTGGTGTGCTAGTTCTTTTCTTTTGTGCAGTTTAACCCTTTGGGTGTTGGCAGTTTTAGTCGCCTGCAGAAATCATTGGGACTAAAACTGCTGCTGACACCCAATGGGTTAAAATGAATCGTAGGTAGAGGTCTTAACTTGCAGCTTCCCCACAGCTAGGATATTGAGCTGTTCTTTTTCAGGCAGCAAGCGTTACACACGGTGTGTTCAGTGATTACAGTAGATATAGTGTGTTTTAAATCTTTTTACCTGTGTGTTTTCAAATCTCCTAGTTGTGTGAATAAGCAGAATAACTAGGATTTATTTCCTTGCAAATCTGTTACATACTTGCACAATATTAGGTGTGTATGAATTCGTCACATTTCCTGCACAATAGGCATTGTGATATTTCTGACTGTAGGACTAGTCGTATGTATTGCAAAAGAAAAGTAGGATTGAATGATGTTATTTGCCCCCATCAAATCGTGATGCCAGTAGATGTTTCACAGTTTGACACAGGTCTCTGTCAGAGTCCATCTTTATCAACACGAGACCGCTAGGGTGTTGATGAGGCATAGTTGCATGCTGCTTACCCTCAAGAGCCCCAATCATTAGGTCCCATTTCTCAAATTTTGGAGATGTTGCCTAATAACTATGTACCAGTTGCAGGAGATGGATTGCCCATGATAATTCGGGGGGACGTTTGACTCAGTAGCTGCCATAAACGATTTCGTAAATTCAAATGCTTTTGATCTAATTAGCCCTTTTAGCCTTGGGACCCTGCAGCGGGAGATGGATTGATCATGATAATTCAAAGGCGCCAATCTCGTCTGGCACTACCCTTGAATTATCTTGAGCAATCCATCTCCAACAACTGGTACATAGTAAGCAGGCAACACCTTCCAAATTTGGGAAATGTGACCTTGGGGCTAAAAGGTTCTCATAAAAGTCATAGCGTACAAACTGTTATCAAAAGTGCTTGCCACGCCTGCAAAGCTAGGTTTGCCGCACAAATGATTCATTTCAGCGAACCGGTTAGGAGTTCTGAAATGTGATTGGCCATTAGCAGTGAGCTGACGTATTCTTTTCAGCGACTGGCGGAGAGCAAAGCAAGTACTTTCCCTTGAACTTTGTGTGCATTTCGTATTAGGAGAAAGCAGCTGACTGAGAATGAGGTGAAAGTTGAAGAAAATTTCGTATACGAGCAAATTTTGTGAAGACTTTCATTGAAGTGACCAGCAGTTTGCCAACAAATTGAAGGGTCCTTTTTGTCAAGAGGGTCGTTTTAGAAACAATTTCAGGTCCAGATATGCTGGTCTATTCCTGCCCCTGAAAACACCACAGAAAGTCCTACATGCGGAAATCAGATTTTTTTTGGTTCAAGATCATTTGATACATTTGTTCATAAATGCTGCTAATATTGTGTGCACGTTTTCGTTTTATTGATATGACAGGCAAAATCTTACAATACTAATTAAATAAACAAAAGTGTGTGCTTTTCTGCAAGTTCGTGGTTTTGCAGATGAAACACTGCATGCAGTCGCTGCTACCGGTGGTAACTTGTACAAGGGAGTTATTTATGTTTCCACTTGTAGAGCAATTTATTTTTGTTTGCGAGTGCACATCAGTCATCCGCAAATGTTTTTTATTATTATTATTAACTGTTATGGCCCGTTTTTCACTTCCAGAGTTGACGGCGTTTATAATTTGAATTAATATAAAGTATAATCATGTGCTAAAAATTTAACCTTATTATGCGTTCATGCGGCTGCGTGCACAAAATTATCATTCAAAATAAAGACTATCATGGCAGCTTACCTGCAGGCACAGCACAAAATTATACTTAACAGCAAAGGAAATGTGATTTTTTTTTTTTTAATATGGATAACACTAAAAACATGTTGCCTTTCTTTGGCCTGTCAGTATATAAAACGGCTCACGAGCTGTATGATTATGTTTGCGCCACAATATTTGATAGAAGTATAACACATTCCAAAATCATAAAAGTTATGTAACGAACATGCTACTGTAGAATAACAAAAAACTAAATAACTCAAGGGTAGTGCTTAAATGAGAATGGCGCATTCGCCATTCTCATTAGGCGCTACCCTTGACCTATTGTAGGCAGCTCTGGAAGTGAAAAGCTGCTGGATTTTTGTCTCGGGCACTGTAGATCTGAGCTAAGTCAAAACAAGTACACGTTATCGCATGACCTTTTCAGTCGCTGTGCGTCTGTTTTGTGTTTGGATTAATTTATCGCCGTATCAAATAAAAGCAGTATGACAGAACATTGAAATGCTCTTTTTCTTAGCCGTGTGCATGCGTCTGTGCGAGTGTGTGACACCGACAGCCTATGCAAATCTTGTGAGTCTTTGAGCGAGGTCCACTATTTTTTCTACTTGGTTCTTATGCGAAGCAGAAGTATGTTCTGGGCCAGTGGTCCTCAGTGGTAAACTTTAAATTTGGCATGTTCTCGGAGACTATTCAAGCCACAGTCTTCAAATTTGGCCCAAGGACACTTTGTGGCAAGACCTTTCTAAACATACCAATTTCAGTGACTTCTAACAAAGGTCAAGGTCACATGGGATCGATCGGGAAATATGGTCAAAACTTAAGGGCCACTTTTTATCGCAGACGCACTGACAACACCACACAAATAATGTAACAATACTTGGAGTCAGTACTTTGCTAATTTATTCAGTAACAATTTCATTTCAGTTTTGAGTAAATCAAGCAATTGTAACAACAGCAGTACATTAGAATGTTCACCCACCCCTCATTTGAAAAGTCACACAAGACCGGTCCAATCAGTAGCGAGTGTACCCACCGTTTGCAGCCAAGTATTCAATGCAGCGTTGACGCATGGAGTTCACCAGGGTTCGGAGAACATGTGGGATCGCTTCCCACTCTTGATGCAGGAACTGAGCTGGGGGACGCCTTGAGGTGGGGGGGGGGGGGGGGTGGTTTTAGACTACACGTTGCCCCAGCACGTCCCAGAGGTGCTCGATGGGAGCCAGATCAGGTGAACGAGCTGGCCACTCCATCCTCATGATGCCCCCTTGCTCAAGGTACTCATCCACCACACGGGCGCGATTAGGTCGAGCTTTGTCGTCCTGCAGAACAGCATTGTCGCCTATGGCTTGGAGAGCTGGCTGGATGAGGGGCTGCACAATCTCGTCCCGATAGCGCAGTTCAGTCAGGGTGCCTCGGATGAAGTGGAGGGGGGGGGGGGGGTCCTGCCTTCCCTGCTGAAGCCTGCCCAGACCATGACTGAGCCTCCCCCGTGGCGATCCACCTCTTGGACGCATCCATCCGTGAATCGCTAGCCCTGGCATCTCCAGACCCTCACCCTGCCGTCCTTGAAGGACACGATGAACCGTGACTCATCAGTAAACAAAACCTTAGTCCACTGGAGTCTGTTCCACCTCACATGTTGACGACACATGGCAACCCGGGCTCTGCGATGAGTTGGAGTGAGGGGTATTCTCACTGCTGCTCTGCATGAAGCCAGGCCTATTTCGCGCAGACGTCGGCAGACTGTGGTTCTGCTGACGTTAACGTTTGCAGCTTGCATCAGTTGACGTCGCAGAGTGGTTGACGTGACAGTTCGGTCGCGCAGAACCGCCAAGCAGAGGTATCTGTCCTCCCTTCTCTTAGTGCAGCGCGGGCGTCCTGAGCAGGGTCGTCGTTCTGCCCTTCTAGTTTCTTGGAATCGTGCCAGCAGCCTCTGGATCACTGAATGGGACACCCCAAGACGTCTCCCAACTTCTCGTCCGGAAATTCCATCCTGCAGCGCCCGGCCTTGATCTACTGGCGTTAGGCTTCGCCGTGGTGGCATGGTTAGGAAAGTGGCAATTATGCCCCTACTGTACCGGTATTTGTAGCGAAACAGAAGTGCTCAGTGTTCACGACTGACCCCTTTAGCACGTGCATCACGACTTTACCGAGTTTTCCCACCTGCCTGCCTTTGGTACGCTTGCCAATATCGCACAGCTTTTCGCAAAAACTGACGGTGCATTTGACAGGTTCGTGGAAATTGATGAATTGTTGTCTATTGTTCCCTGTACAGTGGACTGTCAACTTTTAACCCATTTGGATCGAAAGAACATTGTATTTTCTTAGCCTACTTGCGACGATAAACAATGACACAAAAAAGTGGGTGGCCCTTAAGTTTTGACCATTAGTATACTATTCACAACTTCAAACCCAAACTTGCTACAGAGATACCTGATGGTAAGATCTATGCATACTAATTGGATGACCCCTTGGAGAGGTCAAGGGTCACAAGGTCAGAAAATAGGTCATTCTTCGACAAAAGACGTTTTTTCTCAAATACTATTCACAACTTCAAACCCAAACTTGCTACAGAGATACCTGATGGGAAGACCTTTCTATGCACTACTAATTTGGTTGATCCATCGGAAAGGTCAAGAGCTCAGGAAATAGGTCCAAAATAGCCATATTTTGACATGTTTTTCTCAAATACTATTGACAACTTAAAACCCAAATTTGGTACAGAGATACCTGATGGTAAGACCTATCTATGCATACTAATTTGGATGACCCCTAGGAATGGTCAAGGGTCACAAGAGGCCAGCAAATGTTTGTAAAATGCCAGTTTTTGATAAAATTTGTAGGTATTATGAACATCTTTGCAATTTTTTCAATCACATTTGGCACAAACGTAGCTGATGATAAGACCTTCCTGTGCATGCTAATTGCGTTGACTCATCGCAACAGTGAAGGGTCACGGGGATTTGACAGATGTGTGAAAAACATGGATTTTTGCTGGTGCAGAAGCCGGCCCTTTCCTTATTGTCTCACAGCTCACACACGTAAATAGGTCATCCACGTGAGCCATAACCGCTTTGTCTTTCTTGTTCCAGATTGTTTTTGGGTGGTCCTTATGAAGGTACAGCATCTTCTGCGTGCCCTAGGTTTTTACTGTATTTCAGTTGCTATATTAGATGGCTAAAATTAAATAGGTTCAATTTTGTATAAAAAAGAAAAGAAAACATTTCTAAGGGCTTTGTCGAAATACAGTTTGCTCGCTTGAGCCAACGAACTTCTTGGACTACCGTGCATGTGCACCGTTAATAGTGGATTAGCCCTTATCATTCGGAATACACCCGTGTGTGAAATAAGTGCGACTAAAATAGTTCAAGGGTAGTGCCAGAATAGCTTGGCGCCTAGATGCGCCAAGCTATTCTGGCACCACCCTTGAACTAAAGCCATTGGTCTATATCCTTATCTGTAAGTACTATAATGTAGCTTGCATATGGCTGTGTACAAATTTGAAGCTTTTAGCCTCAGTATATGGGTATTCCCAGACGGACACGCGCACGTAATGCAGCAGACTAACTCGTCACATCATGAGGCTGATAAAAAAATTAAAAAAATAAAAATTGCTTATTGTCCTATAAAGGCTACATTACAGATTGCAAGATAGATCAAACATTTTCGTTCAAGGGTAGTGCCAGAGCAGCTTGGCGCCTCAGGCGCCAAGCTATTCTGGCACCACCCTTTAACAATCATAGTCAAATTTATTTCAACCCGCAATTGTGCATCAGGATGAAAAGGCCTAATACGCATCGTAAAATCATGCTACCTTATTTTCCCACCCACCGGGCCCTATTTACATGAACATCACTCATACTTTTTAGAGTGGCACTGTGTAGATTCGTCAGCAGAGGCTGTTATGCAACAATAATCCGCAAAGAAAAAGTTCATACATGCAGACGTGACATCAAACCCACGCTTGGCCAAAACCTCTGGGGTGTGTGCTCGGGCCAGTGAATGCCGACCAGTGCTGGGGGACCTTTCGCTCCTTCACCTATGACCGCAAAAGCGACTAGCCGTTTCTAGGTTAAAACTACTAGCCAAACAGACAAAACTAACAATAACTTGAGCTTATTTTAACCCCGTAAACTATCGGGGCAAGGCGAGCGCTACCCAACTGCAAGAGACATAAATCCTCATGAGCCCCGGCAGTCGCACTAACTTTCCGCAGTCGCGGGGGCTCATGAGGATTTATGTCTCTTGTCACTCCAACGTTGTTTGCGCCTATGTTGGGTCCCATTTACATCTGTGTCCTTCACACAAACGTCGGTCACGTGCAGTCGTTTCATACGCGCAATTCGTGATCACTGGCAGCGAAGGGGTTAAATCTGAAACCCGCTCAGCAAGACGCCAACCTTCCTTTAACTCGGTGTACCCCCAAGACCCAAATCCCCAAATGTTGCCGTTGTCCTCTGAAGACTGCAGTGCAGCGCAGGACACAGATCGACCATGATAGTTCAAGGGTGATGTCAGAATAGCTTGGCGCCCATAGGCCGGCGCCTAGCTATTGGCTGACATCACCCTTGAACTATCATGGTCGATCCATATCTTGCTGTGGTGTGTCTGGGGTAGAATGAGTTAACGAAGCCGGGCGCTCAATGATAAGCCCAGAACCATGATAAACCATAAACAAAACATACACGTCATCTCAGGGGATATGGTGTATTAACCCCTTCCCTGCCACAGTAGGTACATTGTTTCTGAAATCTGTGTTTATTCAGCAGCCAAAAACGTCAAAGAAGCATGGATACAAATTGGCCTCTGCAAGAGGCATAGATCTTCATGAGCCCCCGCAGTCGCTGATCGTGTTCAATTTTTTCTTGGCAGTCAGGAGTTAAAAGTAAAAGTTCTCAAACCATTCGACCCAACTCTAAAAAACTATGGCGTGCGGTTCCGTCTAAAAAAATGTGGCTGTACGGTACGCGTAGAAACTCGTACACCGGATTTGTGTGTGTGTGTGTGTGGAACACCGTAATTGTTAGAGTTCCACCCGTTCATACAGCGTGCCATTGATGTGTTGATGTCCGTTGTCAATACATAAAATACGTTACACCACGCGGCCAGTCCGCGCTTTGAAGAATAATCATGAACTCAATATTATATAAGTTATTGGTCGGAGGGGTTCGCTACACGGACCTTTGTAGGCCTGAGGCCTGAGGAGTACAATGATTCCTTTGACCTCCCTTAGGCCTACAAAGGTCCGTGTAGCGAACCCCTCCGACCCGCCGTAACGTATTTGTTTTCCTTCCTCCGTTTATTGTTTTAAAAAAATCCAGTTTATAAAGTCGGCCGCTCCTGTGGCGGATAGGTGACACCATTGAATATACATCTTCTGCCGGGGATTCCCAGTCTTTACGAGCCAGAGTGTGACGTAGCATGATACCGTGTCAGTGAAGCGCAAGTTTCGCGAGTAAAACGCTAATCGGCTTGGCTTGTGTACAGAATGACAGTGACAGTGCTTCTTGACTGCTGTGCGATTCAGAAAAATTAAGAACTTTTTGATGAAGCGATCGGCATTTGACCACTGATGTGACAGCTTGTGCAAGTTAGCATGGTGCCTTGTGCTTTTAGATTCAAGATGACTGAAGGGATGCTTCGAGTGTGCAGCAGATTGTCGTTGTTATATGATATTCTAGAGTGTCATGTGTGTTTGGATATCTGGAAAAAGGAATACCAAAAAACGCTCGTTGTTAACAGCAGAACTAGTGCTGAGATGGATTTTAAGGTAAGATTTTACAGCGTTGACATGTCAGATAGTCTTCGAAAATTCGTGAGATGTTTTTCTTCAGATAGTCCCGCACTGAGTGACGTGAAGAGCGGAGAACTTTGGCAATAGCGTGCTTTGTGTATGATGTTGCTGGGTGTGTATTTTCGTTTTAGTTCTTGAATTTGTTGCTCGGCTGTGCTTTGGTGAAATTGTGGCATGTTGGTCAGTGGCTGAGCAGACGACAGTGTGTTGCCGGTTTGCAAGGATTGCTGTCTCTGATTGGTTTTAAAAAAAAACACTCGGAAGCTATTTTTGTTCTTTGGTTTCCCAAAGTTTGAAAATGTCTCGATGCATGGCGATGAGATGGATTTGGCGAAGGCTTATGCTGTTTGCGCTGTGTAATTAGTGGTGAAATATTGTTTAAGTTGGCTCCTCACGTCGTAAATAATAAGGCAGATGATGTGTATTATGTCAAATAGGGCTACTTTAGTGCGTATTTTTCTGCTATTTTGTCGAACCGAGTTGCAGTCAAGACTCGAAAACGAGGTCCTAACGCGTCATCGAGAGGGCTATAAACGTTCGCCATTTTTCGCTACAGTGGTTTTTATATCACGGTCACATGGTACAGTTTTCTCTAAAGTGACTGGTCGTGTGACGTAGGGAGGAAAACAAATATATATATATATATATATATATATATATATATATATATATATATATATATATATATATATATATATATATATATATATATATATATATATATATATATATATATATATATATATATATGTGTGTGTTTGTGTGTGTGTGTGTGTGTGTGTGTGTGTGTGTGTGTGTGGTGCGCACATCACTACCACACGGAACTTAACCTAAAACAGTAGTTAAGTGCATTTTTTCCCCATTTAAGTCGAGTCTTAAAAGCAACCCTTGCCACTATTTGTCACCACGCTGGCATGCATATCAACTAGTGGTATGTCATTCTAGGGTCGTGAGAAGTACAAAGACTGAATAAGCATAGGGGCCTGAGGAGTTGTGCTTTGACTAAATGCAAATCCGCTGCGCCACCGCGTGCGCGCGGCCACCGCGTAACTAGCTCATTCTGACTTGGGCTTGTTAGGCGGTGGCCGCGCGCACGCGGTGGCGCAGCGGCGGATTTGCATTTAGTCAAATCACCACACGTCAGGCCCCTATATGTGAATAAGCACTTCATATGTTCACATCAGAGAAGACTTGAAGATACATAAAGAAAAGTACATGCATAAAAAGAAAAAAACTCGCCCCCCCCCCCCCCCCCAAACAAAAAATAAAAATAAATAAAAATAAAATAAATATATAAAAAAATAAATAAATAAAAAATAAAAAAATAAATAAAATAAATAAATAAATAATAAAAAATAATAAATAAATAAATAAAATAATAATAAAATAAATAAATATTAATAATACATTGTCCACAATGATTTGTTCTTACAAACAAATAAAAACCAAGAACAAACAAACTCAGTTGCACAACAGACTCGGTTAAGACACAACTTATTCAAGTACTAATTAACTAATTATGTACTAAGTAATCCATTTTAGTCCTAACGGACAAGCCTTACGGAACTTGCACAAATAATTCATATCTTTAGCAAAACTCCCCCTAAAACGGGGGAGACGGGCGCCTCAGTTTCCAATAATAAATTAATCTACTTTTTTTTTTCTTTTTTTTTTTTTACTTGGTGTGGATTCGATACTACACACCTGCCAGCCCCGAAACTTTAAGTTCCTTACCCATCACATTTGGACGACGTATCGACAAATCTACCGATCACGCCACTGAAGCACCCGCACAAAACTCAAGTTTATAAGCGGGGACTTTCTTGGCTTCCTAACGATGCATAAGGCCAAGTGCAATCCTGAAGACACGTTTAGCATGTGGCGGTTGTGCATTAGCCCATATCACACCGAGGCTAAAAGCTTCAAATTTGTACACTGCCATATGCAAGCTACATTACAGTACTTACAGATAAGGATATGGACCAAGGGTGGGGCCAGAATAGCTTGGCGCCTCGAGGCGCCAAGCTATTCTGGCACTACCCTTGAACTATTTTAGTCAAACTTATTTCACACACTCAGGTGTATTCCGAATGATAAAGGTTAGTTGGCGTCAGTTTCCAGTAGTCTACTTTGCACGCTGCAATACAACATTAGAACGTGGAAACAAACACCATCTATGCACTCACTGGACACGGACTCAAAGTCAAACCGATGCAATTTATATATGTGAAGTCGGAGTTGAATCAAGCTTTTTTGTCTCAGTCTATGATTCCTACTGGAATCATCGCGGCAAAAAGCGTTAGCGACAGCCAAACCGCTGAAAGGGTTACAGCAGTAAAAACATATACAGGCTAAAAACATACACGTCATCTCAGGGGGGGGGGGGGGGGGGGTGATTACATTAACCCTGCGGCCACAGTACGTACATTATTATTTCTGAAATCTGTCAGTATTCATATCCAGTTAACATGGAATCAAAATGGTCTCCGCAAGAGGCATAGATTCTCATGAGCCCCCGCGGTCGCGGGGGCTCATGAGGATCTATGTCTCTTGCATTTTGATTGTGCTCACTTTTCCTCTGCAGTCAAGAGGAACTCAGTCTTTCGAGACGTGCCGCATCCCGATTCGCGGCTTTACGCCGTGTGTACATATGGACCTGGCTTTACGCCGTGTGTACATATGGACCTGGCTTTACGCCGTGTGTACACTGGACCTGGCTTTACGCCGTGTGTACATATGGACCTGGCTTTACGCCGTGTGTACATATGGACCTGGCTTTACGCCGTGTGTACATATGGACCTGGCTTTACGCCGTGTGTACATATGGACCTGGCTTTACGCCGCGAATCCGGATGCGGCACGTCTCGAAAGAGTCATTTTTAAACCGCCCAGTGCGTCTGACTTCTAGAACCATTTTCGAATCTGTTTCTTTCCTTCCGGGCTTCTTTTCAAGTTCTTATTAACCCCTTCACTCCCGAGAAAAAGTGCACACCTCAACTGCAAGAGACAGAGTCATATCTTTATGAGCGCCGCGACTTCGCCGGGGCTCATGAGGGTCTATGCCTCTTTTTGATACAATTTGTGTCCGTGTTTCTTGGACGGTGTTGGTTTTTGACGGTCGTTAAATCAAAATCAAGATTTCAGAAATATACGTACAGCGTACGTACAGTGGCAGGCAAGGGGTTAATTGGTTTCTCAACCTCCAACTTTCTGATTGGAACCTTCAACCTGATACAAAAACCTTACTTCCATATGCCAAAAAAATCGAAAAGCGCGGGGGAGGGGAGGGGGGGGGGGGATTTGTTAAGGATTTTAAAGAATTTTGGGTCGGGGGGGTGGGGTGGGGGGTCCGGTATGCAGACAGGACTACGCCTGTGCACGTAGCGGAGATAAGGACTACGTCCCGTACGACCCACTAGGAACCAATTTATGCTTGAATCAGACAAAATGTAAATCAATATTGTTCATGTTTAGCATCCTCTAGCTACAAATAGATTGGCGCACATGTAGCTAGTTGCAGAGTTAAAACATATGTGGTTGCAAACTGTCATAATCTGATGAAATCGACGAGATATAAGTGTGCAAAATTTGACCGATCGCGTGTCCGATTTGTCAGGCCAGATTCTGCTGCTTAGCTGCGTCTACACTACACTTAATACACGTGTCAACATTCTTGTGGGTTGTACAAATGACAATAAGTGGTTAGGTTAGGGAATTTTAGAGTCCTTCGAACTGAAAAAGGTTATTTGATGTTGGGACTACTAGGCTGTGCAAAAGACGATCTCGGTTGTTCAGAAATGACCCACGGTGTGAAGGATTTGGGACTACACGGCCTGTGCACACGACAGAAACAGGAACATATCTTGTTTGAAGTACTTGCAGTGCAACTAGTAGGTATGACATTTCCAAATGCCAAAACAAAACATTAACATTTGAAGTAAAGCAAATATGATATTTAGGAGAATAATGTGTATTATGTAAAATAAATTATATTTGCAAAACAACAAAGTCGATAAAAACATAAAGATATGACCAGCTGTTCTTTTTTAAGTTCCTTCTATTTATAGAATGGACTTTTTAGGATGGGTTGCAATGGGGCGAATTTAATAGCATGTCCATGATGTCAAAGCGGGCAGGCCTAAACCTCTCACAATTGAAGTAACAAGATAAAAATTACATCATGTCTAGTTACGCTAACCTCGTTGTTGAACGTATATTTGGCGCGAAAGGCCATGTGTATATGTGTGTGTGTGTGTGTGTGTGTGTGTGTGTGTGTGTGTGTGTGTGTGTGTGTGTGTGTGTGAAAGTGTGTGTGTGTGTGTGTATGTGTGTGTGTGTGTGTGTGTGTGTGTGTGTGTGTGCGCGCGCGCGCGCGCATGCGGGCATGTATGTATGTAGACACGAGAATCTCAGATCACTGCTGTACGAAAGAGCTTGAAACTTGGCGAAATACTTTATTTAAGGGGTGGCTAAGAGAGTCTCCGAGCATGTTGTAACTGGATGTCTCACTGAAGACATAATAGACTGTTTATAGAAAGTCGGTTGACCCAGATTAAAGTCCGTAATTTTTGTCATATTTACTTGAAATTTTGAATATAGCTAGTTTGCAGAAAGACATTAGATGAGTTCGTTAGGTAGCTTTCTACCTCTTCAACGTTTTGAATAATGAGTAATTAATTAATATTTGCAAGTTCTGGATTCACTATATACTCCCATCAAACAGTCAGCCCTGGAAGAGGCTGTGCGGAACGAACAGTCAGCCCTGGAAGAGGCTTCATGCCTTTCGGATGAGTGACGTGAAACATCAATTTTGTCACTGTGTACACGAGCAGACTAGCGATGCCATGACGTCAAGGTTATAGTGACGTCATTTTGCTGCTTGTGCTATTTTTCTTCAGAATTCCGGTGCTACTCCAGCCCACAGAGCGTACTAATGGCGGGAAGCGCCGCGTGTCCGTCTTTGTTTGTGTGTGCCGGCGTGTGTGTTGATCAGAGGTTGGTTTAGAGAGGAGGAAATGGATCAGAAGGCTAAGCTTAAAAATATGAACATCTGTGAATGTTCCTAAAAGAAAAACGCATGTGAGCTCCAAACAATACGGTAGACTTTTGGATGAAATCCTCATCTTGTTCAATAAGAGATATTTCAACATCAGGATCAGGTCAAAGACAAAAGGTATCGACCCGTGACAGGGAGGACAGATCTCATAAAGAAGAGACTTTGTGGGTTATGTTTCACCCATCTTGTTTAATGGTGAATTGATGTAAGATGATTCAAAGCCTCAAACTATGGTGGGAATATATTGTATTTACGTCTGAATAAAAAAGGTAAGATTTGTCCGTAATACGACTGACAGTTTCGTAACACAACTGACAGTCTCATAACACGACTGACAGTCATCTTGTCAGTCATGTTGCGATTTACATCTGGTTCAATACATCACAATAAAGATACAAAATATCTTGTTGTTTCACAGCTTTCAAGCTGTTCAGCTTAATATATACATCTTCTTTAGGTGAAGCTTGCAACGTGACCATTAGAAAACAGAATGAGCATACCCACAGCTCTTCGTGTCTTTGGTAACACGACTAACATAAGCTGATAGTCATATTACCATAGTTACTTATGGGGAAAAAAAAAACCAAACCCAAAAAACAACAACAACAACAACAACAACAAAAAACAAGCAAGGTTTGTAAATCCAACTGTATTTCTTCTTCTTTTTCTTCGTCTTTTTTTTGTGGGAATATTCTGCCCAGATCGAAGTGGTCCACCATGGACTTCTTGGCTCATGTGCGATAGCAAAAGCAAGTCTATTAAATGGGCCAGTGGTCGTCTCTCTGTCGTAAACTTTAAAGATGGTATTTTCTATTCAAGACACAGACTTCAAACTTGGCCCAGGCCAGACCTTTCTAAACGTATCAATTTTAGTGACCTCTCTCAAAGGTCAGGGTTACAGGGGATCAGGAAATACGTCAAAACTAGCAATATTTTGAAAGACTTTTTTTTTTCTCTCAAATACTATTCACAACCCGAAGCCCAAATTTAGTACAAAGACACCCGATGGTAAGACCTTCCTATGCATACTAATTTGGATGACCCCACGAAAAGGTCAAGGTAAAAGAGATCAAGAAAAAGGTATGTCAATAGGTATGTGGATTCATATAAAAATGTTTCCAACACATTTTGAATAGAGTGGTTTTCAGACTGACTTTCTGTCGTCTTAAATTTCGTGAAACTTGGAAAACAGTCATATAGTTCAAGGGGGACCTAACTAGGAGTTATTCACTGTAGTCAGTAAGGGTTAGTCAATGAACATCCATAAGTAACATAAGCCATTGCATGCAGCTGACATGGCTTGGGTGTAACGTGTGTTGTATTCGTTGTTCCCCAAAAAGTTCGTGTTGATCAGCCTCATATAAAATACTCAACATTCCAGCCTGGGTATTTTAGCAAAGCAAACGCATTCTGTCATAACAGACACTTTTCCTTTGCCTCTATTATATTTCTTTTTCCGGCATGTATCTTTATTTGACCTTTTAATAAAATTTCAACTAGTTTATCGACAGTATTTTACTGTATATTAAAATCGGACAGCTACATAATGAATAGTGTAACAATTTAACGTAGGCTGGGAGGCAGCGATTTTTGCACAGTGTAGTCCCACATTCTTCACACCATAGGCCATCTCGGCGCAACCATGACCATTTCTGCACATCGTAGTCCCAACATAAGGCACCCTTTTCAGCTCGAAAGAGACTAAAATTCCCTAATTTGAACACAAAATGCCACTTGTACAACCCGCAAGAATGCTGACAAGTGCATTTAGTGTAATGTGAACGCTGTTTTGCAGCAGAATCTGTCCCAACGAATCGGACACTTTATCCATCAAATTTTGCACACCAAAAGGTCACAGATTTCTTCAAATTATGACAATTTCCCGCAAGCTTTCGAAATTCTGCAAACAGCTGCAGGTGTGCCAATCTATTTGCAGCTAGCAGATGTTTGAAATGAATAAAATCGAGTTATATTTTGTCAGATACAAGCATAAATTGCAGCCTAGTGGGTCTTTGGGGACGTAGTCCCGCATTTCACGTCGTAGTCCTGTCCGTACCCGCCGCTTCACAGTTCTGCTGTCAAGCCAGGGTAGCCTCTATACTCTTTGGTCACGCTACGAAAGTAGGGTACTAGGATCAGTTGACACTGCACTGTTCCTGCGCTAGGTTGTGTCAGAGGCGGGAAATCAGTTATCACTGACACACTGCAACTTTGGAGAAAACCTGCAGCCATGAGTGACGTAGTTTCAAGCTTGACGAAACCGTTGCTATCTGCGGACGACCTGGCGCTACCAGCTTTCGTAACCGTCCTAGCGTTCAGCCAGCAAGGTAAGGTACTGCTGGGGTCAGTCAGCTTTAGTGGCCTGGATCAAGGAGAAAACATAGTGTGTATGGGTTTGCCGGTAGTGTACACCGATCGGGGTGTGTCATTTTGTGTGTGTGTGTGTGTGTGTGTGTGTGTGTGTGTGTGTGTGTGTGTGTGTGTGTGTGTGTGTGTGTGTGTGTCACTGTGTGTGTGTGTGTGTGTGTGTGTGTGTGTGTGTGTGTGTGTGTGTGTGTACGCTCACTAAAGGCGTCCAGCATCAATAGCTGCAGAAGTGTCGTATAGCGTTGCCGTTGATGAGGAGGCGTCTTTAATGAGTTAGTGCCATGCGTCCTCACGTTATTTCCGTGTAGACAATTTCAGCACTACTTGCACTCTGCGTCGTCAGTTATAAACGGGGGAAAGCGTGTGTGCCGGGTGTTGTGGCGGGAGGGGTGAGGGGCAACTCAGTCTTAGGTCAGAGCGGTCTCACTCTCAGGTAGTTGGGCTAGTTTAGTTACAAACAGAATATGGGTCATGGCCTAGCCGCCAAGTGTAACATTCATGTTGACTAAGTTGACCCGGCCGAGTGAGTCAGCAGTAACTTGTAGTGTAACTGAAATGGTTGTGTTCGGGGCTTTCAGGTTTCATATACAGGGGTACTTAGTCGCACGCGCGCACGCGCCGCGCGTGTGCGTGCGTCGTGCGCGCGCGCGTGTGTTTGTGGGTGTGTGTGTGTGTGTGTGAGTGCGTGTGCATGAGAGGTGGTGTGGTTGTTGTTGCTGGAGGCAGCGGGGTGTTTTTTTTTTTTTTTGGGGGGGGGGGTGGGGGTGGGGGGGGGGGGTGAGGGGAAACCAATGGAAGGGGCCGGGGAATAGTGGTGGTCGTGGTGTTGGCACGCGTGTCAGTATGCGGGGCTAAATTTCGGTGATGAAATCATTAATGATTTTACCGATTTTTCCCCACGGCCCGGACTGAAGTGGCAGCAGGAAATGCGCCGGAGTTAAAAGGGCACAACTCAACAATAACGCGTCTTTCACTCAACTGAAAATAAGGCCAACGATGATATTGATAATTGTGATGATCATGATATTTGCTACGGTGATCACGATGACGATATTTCTGGCAATTTTCCGTTTCAGCTCGGTTTGCCAGGCGCGTGGGACTAGCTCGGCAAAAGTTCAACGTCCCAGTGCCGGAAACCACGGGTCCACCAGAGTTCATCAGGACATTTAGGGCGCAGTAAGGCAGTTGTCTTCAATCAGTCAATCGCTCCGCCCGCCCGTCCATCCACCCATCCATGGGGAGATGGGTGATGGGTAGCTCGGTGGTAGAGTGTTCAACTCTCGTCCAAAAGATCGCGGGCTCGAGTCCAGCTGGGGTCAAAATTTGCCGGTTCAGACCTTATTCGGTGCCCCGTCTTTGAAATCTCCCTCGTGGTGGACAAAAGACCTTAATCCCTAAACGTTCAACGTTTTTCCATCTATCCATTCATCCATCCATTAATGATATCTTGTCCTGAATCAGTGATAGCTTGCTTGACGGGCGGTCGATCGATCAACTTTGCACCAGCGAAGAATTCATGAATATTGACGATAACAACCTTATCAATTTGGTTAGTTAGTTATTTGGGTTTAACGCCGAACAGGCGACTCACGGCGGAGCAACCTTATCAAAACAAATCGTAGAAGACGCTACGGCATATCATTATCCCATTAACTCATTCAGCCCGACGGCCGTATTTCCCAAATTTTAGAGGCGTCACCTAATGACTATGCACCAGTTGCAGAAGATGGATCGACCATGATAATTCAATGGCATTGCCAGATTAGCTTGGCGCCGACAGGCGCCAAGCTAATCTGGCACTACCCTTAAATTATCATGGTCGACCCATCTCCTGCTGCAGTGCGTCAGAGCTGAATGGGTGCACGTCACAGTCCTCACCATGAGTCTCGACCTTGATAGTTCAAGGGTGGTGTCGCCGAGCTATTCCGACATCACGCTTGAAATATCATGGTCGATCTACATAACGTCGTATCGTGTCTGGGCTTTATGGATTAGATCATACAACGAACGCAACTGCAAGGGCTCATGAGGATCTCTGCCTCCTGCAGTTGGGTGGCGTCAAGTTCCGTTTTTCTCGGATGGGAAGGGTTACACAGATATGTCCTTTTGTCAAACTGAACGCAGGTTGTATTGAATACACTTCCTCTTGAGGTCAGAAACAGTGAGTCTGTCTCTGACTTCAAGAGGTCGTTGAAAACTCACCTCTTCAAGCTTTACTTTGAATAACTGCCAGTGTTTGATGCCTTAGTTGTAGTTCTGCAATCCTCCTTGTTTAGACTGAATGTTAATTAGAATATAAATTATTATGTATGTATTGTTGTTTAGTTTATTGTAAAAGTGGTGTGTTCGGGCATTGTGCTTTGTTTGTTATGTGCATATGTCATTGTATTTTTATTTTTGTGTACAGATTGTAAAGCGCTTAGAGCTTTTGAGTAAGATTAAGCGCTATATAAATACTCATTATTATTATTATTATTATTTGTTAACTTTCCTCCCAAAACTAATTCATTATTTGGGAATTTTCATCCGTTTTCGCCAGTTTTGTTTGATTGTGCATTATCCCCTGCTTTTTAGCCAAAACTAACGTTTAGCTGTAATTTCCAGTTCATCAGTATTGTTAGCCAAAATACAATGAACTTTAACTCATTCAGCCCGACGCACGTATTTCCCAAATTTTGGAGGCGTTATCTAACGACTATGCACCTGTTGCAGGAGATGGATCGACCATTATTCCAGGGTAGTGCCAGATTAGCTTGGCGCCGACAGGCGCCAAGCTAATCTGGCACTACCCTTGAATTATTATGGTCGACCCATCTCCTGCTGTAGTGCGTCAGGGCTGAATGGGTTAAACAATTTTCTATTTTTCATACTTTTCAGCCAAAATAATGTGGAGTTTTTCTCCATGGCAGTTTCCTCTTTATGGATCTCCTCCATCTACTTTCATCCCGGTGAGTGGAACACGCCATAGGCACCCGTCACCTTGATACACGTGGAATATAACGCGGTTTCTTAGCGCGAACCCTCGCGTACCTGGTACAAGCTCCCTTTTTTAAGTTCCTTCTATTTATAGAATGGACTTTTTAGGATGGGTTCGGAGCTTGTAGCGAGTGCACGAAGACACACGCGAACAAATCATAAGCCTATACATTTTGCTGTATTGCATAGACCCTACCTCCCACGCACTACAGCAGGAGATGGATCAATTGATAATTCAAGGATAGCGCCAGATTAGCTTGGCGCCTGATGGCGCCAAGCTAATCTGGCACTACTCTTGAATTATCATAGTGGGAGCTGGCTGGCTCGGTGGCAGAGCGTTCGACTCTCGTCCGAAAGGTCGTGGGTTCGAACCCAGCTGGGGTCAAAGTTTGTACAGGCCTCTTTTCGGTGCCCCGTCTTTGAAATCACCTTCGTGTTGGACAAAAGCCGTTAAGCCGTAAACACGTTTAACGTTTTTGAATTATCATGGTCGATCCATCGACAGTAACTGGGGCAGAGTCATTCGATGACACCTCCAGAATTTGTGAATGGCGGCCGTGGGGCTAAATGGGTTAAGGCTGCATGAATATGCAAATCGAACGTGTTTGTTTTCAGTGCCCGCGTCTGTGGCTGGTCTGGTCTACCTGTACGGAAGACAGTCTTATTACGACGGCTACAGCGAGAGTGCTGAGAAAAGGTACGCTCTATAAAGTGTATTTGCTGGCTGGTCCATGCTTTTGGACGCCGTTACCAGTACACAAAGGCAATCGGGCCCAAGTCGGCCGCTATGGGCCCGCGCACGTTCGTGCGCGGGCCCATAGCGGCCGACTTGGGCCCGATAACCTTTTGCGTACTGGTTTCACGGCTTATAGATGCGAGGACTAAAATCAGAGGCCAAAACAAGTTTAAATGTAAGCTACCAGCATAGCGTTGCAACCGGCTATCACTGCATGAATGAAAGTGCGGACGGACGGATGGACAGACGGACGGACGAATGAATGAATGAGTGTTACGTTTGTAGTTGTTATTCTTTGAGAGCATGTGTGTGTTAATCATAGAGAAGAACCGATATTCATTTGAGTTATTTTTAATAAGAATTACGTACCTTTTTAGTAGGATTCATTTTCTTTTGCATGGAGAATTGCGATCGATTTTTGTTGTGACGCGTAGTTTCGCTACAATGTTGTAAAATTTGACCTACATTAGACTGGAAGGCCGGTGCGAGCAGGGTCGCGATCTTTCTAGTCACTTCAGATATGACGTCAAAGTTGTCGGCAACATTTCGTACTACATTGTATCAAATGCACTTGATAGTAGTAACTTCTAGAGAGTTATATTTTAATAAATATTAATGAGTTTTGGTTACGTTTTCTTTTCTGATTAGTTGTATTGGGAGAATTTGCTGGATTGTTCTGGAGATCTGTAATATACTAATGGTCAAAACTTAAGGGCCACATTTATCGCAGACGCACTGACAACACCACACAAATAATGTAACAATACTTGGGGTCAGTACTTTGCTAATTTATTCAGTAACAATTTTATTTAAGTCTTGAGTAAATCAAGCAATTGTAACAACAGCAGTACGTTAGAATGTTCACCCACCCCTCATTTGAAGTCATACAAGACTGGTCCAGTCAATAGCGAGTGTATCCACCGTTTGCAGCCAAGCATTCAATGCAGCGTTGACGCATGGAGTTCAACAGGGTTCGGAGAACATGTTGTAGGATCGCTTCCCACTCTTGATGCAGGAACTGAGTCAGCTGGGGGATGCCTTGAGGTGGGGATGGTTGCGGACTACACGTTGCCCCAGCACGTCCCAGAGGTGCTCGATGGAAGCCAGATTAGGCGAACGAGCTGGCCACTCCATCCTCATGATGCCCCGTTGCTCAAGGTACTCATCCACCACACGGGCGCGATGAGGTCGAGCGTTGTCGTTCTGCAGAACAGCATTGTCGCCTATGGCTTGGAGAGCTGGCTGGATGAGGGGCTGCACAATCTCGTCCCGATAGCGCAGTCCAGTCAGGGTGCCTCGGATGACGTGGAGGGGGGTCCTGCCTTCCCTGTTGAAGCCTGCCCAGACCATGACTGAGCCTCCTCCGTAGCGATCCACCTCTTGGACGCATCCATCCGTGAATCGCTCGCCCTGGCGTCTCCAGACCCCCCCCCCCCCACCCCCCCCCCCCCTTGCCGTCGTTGAAGACACAGTGAACCGTGACATCAGTGAACAGAACCATAGTCTACTGGAGTCTGTTCCACCTCACATGTTGACGACACCAGGCAACCCGGGCTCTGCGATGAGCTGGAGTGAGGGGTATTCTCACTGCTGCTCTGCATAAAGCCCGGCCAATTTTGCGCAGACGTCGCGGGCAGACTGTGCTTCTGCTGACGTTAACGTTTGCAGGAGTGGTTGACGTGTCAGTTCGGTCGCGCAGAGCCGCCACACAGAGGTATCTGTCCTCCCTTCTCTTAGTGCAGCGCGGTTGTCCAGAGCAGGTCGTCGTTCTGCCCTTCCAGTTTCTTGGAATCGTGCCAGCAGGCTCTGGATCACTGAATGGGACACCCCAAGACGTCTCCCAACTTCTCGTCCGGAAATTCCACCATGCAGCCATGCTAGCGGCCGGCCTTGATCTACTGGCGTTAGGGTTCGTCATGGTGGCATGGTTAGGAAAATGACAATTATGCCCGTACTGTACCGGCATTGGAGAGAGGCAGCGAAACAGAAGTGCTCAGTGTTCACGACTGACCCCTTTACCGAGTTTTTCCACCTGCCTGCCTTTGGTACGCTTGCCAATATCGCACAGCTTTTCACAAAAACTGACGATTGTTCACGTGCATTTGACACGTTCGTGGAAATTGATGAATTGTTGTCTATTGTTCCCTGTACAGTGGACTGTCTAAGGTTAACTTTTAACCCATTTGGATCGAAAGAACATTGTATTTTATTAACCTACATGCGACGATAAACAATGACACAAGAAAGTGGGGTGGCACTTAAGTTTTGAGCGGTATAAAAGACCGTGTTAGGAAGTATGCGTGTACACTGTATGATAGACGCAGCGTTTGAAAAGTGTTGTTGATGCATTGTATAGGAGACAGTGTATCAGGGATGGTGCATTTATGAATGCATTGTGTGGAGATCGCATGGCTGCAATACAATATTGTTGAAACTGTTACTCTAGTGTGGTCTACAAACCTTGTGCCACGTGTGACGAGTTGCAGCTGAGTGAAGTTTCTATACAAGAACCCTACGTGCGTGCGTCTGGTGTGATTGTATCATAGTACGACTACGACTACCACATAACAGAACGAACGACCTGCCATCAAAGACCATCATCCAAGTCGCTACTGTCAGCTAAATGATGGTCTTAAAAGACACATTTCGCCCCTACAAAGACTTCATTTGAGAACATCTGTCTTTCAGACGACTGTTTAAGACCCAAAAAGGCGGTTGCTTCAAACGGGTTCTGTTGTATTACCCTTGTAAACATGCATGAAAAGAACTAATCCTAAGGGCACGGAACAAAGGAATGGACGAACGAATCAATCAATCAAGCCAGGAAGCAAGCAGCGAAAAAGTGCTGAATAAAATACTGGTTACAGTTCAGTTACTTTAATACATTCTGTCCCAGGACCGAAATCCCCCAATTTTGAAGTTGCCCTCTGAGGAACTGCAGTACAATTCTAGAGACAGATCGAGCATGATAGTTCAAGGGTGGTGCCAGAATAGCTTGGCGCCTATGGGCGCCAAGCTATTCTGGCACCACCCTTGAATTATCACGCTCGATCCATGTCTTGCTGTGGTGTCGGGGCTGATTGAGTTATTACGCAAACAAGTAAATTGTTAATCACGACATGGCGGCTCGTTTAGTTTTTGCTATGACACTCTTCGTCAAGTGCATGTGTCAATGCCGAACATTTTGTTTTTCAGACTCCCCGGTTTCATGCTGAGCATCAGAGGTCTGTTATCTCTAATGGGAATGAGTGGCGTCGGAGTTACAGCAGCTCTGCTTCGGCGTTATGCCGACATCGACCTTGCCGTCATTGTAGGTGACTTTGTCAAGGGCATTCTCAACAGGGAATAAAGTGTAGCGGTTTGAGTTTTCTTATGACTGTTTTACATAGAAATGGACCCTGTACTGTGACAATTTCTTGTTTTCATAAACCTTGCCCGTTTTTGGTGGTGTTGTTTATGTTCATTTTGTGACCTTAATGATGCTTTTAATTAAGATCGGAGTTTATTTTGCGTTTTCTTTTAATTCCATTAGACCCTGACACGTTTAATCGTGAACAGTGTGTGCGTGTATGCCGAATGCATGTGTGTTTGTGTGTGTGTGTGTGTGTGTGTGTGTGTGTGTGTGTGTGTGTATGTGTGTGTGTGTATGCACACCAAACCACTCAATTGGGTTACTTTCTTTACCATCCTTATGCAAAATGGGTGTGTGTAAAATTCTGGGTGACCAAGTGAGGCACCCATTTTTTCTGAGGGTTGTTTCTGCATTATCTTTCATTCAAAAGTCAGAAAAAAATATCAAAATAGGATGTCCCCATTTCGCCAGATTTACTTCATGTTGTGTTTTGGCGATGCCCTGGGCCTGTGTGTTGACACGGAAGCGGAGTGTTTTCAGATCAACTTGATGATCGCTGATTGGTTAGCCCAGCACCGATGAACGGAGTTGTTTCCCTTGCCCTTCCTAAAACGTCGTCTTTTGTCCCCAACAGTTCAACCATTCTTCAGCGTTTGCAGAGGTACTTTATGCAATATTTCTTAGTTAAGAGCACGCCCAAATGTACTTGTTCAGTGCAGTTATTTAACCGAGAGATGCCTCCAATCCCCGATACCCGTTTGGCCCAGAAAAATAAGGCGTCTGCTTCAGCCGTGGCTCGGTCCGTATCTTCCTCTCTCTGACCGTTGAGTCTTGTAGTAAATGATAATAGAACCCCACGATTTTAACAAAAGTTTTCTTTTTCAATGAAAGGAATTCGTTCAATAACCCCATTACAAGGTCAATCTGCCACGCGATTTTGTTTCTTTTTTTTCTGACATGTGTGATTGTCAGTGATCGAAAAGTAACTTACACAGTATCAGTTGACTTTTTTTTTTTATAATTTCGCCAGATTTCAATCCTCATTCGCAAAACTGCCTCGCGATTCGAAGAACAAACGTCCACAAACAGGTCTTTCGGAATGTGCAACTGAAGTGTCGCTTTTTAGTGTATTACCAGTTTTTAGTTCTCAGGGTCACCCTGGTCAGCCCCACAGGATGGGTTTTTCTCTCTATTCTGGGGCATGTGTTTCTGTCTACCCTTTGTCCATCCACCTGTATTTGCCTTTTTAAAACTCTCCCTACTGTCTGCACTGCCTGTAGCTCTTGATATTGGATGTGTGTTGCTAAATGGTCTTAGCTTTATTTAGGCCCCATGTGTTAGGTTTATTTAACGTATTTGACCGGCTGGCGACATACATGGCAATGTTCTGTTTAGGTGTTTTTTTCACAAGCAGTGCAGGCACGTCCTGAGAAAGCCTTGTTGCTGTCGGGACGTTAAGCAATGTACAATCAATCTGATTCAAAATGTCAGTTGGTTTACATGGTTGTATTGGACATGTTTGCAGCAACACCGTTTTGGTCACACTGGCTCAGGACTTTCTGCACACACCCAGCGCCGGATGGCAGCAGGATGTCCAAACCCATCGGGATCTATGCTGCAGCATCATGCCCCCCCCCCCCAGCCTCCGCCACAGAGGGTGCGTCTGGTAGGAGGGTGCATGGACGGCAGCGGAATGCTCCCAATTACAAACTGGTAAGTGAAGCGATTCTATGATCATCTTCATTTTATTGGCTGGCGTGCGTGCGAAGCAAAAGTGAGTTTATGTTCTGGGCCACTGGTCGTCCGTCCGTCGTCCATGGTAAACTTTAACTCATTCTACCCCAACACCAAAATCCTTAAATTTTGCCCCTGTCCTCTCAAGACCGCATTGCAGCGCAGGACACAGATCGACCATGATAGTTCAAGGGTGATGCCAGAATAGCTTGGCGCCCGTAGGCGCCAAGCTATTCTGGCATCACCTTTGAACTATCATGGTCGATCCTTATCCTGTTGTGGTGTGTCTGGGGGTAGAATGAGTTAACGGTGGCATTTTTTTTCGGAGACTATTCAAGCCACATTCTTCAAGCTTGGCCCAAGGATACTTTGTGGCAAGACCTTTTTAAACATGCCAATTTGAGTGACCTCTCTCAAAGGGTCACGCAGGGTTGACAAATGTGTGAAAACTGCTTGCATTTTCAGAAAACGTGGATTTTGCTGCTGCACCGAGGTCACACATGTAAATCGGTCATACACGGGATTACTCTTTTTATTCTTGTGCAAGGCCCCTTAAACCAAAATTGGGCTGTTTCTGTCCCCTAATGCAGCTTTGGTTTCAATCTTTCTTTCTTTCTTTCTTTCTCCAGTTGGCAAATGGCGCCTGGGATGGACCCGAGACTGAGAGTAGTGCCAGCGCATCGCAATACGAGGGCAGTGATGACGAGGAGTTTGTTCCTGGCTCGAGCTCACCGAATTCAGAGGGTGTGTCGGCATCAATTGCTGGGATCTCTGACATAGACAGTATTGTATCGACTATGTTAGATTTCATCAAAGTGGCAGGTTCGGGGTGGCCAGGTGTCGGTGACGCTAGTACCAGCAAGGTGCAGTGTGCGTTAGGGGGTGGCAATGAGAATGTGGATAGGCAGGAGGAACATGATGCTGGAAAGAGTGGGGAAAGAGCACTTACAGAAGAAACAGGTGTGCACGTGTCGCAGAGAGGGAAAGGAAAGTACAAATGGGACAAGAAACATGCATGCAAATTGTGTGGCAAGCTTGTCTTGAAAATGAGCACGCACTTACAAGATGTCCATGCAGATGAGGCAGACGTTGCTAAAATTTTGTCGATGAAAAAAGGGACCAAGCAGAGACGTCGAGCATGGATCAGACTACAAGATGAGGGTGATTACATGCATAACGTTGCTGTTCTTGAAAACAAATCCGGATGTTTGATTCCTAAGTATCGCACCAAAACTAGTAAGGTAGACGACCTTCTCGCCTGTAGCCATTGCAAAGGGCTCTATCAAAAAAGCTGATCTCTGTACACTCAAAACGTTGCTGTCAGAAGCCAGGAGGGTTTCAGATCACTCGGCGAGGGGACGCGGCGCGCCGTGGTCGCCTAATGCTTCCAATACCCTTAGACGTTGAATTTTCCTTCTATCACAAGGTCTTGGCCAGCCAGAGAGATGATGAGATAAGCCGTCTCATCAGAACTAACCCCTTGCTTCTTGAGTATGGAAAGAGATTATTTGACCGCATGGACATTGAAGAACACACGGCTGGACAAATCAGCTCCAGGATGCGGGAGTTAGGGAGACTATTAAAGATTATCAGAGTGAGGTCAGAAATGAAAATCGCAAGTTTAAATGCTGTGATCAATTCAGCTAGCTTTGATCATGTTGTCCTGGCTGTAAAAGAGCTAGCAGATTTTGATGAGGACACACATCAGTTCAAAAAAGGCAATCTCGCAATGCGCATAGGCCATGCTTTGAAAAAGTGTTCACAGATCAAACAGTCACAGGCATCCAAACAGCTTGGGCAGGGTTCAGACGACAGGTTGCGACAGGAGCTCTCTGAGGCGCAGCGGTATGACTCTGTCTTCAATGGGGACTGGTATGATTGTGTGTCCGCTACAGCAGCCCAGTCGGTCGGGAAAATGACCATGAACAAACCCAAGCTGATCCCATCATGTGAAGATGTGAGGAAGGTCCAACAGCTTCTTGATACAAGGATGGTTTCGGAAGATTATCCGACAGTGGTTAAAGCAACTCTTTGTGCTGTATCACTTTTCAACCGAAAACGAGGGGGAGAAGTTCAGAGAATGAAGGTGTCAGACTTCCAGAATGCTAAGATTGGATCGATCACCAATCAAGATATCTTGAAAGGTGTCACAGAGGTTGAGAAGAAAATGGTGAATCATTTTCAGCGAGTGGAAATCAGAGGCAAGTTTAATAGGAGTGTTCCCGTTTTGCTGATGAAGAAGATGATGACAACTGTGGACAGAATCCTTCAAATGAGGCAATCAGTGCCAGCTCTGGCTGATTCCCAGTACATCTTTGCCACACCTTCTGGTCAGAGGCCTTACAGAGGCCATGATGTTCTGAAGGCCCATGCCCTAGAAGCAGGGGTGTCATACCCAGCCATGTTCACATTTACTCAGTTACGGAAGCAGGTTGCAACTTTGTCTCAGTCAATGGCCATCTCGGAGTTAGACCAGGATCAGCTGGCAGATTTCCTTGGCCATGATATTCGGATACATCGCCATATCTACCGCCAACCTCAAGACGTCCTTCAAAAGGCAAAAGTGGCAAAGATTCTTCTGTCAGTTAACAATGGGATGACAGATTTTGAGAGTTGCATTAGAGCTGAGCTGGGCGATGATGAAGAGATTGACTTTGACAATGAAGACACATCAGAAACTGGCAGAGAGGTCTCGGGGGGAACAGCACCTGTGAATGAAGCAAGTAGCAAGTCAACAACACAGGAATCGATGAGCATGACGGAGAAAAGACGTCCAGAGCCTGATGACAATCTAGATAGTTTTGATGATGACAGTACTGCGTCAGCTCCTGTTCAAAAGAAAGCTAGATCTACAAGGAAACCATGGGGGGAAGCTGAAGAGAAAGCTGTTCAAACTCGTTTCAAGACACACCTCGTCATGAACAAACTTTCTGGAAAGGCCGAGATACAGCACGCAATGGCCGAGGAGCCCGCACTTAGACATAGGCGCTGGACAAACATTAAGGATTATGTCCGAAACAGACTGAAAAAGTTACAAAAGAAATGAATTGAAGTTCCCCGCCACTCGTGGCATTTTCGGTTTCATACAGATTTATTACAAGAGAGTTATTATTGGGGTGGTTTCAGCATATATAGCCTGCTTTTTTTGTATCTGATGGACGACTGGATCATTTTGTATACTGTATAACCTTTGGATTTGCAAAACGAAACAGGCGGCTGGGGACAAAAGACAATAATAAGATAAGATAAGAAAACCATTGACAACGTAAAGATTGATTACAAGAGTGTTATTAGGGGGGGGGGGGGGGGGGGGCCTGGATCATTTTGTAATATACTGCATACCATTTTTTAAAACTCTGCACATGGAAGAATGGTTGGTTGTTGGGGACGAAAGACAATAATAAAGGCTGAAGTTTCAAGTGATTTCTTATGTTGTCAGTTAATTAATTAATGTCAGTGTTCTGTTCTGTCATTTTAACTCATTCTACCCCAAGACCGGAATCCCCAAATGTTGAAGTCGTCTTCAGAAGACTGCGTTGCAGTGCAGGACACAGATCCACCATGATAGTTCAACGGTGATGCCAGAATAGCTTGGCACCCATAGGCGCCAAGCTATTCTGGCATCACCCTTCAACTATCGTGGTGGATCTTTATTTTGCTGGGGTAGAATAAGTTAAGTGTTAGTTTCTTCGTCTGGGTCTTTTTCTATCTTTCATATTTATCCACACTTTTTGACCCGCATCATAGTCATACTGAGGCTAAAAGCTTCAAATTTGTTCACTGCCATAATTCTATGCAAGCTAAATTACAGTACTTACAGATGAGGACATAGACCAATGGCTTTAGTTCAAGGGTGGTGCCACAATAGCTTGGCGCCTAGAGGCACCAAGCTATTCTGGCACTAACCCTTGGACTATTTCAGTTCACACTTGTTGCACACACTGATGTATTCTGAATGATAAGGGTTAATATTCAAAATGCTCTGTTGCTGTTTGTCTCAAACTCCAGAGTACCCAAAACAAAAAAAAAAGTCCTTTAATTTCCAGAATACATTATGTTGATTCTCACATCAATGCCATGATAAACTGTTTTGCTTCAGAAGGACAAAACGCAGCAATGTTTAAAAGATTTCCTCTGTAAAAATCATAATCGAAAGGTTACGGGCCAGTGTTTATTGAATTTCGCACAATACAATGTAAAAAATGTTAAAGCACACATACACATTAAGTTGGGGAAAAAAATTAATGTGAAAAAGAAGTATTCCATGAACTTGACCTTATTACAGACGCCTACTGTTGTGAAGACACCCATTTTGACTGTAATGCCAGTTTTTGTGTGTTAGAGGCACCCACCCACATTATTGGTAGAAACCCATTTTTTTTTCCATCTAGTGGCTCTGTTTCTAGAAAATGTCTATTTTATTTTAAGTTATAGAGCTTAGTTATAAGGTGAGTTCTAAACATTCGCATCAATTCCAGAGCCCTAGAATAAATAGAAATATGGGAACCCATTTTGACATAAAATGGTAGGTAACCCACTCTGACGCTTTTGTCTGCGTGTGTGTGTGTGTGTTGTGTTTGTGTGTGTGTGTGTGTGTCTGTGTGTGTGTGTTTCTGGTGTGCGTGTGTGCACATATACGCTCGCGTGCATGCACGCACATGCGTCAGTGCAATATGCCGCGGTGAGTGTGTGTGCGTGCCGCGCGCGCTCGTAGTGCAGTCCAAAGCTTACTGGCTCAAAATTAAAACCGTCATGCCAGAAAATACAAACTCCGCATACAAATTGGAAATCCGCCAATGGACCGGCTCACCACGCCGCAGTTTGTTATAGAAGCAGCGAAGAAAACAAACCCAGCAGATACACACTGAGTAGAAACTCACTCTGTCCGCGACACACCACAGCAAGATATGTCGACTATGATAATTCAAGGGTGGTGGCAGAATAGCTTGGCGCCTATAGGCGCCAAGCTATTCTTCCACCACCCTTGAACTATCATGGTCGATCTGTCTCCTGAACTGTAATGCAGTCCTCAGATGATAACTCCAAAATGTGGGTATTTCGTACCTGGGGCACAATGAGTTAATACATTCACAACACCTAGTGACACACACACACACACACACACACACACACACACACACACACACACACACACACACACACACACACACACACACACACACACACGTGTTAAACCAGAACACATTACTCAACCCGTTTTCAAATTGGCACATTTGGCCTACCTGTGCTTACGCGTTACTAAATCAAAGTACACGCATTCGAACTGTCCAAGTGAATGGACCATGTGTGACGACTGTCACAGTTGCACATTCACAATCTAGTAATTTTTTTAAAAAGAGGCCTAGATTCTCAGGAGCCGCTGCATGTGCCGGGGCTCATGAGAATCTAAGCCTCTTGCTGGCAAAGATTCCGACCCATTTACGTCATCAAACAAAGGAGGTCAGTGGAGTGTGTCCTCCCGCTGTGCCGGTAGAATGAATATGGCGCTAAAAATAGCCTGTTCCCTTCTACGTGTGTAAAAATAGCACATTGATGATATCACCTATATATTGCCAGTTTGTTTGACACTAGCTTCATTTCCATGTCGTTTCAGTGCTAACAGAACTTTGTAATCACAGTTTCCGAGAGAAAGTTTACTTTGCAGAGAATTTTACGAGTGTGACCGAACTCACTGGGATTTGCACACAATCAGTATTTGTTTGTCGTGGTGCCAACAGCAGTGGACCCGAACACTGAATCAACTTAGTAACCTGAACTACATTTCGCCTGGTCGAATCAGGTAAGTGCGCAGGTACGGTCGAGAAACGCGCTTTTAACTCCTTGAAAGTGCCCCGCATCAATAAACCGGAGGCAACGCTATACGACACTTTCGCAGCTATTTTTCGGGGCGCCTTGAATGAGGTTAAGGTGCGCATCGAAAAAACAGTGTCGATCTCTTCTGTGCCGTGTACTGTGGAAAAATCTCTACTGCCACTACTACTACTACTACTGACTACTATTACCGCTACGCTAGACGCCGGATCAGTGCTGTTACATTCAGTAGTGCTTGCTTTGGACGGCAAAAGTTGACTAAAAGTTGACCAGTGCTGTTTTGACATTCAGTAGTGTCTAATTCGGAGAAAAGTCGATTCAAGTCTACGCTGTCACGGTCGGTAGCACTTTCGAGACAAGCTAATCTGGCGCTTTCCTTTTTGACATAATATTATCTTTTATTAATTCAACGCAAAAGAACCCCAGGCGTCCGATGAACTATTCACATGAATGGAAACTGGCGTAAGGCGACCCATATATATATATATATATATATATATATATATATATATATATATATATATATATATATATATATATATATATATATATATAGAACAACAGGCGTCCAAGAAGTATGAATAAACGTGTGCCAGCAGGAGGCATGGATCCTCATGAGCCTCCGCGAATGCGGGGGTTCATGAGGATCTATGCCTCTTGCAGGTGGATGGCCTCGGCACTGAAGGGATCAATACTATGTTTTTTTTTGGTTACAGATGTCCCAACCTCCCAGACGCGACACAGACAGCATGCAGACGATCAAGTGCGTGGCGGTGGGCGACGGGACGGTGGGCAAAACCTGCATGCTGATCTCCTATTCCACTAACAAGTTCCCGCCGGCAGACTACGTGCCCACAGTAAGCAGTCACCCATGGATATAAAAAAAAAAGAAACACATGCCAGTTGCATATTGCGTCGATTCTCACAACTGAGCCCGCGGATTGGGATTTGGGGGAGGGAGCGGGGGTGGGGGGGGGGAGGGGGAGGGGAGAGAGACAAAATCTATGTTTATCGCTTGCCATATCATATCTGTTGTTCTCAAACGGAGGAGGTGAATAAATAGTATGCAGTCACATTGTAGCAGTTTAATAACCAACCAGGAATGAACTATTCCTGCTGACCCGGAAGTCACGCCCAACCCTTCTTTCTTTCTCTTAAAATAGAAGTTATAAAGAAATATGGCCACTGTGAATGTCTGAAGCATGTTTATAATAACATCTGACCATATCACATAGACACTGGGATCGTCATGCATACAGCGTTCATACATGGGGGTTCCCAACATCGCTGTACCCTCGCTAAGAAGGAAAGTGACGTGTTGATGCATGCTCATGAATAATAAGAACTAATCTGACCATGCACTTTAACCCGTTCAACGCCGAGAACATTTGAACACCACCCAACTGCAAGAGGTATAGATCCTTATGAGCCCCCGCAGTTGCGGGGGCTCATGAGGATCTATGCCTCTTTCTGACACCACTTTTGACTCCATTTTCCTGGGACAGATAGGCCTTGTTGGTGTTGAATCAGCGAAAATTACAGTGACACAATCTGCGTAGTTTGGACTGAACGGGTTAAAATAGAACAGCCAATCTGACCAATCGCTGATGAGAAAGTAATACAAGACAATGAAATGCCTCAGTTAACAGACTATGGGATGGACTGATGGAGACCAGTAATTTCATGGACACAAGAACTTATTTCACAGTGTTGCGTGGTAGTGGTCGTAGTACGATGCAATCTCATCAGACTCACTGACGTAGTGTTCTTGTAGAAAAACCTCACTCAGCTGCAACTCACTGACGTAGTGTTCTTGTAGAAAAACCTCACTCAGCTGCAACTCACTGACGTAGTGTTCTTGTAGAAAAACCTCACTCAGCTGCAACTCACTGACGTAGTGTTCTTGTAGAAAAACCTCACTCAGCTGCAACTCACTGACGTAGTGTTCTTGTAGAAAAACCTCACTCAGCTGCAACTCACTGACGTAGTGTTCTTGTAGAAAAACCTCACTCAGCTGCAACTCGTCACAAGTGGCACAAGGTTGTAGACCACACTGGAGTAACAGTTCCAACAGTACTTTATTCTCACAATGCACTCTCAGTACAATGCATCCACACTTTGATGCATTATCACAAATGCATCCACACTTTGATACACTGTCTCTTACAATGCCCTCACATACTTCCTAACAGTCTCTTTTATACTATCATAGATTTCCAGAACAATCCCGCAATTACACAACTCAATCAATCAGAAACGAAAACGTAACCAAAATCGTTAATATTCATTAAAAAGAACACTCGAGATTTTTCTACAACCTTCCACTAATATCTAGGTGCATTACGTAAACGTTATGAAATGTAACCAACATGTGTACTGCCAAACTTTGAGGTCACTGGAACAATCGCGCCTTTTTAGAACCGTCAAGCTTAATCTTGGTCGGACTTTGCTACAAGTTAGCGAAATGTGCAACATTCTAGTCACACAAAAAAAAAATCGATCGCAATTCTCCATTCAAAAAGAAACGAATCATACTAAAAAGGTACGCGATTCTAATCTAAAATAACTGAACACCGGATCTTTTCCTATGATCAGCACACACATGCCCTAGAATAACACAACCACAAACGTAACACACAGACACCAGCAGTAAGCGGGATACACGACATTATTATGGCACATAACGAGTGTCTGCTTCGAGATATACATGGGAAAATAATAGCTTTTCTGGTGGCAAAACAACCAAACTGCCTAGTGGCACTTACTCTTGCATTATGTCCCGGAAAAGACAAAATTCCCTGTCCTGTCCAATTCTGTTAAAACAGGGTGAAGGAGTGATGGTCCTGCTTTAACCGCTTCCACAGCGGCCCTCAGGAAACAACCATTCCAAGGAATGCTAAGACCAACATGTTTCATGCCTGCAGGTTTTCCAAATACTTGTAGGATTGCAATGCAGTAGAATGTTTCTGAATCCAGTCATATAGATCTTTCGGGGTTTGTCTTATAGGTCAAGTTTCTCATGCTACCTCTGGTTAGGTACCTAACACAAATGATAATAACTCCTTATACATGATGAAGATAATAATAATAATAATAATGATAATGATCACAATAATAAGCATTATTATTATTATTATTATTATTATTATTATTATTATTATTATTATTATTATTACGAGCTCCAGCGTATGTCGTAAGGTGCGAAATTACACATCAGGACACAAACTCTAATACCCTCTGTCCTCAGATATTCGACACGTATGCAGTCACGCTGATGGTGGGAGGAGAGCCGTACACACTGGGTCTGTTTGACACGGCCGGCCAGGAAGATTATGACAAATTGCGTCCCTTGTCCTATTCCAAGACAGACGTCTTCTTGGTCTGCTTCTCGGTTGTTTCCCCTTCATCATTGCAAAATGCAATAGATAAGGTAACTTCTTTCTTTCCTTAGGTTTAAACCCAGTGCGCAAAAGGCCATTGGGCCGACGTCGGCCTTTTGCGCATTGAGCACTTCTGCCCTACAATGGCAATAGCCGGCATGCCCAGTCTTTGTGATTTTTTTAAAATTTGCATTTCATATGACATACTGGTCTTTGCGAAATCAGGACAGACTTGGTCTATACACGTGGAGTGGTGTGCGGGGTCAAAGTTTTGTTTCTTTAGAGCCTGTGGACACGGCGCTACTTTTTCTTCATATATACACGATTGTATTTTACAGTGGATACCCGAGGTCCGCGGCAACTGTCCCAACGGTCAGGTCCTGCTGGTCGGGACGCAGGTAGACCTGCGAGACGACAGGACCACCATAGCGAATCTGGCCAAGGTGAAGCAGAAGCCAGTCACAACCGAAGAGGGGGAGAAAGTCGCCAAGGACTTGAAACTCGTCAAATACCTCGAGTGCTCCGCTCTTACACAGGTAAGGGTATGAAATTGTCGCGCCCCACAGAAATAGCCAATGTGTTGCCTTGCATCAAGTGTTCCCACACCGCCAGTCAGTGTAATCGTCCTAGGTAAAGTACAGATCTTAAAATAGGCCTATATGTAAGAATCTAACTTTTTTCAAAACAAAACAAAACTAAAAAAGTCCACACTACTAATCGCCCAGCGCGCAAAAGGCCATCGGGCCGACGTCGGCCCGATGGCCTTTAGAGCACTGGGCGTTTTGTTACGTGTCAAAGACTCGGTTCGTCTACCACTTTCAGTTTCACAAGGAGGCACGTTGGTTTTGGAGCTCTCCGGACCGAATCACTCAATCACATTTATGCAGTACACTGTTGCGGCCATTTGTAATAGGAAATAGAATTGGAAATATAGGAATGTATCGGAAATATTCGGGATCAATAATAAATAACAATCCAGACTAAAACAGTGAACACAATGGTATAACCGGCAAGGGAAGAAACAAGCTTCGTTCTAAAGTAGTCCGTTTCCTTCTTTGCTGGTCATTTTCCAGGCACGTTATACACTACCCCCAATTCGCAGAAAGCCATCGGTCCGACGTCGGCCGCCGTTGGCCCGCGCACGTCCGTGCCCGGGCCAACGGCGGCCCGATGACCTTGGGTGGGCAATCATCTTTTTTAAAAGATAGGTAAAATGGCACACCTTTCCCAAAGTTATGGCTGTACAAAGGTTGGTGTGGAAGCACGGCTCTGTGGTGTATATCTGGATGCTTGCAAGGCCTGCGTTAGGTTTTCACTGCCAGACTTGCTTACTGCAGTAGCACCTGAAACAAGCTTGCAGTGTGTCAGAAACAGCATTTACACTGGCCACTTTACAGTACATGTAATACTAATTACTCATAAAGTACAAACATACAAATTATAACGCTTACGCGATTTACATATTTAAATGCACCTGAACTATGAGACCTTAATTCCGTTATTAGCCCAAAAGTCTGTGACCGGAGGA
Source organism: Semisulcospira habei (assembly GCA_036245525.1). Classification (NCBI taxonomy): domain Eukaryota; kingdom Metazoa; phylum Mollusca; class Gastropoda; family Semisulcospiridae; genus Semisulcospira; species Semisulcospira habei. The sequence continues at coordinate 221,376,176 of BTPG01000001.1, read as the reverse complement.
AAAAATACGTTGATATTGCCTGTGAACGGTAAACTTCTTTCTATAACTGGTACTTGTAAATATATACAGGAGAACAAGCATTGAGCGACCACGCTTTTGAGAGAAAACTATCACTTAGGTGGCTGTAGAAACCTAAATCATGGTCTTTAGTGACATGTGACAATATTTGCCTGTGAAGACATCTCTTTGTGAGCGCACCTGTATTTTAAGACTTTTTTTTTTCTTGCCCCAAAATACCAGGAACTTTCGAAACTGACTGCTGTTGTGTACCTTGCTTGTGTTGCAGAAAGGCCTGAAAGATGTGTTTGACGAGGCGATACTGGCTTACCTGGACCCGCCCAAAAAAAACAAGTCAAAGAATAAGTGTTCAATTCTTTAACACTTCGAGGCCGATAACTTTAACATTCCCGTTAGGAGTGGCCGTCCTCAAGACTGCATGCTAGTTCAGGAGACATATCAACCATGATAGTTCAAGGATGGTGACAGAATAGCTTGGCGCCTACAGGTGCCATGCTATTCTGTCACCATCCTTGAACTAGCATAGTCGTCCTGTCCCTTGTGTCGCGTCACGGAAATAATAACTTACTGAAACAAATGGCAGCCAAGCTGGCAAACCGCTCAAGCTTGCTGGTGGAATTTTGAGTGTGTTGCTCAAGACTGAACTTAAACATTCGTAAAGGCAGCTTTCAGTACAAGATTGGTTTTCGACTGAGTGGCTTATTTTTGTGCATGACAGGCTCCGCGGACATATAATTTTTAGCTGTTACTAGCCCCTCACAACGTTCTCAACACGCCCATTGGCCTATCAAGGAACTCTTATCGTTCTCGCAAGGTGTTGTGATAGGAACAGGTTTTATTTTCATGGGCAGAGCTGTCTAGCGAGCTTAAATCCTGCGCCTGCCACTAAGCAAGGTGCTCGCTATAGTGGAGCACTTTGCTTATTGGCATGCGTAAGATTTATGCTCACTCGTGTAACTGGTCCCTTGTGCGGCCTTGCTAACAGCTAAGAAGCAACCAGCTGCTTATAAAAGAGGTGGATAAGTCACGTGATGTCTGGAGTCCTCATGTTGAGAGTGAAGTAGATCTTGTCTCCACGACTGATCAACCGACAGCAGCTGAGTCACGTGATGTCTGGAGTCCTCATGTTGAGAGTGAAGTAGATCTTGTCTCCACGACTGATCAACCGACAGCAGCTGAGTGCGGGCGGGGCATGTCTGTCCTCTTGCAAACAATGCTGACAACGTCTGCGGACCGACCCTAAGCCCTGGTGCTACTGAAGCAGAAGCCCCCCCCCCCCCCCTCTCTCCCCCAACCCCACCCCTTTTGTATACATGTCATTGTTAACCCATTATGATATTTGCCTTTGTTTACCTAAAGTTTACGTACTTTTCCCGGGCTGGTGGGATGGCCGGGCGTAGGCCTACAATTACATGTAAACTACCTATGTACAAGACAACAGACTGATATTGTACACTTTAGTGCATGGGTATCTGCGAAGTGTGTGTGCGTGCGTGCGTGTGTGCGTGTGTGTGCGTGCGTGTGCGTGCGTGCGTGTGCGTGGCGCGCGTGTGTGTTGCTTGCACTGCATATGTGCATACTAATAAATCTCTCGAATAACAATAATATTTCGTTTGTGTTGTCATCCTTATAACAATTACACCTAAAGTGCTTCTTTTTCTCACTAAAGCAAGAGACTGAGATGGCGGAACTGTTTTTATACCATGATTACTCACAGGCCCAAGTAAGAGGCTGATTGGCAAGTCTGGCCAGTGCAGATTACTCGTGCCTTACAGCCAAGAGACTCAGGCGACACTGAGAAGGGCCACGACAGTTCAAATGTCACGCCAAAATAGTTTAATTGGCGCCCGTAAGCGACAAGCCATTCTGGCGCCAAATTAACGGCTTTTCATCCTGAAACACCCATTGCTTGAAATACATTTGATTATGATAGTTCAAGCGGTGGTGCCAGAATAGCTTGGCGCCGGAGGCGCCAAGCTATTCTCGCACCACTCTTGAGCTAACACGGTTGAACTATAATGCAGCCTTCGCAGGACAAGAAGCAATTTAAAGAAAAATATCAGCCTCAGGATGTAATGTGTTAACACATTCTGCTCCACGACCGAAATCCTCAAATTTTGAAGTTGCCCTCTGAAGCAGACTGTATTACGCTTTTGGAAACAGATCGAGCGTGATAGTTCAAGGGTTGTGCCAGAATAGCTTGGCGCCTATGGGCGCCAAGCTATTCTGGCACAACTCTTGAACTATCACGCTCGATCCATGTCTTGCCGTGCCGTGTCGGAACTTGAATGAGTTAATTCATCATGATCAAACTATACTCGTATCTTGCTGTAGTGAAATAATAATAATAATAATAATAATAATAATAATAATAATAATAATAATAATAAGTGATTAATAATAATTGTATTTATATCGCGCAAACTTCCTGCAGTGCAGGCTCTAGCGAATAGTACAGAGAACGGCTGTGTGAACCCGGTGAGCCTCACATATTTCTTATGTTTGCATTTGCCAGTCGACAGAACATCGGCGTTTACGAGTCATTTTCAAAATGCCCCGGTGAACAAACGCTGCGTGAAAAAAAAAAAAATGTAATGTCCACAATCTAGCTCAAGCCCCTTATCAACAGCATGAGGCACATATTGTCTTTCAGTTGCACGTCGCAACTCAATGCGCAAAAAGCCATCGGGCCGCGCACAGCCGTACACGGGCAAACGGCGGCCGACGTCGGCCCGATGGCCTTTGCACACTGGGAAAGTTTTTGTTTTATCGAAGCGTAGTGTACTCGTATCAAAAAATTGAACAGCGATAGATCATATATTAATTCCACTACCAGGACATATTTAAGCTTGGTTAAACAAAGTAAGAAAAAATAAAATAAAAAAGTTCTACCCCTTGCGGCCATAACCGTATAACGTACGCGCAATAATACATGGCATCGATGTTGTCGTCTGCACCTTTTTTTCTGTCGTTCTCTGCCTTCTCTTAAAAAAAAAAAAAAAAAAAAAAATTGACGTTGCGGTTTGTGTAGAGAGGAATATGCATCTATTTCTCCCTGACGTATCATGTAGTAAAGTTTCTTGCGGCGGAAGCACACTCGAAAATGATGAGGTGTCCGGCTCGATATGATTATCTGATAACCTATTCGATCCGTCTTATCTACGTACTGCAGGACCGGATGCTGGGGGGGGCATGGTTAACAGCACCCCCCCCCCCCCCCCCCACCGGCTGGCATCAAACTATAAATAAGTGCTCACAAACCAGATAGGTGAGGCTAGCGCTGGCAGAATTGTACAAACCAATTGTTTGTCTGTCCAGCGCTGAGTGATTCCCCTTGGTTTGTATAAATAAGTGTGTTTAAAATTGAGTTGTACACAAACCAAGAGGAATCACTCAGCGCCGGACAGACAACAGTTAGATCCCCTGCCCCCCCCGCCTATCAGGCACCCAATCGCCACCCACAGAGAAATACGCAGGTATAGAATAAGACGATCATTTGCATCTTCAAAAAAAGATGCATCAGTCTCTTATATAAAACCCATGTCTTTCTCTCTCGGAACTTAGGAAGTAGGCAGAGGAAACATACATACACAAACACGAAGGTGCACTACCATATGTGGTCAGGTAAATACCACTAATTTCCCACAGTAGATGCACAGAACATTACAGAACAATGTAACGATTATAAGCGATACAATTTGCCTCGAGTTATAAATACTCACAAACCAGAATAGGTGAGGCTAGCGCTGGCAGAATTGTACACAAACAAACCAAGAGGAATCACTCAGCGCCGCCCGACAACCGTTTAGATCCCCTGCGCCCCGCGCTATCAGTAGCACGCCAAATCCGCCAGCCCACAAGAGAAATAACTAACTGTTGTCTGTCAAAAAACTAGTTGTCACAGTGGTCCGGCGCTGAGTGGATTCCTCTTGGTTTGTGTACAATTCTGGCCAGCGCTTCTAGAGCCTTCACCTATCTGGTTGTTGGTTGAGTCTAAAAATTCGAGTATAGTAACGAATTGTGTTTCAAGTGCCGTACGATAACACCAGTTTAGAAACGTATCAACAAACGTACCCAGAAGAAAACCGTTTCGGTTGTGGGTGTTTTGATATATACTAGACCCTGGCAATAGAAAAAAAAAAAAGTTGAGCAACCCCCCCCCCCCCTCCCCCTTGAAAACTGATTGATTCCGGCGGCTGTACTGTAACAGATAATATCTTCCGTTTTGCACTTGTTTTTTCTTTAATATTGTTTTTCAATGCTTAAAACTAAGTTTGTGCACAAACATTCGAGGGAAAGTTTACTTTTGCAGTTATTTTTGGCCAGTGTGAATACCACGACTGTGCGTAGGCAATATATTTGTTTCGCGTGGTGACCCTGCCCCCCACTGGAGACCGAGTTCTGGACCAACGGTATGGTTTAAAAAAAATTAACGCCTAAGCTAGCAAGAGGTAAATAACTCTCTCAGTTCTCTCACTTTCTTCTCAGGATCTCCCTTTCTCTCAATCTCCTCACATCTCCTCTTTAATTTGTTTTTTTTTTTTTTTTCATTTTTTTTTTGTATTTTTTCTTTGTTTTTTTTTTTTTTTTTTTTTTTTCCGTCCATCCCCATGATTTTTTTTTTTTTTTTTTTATTTGTTTTTTTTTTTTTTTTTTTTTTTTCCCTCCCCTAGTCCCTAGCCCTATTCTAATTTTTTTTTTACTTTTTTTTTGCATCCCTCCCCATCCCGATCCCCCCGCGCCACCCATAGTCTTCAGACTACTGGTAACTAAATGATATAATTTGTTGTTTGTACTGTAGAAGTAGCCACGGCAGAATGTGAAAAATGGCATTGTCATCGGGCTCTGTCAATATCTTTACCAGTGTCAAATAACGATTCATGGTGCTCTCTCCTCTCTCCCTCTCGACCTCCCCTCTCTCTCTCCCCCCCCCCCGCACCCCATCCCTCCTCTCTCCCCCCTCCCCACCCCCTCCCCCTCTTCCCCTTCTCCTCTCCCATGCCTCTCACCCCCTCCACCCCTTCTCCCCGTCCGTCTCGCAGTCACCCCTCCCCCCCTCCCCCCCCCCCCCCGCTTCCTTCCCCCCGTCCTATCTTCCCTTCCCCCCGCCCCCCCCACCCCCTCCCCTGCCCCACCCCCACGTTCCCTCCGCCCACCCCACCTCTCCCCCCTCCCCCCCCATCCCCCCTCTCCGTTCCCCTCCTCCCCCTACCCCTCTCCTTTTACCTTCCTCCCCATCCCCTCCTCCTCGTCTCACTCCAATTCCTTACTCCCATCGTCTCTCTATCCCAAGACCTCTCTACACTCCTCCGAGGTCGCTCACTCGCTCTCATCTCCTCTCTCTCCTCTCTCCTCTCTCTACTCTCTCTCTCTCTCTCACATCTCTTCTCTCAGAGAGAAAGACAGGATCAGACACAGAGGCAGCCAAAACACCAAGAGACACGACAGATCCTGACAGACAGAGACAGCAAGAGTACTAAACGATCCCCCGTTGGCACAACCAAAGGCCATCGGGCCGCCGTTGGCCTGTGAGCGGCCCTTTGCGATGGCCCTTTGCGCTTTGGGTCAGTGCTGTTTGGATTAGTGTCTTCTTAAAAGGTCACTCAAACTCCCGCGACTTATTCGTCTTAGTGTTCTAACCTGCTGTTGAACAGTGAGCCCGAAAACACTGCACGTAATGTGAGAAATGTCAAGTCTCATTTGGAGATCCTCAAGCGTGCTTTCGATATTGAATAGTTATCAGCTTAGTCGTACGTATTGCCATCCTTTCTGTTTGTAATAACTTCCGCCCAACGGCAAGTGGGCCGCTCCGTTAAACCCTTATGGCTGTCCGTTTACGCGCGGTTTATTCTTATCGCGATGATTCCCAGCAGGAATCAATCGCGATAAAACCGCGCTCTACCAGTACAGCCAAAGGGTTAACAACAACAAAAAGTTGGTCACTAAACCAGAAGAAGAAGATGCACCTAAATTTCACGTAGTCTTTTTGCGCCGATACACATGTAACTGAATGAGATATGAACGTCAGTACATTAATAGGTCAGTGACATGATTTACATTTCTAGCTCTCATTTCATGTTTAATACTGGTTTACGAAATTCACCTTCAGACAACCATAGCGAGAGACGGAGACGGATCGGATGGTTCAAGGGTAGTGCCAGATTAGTTTAGATCTATGCTTCTTGCGACATTATCCGTGGCGGGGGGGGGGGGGGGGGTCGGGGGGGTGTGGGGTGTGGTTTGGTTGGTTTGTGTGGGGGCAGTGGGAAACGATTATTTTTTTTTATCGATCTTGCATTCTAGTTCAGCAAGGAAGCTACAGAATCTGCTGGCAAAAGAAAAGCAAGCATGAACAGCACCAAATGTGTGGTGGTGGGCGACGCCGATGTCGGCAAAACGTGCATGCTGATTTCCTTTTTCGACAAGAAGTTCCCAAGGGAGGCTTCAGGCTACGTAACCAGGGTGAGTGAAGATTCACTACCAAAAACAAAGACGTTATAACTAAGTCCCAGGAAGTTAACGGCGGCGTGCTGCGAAGCCATTCCTGAAAAATATTAACCCTTTGGGTGTCGGTAAGCGTAGTTTTACTCGCGAACCCTCGCGATGATTCCTGCAGGAATCATCGCGAGTAAAACCTCCAACGACACAAAAACTATTAAACATTTAGGACGATGTTTCCATTTACGACTAATACCAAATTATCGGCCGCTGGTCTCTTATCTGCAACACATGCTTTTTTTTCTTCTTTTCTCTGTCCATTAAGTACACATTCTTTAGGGTTTGACAAATCCCCTTCCCAGTAATCGCATAAATCAAAAAATCAAAATGTAGGCCGGATTTAAATGTCATATAGGGGTCAAATTAAATCTCTCTTTCTCTTCTTCTGCTTGTTCATACCAGTATAATAGTTGTTGTTTTGTTGTTGTTTACTTATACAGTAAACTCCGGCTATAACAAATCGCCAGAGGGCCCACATTTTTATTGCTATATTCCGATATTTGTTATAAGCGAAGTAATTATACATAGAAAAGAGTGCTCTCCACCACAGGAACCCTGGGGGGGGGGGGGGTGGGGGGGGGGGTGGGGGGGGGGGGGGAAACCGTTATAATGCGACGTTTTTGTTTACATAACCGACTTTGGTATAAGCGGAGCAAGAGTGTCTGCTTTTAATATTTTTTGCTGTTAGTCGGTCTGAGTAATAATCATGTGTGGTGTGAGCACTGACAGGTTTTGGCAGTATAGGCATTGCGACGCACGTCCCCCACCCCCGTCCCCCCCCCTCCCTTCTCAGCCCCCCCCCCCCACCCTCCCGGCCCGCTTACCAACCCCCCACCGCCAAATATAATTGGTTCGAAGGTAGGGAGCAGCAAGTAAACGAACGACCGTCCCGATTCCATCCCAGATCCCGGCCCGGGCCGTACTTGTCCCAAATTTTTGTAGGCGGGCCAGCTAATTTCTTATGCACAACCACGTTGCCGGAGATGGATCGACCAATAGATAATTCAAGGGCCAGGTTGCCAGAATTAAGGCTTTCGCGCCGACAGGCGCCAAGCTAATCTGGCACTACCCTTGAATTATCATGGTCCGACCCATCTCCTGCTGTAGTTGCGTTCACGGGTCTGAAAGGGTTATTAAGTTTATTGTAGAGCACTTTCACATTAAGATATGTCATTGCATGTAGATAAGTAGGTAGAAGTTGGGGGTTCAATTTGCTCTGCGTGTAGAAATCCATTAACTGCCAGACTGGTTTTTTCCTCAATTGGTAGTGCCAGATTTAGTCCTGGTCACCGTGATGGCGGGCCAAGCTAATCTGGCACTAACCCTTAATTACGTAAGGTTCCCAAATTTGTTCTGCATGTAAAAATCTCCATTTAATTAGCCAGGTGACACAGATTGTTGGGTTTTTGTTTTTAAATTACTCCATTGTTAATTTAATTAACGTCCAAAAGAAACATGGAATATACACTGGGTACACCTACGAAGACACAGATTCTCACAAGTCCCACAACTGCAGATGGCTTAATGAGAATATATATCTCATCCGCGTCAGTTGGATCGTCTTTTCACTTTTTTGTTCTCGTACAGTCTAGGGGGCTAAAAGCATGTAGTCGAAAACCTGCTCCTGATGCTTCAAGTAGAAAGTCAAGGGGTTATGAAGATTGTCGAAACCTGCTCCTGATGCTTCATTCCGTAGACAATTTGTGCTATTAAAAGTTATGAACCCATTCAGGGAGCCCTGACGCGCCTACAGCAAAGCAGTAGATGGATCTCACCATGATAATTCAAGGTTTAGTGCCCTCCTGATTAGCGCTTGGCGGCCGTCGGCGCCAGCTAATCTGGCAATGCCCATGAATGAATCATGGTGGGATCCATCTCCTGCAACTTGGCGCATAAGTCCTTAGTTGTGAGCGCCTCCAATATTTGAGGGAATACTACGGCCGTCGGGCTCAACGAGTTAATGTACTGCTTGTTATTTTCGTTTCCAGGCCGTACAGGAACCCGCATCCCTGTGCAGTGGACATTGGTAAAACAGTTGTTTAATGGGGGAGGGGCGGGGGCGGGGGAGTGTGGGAGGGGGGGGGGGGCTGTGTGATATTGGCAGGCGAACCTCCAACCTCCGAAAACTAAAAAAATACTCTCAGGCCCATAAACGCGTAAAGTTGTCTATTCCTCATTCACGTCTGCCCTCGTAACCATCGCACGCTGGGTTGCGTTTTTCACCGTGTGTCCTCCGAGGAATGCTCTCCCACAGTTAGCACATCGCATTTCCCGTGATATGAGTAAGGTCCCCATGATGACGTCCATCAGCCGCCGAGATGAGCTTTGCAAGAGCTTTTAACATATCCTTCATAACGTTACTTTCACCTTTCTAACACGTCTCCTACCATATACGATACCAAAATAACCCGGAACATAGCGTATGTACTATGCACAGCGGCGTCAAAACGCTATAGTGAACATTTATCGCGTTATATTTAGCCGCGGTCGCAGGATATCACAGGCAAGACGGGGGGAGGGTTCGTGGGTTGTTATATCGTATCAAACCATAAAAAAATCGTATGACATTTTTATATCTCCAATTTTTCCCTCCCACAATTTTGGGGGAGGAAGGCGTAAGAAATAGTTTCAAAAATAGAAATCCCTACCCCCACCCCCCACCCGACCTACATTACATTGAGACTGGGCGAGCCAGCCCTCTTCTTACCCCTCCCCCACCCCCTTTCCACGGACCCTAAGCCAGTGCGCAGATCATCAACCAAATATAACCCCGTGTGCATGTACCCACTACTTTCAGGTCACATTACATAGTCAAATTTGGCCAGTTGAGGCAGTGCAAGGACCGGTGTTTTTTTAAAAATAATTTTTGCCTTGTTTGCAATGTGTATTAGGCAGGAATGTTCAGAATTTGCGTGAAATTATCTGGTTACATGAGAGGAGACATGTATTTGGTGCTGTTGATTCATACCATCCTGAGCTATCCAGTGGACAATTTGTGGGCCTATGTTAGTGCCGTTGACGTAGTGATTTGAGGGGCACGCTAATTTCAGCTGTGCTTAGGGGTGGAGGTTGGTAAAGGAATCGGGTTTCCAGAGCCAAGAAAAGAGACTCGTTCCATGAACTGTTTTTATTGTTTATTTTGTGCACGGCTAATTGATGCCAGCTGGTGGGCAGTATGGTTGTTTTTAGGGGATTGAAATATTAGAGTGATGCCTGGGACGTCGACTGATGGCTAAGAAGACAGTACAGTAACTGGACACGGGGCACTGTGTACCGGGACCTGTTACTGGCAACAGTACCGGTGGCTGTGTGCACTCATACAGCCACATTTCCCAAATTTCCAATTTCCCTACATTTTCTAACGACTATGTTCGAGTTGCAGGAAACAGATTGACCATGATATTTCAAGGGTTGGGCCAGAAGAGCTTGGCGCCTGAAGGCGCCAGGCTCATCTGGCACTACCCTTGAATTATCATGGGCAATTCCCCTACCTCCATCCCTGCAGTGCTGGGGGGGGTCGAGGGGGGTGTGGGGGGCGTAAAGGGGCTAAATGGTACGACCTGAAAAACGCATGTTTGTTTATGTAATACAGCCGATTTTTTACGCCCCAGTGACGGCGACGGTGATGTTGGCCGGTGAACCCTTCCACTTAAGTGTGCACGATACATGCGGACAGGATGGTTACGAATGTTTCCAGCCTTATATCTATCCATCCACAGAATGTCCTCTTCCTCGTTCATGTTTTCTCGGTGGATCCTCCCCTTCTTCTTTTGAAAATGCAAGATGGAAGGTAATTTTCCTGTCTGTTTGTTTGTTTCTTCCTTTCTTCGCCATTTCGTCAGATCGGTGGACGGCACTAACCCCTATTTGCAAAAGCCCTAAGCCCCAATGCGCAAAAGGCCATCGGGCCGACGTCGGCCCGCGCACGGACGTTGGTCCGATGACCTTTTTGCGCTTTGGTCATTATGAAACTGATGGTGGTCCAATTGTTACGTACTTCTTCTGGTGGGCATGATTGTGGGGCGGTTGACATTTCATGTAAGACGGGACACGAGGTCACAGGGTCTTTTCACCTTAGTTTGCTCTTAGTTGATCACTCTTGTCAGTAGAGCGTATTTTTTTGTGGGGAGAACGAAAAATCATTTAATTGAATTTCTTTGATCAGTTGGTCATGTCACCTCATCTTTAGAAGATGAATGCTAGAAATGACTGAAGTGTGTGTATGATACTATTTTATTCTCCAAGCCTACTGGTCTCGAATGTCTGATAGTGAAGAGTACTGCCGCAGAGCATGAAGGCAACGTGGGTGTCTCCGGCGAGCCATGCACGTGAATAGATGTGTTATGAGCGAACATGCTAATGATAGGAGAAGGGAACGGCTTTTATGAGGATTGTTTTTTTCTCCCTCACCAC
>BTPG01000001.1:221346060-221364747 GCA_036245525.1 Semisulcospira habei | reverse complement strand
GCAGATCCATCGGAATGAACTGCAGACAAGCGGGACGTATCGAGAGCGCATGAGGCTCGCTCGCTCAGGAAGCGGAGGCGAGCGCCAAAGGAAACATGTTTTCCGGGTCAGGTCGGAGAACCATGCCAAAGGCAGGGGTTCAAACCGATCCGTATCTAGTCACGTCAGAACCCAGGCGAGGTCCCACTGAGGTAAGAGGGAACGGGAGACCGGACGTCGCAACTTGAAGTTAGCCAAAAGGTCCGAGAGGTCCTTGCAAGCGCCTGGCTCAGGAAGACCCAAAAGGCGGTACGTGTCTGCGATCATGGCTCGGGAAGCCTAACGGTAACCGGGGCTAAGCCTTGATCGTCGAAGAGCCAGAGGAAGAAGTTCGCTAGTTGGGGGGTATAAAGATCCACGAGGGGGAGCCGCCGAGTGGCGCACCAGGACTGAAAGACCCTCCACTTTCCTTTGTACACCTTCTGTGTAGACTGTCTGTGGACTGCCGCAATCGCCTCCATCGCTGCATCCGAGAAACCTCTAGTGGCGAGGGCTCGCCGGATAACATCCAGGCGAGAAAAAGGAGGCACTCCAGGCAAGGGTGGAAGAGAGCCTGGCAGGGTTGTATGAGCATCGTGGGCGGAGCCGGAAGCTCGAGGCCGGGTCCGTCGCTAGCGCGAGCAAGTCCATGGTTCAGCTCTAGGTCCAATTGAAGGGCGCCACCAGGTAGAGAATCGCGGAGCATCCCTGAAGTTTCCGTAGGCCTTTGGTACCAGGACTGACGGAGGGTAGGCATACGCGACCAGTCCGTCCCACGGAAAGGAGAGCGCATCCACCGCACAGGCGAGCGAGTCTGGGACTGGGGAAGACGAAAACCGGGAGCCGGTTGTTCCATCTGGTGGCAAAAAGGTCGACTAGAGGTGTCTCCCAATATGAGCAGATCAGGCGAAGATGTCAGGACGCGGGGACCACTCCGTGTGTAGAAGCTGTCCGCGGCGGGAAAGGGCGTCTGCGACCACGTTTAGGTGGCCGGGGATGTGGCAGGCTCGAAGACGAGCGGCCTGGTTCCTGCACCAGAGCAGGAGGTGGTAAAGGAGGAAGCACAAGGAGGGCGAGTGCGTGCCCCCCTGGTTCTGTATGTAGGCCACCACCATCGAATTGTCTGAAAGAACGAGGACCCACTGGCCGGACAGCTTTCCCTGCCAGCAGTCGAGAGCCATCCAAACCATCTTCATCTCTAGCCAGTGCTGTGCTTGTCTGCAAGGTCCCGGGGCCAGAGGCCCGAGGCCGATACAAAGTCCGGTAGCAGGAGAGCGCCCCAGCCCGACTGGCTCGCGTCGGTGCAGAGAGATCACGGGGGCGGAGGGGAGTGTAGAGGCATGCCCGTCGCCAACCACTCGAGGTCCGTCCACCTCTGGAGGTGTGGCAGGATCAAAGGGGTAACTGGGACCCCATCCGTCAGGGCGCCCGACGAGGGACGCCAGTGGTGGAGAAGGTGTAGCTGCAGCGGGAGGGAATAAGCCTGCCGAGAGGTAACAAGTCCGCTGCCGTGCTGAGTAATCCCAGAAGTTGCAGCCAGACTCTGGCCGAGAGGGAGACCCCTTCGTCCAAATGAAGTGTGACGTCATCAATCTCTGCCGTCGTTTCAAAGGTAGGCGGACTAGGTTGAGGTCGGTCAGGGATTCCATACCCAAATGTAGAAACCGGCACGAAGGTGTGAGATCCGACTTGCCGGGGTTGACGAGGAACCCAAGTTGGCGCAAGAGATAAAGTAGGGCGTCTCTGTCCTCCTCGAGCGACGAGGTGATCAGGTTGCGCAAAAGCAAGTCGTCCAGGTAGTTGGATGCCGTACTCAGAGATCTCCGTCGGAAGAGGGCCATACAGCGTCGAGAAGCCTGGTGAAGACCCAAGGACTGAAGTTGATACCGAAGGGAAGGGCTCGGAACTGGTAAACGACCCTGGCAGAGGCAAAACGGAGATACCGGCGAGACAACGTATGAATTGGAACGTGGAGATATGCGTCAGATAGAAAGAGGCTGATAGCGAAGTCCATCGGCCGGACAGCTGCGCGGAGAGTCCGGGCTGTTTCCATCCGAAAGTGAGGCGCTGAAAAGAACTTGTATAGCGCCGACAAGTCGATGACTGGCCGCCACACGCCCCCAGGCTTGGGGACGAGGCCGGGGCGGCTGTAGAACGCCGGCGAGTCTTTACGAGAAACCACTTCTGTCGCTGCTTTGTCGAGTAAGGACGCGAATACTCCACGCAGAGCAACTGCCTGTGATAGGTTGACCGGAGCCTGGGTCCACATGGGGGACCTGCACAAGGGTGGAGGGGACTGGAACGAAGTTGAAGGTCTGAGGACACCGTTGAGATGATCCAAGGGTCGTCTGGTAACAACAATTTACAATGGTCGCTGTAGAAGGCCAGCCGCCCGCCAACTGGAGACCCAAGAACTAACGACGGGGGCGGAGAAGGGGCGACCACGCCCCGAATTACGGACGCCGCGAGACCAAGAGGGGCGGGAAGCGGGGAAGGACAGAGGAGCCTGGAGGGGGCGAGCTCTACCGCGGAAACCGCCGAAAGGAAGCGAAGTGGGTTGGGCAGACCGCCGGGCACGAACCCCGGCCAAGAGGGAAGCGCGAAAGCGAGGTGCAGCTGGGGCAGAGACAGGACGGGGCAAAGGTCCTTGGTAGCCTCCTTTACCGTCTGCCAGGTCTCACTAAGGAGGAGGGAACCGCCAAGGGGAGCCTGGCGGAGCTGAGTCTTCAATGTCTTGGGGAGATCTGTGCAGAGCCGTAAGAGCGAATCACGCCTCCAAGGTCACAGTAGGAGGCCGCCGCCATAGAGATGGTTGAGGAATGGTAGGCGGCCCTGTCAGCAGCTACCGAAAAAGGGGTGCACATCACGGAGCGGGGACGCGGCTTCCAGGTCCCAAGTGTCCTCCAAGCAAAGTAGAACCGCTTGCGTCGCTAAATCCAGGAACCCGGAACAAGCCAGCGAAAACCGAACTAAGGAAGCGATACTGTCCAGCGGCCGAGGCCCAGCATTCCGTTGATATCCGCTGGCCAACGCGAATCTGCAACAAAACCCTCGTCGCCGAAGGAGTCCTGGCGAAGCCGGGTTGAGAAAGCATCGACAAGATCCCGGAAACCGGCTGGCTGAGGGAGAGACTTACGAAGTTTAGCCTGCCTCTGCGCATCAACCATGGCGGAAGCCTGTCTCTTCAGAGGAGGCGAAGGTGGACAAAAGTCAGGAGGTAGGAAGTTGGCAAACAGAAGGGAGGCCTCTACCAGAGCACGAACCGTCTGTGAGCTGAGCGAAGGGCCGACCTCCTTAACCTAGGAGGAGGCCGATGAAACAGCTGAGAAGCGGTCAGGAGACCTCGAGGGTGAATCCCACAAGAAGATGGCTGAAGCCGAATCAGTTGGATGCAGACGTATCCACCTATCCTGCACAGCCGCAAGGAGGGGCAACCGGCTCCGAGAGCGCGGGAACGCCAAGGGTGGCTGTAGCGGGTGTGCGCGAAGGATAGGCGGAGCCGCCCACGAAGTCCGCTCGGGGGGTCGTCGCGAGGAAGGAGGGACCGCGGCCCACCACGGCCAAAAGCGAGGTTAGGTTCCGAAAGCCCCCTACTCGCCAAAGTGTGAGGAGAGGGGGGGGGGGGGGTACTAGTGACGGAAAAAGTGTGCGGACGACGAGGGGAACGCGAGAGCCGGGGACCGCGCTCCGACCATAAAAGCGGAGGCGGTAGGGGAACCCCGGACCCCCCAACCTGCTCGCCGCGAATCCGCACCTGAGAGAAATTGTCAGAGTCACACCGGGCCCACCTGGACAGTTTGGGGCGGGGGGAAGGGGGGGCAGAGAAGAGTCACGCCAAGCCCGCTCAGGAAAAGCGGAGCGGGAAGGGGACAAAATAGTGGCGCGCGACCCCCGCTCAGAAGCCTCGGAGCGTGGGGGACGCGTGACAAGGTCACACCGGGCCCGCCTGGTCGATACGGGGCGGGGGGGAACGGTAACATCTCTCCTGGCCCGCTCAGAAAAAACGGAGCGAGGAGGGGACTGAACACGCGGCCCCCGCTCCGAAGCCTCGGGGCGAGGGGGTCACGTGTCAGAGTCACACCGGGCCCGCCTGGTTGAAACGGGGCGGGGTGGGGGGGGGGGGGGATGGGGGGGGGACGAAAACGTAGGACGCCGAACCCGCTCGGAAGAATCAGAGTGGGTGGGCAAAACCTCTACGGGCCTCTGGTCACGCAACGAAGCCTTGGAGCGTGAGTGAGAGCCTCTATGCCTACTTTTTTTCCTCTTTCTTAGTACGTTTGCGCTCGTCACGCCGGGCCCGCTCAGAAAAAACGGAGCGGGGGGGTGTGGACGAACGCTCAGCTGGCCTGGCCCGCTCCGGCGAAACGGAGCGGGGTGGGGGGGTGGGGGGGGGGGGGGGCAGACTCAAGGAGCTCAAGCCATGCACCGAAGAAGCGGAGCGTGGGGAGCGAACTCTGAACCTCGCCTGCCCTGCTCAGAAGACTCAGAGTGGGAAGGGAGTTCCTGAGCGGTTACAGTAGACGAAGGGGACTTACCTGCGGGCCGGAGGCCCGGAAGACTGAGCGAAGTGGGGCCCGCGGAGCCGACGGCGCGACGCCATCCTGTGGAGAAGTCCGGGGCGCCTGTCTTGTCCGGCCAGGTCGGTCACGTCTGTAAAAGTCCCACAGGTGAGACCACCGGTCCTCACTCCACTCGGCGCACACATCACACATCCTGTCTGAAGAGCAGCCCAAGCACGGCAGGCAGTTGTCGTGGGCCACTGAAAAATAATCTCCACAAAGGAGGCAGGACTTCAACTAGAAGCCAAAGTCTGCTGCTCACAGTCCGCAGGAGGGAACACACTCAAGCGCCGGGCTCACTACACGAGGGAGCAAAGTCACAGGTCGGCGCCAAAGACGAAGGTCACTGAAAGTCAAACCGGTCGTAACCGGACGGTGCAAACCAAACACCGTAAAAGTTGAAGTGAGAAACACATCAACGCAAAACACTGCGTCCGTAAGAAAGTCTAATCCAGAGGCCAAAGCCAAAAGTTCAAATGTGTAGCCAAGAAGACAGAGTCTTTTCCAAAACCGTTAGCAAGGCACAAACTTGACTGTCCAGGTCGAACTAAGAGTGAAAAAGTGACAGGAACTCATCCTCCGCTTGCCGGTATAGGGTGGTAGGGGAGGCCACCCGGGGCCCTATTTGTGACCCTCTCTCACAAAATCAGTCTTAACTCGCATTTTGGATGTTTTGACATATATACATTTCTGAAAACTACAATGTTTGCTGATTACTGTGATATATGACTGTATGCTGTAGTGCAAAAATTGTAGAAGTTGTTAGTGTTTAAAGTTGTTAAAGCCTCTGGTGGCCATTTTTAGAAAACAGCCTTGGAAGTTTCTGTGTGCAGCATAATTGGGGCCAAGGGCAGACTTTTAAAATCATTTTAAACCTATTTAAAGGCATTTTTCATGATAAAGATTTTTACCATACGATATTTTGGTGTATGTAGACTACATTTCTGCAAAAAAGTGAAAATGACCCAGATTGACTCCCATCACATATAATTGCGTGTAGTGCTGATCGGCTCCCTGCGAGTTAAGACTGGTTTCGTGAGAGAGGGTCACATTTATGGATCCCCAGTGTCTCCTCCCCAGTTGTGTAGGGGACACAACTTTAGGCTGAAATCGATAGGCTATAGAGTGTATTCCATATAGTAATGCCATCGGTAATGTATTTTGAAAAAACAAAGGCGGTTGCTCGATAGATGTTCTACTGTATCGGTATGTGATGAGTCTCAAGCACTCAAACAAGTGAACACATACCCCACTGTATTCCTCATCCAGCCGTGTAGCATTCAGGATGTACTGTGGGAAACCGATCATGTCTATGACAGCATTTGCCTTGTCGATGGCTGCTCTCCGTGTCCTCTCGTCCATCCAATCCAGGTAGGGCAGGTTGTTCTTGAAGGCTGTCTTCACTTCACCTATCATCTTCTCTGCCTGTAAACAGAGAAATACAGGCCTTCACGTACTATGGTTGATCAGTCTCCTACAGCTGCTTCAGAGCCATTACAGATGTATCCCAAGTGAGTGAGTCATTAACCCATTACATCATGAGGCTGATTTTGTAACATCTTATTGTCCTAGAAAGGCTATATTACTGATTAGGATATAGATAAACTGTTTTGGTTCAAGGGTGGTGCCAGCATAGCTTGGTGTTTTTGGCGCTATACTGGCACCACCCTTGAACTATCAGGATGAACTATCACTATTTTAAACAATGGGTGTATCAAGATGAAAAGGGTTAAGTAAAGTTTATCGGGACAATGCGTGTGCAGGCTGACTGTGGCCAACACTGGCACAGTGGCCTATTCTGTACTTGGTATTTGGTGTGAACGAGTTGAATACTTGTACTCGTTAGCAGTTTTTGTCATGAAGCGAACCATAAATGATACCTTTTACAGGTCAGAATTATCAAATCACTGAAAGTCATGCAGCATTCTTACAGTGCTGTGCCTTTACACAAACAAACACACTCATTATCCACAAAACCGTTCACAAACAGCAGAAATGTACCATACATTTCATTAGGGCCTCCGAACAACATAAACTGTATCTTTTATTACATAATTATGACATGCTGTATCTGTTTACTACGACCTATTCATGGTTATATTGTAACTTACCGTGTCTTTGCTTTCTCCATGGAAAGCATTTTTGACAAAGAGAGCTCCCAAGGCAAATCCAAGAACACTGTCTGTGTCTGTGATGCAGTATCTCCATTCATCCTCCCTCCCGCTCACACCTGCACACGAAGAAAATTGGTAATTTATTACCCCAAAAATTGTAACCTTAAAGGTGCATGCCGCCAGGGAAAACTGCCATGATCGAATCTATGACAAAAATGTTCATGAATCATGAATAGTTTCTGTAAAAAATACAATCACCTAAAAAGGCAATCACATGTCACAATTTTAACCCACAAAGCCCTAACACAATATGACACAATGATACCATGATACATATGTATTTCAAGGGTGAAGTCAAAATAGCTTGGCGCCTCAAGAAATGTGATGTAGACCTCAGAGGACATCTCTCCCCCTCCCCCCAAAAAAACAAATTTGACAGTTCGTCCTCATCAGGGTTGGAAGATTTAACGATGTAACGATTTAACGATTTAACAAATTAAATTTTTGGTTAAAGAAAATTTAACGCGTTAATGTTTTTAAAAAGTTAAAGAAAATTCAAAGAATTAAAAAATAAAAGTAACGATTATCGATTTCTTTCGTTAAAAATTTCGTTACCTCAGTTCGTTTTTCCGCCATGAACAACAGGTGCCTATGCGCAAAGCCGGTTTGACCCAGTTGCAGCCGGTTTAAGGCGGTTTGGAGGATCTATGCCTCTGGGTGAAAAACTTAACGGATCCCCTTTGCTTGAGAAAATCACATGTAGATTATCCCAGAAAGAGGCATAGATCCTCACAAGCCCCCTGCAGTTGTGGGGGCTCATGAGGATCTATGCCTCTTTCAGTTGGGTGGTTTTCGTTTCAGGAGTGAGAAGGCAGATGGCACTCGTACAGCAAAGATTGGACAGGTGAAAAACTTAACAGATCCCCTTTGCTTGAGAAAATCACGAGCGTAGATTATCCCAGCAAGAGGCATAGATCCTCACAAGCCCCCGCAGTTGCGGGGGCTCATGAGGATCTATGCCTCTTTCAGTTGGGTGGTTTTCGTTTCAGGAGTGAGAAGGCAGATGGCACTCGTACAGCAAAGATTGGACAGGTGAAAAACTTAACAGATCCCCTTTGCTTGAGAAAATCACGAGCGTAGATTATCCCAGCAAGAGGCATAGATCCTCACAAGCCCCCGCAGTTGCGGGGGCTCATGAGGATCTATGCCTCTTTCAGTTGGGTGGTTTTCATTTCAGGAGTAAAAAGGCAGGTTTGGACAGTTGAAAAACTTAAGGGATCCACTTTGCTTGAGCAAAACAAGAGCGCAGGTTGTCCCAGCAAGAGGCATAGATCCTCATGAGCCCCCGCAGTTGCAGGGGCTCATGAGGATCTATGCCTCTTGCAGTTGGGTGGTTTTCGTTTCAGGAGTGAGAAAGCAGAAGGTACAGAACGATTGGACAGCACAGGTGAAAACCTGAACGGGTGCATGCATACATTTTTAATAGTAGTAGGAATAGATCGTCATTAACCCACCAACCAAGACTGCTGGGGTTATTGAGGATCTGTGGCTCTTGCAGATGAGTGGATTTGTCAGCAGCGCGAAATAAGATCAATTAAGCCTGAATTGTTCCATTTTTAGCCGCATGACTTTTTCTTGAGCTGTGCAGTTTTCCGAATTTTTTTTCTTTCCTTTCTTCCCCCTTCTCATAACTACTGCATGTATCTGGCCAGATAGTGTTTTAGATAGTGGGTAGAGAAGGAAATCTGGTGGCGTGTCACTTTTCAACTGCATGCCACTTTTTTTGTCTGAGATGAGCAATAAATGATCATTCATGAATTTAACGCAAATTTATTTCATTAAAAAGAAAAATTAAAGAAAATTTATTTCTTTAATTTAAAAAAAAAGTAAAGAAAATTTATTTCTTTAACCTTTTACCAGAATTAAAGAAAAGTTATTTCATTAAAGAAAAAAAGTAATGGCTATCAACCCTGGTCCTCATTGCTTAACCCATATCATTCAGAATACACCAGTGTGTGAAATAAGTTTGACTAAAATAGTTCAAGGGTGGTGCCAGAATTGCTTGGTGCCTCTAGGCGCCAAGCTATTCTGGCACCAACCTTGAACTAAAGCCATTGGCCTATATCCTTATCTGTAAGTACTATAATGTAGTGTGCATATGGCAGTGTACAAATTTGAAGCTTTTAGCCTCAGTATGATATGGGTTAAGGGGTTCATACATACACCACCTGAATAATTAACTCTTACCTGACAAGACCTCAGAGAACTCTTTCTTTGCCTCACGGAATGGCTTGGACAGGTACGAGACCAGTGTCTTCACCACGTGCCACTCCAGGTACAAGTTGATAGTCCTGCATGAAGGTATCAAAAGAAGATGGAGTCTTTTGTTCATAAGGCCACATGCATCAGTGAAGCTTAGCAAATGTGAAAATATAGAAAAAAAGTCTAGGGAATTACTTTTTTGTAACAACTAAGAGAAAGGATTGAATTTATTTATATATTGCCAACATACTGCATTAGGCAAACACCCCATGATAGCTTAGCGGTACTGCCTCACGATCTTCCCTTAAAAGAGAAGATGCAAAGCCAGTTACTAGTTAGGCAGTACCCATTCATGAGTTACTGGAGGTGAAACTGAAAGAAATACCAACATCAGTCTGTGATCGTGGATCTTACAGCTTTAGGCTGGTCTGTGATTGTGTACCTGACAGCTCTAGGCTGCAAGGTACAAAATCACAGACCAGCACAGATATATGTTCAAGGGTGCTGGCATGTTGCTACGTGATTCTGGACCTTACACATCTCCAGACCGTATGCCACATAATCACAGATCAGCACAGAATACCTTCTGCCTTCCAGGGTCTTCAAGTAAGTGGACGTGAGGTTGACCAAACTCTCCAGGTAATCAGGTGCATAGACCACCACCTCCTCTGAATCGTCAATTGTGATTGACACATCAGTCAGCATCCGGTTGAAGAAACGCTTCCAGTCAATCTGGGAAAAATGGGAGCAGAGTCAACTTTGCTATTAACCCATTCAGCCCTGACGCACTACAGCAGGAGATGGGTTGACCATGATAATTCAAGGCTAGTGCCAGATTAGCTTGGCGCCTATTGGCGCCAAGCTAATCTGGCACTGCCCATGAATTATCATGGACGATCCATCTCCTGCAACAAATGCATAGTCATTTGACGACGCCTCCAAAATTTGGGAAATATGTGCGCCAGGCAGAACAGGTTAACAAGGATATAACAAAAGTCAGATTGATAATTATCATAATGCTTTTTCAAAGAGGAGCCTGTATGTCTACATTTTCTCTATGTAAACTCAAATTTCTGTATTTCAGATATATGCATGAAACAGCACATTTGATTCTGGTGGCATTTTGTTTCATGTATATCCCAACTGCTATGTTTACTGCATCAACCAAATGAGCTTGGCGCTTATAGAGGTGAAGAACTATTCTGGCACTACACCTGAGCTATCCTGGCTGTATACTCATCTTCTGCTGTAGTGTGTCAGGACTGAATGTGATGTTCTATAAAATCTGACTAAGCCATTCATCTGCGAAACAGCCAATTAAAGAGAAAATTTCATGATTCTGTGAAATATTAATTTTTCTCTAAAATGTATTTTTTCGAAAAATACTTACCGATGTCATTACTATATGGAACAACCTATAGCTAGCGTAATTTTAGCCCAAAAACTTACGATGTGTACCTTTAGGGCCAGGGGAGGCCACCAGGGGTGCCGTGACCTGGTACCCGGGTAGCCTCCCTTCCCACCCCTTACGGGTAACAGCTCAAGCAGCCAAGTCACACCAGTTCTTTCGTTTAGCTGGCGAGCGGCAAGCGGGGCAGGTGGGAGGGCCATCCGAGTAATGACATCGGTAAGTATTTTTCGAAAAAATACATTTTAGAGAAAAATTAATTTGTTTCCTCAAAAACATTACCGATGTCATTACTATATGGAGAATCGCAAAGAGGAGGAGGGTGCCGCATAACCCAGTGCCTGACTGAGCCAGCCAGCCCCGTCCTCCCCGGCGCCATCTCCCGATAATTTTAGCTAAAGGGTTACCAACGGCACCAAAGGTGCCGGGAGGGAGTGTTGCGCCGCCGAGATGTCCCCCACCAGGGCCAGGTTGTCTCGCTGGCCAACCAGGTTACGGAGGTAGAACCGGGTGAAGGTCGACTTGGTCTGCCAGCCTACAGCAGCCAGAGCGTCTCGGACAGCGCAGTAGCGGTCAACGTGACGCTAGCAGCCATGGCTCTGACCTCGTGGGCCCGGAAGTGTAGTCACTTGGTAGCGTCGGGGCAGAGGTCCTGGTAGGCGGAGCGCATCACCCATCTAGCCAGGAAGATCGTCTGGGCTGAGATGTCTTGTCTACCTGGGGACAGAGAAAACAAAAAGAGGCGGGTGCGTCCTTGGCGGAGCGGCTTGGTACGGCGTAGGTACACGCGTAAGGCTCTCACCGGGTCCTGTTGTCTGACTTCCTCATAGGAGTCAATCGGCGTAAGTGATCGCATGGTGATCACCTGTGGGGCCGTCAGCGGGACTGGTTCAGGGCCAAGAAGGCCGGGTCCGTCAGTAGCTGCACGGGGTCATCCGACCTGCACTAGAGGCAGGTGGGGGCGTGGAAGGCGCGGGCAGCTCACTCATCTGGAGGGCGAGGCTACGGCGAGCAGAAGCCCGTCTCCGTGTAGCGTCGGCCAGGCTTGCTAGTGGAAGCGGCTTGTACGCTAGCGTTCATCCAGAAGAGTATCCAGGGTAAATCCCAGCGCGGGATCCGGGAGCGGAGGGCAGGTCGCTGTGTGCTGAGAGGGGCAAGGTCCGCGAGGACGGACCATTGTCAGGTTCCTGGTACCGGTAAGCGTCGGCGATCAAAGTGAGGTAGCCCCTGAGGCGATAGGTGCCAAGTGCTGTTCGGCGAAGCCAGGGAGAACTCAGGCCGCGGCGGGGAAGTCAGATCGGTAGTGGAGAGGCGACGGAGGTCGCACCAAGCTCCCAGTACTCTCCACCTTCCCTTGTAGACACGCAGGGTCGAGGGTCCACGGCCAGAAGCAATAGCTGTCACTGCCTCACTCGAGAACTCCAGCGGCGAGGGCTTGCCACCCTATCTCCAAGCGTGTAGCAGGAGTCTCCCAGAGCACGGAAGTAGAGCGCCTGGCGCGGTAGCTAGAGCATCGTGCAAGGAGTGCGAAGCCGGAGTGAGGGGCCCGTGGCCAGGTTCAGAAGGTCGGTGGCGCAGGACCTGGTCCAGCAGAACGGCGCCCCCAGCAACAGGATCGCGTAGCATCCCTGCGCTAGCGAAGCACCTAGGGGACAAGGACTGAGGGAGAGTAAGCGGAAGCGCAGGGGCCGTCCCAGCTTCCCTTCATTTCATTCCTTTAATCTTGGAAGGGGGAGCGCAAGGCCGCCCAGGCTAGGGGTTCTGGGACGGGTGGTACGAGGAGGGGGGAGCTGAAAGCACCACCCTGTCGCGAAGAACGAAGGGGGGGGGGGGGGGCTCCCATGTGGCGCAGATCATCCGGGCGACGCGCCTCTTCCTCTTCCTTCTCACTGGCGCGGAGACGCTGACCGTGCCAGGAGGGGGAGCCCGCAAGGACAAGCAGGTGGCCGTGAAGTATCTCGCTCGGGGAGAGACGCGGCGATCCTTGCACTTACGGAGGCGCTGGTAAGAAGAAGGCAGAGGAAAGGGAGCAGGTCCCGTCCTGCTTCTGTACGTAGCGGATTCGTCGGAACGACGATCAAATCCTGATGTCCGAGAGTCGGTTTCCAAGGGAGGGGAGCTGCCATATCGCCTGTAACTCCAACCAGTTGAAGGCTTGACCGCAAGGACCGGTGGACAGCTGCCGGAAGCCGTGGCACGTCGGCCGCAGGAGCGCACCCCAGGCGGAACGGCTGGCGTCAACATAAGGGACAACTGGGGGGGGGAGGCGAAGGAGAGAGACTCCAGGCGCAAGCCAGGCAGGGACCGTCTAGCGGCGGGGGAGTGGAACGCGCAAGGGAGGGGTTTTCCGGGAGGGAGCCTCGATGTCTCTGGTCGAGGGCGCCAGCGAAGGAGATCCGCAGTGGTGCTCACTAGGCCAGAGAGCTGCAACCAGGGTCAGGTGAACACTGTCTCCTGCGGTGCACCAAGACGAGCCAGGTTCGCCACTTCTGGATCCTCAGTTCCGGGAGTCACACCCGACGAGATCTGTCAGGAACTTCAACCACGGCGTGCGAAGCGGCGGGACGGCGCGAGGTCCGAGTTGCCTAAGACTACGAAGCCGCGGGTGTCGAGGAGTCCAGAAGGCGTCTCGTTGCTGTTCCCGGGAGGGTGCCTACCGGAGGCACCGGAGCAGATCATCGGGAAGTTCGAGGAGGGCTCGCCGAAGTCTGCTTGCCGACCAAGAGACGGGCGAAGACCCAGCGGAGGCTGAGGCGACGGCGGAACGGTAAGGTCAGCGTCGATGCTAAGCGCAGAAGCGTCTGGAACCGGAGGCACTGGAACGAGAGTGGAGGCGTCCGCTAGATCCCGGCTGACAGTGAAGCCGATGGGAGGAACCTCGGCGCGAAGGCTCAAGCAGTCTCCAAGGAAGCCGGTAGGGCGGGTGATGGTCTGGTCCGGCGATCCAGGTGGCTGGAAGCGGGAGGAGGTGAAGCGGGCCGACTAAGAATCTCAACGCGTCCTTCACCAACTGCCAGGACCGAAGGAGGGATGCCGAGCGGAGCCTGTCACAGCTAAGTCTGCAGGTCCAGCGGGATGCCAACAGCACTTGGTGTTCCCAGGCGGTCACCCATCCAAGTACTAACTGAGCCCGACGTAGATTAACTTTGGTGATCAGACGAGAACCGGTGTATTCAACGTGGTATGGCCGTTGGCTGGTAGGGGCGCACGACGAGCACAGGAGAGCGTGGCATCGGAGCATCGAAGACCTAAGCGTTGACACGCCGCTCGGAAGGCAGGAATTCCTCTCCACAGCCAGCACAAGGGGGGGCCCGAACAGCGGCGCGAAGGAGAAGAGCCAGCTCCAGGTAGACGAGCGCTTGCTTGACCAAGTCGAGGGATCCAGCACAGGCGAGAGCGTCGCGAAGGGGAAGACCGTCCGAAACCGACAGGGAGGAAGCCACAGCGTGAGGCGCGAAGTCCACCAGCTGCTGCTGAGCGGCAGGATCCACTGCGGGGAGGGCAGAAGCAAGGCCTGTGCATGTCCGGCATCCAGCTGCGCTGAAAGGCGATGTCCAATCCACCAGCCGGCGAAGGACGGTGACGAAGAACCCGCGTCGGAGCCTGAATCCTGCTGCAGAGATGAAGAAGGTGACACAAACCCTTGAACCTCGGGGCGTGGCAGGGACGAAACCTCTAGGGGGGAGAGCAACGTCCAAGCGGGCGACAGGGAAGGCGTCGAAGAGAGCGCGCGGAGGTCAAACGGAAGGAGGGAGCCGAGTTGGAATCCGCCGGAGCGAGCCGAAGGCTGCCATCCACTTCGACGGGCGGAGCAGGAGGCCGACGCACCAGGAGCTGGAGAGGCGGAAGCCGCCGTCAGACAGGGCGAGGCCAGGGCGAGCGGCAGAGAAGGCGCGGGCAGGGAGACCGACGAGTGGAGCGTCCGTACGAAGGAGGGCGGAGCACGTGTCCGACGGCGCGATGGGGAGGGGAGCGAGGAGGGTGGGGAAAGGGTGCCGGGGAAGGAGAAGGGAAAGACGAGGCCGGAGGGCGAGCAGCACGGACGACCCAGGAGGAGCCGGCAACAACTTGTAAGAAGGAGGAGGGCGAGACGTCCACGAAGCTGAAGCAGTGAGCGAAGGGGAGGCGAGAACCGAAGACGCCGGGCTGCAGGTCCGGTGTAGGACGCCGAAGTCCGAGGGAGCGTACGCAGGCGAGGGGCGAGGAGCTGAGTCCAGGCGGTCGCGAACCCGTAGTTGCATGTCGAGGGTCATACGCAGAAGCCGAGGCTTCTCTTGTCTCTCATCTATCTTCTTTCGGTGTCGGAGAGAAGAGGCGTTCAGTTCTGCCGGAGGACTTGTGAGGCTTGGGTTCCGCAAGGCGGGGCGAGCTAGCTCGCTGCGGACCTGGCTCGAGCGAGCTGGTGCGCAAGGGGGGATCAAGGCGTCCCCCAATGTAGAGTTTGTTTTCTGCAGAGCGGGGCGAGCGGACTCGCTGCGGACCTGGCTCGAGCGAGCTGGTGTGCAAGGGGGGATCAAGGCGTCCCCCAATGTAGAGTGTTGGGGTTTGTTTTCCGCAAAGCGGGGCGAGCGGACTCGCTGCGGACCAGACTCGAGAGAGTGGGTGCGCAACGGTGGAGCCTTGTATGCCGTCCCCCAACGGCAGCGAAGTGTGTTCCTGCTGAATCCAGGGCCGAAGCATGCTTGCGGGGGCGGGCGGACTGTCACGCCGTAGGCTCCGCAGCTGGGTGTCCCAAGGTCCTCTACCCAAAGCGCAGACATCCCGGGAGGGTCCCGAAGCGTAGCTAGCGCCGGGGAGGTAGATCGCATGCTTGTAACTCGGCCACTGCAAGTCGCCACATGGTGTGCAGATGCGGGCTTGAGCACTGCAACATAAAGTGAAACAAAGAAGCGACTAGAAGGCCACGTTCCCCGAAACTAGTAGAAGGCCACGTTCCCCGAAACTAGCTAGGTAGTTATTTGGGTTTAACGCCGAGCAGGCGACTAAGGCCATCTCACAGCGGTCCTGAAAAACCGCGCACACTTCCACCCTTCCCCACTATCCTGTTCTGAGCAATATCGCTTTCTTAAGAACAAGCAACGATAAAGCAAAGGATGCCGGCGCACGCCGCCAGAGGCGTGGCGCTGGCAAACATCGAGACCTTACCTGGACATCTCGCAAGGGACAGGGGAAGGTAGCACCTGTAGTCGAAGAAGAAGAAGAAGCGCCCACGCGGCAGAGGCCCAGAAGCATCCAGGAAGAGGAAGGCTGGGTCCGCGACGAAGGTCCCGGCCGTCCAACCGGCGAACTCGACCAGCGAAGCCGACGTAAATCTCTCAAGCCGGAACCGGTGCAGGACAGCACTCCCACGAGGGATGAAGGCCGGCCCCCACGGCCCAGGGACCTATCTTCCGGCAGCGACGCAAGAAGCACCCGTGACACCCAATCCTAAAAGTCACAGAAGGCGATGCACAGGCCGGGAAACGAAGCCATGCTAACAAGTCCAAGGGCTCCAAGAACCAACACGGCCGTTAGGTAGTACAGTAGAGGTCTAAGAACATGACCCTACGCTACAACACGGACAGAAAAGTTCCAAGGCAAGGCGACAGCATAGGCCAGGAACGAGGTCGACTGCCGAAAGACCAAGTACTCTGAACCATACACAGCCGTCGGCACACACAAGGCCAGCGAAGCACCGGCCGGGAACGAAGTTCACTGTCAAAGTCCAAAACTCTTGAACCACACACAGCCGTCAGTACACACAAGGCCAGAAAGTTCCAAGGCAAGGCGAAGGCACAGGCCGGGAACGAAGCTCACTGTCGAAAGTCCAAGTACTCTTGAACCATACACAGCCGTCGGTACACACAAGGCCAGAAAGTTCCAAGGCAAGGCAAAAGCACAGGCCGGGAACAAATTCCATCGACGAAGATATTCAAGTACAGCTTGAACCATACACAGCCGTAGAAGCACAGCAGAGGGCTAAGCAAACACGTCTATACGCTGCAAGCTAAAGGAAAGAACCGGTGTGGCTTGGCTGCTCGGGCTGTTACCCGTAACGGGTGGGAAGGGAGGCTACCCGGGTACCAGGTCACGGCACCCCTGGTGGCCTCCCCTGGCCCTAAAGGTACACATCGTAAGTTTTTGGGCTAAAATTACGCTAGCTATAGGTTGTTCCATATAGTAATGACATCGGTAATGTTTTTGAGGAAACAAAAACTGTGGCAAATTGTATGGAAGTTTTTGACAGACAGTTCAAATAGTTTTCAAATTACGCTAGCTATAGGTTGTTCCATATAGTAATGACATCGGTAATGTTTTTGAGGAAACAAAAACTGTGCCAAATTGTATGGAAGTTTTTGACAGACAGTTCAAATAGTTTTCAACCAACTCGACACAAAATAAATGTAGAGTGTAAAAATAGATAATATCAACGCTATTAAACCTAACAAGGACTTTTGCAAACTTTTAGAGGTATGTACATAGACTGCATGTGCACAAGAGGTAGGAGACAGACAGATCATGATATTTCAGAGGTAGTGCCAGACTAGCTCAAATCCTGGGAACGCACCAAGTTAACCCATTTAGCACTGACACACTACAGCAGGAAATGGATTGTCCATGATAATTCAAGGGTAGTTCCAGATTAGCTTGGTGCCATCAGGTGCCAAGCTAATCTGGCACTAACCTTGAATTATCATGGTCAATCCATCTTCTGTAAGTGGCACCTAGTCATTAGGTGACAACTCCAACATTTGGAAAACGTGGCTGTGATGTTAAATGGGTTAATTTGGCACTACCATTGAACCATCATTGTCCAGCCATCTCCTGTTGAGGTGTAAAGGATAAGAGTGAAGAAGCTGGACTAATTACCAAAGGAAATTTGCGGTTCATATCTCCGATTGTCATGTTGTGGTAAATCTTCTCCTCATCCCGTCGATCTTCAGCCGGTATACTTATCTTTAACCAAAAATTGCACATTATCACATGATTATGAAAAAACAAAAAGAGAATCAGATTTGCTCATTTGAAAAGCACAAGATACAAATTCAATCATAGTGACTAGAAGAACAAAAAAAAACAAAACAACCCGATGATTGCTGGTATTACTGTTTCTCGTTCACGACATTATCATTGACCAATACTTTTAGGTACAAGCTCTAATATTTATGAATACTATTTACGAACTGTTGGAGATGGAATAATCATCCATGACAGTTTATCCCATTCAGCCCTGACGCACTACACCAGGAGATGGATCGACCAGGATAATTCAAGGTAGTGCCAGATTAGCTTGGCACCTGTCGGCACAAAGCTAATTTGGCACTGCCGTTGAATTATCATGGTCGATGCACCTCCTGCAACTGGTGCATAGTCATTAGATGACACCTCCCAAAATTTGGGAAATACGGCAGTAGGGCTGAATGGGTTAAGGGTATTGCCATATTAGCTTGGCATCTTGGAAGGTGTCAAGCTAATCTACAGCACTATCCCTGAAATATCATATCTCTCCTGCAATGGTACCCTAAGACTCAAGATGACCAAAAATACACTGATTTTGTTTTATCATCCAAATAATGGTTTAAAGCTAGGGTAAAATGTTTTGAGTCTAAAAATGGCTGCAGAAGCTACAATGACAACCTTACACAAATGGAAAATATCAGCTATAATACTAAAAGAAACATACTTTTGCAATTTCAGTTTC
Source organism: Semisulcospira habei (assembly GCA_036245525.1). Classification (NCBI taxonomy): domain Eukaryota; kingdom Metazoa; phylum Mollusca; class Gastropoda; family Semisulcospiridae; genus Semisulcospira; species Semisulcospira habei. The sequence goes on along the minus strand of BTPG01000001.1, from coordinate 221,346,705 downwards.
AAAGAGGATGACCTCCGTCAGGTGGTCAGTCAGATTGGGATGTCGCTCGGGTGCCAGCAAGTTGTTGATGGCTACCATGTACTTCAAGTAAGCTGACAACACCTGGTGGAAACATTCAACAATTAACAGACTTCACAAATCAGAACTAACTGCACATGTTCTGATGAAAACATAGAGATAATATGATCACGTTGTCTACTAGAAAATAAAAAGTGCGAGTGCACTTAATTTTTGCCACAGCAAACAAGCCTATGGTGATTTTGTTATTGCCAAACAATGACTGCACAAACTGAATTCACAATAAATGGTTTGACCTTTGGATGAATAGACAGACAATATCTACATTGTCAAGAAGTGCTTTCCTAATATGCGTTCAGAACTCAACAGTGGGTCAAAATTGCATGTTTCAGCAAAAACAGTGGGAGCTAAAAGCCCAAACATGTGACATCACGTTTGCCTGGGCTTTTAATCCACTGTTTTCTCCGAAACACACGCATTTCTGACCAACTTCTGATTTCCATAAATCATCTATTAAAGATCTACTCTTTGTTCAAGGCTTGAACAAAAGCAAATCTTACCTACTTTTGTTCAAGGTTAGCCTTGAACAAAAGTAGATCTTTAACCTGGCAAGAACTTTTTGAAATA
>BTPG01000001.1:220873143-221345560 GCA_036245525.1 Semisulcospira habei | reverse complement strand
AACACTTGCGCCTGATCCACATATACCAATTGCTTCAGATAAAACATTACAGGCAGACGCATTCAGATTAAATAATATTACAGAAGCTTTGAAATATTTGGAGAGTGAGGAGGCGAAATATTCACGGTGCAAAAGGAGGTATAAGTCAGTATTTAATTCTGTTCAAAACACTTCTATGGCTATTGGCACAGTTTCGGCTGGATTATCTGTAGGGGGTATTGTTCTGTTCGCCACAGGAATTGGGAGTTTGGCTGGAATAGCAGTTGAGGGTGTTAGCGTTGCTACATGCCTAGCTTGCTTTGGTTTGGAGGCCTTGAACAAAAGGTTTCACACGAAATTACAGAAACATGAAGCATTGAGTACACTTGCTGGTGCAAAGCTGAGCAGTATGAAACTTATTATCAGTAAGGCATTGAACGATAATTTTATTGATGACGAGGAATTTAAGAGAGTCCAGGATGATTTAAATAATTACAAAAAACAGAAGTCTGAAATACAGAATAAAATGCGTAGTCAGTCTCCCGTGAATGTTGAAGAACTGAAGGCCAGTTTTTTAGCAGAGGGAAAAAGGATAGGGGTACAGGAAACCACAGAAAAACTACACAATCTTTTAAACAAATAAAAATCAGATTTGGTAATCGTTTATTAATGTCATACACTTCACATAAAAATGACATGCCACCTAACTATTTAACCCCATCAGCACCACCACCACCACCTGACTATTACTAAAAAAAGTTTTTTCATTGTCCTTGTATCTTGACAAATCTGTCCGAGTAAGTTGTGACTTAAGTTGTGACTTGAGGCAAGAACTTATAATTTGTTATGTTTAAGTTCTTATAAGTTCTTGACTAAGTCACTTAATAACTAATTATAGGTTCTTAAAAGGTTACCTGTAAAGTTATTTGTCAGTTATAAGTGACTTTGGAAATTTGTTATCAAGTATCTGTAGGTAACTTAAATAATTTGTTATCAAGTGCATATAGCAATGGTTTTTTTTTTGTTTGTTTGTTTGTGTGTGTGTATATATATATATATATATATATATATATATATATATATATATATATATATATATATATATATATATATATATATATGAATATGTGGACATTAACTAAAAAAATAATGGTATAAATGGTATTGGAATGTATTTTTTTCTATCTCTAATAACTAATTAATATGCACACGTATAGGCAAACAAACACAGGCAAACAAACACAGACAAACACATACATACGCAAAAACATGCACTCACACACACATACACAGCCTACATACACAAAAAACATGCACTCACTCAGACGTACATACACATATAAACACATGCACGCACGCAAACACACACACATGCACTCACACACATGCACGCACACACGCACGCACAAAAAAAAATACACACACTATGGGTTGCAACCATACAAACTGGGGACGTCCCCCGTTTACTGAAAGTCCCCAGTTGTGGGTGTTTAACCCGTGTGTGTCCCCCGGTTTACGGGATTTGAATACTCACACACACACACACACACACACACACCCACATTACAGGCAGACGCATTCCGATTAATATAATACACACATGCACGCACACACGCACACACGCATACATACACGCATACACACACACGCATACACACTCACACGCATACACACACGCACAGACAAACAAACAAACACAATGCACGCACACACACACACAGAGACAACGACAAACACGCACTGACATGCACGCACATACGCACGGCACAGTCATACAGACACACACACTGACAAAGACAGGCAAACAAAGGCAGACAGACAGACGTTCCACAGACACATGCACTCACACTTCACCGGTTGTATGTCACGCGACACGCAAGGACTGTACACTCGATTAGCCACTGCGCCGCACTTAGTTTCGTTTTCGTTTCTAAGACGCTACGTCATTGTATACGCTGGACTACAACGATCACATGAGATTACACAGCTTGCTAAGACCCTTGTAAACAGAGACATTTAACTCTGTGTTTTGTCTTGAATTTATTAGTTGTCCACGGTATGGAAGTCAGTGATAGCAAAATCTATGATTGAAAAGATCAACATTCTGTTAACGCCGCGCCGTCCAACACTGTTGATTACACAGCTTAGTCAACAGCGTTATGGTCTGGTTACTTACCGCGCGGTTGTTAAGGCCCAACCTGGCGTGTAGTTGGCCGCTGGTGTTAAGATAGCTCAATCACTTTATACTGCGCAGTGAGTGACTCGTCGGAATAGAAGGCTTGTCTTGACTCAGGTACTACACACTGAGTTAATAATGACTAATGCAACATACCACCGTCTCTCACAGTAAATTTTACTTACCTTTCGTTTTGGTTGTTTCAGCTTCGTTATATCCATTGCTTCTGCTTCCACTTACTGTGCCATATTCAACCGCATCTTATAGATTTCTTCAGACTTGAATTTTTGGGGGTAAAAATTATACTTTTTTTTTTCATGGAAGTCTTTTACTTTCTGTTCATTCAGTTACCATGATCGCATGAGATAGTTACCGTCTTTTGCTCAGACATTTTTTAGCAATAATTTTGCCTTGTTTTTCTTAGCGTGCCACAGATTAAAGCTGATATCATATGAGCCGTGGGTTATTAAAATAAACTTTTTTAACAAAAGTCCCCGTCTGTTTTATCCAATCCCCAATGGGCCTTTTCAAGAGAGGGTCACACATGCCTCTCTTGAAGAGGCATTGGGGATTGGATATAGCGTCCGTCGCCCAGACGGGACAAGGGTAGGAAGGACGGACAGACACACACACACACCCCACCCCACCCCTTACCCCCCTTTCCCTTCCCCTTCCCCCCACCCCCTTATTCCCCTCTTTCCCCCCCCCCCCCCCTTTTTTACCCGTGCGCACAATTTATTTTATTTATTTGCCGGCCTAGTAATTTGTTTACTGTAGGTCCTACAGCTAATTATTTATTTTTGTCCGGACTTATTTTTGGCCTAATTATTAGGGTTTCGTCACTCCCCATCTGGGGCCTCAAAGACGAGTTATTTACGAAACGAAAGAATTTGAGACCCCGAGGAGACTCGAACCCATATCACACACGTAAGAATAAATTGCACCAAGATTTTCTCTTAGGTGTGTGACATGCGAGCGAAATCACCCCAGCCACGGCCCGTGGCCGAGAGAGGCAGTTATTTTTGGGCTTATAACTATAATCGATAGTGGTGCAATACCGGAACTAGATCATCGATTTTTTACAGGTATGTAGCGTGTTTACCGGGCTAATAATACAGTGGTTTGAGCCGGGCCGGGGCTAAAAACATTATTATTAGTCAAATTAGTGTTGTTTTAGTGGGTTGATGCAGTGTTTTTAATTAGAAATGATAGTAATTTTGTATCATTTCTCAGTAATGAGCCACGAAAGCGAAAGCAGGCATAAATTATGATTTTAAAGGGAAGTAATTGCTTCATGTTCTTTTGCCTGTGCTGTGTCTGTGTGTAAAATTGACAAAGTGTATGTGTATAAGACTATTTATTAAGCAGATTTGGTTGCCGCGTTATTTTAATTGAGAAAATAGACCTAGTCAGTGTGTATATCATTGATTTTTAACTGGTGTAAGAGCGCGCGTGTGTGTGTGCGATCGCCGTTATCGGGAATTTCCACAACGCATGGCACATCGGGCTTAGGCTAGGCGGCTAGCCGCCGTGATCAATAAACTACGCATTCTTGAATGTACACGCATACATCGCTGATATACTGTTTAGCTCGGGTGCAGTGGGGGATGCTTATAGAGATTAAACAATCTATTTTCCAAAAGAACCACATTTATTTACGCCGCATTGACAAACTTGCGTTTATTTGAAATTACTGGGGTAAATTAAAGATGGGGTAGCGGTCGCGTAGTCAATGGGGGGGGGGGGGGGGGGGGGGACATTGTCAAAATGCCGCAATGTTTGTGTTTAATGCAGCATAAATAAATTTGGATTCTCAGGAGCCCCATATATTATCTCTCTTCTGTCACGTTTCTTCCAGCCTCTACTCTGTCTGTACGAAACGCCCATGTAGCAATAGCTTCAGGTCCGTGGCACCTTCCTCTCAGCCTTTCCCGGTAAGCAAAGGTCCCAAGGCCCACGACGGCCGCAGTGGGTCCGAAGACGTTTTGCTACTGGGACTGGGGTTAGTCTTTCTGGTACCACCATTTTCAAGGATTACTGACTTCATATGAGATGATAAACCACAAAGCCGTCTGTCTTGTGCACTGACCTTCAGGCACCTGTGTCACGTCCAGTAGCAAAACCTCTTCAGGCCGCCGCGGTGGGCCCGAGCACGGTCGTGTGCACGCCTACTGCAGCCGTCGTGGGCCTGATGGCCATTGCTCACTGGGCTGCAATCCGGAGACTTCATTTTCAACATTCTTGGTCCTGTGTCTAAAACGTGTATTCGAACATCTATAAAATATTGGCGTGTATCCGTTGCTCATGTTGCAGGAGGGCCTGAATGATGTGTTTGACGAGGCGATACTGGCCCATCTGAACTATCTGGACTCGCTCAAGAAAAAGTCCACGCCGAAGTGCACAATACTGTGACAGGTTACAAGACTCTATCACGCCTGACATCCCGTTTCGGGAGGCGTCCTCTGACGATCGAATATGTGTACACATCGATAATGGGAGATGAGCTGACCAAGGTAGCCTTCGGACCCACAACGGAAGCAGTGGGCCCGCGCACAGACGTGCGCGGGCCCACTGCGGCCGCCGTGGGCCCGAGGAGCTTTGCTAACTGGGTAAAGATCGAGCACATACCACCGGGTTATGGGATGCTGACGGATCACTTGAAGGGTGGCACCAGATTGACTGGGCGCCTCTCAGGCGCCAATCTGCTCTCCTTGCACTTGGGACTATCGTTATCCGATGTCCATCTCCACTGTTCTCTGGCAAATTTTACCTACTTTATGGCGGGTAGTATTGTACGGAGTGGAATTGATTTTTTTCATTAAATGGATGATTTTACATACCTAAATGTGCCCCAGATATATTAAGCCAAGTATAAGAAAGATCCATTTTTACGTGATTTGGCCAAATACAGTACATTATAATGTCTTTAATTTGGCTACGTTTTCAAACGTCAAACAGAGCTGGCATACATGAAGTCTGCATGCTTGACCTCGATATTGAAATCTGCCGGGTTGTATTTAGGGTATTCAAAATGGCTTGTTCTGGTCTTTTCACCAACTGAACTGTAGAGCAAAATCGACATATCATAGGAGTTCAGTTTTGTTTTTGTTTTTTTAAATCCATATTAGGTCACTTGGCACTAAATTATATTTGATTTGAAACTGGTACTGAAAAGTCTTTCTTTTCGGAGATATTTGGCAAAAACGTTGTGCGCTCTGAGGTCAAATGGCCTCCCAATGCGCAAAAGGCCATCGGACCGACGTCGGCCCGATGACATTTTGCGCATTGAGCTATACCTCCACTTGACCCCATCTGTATAAAAGTATACTAATTGGGCCACTCAACCGCCCTCCCTTCCTGGCACAACCAGCAAGTGGTTCAGCGACGCTATTGTTACAAATATATTTAAAAAAAAAAAAAAAAATTAAAACACAAAAAACAAACAACGTTGCAAATTATCATTTGCAGTCTGCGAAAAAAATAGGCTAATATACTGACGATCAAAATATATATGACATCAATCGGAAACACTTCAGTCTTTCCGATGACTCTTGAAATGATGTCGCATTTCTTTTGCTGCTCAGTGTATTTCTTATGTTTGCATTGGCCACACGACGTGACATAATACTGATGGCGAGTTTTTGTCACAACTTGTTTGATGTCATCATCAATAATTGACATCCCCATCACCTCTGTTTAGGTATCCCGGATCTAGGGTCACATGCCTTCTATATGAATCGCACACGAACTAGATGTGGCAGGGCTGAACGGGGTGTCGCAACATATGCCACATTTCTCGACCATAACTCATTCGAGGCGAACAGCATCCGGATAAGCGGCTTAAAGTTGAGGTTTATGGTTAACTGCCTTCGAAATGTATCGGGTAACTGCCGAAAACCGATCGTTACTTGTTCTTGATGCGAACTAGTGACGGACTGCCGGTTTGAGACAATAGTTTGTAAACTAGTTCAGTCCAGTCTGGTTTTGTTTCGTTGCATTTGTGTTCATTTCGACAACCTCGTGTTTTCGGAAAATAATCAACACTAACTGTATCACACGATGTGCTTCTTGGTTCAGGTATACATGTTTAGTATAGCGTTGACTATTCGAGTCGAACATATTACGCCTACTTGTATACAAATATACACTAGTCTGAACGTGACACTAGTCGGGAACAGCTCAGTTTGATTAGGCACGATTGTACTTGTACACTTTGGTTTACATTTTGTGCTAGTCTCTGATTACGGTCCATTCGGCCTTCAGCTGTGAGTCAAAAGTCATAGGACCAGCACATATTTATGGCCATCTATGCTGGATACAAAGTACGGACGTTAAGAAAAGTATAATTCAACTAAATTCAACGTGCAAAGCTGCTACACTAAAACCGTCACAGAATTCACTACGTACGTGTGTCAATAGTTGTCTTTCCAGTGTCCACCGGAAGATGTCGCGCGCACAATAGTAATCCTCCATTGATCAAAACATACACAGTGAAACTGTCAAGGCACACACCACAAAAGGCACACACACACACACACACACACACACACACACACACACACACGTCTGATGTCCAAAGTCGGCGAGTGAACACGCGTGTCTTTTGGGCTTGACTGGAAAGACAGGGACCCACTGCACAAAAGGTCATCGAGCCGACTTCGGCCGTGCGTGGGCCAACGGCGGCCGACATCGGCCCTAAGGGCTTTGTGCACTGGGGTGCGCACGAGAAACTTCGTGTTGTACCAAAATGTGGGGCAAACCGTGCAATTGCTGCAGCAAGCTGCCTTTGTATTGAGTTGTGTAGTGTCTGAGTTCAGTGGCTGTCCGATTGACTTTTAAAAAAATTGTTTGGTGACTCCTTGGTCAGTCTTTTCTAGACCTCTTCAGAGTATGATCGGTTTGTATACAAATATGTTAATTTGTGAGCGCTGGTCTGTGAATTTACCGGAAAAAAACACAAATTATTAATAGTTCATCGGCCTTTTTCACGCCTAAAGCAAAACATGGCCTACATATTTTAAGCGTCTTAGCACGTATCGATCGAGTTGTGGGCGGTGGATCGACTTGGTAGCTCAAGAGCGGTGCATACGTAGTTAACCCATTTATCCCTGACGCACTACAGCAGGAGATGGGTCGACCATGATAATTAAAGGGTAGTGCCAGATTAGCTTGGCGCCTGTCGGGGCCAAGCTAATCTGGCACTTCCCTTTGAATTATTATGGTCGATCCATCTCCTGCAACTGAAGCATAGTCATTAGATGACGCCTCCAAAATTTGGGAAATACGGCCGTCGGGCTGAATGAGTTAATTCACAGTGATACTGTAGTTAGGCACTTCAATATTTTTTCTTTAAGATATCAAAGTCGATTTGTCTGTAAATTAAAAAAAAATAGTATAAAACAATAATAAAAGAAAATAAAAAATAGCATAATAAAGAACAGTAAAACACAATACAATGAAAAATGTAATACATAATAATAAAATAATGAACATGCAATATACAAGACATAACCCGTTATTATTATTATTATTATTATTATTATTATTATTATTATTATTAACCCGAATTAAATGAAATAAATTAATTATTGTTTCTTCAAATGATGCACTGCCCTTCAGCGCTCACGGTCGTGCAATCCGCGGATAACCATCTACAACTGACGCTGGAAGTTAAAGAGAGTTATAATACTCTTCCGTCTGCACGAGTCCCAGATACAAAATGTGCTCCGAAAACGATCATGAGAACTACACCATTCATGTGCTGGTTTTGCGTAAATCACAATCATAGCTCATGATCATTTGACTGACAGTAATCTGACATCATTAACAAGTAAAGCCGGGCACCCCGCATCAATAGCTGCGCGAAAGTGTCGTATAGCGTTGCCGCCGGCAACGCAATACGATGCTTTCGCAGCTATTGATGTGGGGCGCGTTGTATGCCTTAAAGATGTTTCTTTTCTCAAACGGATGAGAGCAACGTGGTTTAAGCCTACGAGTGACCGAGGCCATGTTATTATGACCCCATGTCTACGCACAGTGGTATAACCCGTGTCATAATTATGGTGTCTCGTGACCAGCTCGGTAAATATGACACTTGTTACTCGACTTGGTCGTAAATTTTTGGCCATTATTTATGATGATGCGCGATTGCAAGTTACAATGAAACGCATATATGTGCACGTGTTCTATCCAGATGGCCGGTACACATTTCTTTACAAAGTACAAACCATTTCATCTTTACATTTTAAAAGAAAACATGTTTATGAATGCCATGTACGAATTGTCTGTTTCCTTTCTCGTGTTGTCATTGGTTTTTCCAGTTATGTAATCTCACCCCAATTCGAATGGGTCGTTGACCTACCGAATAAAGTGTTCTGAGTTCTGAGTTCTGAGTTCTGAATGCCATGTACGAAAAAATCCTTATAAAAGTGTGTACTTTTGCATCAAAGCTATACAATTATGTTATTATTATGATAATGTCGAATCGGCTACTTCAATCACAGCAAACGTTTTTTTTTTTTTTTGTTGTTGTTGTTTTTTAAATTGAGATGAAGTGAAAAGGTCTCCACCAACACAATTCAGTCCAAACAATAATGCCTCACATCTCACACAAACACGTAAAATGTGTGCTGATCTGTGATTTTACAGCTGTGGCCTACAGCAGTAACGTCCAAAGTCGCAGACCAGCACATGCACTACATAATAATACAATAATTCTAATATATTCCAAGCATGTGATATTGTGTGTAATGCACTTATGATCATTTTTTTTAACCCTTTGGTTGTCGGTAGTGGTTTTTGTCGAGGTGATTCCTACCGGAATCACCTCGACAAAAACCGCTACCGACAGCCAAAGGGTTAAATTTTAGACGAAAATGTGCACAGATTTGATAGCCACACACCAATCGATATCCAATGTGCTTTGATGTAGGGTGTCTTCGCCAAAGACGCTACTCTGATGGTACTGTGACCCCCTCATTACAACGGCACGCTGAGCAAATTATATGCTATAACGTTCGTATATCAAACACCTTCGTCATGCAAGAGACATAGATCCTCATGAGCCCCCGCAGTTTGCGGGGGCTCATGAGGATCTATGCTTCTTGTGGAATCCATTTAAATCTTTATTCTTAAGACAGAATAGTATTTGAGCCTTTACGGATCCACGACGAATCGGTCATGTTTATTTATCAGTTGTGGACAAGGCAACGCAAAACTACACAACACATCTCGGTCGCCAACCAAACATTGCGGATCATTCGGCCTCAGCACAATTTACGTGCAAGACATTGCCAATCTTTAATCCAACAGAATGGGTAAGTAAAATGCATTTTTACGTATTACAACAGTTTTATAACAAATTATTATTTATTTATCTAAAGACAAAAATATGGCGGTTTTAAAAATATTTTTTTACAGTGTCACAGCAATGCAGTATGCCCTCACATACCTATTACACTTTTATTTAAAGAGAAAAAAAAAGTTTTAAATTATTGTATACGGTGTCACAACTATGCAATCTGCTCTCACATGGCTGAAATTGCTTCAAATCTGAGCCGTCGTGAGATGGCCTTTGTCGTCTGCTCGGCGTAAAGCCCAAATAACAAACTACAAATATGAGAATCGACATCTCTTGCGGATGAATCGTGCTACAAGACTGACTATTCTGTCAAAAACTTATATTTTCAGACTCGGAAGACGAAGCATCAAAATCAGGCCCGAGTACAAGCGAACACGAGGAGCAGCGCCCCTCATCCAACAAGAGTTCGGATCAAAAACCAGAAACGTCTGCCACAAAATCTGCAGCAGACGACAAGGCAGAAGTGTCCCACGGCAATGAAGAAGAGAAACAAGAGGACCAAACACATCGCAGAAACTCGAATGTTGGAGGGTCAGGGTCGGAGCCTGCAAACGAAGAAGACAACGCGGGTCCAGGTAATGAAGAAAGAACCGACCAAGAAAGAATTCACTCTGAACGACCAGATACAAAACAATTTCTCCCTTCACTGCACTCGATCCAACAGCAAGAGACATAGATCCTCATGAGCCCCCGATTTGCTGCGACCGATTTGTGTCCATGTTCCTTGGACGGTTGTAGCTTTTGGTGTCTAAACTGACAAAGATTTCAGAAGCAAACTATGAGTCCAGTGGCAGAGTGGAAGGGGTTAGACATTTGTGTAACAAAGAAGAGAAACACGCTTAGGAAGGAAAAGCACACAACACTTGAAACTGTTTAGTGCTTGCTCTTCCAAAGCGGGTGTGTTTTGTTTTGTTTTGTTGAACATTTCCATGCACATAGGCCTACATATTTTTGGTCCGGATTTCAGATAAAGAAGAACATGACGGAAGTGAGACACAAGACGCCGACGTTACAGCACACGATGCACAGACACACGACGACAAAGAGGAGATGCAGACAGAAAGACCACCTTCCGCTCAGAACGAAATGACCGAAGCGATGAGACCTGCGTCAGGTCAGAGTAAAGAAGATGAACAGCAAAGACCTACTTCCGGTCAGAACGAGGACACGCATGCGCAGAGACCAGCTTCCCAACAGAATGAAGACGGGTACGGGCAGAGGCCGGCTTCCGGAGGGCAGAATCAAACTTCAGTTTTGAGGTCTGAATCCAGAGAAGACGCAGTTTCTGTGACAGGGCCTGACGCAGAAGAGGGAGACGACTTCCTCGGGCAGAGTCCAGACAGAGATGACTGGGGGCAGACGTCTGACAAGGCAGAACAGAAGCAAGAAGATACGTCTATCACCGATGGTCAGGAGGAAGGTGAGTTGAACAGAGCTTTAAAGTCGCACTTCAATACGCCGACTGACATTGTTATTAATTTTTGTCTATATTCAGCTTACGTCCATTTGCTTCTTTATTTATTTCTTTGTTTGTTTCGTTTTATTCAGCGGAAAACTAAATTTATTTCCAATGTCATACCTTTGCCGTAGTCGTCTCTGTTTTGTTTTGTGAAAATATTCAGCAAGTTAACTCATTCAAGGAGCCCCCACCAATAGCTGCGAAAGTGTCGTATAGCGTTGCCGGCGGCAACGCTATACGACACTTTCGCAGCTATTGATACGGGGCGTCTTTGTTGAGTTAAAGTCTTAGTTCTTTGCCTCTTGCAGCTGACGACACGAAGCATCGAATACATATGCCAGATAATCACGATGAACCAAAGCCTTCACCTCCACCCTCTAACGACCAAGGCAGCTCTGATAAGCCCCCACAGCCGGCGATGGAAGATGAAAATGTCGCAACTGCTGAACCGACAGCGCAACAAGAAGAAACTGAAAATTCGACTTCTGTTGAGGCACAACCAGATAACCAAGCAACAGGATTTGGTCAAAAGCTGACAAAAGAAATTGAGCTAGCGTCGCATTTTCAGCCCAGTTCGTCGAATTCAAACCAGGCAGGTACAAACCCAAATTTGTCACAACCGGATAACAACGCGTTGACTTCCGGTGAAATTTCGGCGAAACCGGAGCCCACAACGTCAAGTTTTGATCAGCATTCAGCGAAACCGGTTGGTCCTGCACCTCCAGCTCCGGTGAGACGGGATGAGGCTTACTCGACCAGACACAATGGTGAGTCTCTGATGAGTTATTTATTACTGAAAAGCAGGCCAAAAATAGTAGGTTGTGCCACTTGAAAGCGAGTACTGTGCAAGCAGTATGCATGCTCTAGTGTCTAGATTGTTCACTACTCCGTTCTCCTTACTTGGAGTCATACTGTTAACCTCACTCCATTCACTGCCAAGACTAAAATTTTAACTCCACCAAACTGCAAGCAACTGCAAGATGTATAGATTCGCATGAGGGCTGACAACACTCCAGACATCTCCAAAAGGCATAGATCCTCATGAGCCCTCTGGGCTCATGAGGATCTATGTCTCTTGGAGATGTTTGGGGGTGTTTCCATACTTATGGTAGGAGTTGGTTATCCGCCGTGATTTCGCTCTCGTTCGTTGTTGCGAGTCGTTCGTTGCAAACAAAACCTCACTATTGCCTAAGGAGTACGACCTGATGTTGAAGCAGGCCACAGTGGACCTCGACGATGACGACGCAGTGTACATCAGGTATCGTCTCGATGGCAGCCTGTTCAACCTCAGACGACTGCAGGCCCACACGAAAACCCTAGACCAACTGATTCGTGAGCTGCTCTTTGCTGATGACGCTGCCCTCTTTGCACACACAGAGAGAGCCTTGCAGCGCATTACGTCCTGCTTCGCAGATGCCGCCCAGCTCTTTGGACTTGAGGTCAGTCTGAAAAAGACAGAAGTCCTTCATCAGCCGGCACCCAAGGAAGAGCATCGCCCTCCCCACATCACCATCGGCGAGTCCAAACTGAAGTCTGTACACCAGTTTACCTACCTTGGCTGCATCATCACGTCAGACGCCAAGCTGGACAAGGAGCTGGACAACAGGCTGGCAAAAGCGAACAGTGCTTTCGGGCGACTATTCAAGCGGGTGTGGCACAATCAACAGCTAAAAAAGGCACCAAGATCAGCGTGTACAGAGCTGTCGTCCTCACCACCCTGCTGTACGGTTCCGAGTCCTGGGCCCTCTACCGCAGCCAACTACGACTCCTCGAACGCTTTCACCAGCGCTGCCTGCGTACCATCCTCAGCATTCACTGGAGTGACTATGTCACCAACGTCGAGGTCCTTGAACAGGCGGAAACTGTGAGCATCGAGGCTTTGCTGCTGCGGACACAGCTTCGCTGGGCGGGGCACGTCTCCAGGATGGAGGATCATCGCCTACCCAAGATCACTCTGTTCGGCGAGCTCGCCACTGGACACCGAGACAGAGGGGCACCAAAGAAGAGATACAAAGACGGTCTCAAGAAGCCACTTAGTGCCTGCCAAATCGACCACCGCCAGTGGTCTTCGCTTGCTGCGACCGTGACACGTGGCGCTCCACCATTCACAAGGCAGCCGTCTCCTTTGAGGACTCTCGCAGAGCTGACCTTAAGGACAAGCGGCTCAGAAGAAAAAACAGAGTTGTCGTAACTCAAAATCCTGACCAGACCTTCCCCTGCAGCCACTGCGGTCGAACCTGCCTGTTCGCGAAGTCAAGCCAAGAGAGACGACCTGAACACCGATCAGTTAAGGTGAATTACAACTGTGTCACTTTCAACGGACAAGCTGGGGTACAAATCTATCTTTTAACCATCTCTTCTCTTCCAAATTTGTATTGCTTCGTTTTTGCGTGTTTATTCTTTATGACTACAGTTCTGCTGTCTTGTTTTGCCATGTCACGTCATACATTGCATTCCCTGTATCCATAACACAGCCATGCCCCCAGCAACAAAGCAGCAGTTAGCTCCACCCCGTGAGCAAGGAAGAGCGAACGGAAACACCAGCGCAGCGAAAGGTAATAATAATAATAATAATAATAATAATAATAATAATAATAAAAACACTAGTACTGATTGAAGTGCGCCGAATATGCCCAGAAAAATGAACTCGAAATGACCCCAACGCTTCATTTTCGGAGAAGATGAACGCGTCAGTGAAAATGCCTAATTTATTTCTCTTCGCCGCAGCGACTCTGGTTTATATACGGCGAAAAAGGTAGGGCTGGATCCGTTGAAAGTTTAGTATATAGTATAAGGTGACCACTTTAACCCTTTGGCTGTCGGTTGTGCTTTTTGTCGCAATGATTACTGTAGGAATCGTCGCGACAAAAAGCTCTACCGACAACCAAAGAGGCTACGATGCTATTTCACAGATACATGTATCGGCTACATTTCACTCATTCTGCCCCAAAATGCTATTATAAGATAATAATGACTAGACCATGACAGTTTAACTCATTCGAGACGTGCCGCCTCCGGATACGCGGCATAAGCCGCGTGTCCGGAGGCGGCACGTCTCGAATGAGTTAAGAGAACTGGCCAGCTTGGCTCCTCTAGTAGGTGCCTCTTCTGTCTGTCTCCTGTTCTGTAATCTATAGATTTCGGAGAACAAGTCCCAGATTAGTGAATTTTGACCCGCATATTAAACGGGAAGTGAGAGGGGATTAAGTATTATGTTATAGTTATTTAACCCATATCATACTGAGGTTAAAAGCTTTAAATTTGTAGACTGCCATATGCAAGCTACATTATAGTACTTAAGGATATAGACCAAAGGCTTTAGTTCAAGGGTAGTGCCAGAATAGCTTGGCGCCTCTAGGCGCCAAGCTATTCTGGCACTAACCTTGAACTATTTTAGTCAAACTTATTTCACACAATGGTGTATTCCGAATGATAAGGCTTAACGAAGAAAACGCATTAAAAGTCTGAATACAATATACCGCCGACAGATGGCCTTCGTCGCCTGCTCGGTGTTAAACCCAATAACCAACCAACCAACCTGAATATAATATTTGCTTTCAGTTATGTAGGTAGAGAACACACTTGGATGAAAGTTGTCTTTAAGCTGTGTACATGGTACCCGGATTGTTGTTGTTGTCTTTTATGTTTAATCTGAAATATAGTTTTCTGTCTTTCAGCCAGCAGTTCAGCAAAGCAGAAAAAGCAAGGGACGTTGAAACTCTCAGGTATACAGTGTTCTGTATTATGTAATATTAGGTCGTTAATTCGCATGATCGTATATCTACATAATACTCTAGCACTTTCGTACAAACGTACACGAGTATGTCCTGCTGATGTCGAACTACATAAGACAGCGATATAAATGTTTACAGTTCACACAATGCATACATTTGTCTGCTGATTGATAAAAAAAACAATAAATAGAAGTCAATAACGGAAGATCACTGCTGACTACAAACAACATATCGGTAAATGTGTACTCACCTTTGATTTGGAATCCTACGGCTCCAGGCCGTAAAGGCCAAAGTCACTGTTCTGCAAACAAATTGCCACTTTAATTGCCCCTAGCGGGATGAATAAAGTTTATTGAATTGAACTGAATTGAAAAAAAAAAACACATCTTATTTTGTAGCTGTATGTATACTGACGAGAAAAAGAAATGCGATATTTTTGGACTCATCGGAAAGACTTTAGTGTTTCCGATGAGTCCAAAAATGACGCATTTCTTTTGCTCATCAGAATACTTTTCGGCTTAAACTATAACAGGCCGACTCATCACTCATTATGGTGTTTGAAAGCCGAATGTGCTAAAGCTTTACTGCGATAGGAGTTTTAACCACAACATATGTCTGTTGGACAGACAAGAAAAAATTCAAGTTTGTACTCGTGGGGGACGGAGGGGTGGGGAAAACAGCCATGCTGCAAGTTTACATCACTGGCAAGTTTCCAAAGAAATACACACGTACGGTAAGTAGATTGAGTAACTGGCTTTGTCAATGACTAAGATATTGAATGAATAAATGAATCAATCAATCAACCAATCAACCAATCAATCAATCAATCAATCAATCAACCAATCAATCAACCAATCAATCACGAACAAATGAATGAATGAATGAATGAATCAATCAATCAGTCAATCACGAACAAACGAATCATGAATAAATTGTTGCCTTGCCAAAACGCAAAGCTAAATCTTGGCACTACTGTTGAACTTTCTTGATCCTTCCATATCCGTTGTGGTGTCTTAAAAGTGGATTTAGTGTTAACCCTCTTCACTGCTAGTGGCCGCAGATTGTGTCTCTGAAATCTTTGTGAATTCAACGCCAAATAGTCCCAGGCGTCCAAGGAACGTGGATCCAAATTGGCGTCAGCAAGAGGCCTAGATCCCCATGAACCCCCGCATTCGCGGGGGCTCATGAGGATCTATGCCTCTTGAAGATGGGTGGTGTTCAGTATTTCTCAGCAGTGAAGAGTCTACCAAAAGTCATGGAGAGTCCACGCAACAGCATTGATATCATATTCAGTTTTTCTTGGCAGTTGAAGGGTAAATTAAAAAAAAAAAAAAAAAAAATTAAAAAAAAAAACACGGATCTTTTTCTTCAGGTGGAATTCGGCGACTACAAAATGCAGATTGACGTGGAAGGGCAGCCTGCCACACTGGAATTATGGGATACCGCCGGAAATGAGGAGTATGACGGGTTACGGCCCCTGGCGTACGCTGATTCCGACATGGTCCTCATCTGCTACTCCGTCGTCGACTACAACTCTTTTGAAAACGTCACGAAAAGGGTAAGGATGATGACGTTGATAGTGACGGAAGATTAAAAAAAAGGATAAATATGAATGATAAAGTCCCTCGCAAGCCCTCAAACAGCGCCTATCTAGTTTTTAATTAGATAATTCAAGGTAGTGCCAGATTAGCTTGGCGCCTGACGGCGCCAGGCTAATCTGGCACTATCTTGAATTATCATGGTCGATCCACCAGCTGTAGTGCGTCGGGTCTAAATGAGTTACGCTGGCAGTCACCTTTTTGTGTGGGTTACTTGCATGTCAGTCATGTTGTGGCTGAATTACTCTCGTTTTCAGTGGATGCCGGAAAAGCACGATCAGATTGCAGATGCGCCCATTTTATTGATCGGGACCAAGACTGACCTGCGCACGAACCCCGAGACCTTGCAAAAGTTGGCGCAGGTCAAAAAGCGCCCAGTCACAGTAGACCAGGGGGTGCAGCTGGCCCAGTATATCAGAGCAGTGGAATATGTCGAGTGTTCTTCTCTCACACAGGTAAAAATTTAGTAAAAAGTGTGTTGGTCTGCGATTTTGGACCTTACGGCCCCAAATTGTTTTTATTTTGTACACACCATTTGGCTTTTATCCTTTAACTTCGTTCCGCTGTTTAATGGTTTTTAAGAACAGATAGGCAAGCAGTCCCACGCGTTTATTACTTCGATAAAGTGTTATCAACTTACTCATTTACCGACATGTACTGGTGTAGGTGAATTCTACCACCACCCCTTTTCTGTACCCTCCCCTCTCCCCCCCCCCTCCCCCCGACCCCCCCCCCCTCTCCCTTTTTTTTTTAAAGAAAAAGAAACAAAACATGACAACAACAACAAAAAGACAACAACAACTCTGTCTACCTAGAGAAAAGGGGGTCGCCTCATTGAAGCGTAACAAAATCTGCATACGCCTCGTCCTTTGTTTCTTTTGTGGGCAGATCGGAAGGACAGGTCATGACTTTTTTACCTGTGCGCTCTAAATCCTCTGAAATCATGATGTGACTGCCCTCTGTTGAAGCAGAAAAAAGAGCGAGAAAAAGAAGGCATTGCTCTGTCCATTTCAGGGGCGGATCTGGGGGTGGGGGGTGGGGGGGGGTACAGGGGTTCCAGACCTGCACAGATTTACGCAAGGGTCGGTGTACCGGCCTTCGGTTTAGCCGCAGAGCAGCGGCGCTGTACTTTCGCGCTGACGGCTAGGATTCATATGACTCATCGGTTTGGGTAGTTCGGGTTTAACATCCACGGCACCGAAGTGATAATCAGTGGACGGCCCTGACGGGCGGGTTATGGGGGACAGGGAAATCTATTACCTATGGAGTACGGCCTGAACACTGATCAACTCAGGCGCACTCTAACTGTGCCACTTTGATTTACCAGGACCTTTCAACGGACATGATATTGAACAAGCCCGTCTTTTCCCCCTGGATTGCGAGTCCAGCTACCGGGGCAGGGAGGGGGTTTCGAAACCACGACCCGGCGATTCCCTTTGCTCTCCTGCTCCAACGCTTAACCGCCTGAGCTATTTCGGACTCCGGCTATGGTGACTCATCGGGACTGCTCGCGCGTTTATATATGCCGGCCGACGGTTTAACCCTTTGCGTGTCGGTAGCGATTTTTGTCGCGATGATTCCCACAGGAATCATCGCGATAAAAACCGTACCGACACGCGAAGGGTTAAACACTCACACAAATTTTCTCGTCTATTTTCACAGGATGGTTTGGAGCACGTGTTTGATATTGCGACGACGACAATTCTAGAGCCACCGAAGAAAAAGTCTTCGACTTGCGGTCTTCTGTGATACGCGCGTCCCAGCGTGAATCATGTGTGTGCAGGTTTGTGCTTTTAGACAATACGGCCCAGGGCCGTAAGGTCCAAAATCACAAACCAGCACACAAATGGTGCATAGCTAGTGACACTGTCAAACTTAGAAACACGTGTGTATGCATATGTACCCATCAGTAAAGAAATCAACACGGGTTCATTTAAATTATTTTTTTTTTCTTTTCTATTGTTTTGGACTATTTTGGATTAGTTACATAAAGCCTGAAACGAGTTTCGGAACTTCTTTCGTTCGTATTATATGGTAATGTAATACAATGCTGGCGATATTACTTTGCTTGTAAGCTATACATGTTTAGCATTTAACTCATTCAGCCCGATGGTCGTATTTTCCCAAATTTTAGAGGTGTCATCTAATGACTATGCACCAGTTGCAGGAGATGGATCGACCATGATAATTCAAGGGCAGTTCCAGATTAGCTTGGCGCCTGTCGGCGCCAAGCTAATAATAATGCATAGCATTTATATGGCGCATTTCTCATATTTATAATATAACTCAATGCGCAGAATGTAGCCGCGAACTGAACCCAACAAGCACGCTCACGTGGATCACACGCATTCACTCACACACTGTACGTAAACACAGAACATTCACGTGGTGCTAAGGGCAAGCTCAAGCGAGCTACACGGTATTTGGAAATCGTTTTGTATTTGAAATTTTATTAAGTTGGCTGAAACTGATACCAAAGTGGAGGGGGAGGAAGAGCCGGAGTACCCGGAGAAAGAACCCCCGACGGTCCGCCCGAATTAACGGTGACACTTACTAGAGGAACCCGGAATCCGACGCCGGAACCCGGAATCGAACCTCGCACCTTTAGCATTGGTGGCAGGCGCCTTAACCACTGCGCCACGGACCGCCCCGCCGCCTAATCTGGCACTACCCTTAAATTATCATGGTCGACTCATCCCTTGCTGTAGTGCGTCAGGGCTGAATGGGTTAATATTCAGTTTCGAAGAATTATGGGATCATCTCAGTTAACAGCACGCTGAATAACACAGAGAAACCACCAATATTTTACTTCAAATCAAAGCTGTGTACATACAGTGTGGTTAATGCTGATTTCGTTATATTTGTTCTTTCCAGGGATGTTTCATTAAAGGTACTGTATCTTTTGTAATTGTGACTGATCTGTAACAAATTTAATTCGCGATCGTCCTCAAGTTACTTCATAGCCAATCGTCCACACGCTTGCTCACAGGTGTAACGTACGACCATATCATTGGTCTACAGAACTGTACACAGAAGTAACAAAGCATCCCACTGGTCCATACAATTAACCCTTTTCATCCTGATGCACTGCTGCTTGAAATTAATTAAATTATGATAGTTCAAGGGTGGTGCCAGAATAGCTTGGTGCCTGAGGCGCCAAGCTGTTCTGGCACTACCCTTGAACTAAACGAGTTGACCTATCTCCTAATCTGTAATGTAGGTTTCGTAGGACGAAAAGAAAATTTAAAAAAAATTAACATTACGATGTAATGGGTTAACGACGAATGTAACTTAGTACTTAACTGGCCTAGGTAACAGTACATACAATCCGTCTGTTTCTTCCGGGCGGCTTCCGGCTGCGGTGAATATCTCTGACTGCAATCGCGACGGCTTCTTCAAATACGTTCTTCACTCCGTCCTGCACACAAATTAGAAATGAATATAGGCAGAAAAGTGCACAGAAACTGTATCAAAATTACCACGTTACCCTTTACATCATGCACACCGTCAAGGTCTTGTTTTTTTTTTTTACCCGATCGGATAAAAAGAAAAGTAAAGAATGCTAACAAAGCTATTCCAGCTAAATGAGTGGGTGGGTAGATGGACGGATGGATGCATGCATGCATGCATGCGATGGATGGGTGCATGGATGGTTGGATAGATGGATGGACGGATGGTTAGAGAGATAGACGAATGACTGGGTGGACAGGTGAATGGACACCACCAACATGCTCGACTGCTGTCCACAACTAACCATTTGACAATTGACCCCTTCACCGCCGAGAAAAACTGAACGCGACCTAAATGCAAGAGTCATAGATCCTCATGAGCCCCCGCGACTGCGGGGGCTCATTAGGATCTATGCCTCTTGCTGAGAACACTTTGCGTGCATGCTTTTTAGACAGTTGTGGCTTTTGGTCGTTCAGTGAACACAGAGTTCAGAAACTAAATGTACGTACGCTAGCAGGGAAGGGGTTAACACATAGAGAATTAAGGTCTACATTTCAAAACTGATCTGTCCGATGGAGACTGCGTACCAGACCAGGAGGACGATCAGTCACGAGTGTCCAAGAGTAGTTACAGAATAGCTTGGCACTTTAAGGCTCCAAGATATTCTGGCACCATCCTTGAACTATCTCGGTCGTTCTGCCCCCTGCTGTAGTGTACCAGGACTAAATGGGTTAACAAGTAAGTACAGCACACTTGCCTGAGTACGCGCAGAGCATTCTACATACATCGCGGCTCTCACTTCCTGCGCAAGTTTCCTCCCCTTTTCCGGAGTGAGCGTCCTTTCTTCAGGGACTTTGGCCTCTTCCTCGGTCACTGTCATGGCGTCATGTCGAAGGTCCGTTTCTGTGCCGACCAGCAGAAATGGTGTGTCCGGGCAGTGCTGTCTCAGCTCTGGTATCCACTGGAGAAAAATTGGAAGCATTGAGAAGCTCTAATGACATCAATTACGTAACCCTAGGTAGTAACGAATCAGTCCTTTGAACAATATTATTTGTGGTCTGGTCGGTATAATTACAACCGTCAAATCCCAAATCACAGCCCGTCACATGTGCACACTACTAAATACAAGAAAATTTAAACTTTTTCATAGAAAACACTTTTGTTCTATTAAGGTGCGCTTTAACTTAACCCGTTCATTGCCATGAAAAGTTGACCACCACCCAACTGCAAGAGGTATAGATCGGCCTCATGCGCCCCCGCAGTTGCGGGGGCACATGAGGATCTATGCTTCTTCCTGACAGCACTTTGAATCCATGTTCCTGGGACGTCTAGAGTTTTTTGGTGTTGAATCAGTCACGAAGAACGCTGATAGACAGTCTGAGTGCGTCAGCTAACACTGATCAGTTGAACGAGTTAAACCTTTGAAATGCTAACGCATAAATGTCTTTCATGTTCTCTTCTTGTTGAAGCCAATATCTATTTGATGAATACAGAAAACAAACATAACCCAAAAATGATACTAAGCTAACAGAAAGATACCATTTCTTTGATGATCTCCAAAGGCGGAGGGGAGACAACCGAAAAACAAACGAGGAAAGCGTTGGTTTCTGGGTAGACCAGGGGGCGCAACCTGTCGTACAATGTAGGTTCTGTGCCCCTGTCAGGTCTCATCATCCCGGTGTTCCAGAGCTTGACCTCAACAGGTTCTCCGTCGTGTATGACAGTGATTGTGTAGTCATTATATCTCTACAAAAATAACAATAAAGTTAAGACAAGAAAATCCTGAAGATAGTCAGCATATGCGTGCTGGTCTGTGATTTTGGACCTTACGGCCTACGCCGTAAGGTCCAAAATCACAGACTAGCACAGAATCGTTATAGTCTTAAAACATATATTCTATCTCATGAAAATAACACAGCCGGTTTGAACTCAAACACAAACACTCGAACACATTTACCTAACAATGACTTTCTGGACTTCTGGGGTACATCTATATAGGGATAGCAGATCACAGTATTGTTTCGAGCAAAATTGTATTTATAGGCCTCTGGAGCTTACGAATAACATTAAATACGTTTATGTATGCACACAACGATAATTTGTCTTCAACAAATGTATTTGGGCTTGGATTATTGTTAGTAGCGCTTATGTCTGTTGCCCATACTGGACGTGCCACTAAGCCGAACACATCAAGCCCTTAGGTCATAATTCATAACTTTCAAAGTTGTTCTATGAAGACTGACATTACAGTTCAGAAGACAGATCGACAATGATATACCTCAAGAGTAGTGCCACGCTAGCTTGGCGTCTCTATGCGCCAAATTCTTTTACCACAGCCCTTACGGTCATGGTCGATCTATGGTACTGCGATTAGTATTAACTCATTTTGCCCCAGGACCGCAATCCCCAAAATTTGAAGTTGCCATAAAAGGACTATATTACAATTTTAGAGACAGATCGAGCATGACAGTTCAAGGGTGATGCCAGAATAGCTTGGCGCCTTTGGGCGCCAAGCTATTCTGGCACCACCCTTGAACTATCATGCTGGATCCATGTCTTGTTGTGGTGTGTTGGGGCCGAATGAGTTAACAAGGCTTTGATCGTTTGCTTATAGCTATGGCTGTACATTGCAAAAGGACGATGACGATTCTTTTAAAATAAATAAACATTTTGAAAAATCCTCACCGCTGGCTTGTATACGTAGTCGTCAGGGTGTCTGCCAGACGCAAAAGTGTGAAGCAGTTCAAACTTACATGAAGCTTCGTCTCCGACGACAACCACCTTTATTTTCATCCTGGCTCTACCAACCATTCACTACAAAAGGCCTTGAACAGCTAAATAGATGTATAAGTGCGCTGAACTGTGGTACTAACGCCTAACTTCTAAATACATCATGATCGTAATATTATCATGTGTAATCGTGGGTCCGAAGATGTTTTGCTACTCAGGATATCATTGCCTGACGCACTCACATTTTGTACACGACTTTGCCATCCTGTTTACTTCTCCGTGTGGTGTGTACCTTAAAATAGCAGTCCGAACTAGACCATGTCATGAGAAACGGAAGTACAGTAAGTGGAGAGATAGCTCGAGGTACTGCCTGATTAGCTTGGCGCCTCTTCATGCTATCATGGTCGACCACTTTCTTGTACTATAATGTTCTGCTTGCAGACGAGATTTTACTCTCGGCACTAGGATTGAAAAAGTATGACTGTTCAGCGGCTGTTGACGTCAAAAGGATTGTTAGCTATTAGCTGAAGCGAATAGCTAACAAGTTCCTTTCGATGTCAGCTTGAAGTCATGCAACGTAACAGACACGAGAAGAAATGAAGTTCAGTCTAATGACTTTATTCCCGTTTAAAGAGAGAAAAGGACTGGAAACTAATGTGTCAAAAAGCTGTGTCGCAATATATCCCGCAGAGCAAATTCTGCGCATGGCTTAAAGGCAAAAAGGAGTTCTAAAGACTTTTTATTAAAAAAAAATATAAAAAAACAATGGTTTAAAAATGAGCATATTTACAGACAGCTCGTACAAAATATTCATGAATGGAAACTACGAAAAGCAACTATGACAAAATCCTAAAATTGTAAATTGAAACAAATACGTGTGTATACGGATTAGTGCGAGGGACTCTCAAATATGATTTAACTCATTCTACCCCAACACCGAAATCCCCAAATTTTGCCGTTGTTCTCTGAAGACTGCATTGCAGTGCAGGACACAGATCGACCATGATAGTTCAAGGGTGATGCCAGAATAGCTTGGCGCCTATTCTGGCATCAACCTTGAACTATCATGGTCGATCCTTATCTTGGTGCGTCTGGGATAGAATGATTTAAGGAAACAGCACAAGTCGCTAGTATCGAACCGGCTTCGACAGTCTCTCATGCTGCCCGAGCCCTGTGGAGAAAAAACAACAACAACAACAAAACTACCATAGATAATCTTATGACGCCCAGCAAGTTTTCGGAGCTTTTAAAATTCTTCAGCCTGGCAGCGATCGGCACCAAGTGCAGCCTCAGAGTGAGAAAGCTTGATCGCACGCTGTGTCGTGAATCGCACGCCCTGTTCTCAGAGTCCATAGTCCCACTGAAGGCCGTGTCAACTTAGTGCCTATTCTCACCTAATTCTGATTTAGCAGGTCCGGATCCAGAGGGAGGAGGTGCTTTGGTACTACAGCACCCCCACCCCCCTTTCCCTCGGCGTAAAAAAAAATAATTCACCGCCAGTCCACAACATGGTCCGAGAAGGAAGGGGGGGGGGGGGGTGCTTTAATGTTATTGCAGCACCCCATAGAACAGTTTCGATTGTGGTGTTTTGATATATACTAGACCCTGGAAATAGAAAAAAAAAGTTGAGCACCCCCCCCCCCTCTCCCACACACACACACACACACACCCTTGAAAACTGATTGATCCGGCCCTGTTTAGGAATAACCATTGCAGAGTTATAACTCCCTTGAGCACGCTGCCACCGATACTGTTAATAATACCGTTGGCTGCATGCACAAAGGCCCCTCAAGTTCCCTGCCACTGTACGTATATTGTATTTCTGAAATCTTTGTTGATTCAACGACCAAAAAGTCACAACCTTCCGAGTAGCATGGATATAAATTGGTCTCAACAAGAGACATAGATCCTCATGATCCCCCGCAAATGCGGAGGCTCATGAGGATCTATGTTTCTTGCAGTTGGATTATGTTCACGGCTTTTTCTCGACAGTCAAGGGGTTAATCTTCATCAATTCTGAAGTCGCCGTCGCTGTTCTTGTGATTAGTCGTTAAAGCTTGAAGGTGAGATTCTCTGGAGGCTAAACTCAACCTGGGTCACGGTCAACAATCCAGAAGTTGAAGGCCACTGCGTGATTTGGCCAAAGGGACTGAACTTGCCACATGTAGCGTTGTACCATCCGGGTAGTCCTCCGTTGTTTGCAGCACACCCGTTACTATCACGATCCGAGGTACAAAATTTGAGTGGAGGTGTTGGCATGCCATTTGAGGCCACCGGGGTAAACATTCCTAGTGTACCGGTGTTTGAGAACTGTCCGTAAGACATAGAGAAGAAGTTGGCTTCGTTACTGACAGTGAAGTTTTCATAAGACAAATAGTACGAGGATGGAAAAAACATTGATGAGCTGGTCGACACAAGTGTCACCTTCAGTCTGTACGTTGCTTGCTTCGTCAGGTAGTGCATCGCCTCCAGACTTATGACGTAATTCGATGACGTCACGCTTCCGAAGCCTTGTTTGGCGTCCGACCAGTTGAGATGGTAGATTGTTTGCGGATTGGCTCGTTTCAAAATGGACGTGTCTTGCCAACTGCACTGCACCTGTTCATAAAGTGTCAGTGATAAACGACATCAGCAGCAACAATGAGGACAGTGGCGGAGGTGGTGGTATTGATGACGTCGATGATGATGGTGATGATCAAAGTGATGATCAAGGGGATGATGGTGAAGCTGATGATGAATATAAATGTACAACGAAGAACACTCTGGTCGCTTTGTTAACAGGTCCAACAGACTGTTCCTCTGCGTACACAATTTCTCTACATTTCTTGCTATTGTGTGCATCATCTATTTGTCAGTTTCTTATGTAATGAACTTTTGGGTGACAGATTATCGTAAGTAAACAGGTAAACATGGCACCTACCTGGTACGTCTGCGGGGCCGTCATTGGTTGGGCAGTGTACTCGCCGCTGTTTGGAAAGGTTAATTCCGCGCAGTCTAAATGAAAAAGAAAAAAAAAGAAACAAAATGAACTCATTAACCCCTTCCCTGCCACTGTAGTACACTGTACGTACATTTATGTTTCTGAAATCGTGTTTTATTCAATGACCAAAAGAACATCGTCCAAGAAACATGGTTACAAACTGGTCTCAGCAAGAGGCATAGATCCTCATGAGCCCCCGCAGTCGCGGGGGCTCATGAGATCTATGTCTCTTGCTGTTGGATCATATCTACTTTTTTCTCGGCAGGGACGGGGTTAATACTTAATGACTTTCGCAACGTTGAGCTAAGTCTATATAGACGACACCACCTGTGGGAGATGGATCGGACATAACAGTTTAAGGGTAGAGTGAGGTTAAATTCACTACTTCACAGTCGCCGGATGAAACTGGCACTATTCTTAAACCTCACTGGCTGATCCATCTTCCATTTATTTTGGGTGCGACTGAGAAGAGGCGTTAACAGGCCTAAATAAATGATTCATTGACCCCTATCAAAATGTAGAGCACAAAGACTAACAACAGGTCAGCATGCGCATTACGTACCCCAGCGTACCGCGGTATCGGATATAACGTGCACGTGGCTCCCACAGGGATGCCCGGTCAGCAAAACGTCCTCGAGCCGACGTCAGCCTTAGCTGGCCCGCGCACATTCGTGCACTGGCCAGCTAATGCTGATGTCGGCTCGATGACTTTTAAAAAAAAATTATTTATTTATTTTTTAAATATTTAAAAAAAATTATATTTTATTCTTTTTTAAAAATTTATTTATTTATTTATTTATTTTTTATTTTTATTTTTATTTATTTATTTTTATTTTATTTTTATTTATTTTATTTTATTTTATTTATTTATTTATTTATTTATTTATTTATTTATTTATTTTTTTTTTTTAATTTTTTTTTTTTGGGGGGGGGCACGATCACGATTGCTCCCAGGTACCAAAATATACCGAGGCTGGTCTGCGCATGCATACGTTCTTTCGTCAAAACAGCATTCCTTTGTAATAGCATGTCAAATTTGTGTGCTTAAGCCCTTTTGATAGGATAAGCATTTCCCAGGTGGACTAAAAAGTATTATTTTAAGGTATAACGCATTTTTTGTTGTGCGGGTTGTGCCCTTACTGCACGGAGTCGTTATGCTCAAAATCATAGAGCAACAATCATACATAAAGTGATGTCACAATAAACAAACGCTAACCTCTGATGAGTCGACTGCAGCTAGGTCCACAATAGGAGGCCGGACACTGGCAATAATTTACAAACCACATGACTATCAAAGTTCCGCCATTTTCACACACGCGATTATTGGGTGAAGTTTGATTGGACGACCCACTGTTAAATGACGTTTGATTGGACGAACCACTGCTAGATGACGTTTGATTGGACGAGCCGCTGTTTGATGACGTTTGATTGGACGAACCGCTGCTAGATGACGTTTGATTGGACGAGCCGCTGTTTGATGGCGTTTGATTGTTTGAGCCAGCATTGGACGCTTGTGACCCAGTAAAGGGCTCAGCAGTTGGTGGTGCGCTGCTGATCGCTGCTGTTTGACTGGACGTCGTTTGACTGGACACTTGTTGACCAAGGGTCGTCTGAGGATCAGACTGCTGACACACTGTAGTTTTCGCCTGTGTGTACACAGTGGACTGATCCAGTGAATCTGGAACCGCGGGGGGGTGGGTCCGCCGAAGTTTCAGGAGCGTTCCCTGTCGTCGTTTCTTTAAACGCTTTCTTTTGGAAACATGAAACAAAGAAAAAATATATTACTTCCACTGAGCCTCCATCCTCCTCCTTTCATTAACCCTTTGGATGAGAATGACGATACCGTTAGGCGAAAAGACGCGTGTTTACGTATTTATGCGTCTTTTCCACCGAACGATATCGTCAATAGTTTTCTTTGACAGCCGGAATTCAAAGCCAATTTCTTTATGTTGGTATGGGGGCACTGTACACAAGACTTTCAATGTTATGGGAGGGAGTTACGGAAAAAAGACAAACGCCAAATGTTCAGACTGATATATTTTATCGCCTCAAATATAAGTTAAAAGACCGGGCCGGTGC
Source organism: Semisulcospira habei (assembly GCA_036245525.1). NCBI lineage: Eukaryota > Metazoa > Mollusca > Gastropoda > Semisulcospiridae > Semisulcospira > Semisulcospira habei. Next base: position 221,318,015 of record BTPG01000001.1, on the reverse strand, counting down.
CCGGTCTTTTAACTAATGTTTGAGGGGATACAAGTTTGAACAAATTTTGACTGAACGCAGGTTCAAAATCGCGATCTTTCGGACGTGCGTTCTACTTTCTACCACCTGAGCTCCCAAAGTCCCCGACATGAATTAAGAGACACATTACAATGTACGTAATGAGCCGTCATGGCTGATTTATCTTCCGAGTCTCCTATGAATGCATAGTAAATATTATGACCTATGTGCTAGTCTGTGATTTTGGACTTACTACTCTAGCGCCGCAAGGCCTAGTCATATACCAGCACACAAACACTATAAATAACTTCACTGCTCAGAAACATTTTAACAGGATCCACTGCAAGAGACACAGATACTCGTGAACCTCCGCGATTGCGGGTGCTAATGGGGAGCTATGCCTTTTAGTCCATGTTCCTTGGACATGGTATGTGACTGTCTCACGTATGTCACAGTGGCTGTCTGGCGTATGTGGCTGTCTGGCGTATGTGGCAGTCTGGCGTCAAACTGACAAAGATTGCGTATATACAATCTGCGTCCACTGGCAGTGAAGGGGTCTCTGATTTGTTTAATTTGTGTGTGAGTGTGTGTGGGGACGGTCCTTTATTTATTTATATATAAAAATATATTTATAAAATTGTTTATATATGTATGTGCACACACACACACACACACACACACACACACACACACACACACACACACACACACACACACACACACACATTGTTGTTATTTACGTGCTGACAACTTTGGTTTTTCACGTAAGCCTATGACGGTGGATACCTTTTGCATGAAGAAACATGAAGACGTCGTCCCTGCAACCAAACCTGCACATCCTCCAGCATTATAGTCGCTCAGCATCGTGCAATTCACTCCCTCGGAGGGGCCCTTTCCCGGACATACGTCCACCCCCATACATCCAGCAGTCAGCGAACATTTTGCTGCGCAAGCAAGGGCTGATCTTGCAGAGATTGTGTCCAGTTTTTTACCTTCGTTTTCAAATCCGAGATGGCAGCGGCGATAAATGTCCTCTTTTAAACCACTTGATTCGCGGACACACGTCAGCAGTACCAACAGTAAGACATTCGAATCCATTTTCAGTGAACGCAACTGCAATGGAAATCCTTTTTTTTTAATCACTTAAGCGTAAGAATCACGCGCCTATAGAAGCGATATTTTACAACTGCAGACTCTTAACATAAAACTTAGCCGGATAATTATGTTATCAAATCATTCAACAGAAAAAGCATGCAGTTGAAAGCCAGGACAAAGAAAAAAAACACGACAAAGTGAAAAGATAACTCTACAAAGTTAAAAGAAAACTCTACAAAGTTAAAAGAAAAAATATTTTAAATGCCCCAAACAAACAAACAAACAAACAAACAACGCCATAACCAGACACATGGTAAAATGGACATGCATAATCCACTCTTCTTAAACACGGCTCGTCTTACCTGACAAAAAGCTGTCCTCTAGCAAGACATAAACTTTTCAATGAGCGAAAATGGAGAAAAAAATCGACGTTCTTTGCCGCAGATAAGATGCTCTTTTTCAATAAGATTTCGCCATAACGGACAATACAGATTTTGTTTTGCCATAAAAACTTCCAGGATACCCACGTCATATCCGGGAGTGTTGCACGTCATTTCCGGAAGTGGCTCTCAGACTAAAATCTCAGCAAATATTGTGAGAGCTGTCAAAAGCTGAAGCCTCTAATATTAAACAGTATTATGGATTAAAGGGAGCCAGCATTTCACTGTATTATGTATTGCTGGTTTAAAGAAAGCAAGATATTTACTTTGAAAAATATATTGATAAGAGTGCATAAAATGTGGCGCGAAAGAAGTGGACCGACCATGATTAGTTTAAGGGTGTAGTACCTTATTTACGTAAGTGTAGAGCTAGGTAAGCTTGGCGCCTTAATAGGCGACAAGCTAATCTGGCTCTACACTGGAACTAGTATGATCGATCTGCTTTCTCAATTAGCGCTGAAGAGAAGGAGTAAATATTTGCTGAACAGATCGTTCTAGAAGTGCACTTTGACATGTCCACAACACATCAAAAGCCAACAAGACGCCACTCGAGAGAGACGATAGAAGAGTACTTTTCATTGTTCGAAAACAAAAATGAACGATTTATTGACTGTTGAGCATAACGCTGTAGGGGAGGATATCCATATATGAAACACTTAAGCAAAAACGTCGCGCGCGACCGTCCAAAGAAAGGTAGAATCAATCCGAAACCAAGGTTTGATAGAGATTATATTGGTGCATCTTTGGACAAAGCCAAATACCAAAACTCGAATCGACGCAGAAGCAGTTCTAGTTTGCAAAAATGACACATTGTTTCATATTAGGCACCATTTGCCTAATATGAAACACCAGGTATCCTATTATGAAACAGTGTGAATATGTCGTTTTTACAAGTTTCACTTACATTTTGTTGGAAAATTAAGGTTTTGAGAGATGGCTAGCACATATTATAGGCTCATTTAACATTAAAAGTAAGTTAAATATAATGAGTCATCCGCCACTGGCACACCATTGGTCCATCCATTCATCATCCTTTGTATATCCAATTGTGACAGATTTTATATTTTGAATTTCTGAGAGACCATTTGGGCAGTGAGCAGATGTTCACATCTGCACGGGACGTAGACGACCCCGCCCTCCACGAGTCCCCTGCTGCCTTCAGGTTAGGTTTTGAATAACCAAAGGCTAGGGTGCTGACACGATACCTGATTGTTTGTATGAACTTCCTTGATGAAGTCACCACCCAGGGCGAAAGAGTCCCATGAGGGTCTCATCGGCCACGTGTCCAGGACCAAGGCGAGCCACAAGTTATGTGGAGTTTCGGTTGTGGTTAACAGCCTGGAAAGGGATGGGCTCCGCCAGGTTCTTTTGCCCAAGACACACCACATGCAATGACAACCTTACCTCAATCCATACCGGATCGGTCGTCGCCCGGAACAAGGACCGCGCCTTCTGTCCTGCGCCAGGGCAGAGGTGTTAAGTGTGTTACTGGTGCACCACCAAAACTCCGTGCCAGAAACAACATCAGCATTGGCACGTGGAACGGCAGAACATTAAGAACGCCTGGAAAGGTAGAGGAACTGACGAACGAAATGAACAGATACCACTGGACCATCCTAGGACTCTGCGAAGTACGATGGAAGAATCTTGGGGAAACATCAACCCAGCAAAACCACAAACTGTACTACAGTGGCAGAGAAGACAAACACGAACAGGGTGTCGGATTTCTCGTCCACAAAGACATCGTGAACACTGACATGAGGTGTCGGCCAGTCTCCAGTAGACTTATCACCATACACTTGAGGGCAACCCCATTTAATATCACCATTGTACAAGTTTACGCTCCAACAACAGACTATGGTGATGAGGAAATAGAAGCCTTCTATGATCAACTGCAAGAAGTCTTGGACCAGACCCCCAAGAAAAAGACATTCTTGTGGTGCAGGGAGACTGGAATGCCAAAATAGGAGAGGATGATGTTAAGAACTGGAAAGGCACATGCGGACGCTACTGCAATGCAGAGACCAACGACAGAGGCATAAGGCTCCTGGAATTTGCCAGCTCAAATGATCTAAAGCTGATGAACATGTTCGGCCCACACAAAGCATCCAGAAGTTGGACATGGCACAGCCCGAACGGAGAGCACCATAACCAAATTGACTACATCATCGTGAAGAGACGCTTCCAAACCAGTGTGAACATTGCCAAGATAAGAAGTTTTCTAGGAGCAGACATTGGAAGCGACCATGACTTAGTGATGATGACCTTCCGACTCCGCCTAAAGAAGGACAACAAGCAGGGTCCCACCAGAATCAAGTTTGACCTCGAGAAGCTGAAAGACCCAGAGGTAGCGGAAGCCTTCCAGGCAAAGATGGGCGGAAAATTCGCGCCACTGCTACTTCTAGGTGCAGAAGACACGGATGTGGACACATTGATTGACACATTTAACACTGCTGTAACCCAAACAGCCAGTGAGATCCTTGGCAAACACCGACAAGCAAAGAAACCTTGGGTTACAGCTGACATCTTTGCTCTATGTGACAAGCGTCGAGAATTAAAGAAAAAGAAATCAGAGGTAGAAGAAGCTAAACAATACAGGGAAATTAACCAGGATATCAAAATAATCATGAAAAAGGCAAAGAATAAGTGGATTGAAGATCAGTGTAAACACGTAGAAGAAAATCTGAACAAAAATAATAGCAAAACAGCATACCAGCTGGTGAAAGACCTGACCAGTGTAAAACAAGGACGCTCCTCGATCATTCAAGATAGTGAAGGGAACTGTCTTATGGAAGACCAAGACATACTGAAGAGATGGACAGAGTACTGCTCAGATTTGTACAACCACCGAGCTACAGGGGACCCAGGCATACTTGTCAACCCACCCGTGACCAACAATGGCAACTATCCCATCCTCCGAAAAGAAGTAGAGGCTGCAGTGAAGTCACTAAAAAAAGGGAAGGCAGCAGGAGCAGACAACATTCCTGCAGAGCTAGTCCAAGAAGAGGGAGAAGACATGATAAGCGCCTTACTAACAATCTGCAATAAGATCTGGCAGTCAGGGGATTGGCCCACACCATGGACCCAATTACTTATAATAACTCTCGACAAAAAAGGCAACTTACATCAATGCCAGAATTATCGCACGATCAGTCTAATATGCCACCCAAGAAAAGTCATGTTAAAGATCCTACAGAACAGACTGAAGCCACAGGCAGAGGAAATCATAGCTGAGGAACAGGCAGGCTTCAGACCAGGGCGCAGCACAACTGAGCAGATCTTCAACCTGAGAGTTCTATGTGAGAAGTACCTCCAGCACCAGCAAGACCTCTATCATGTCTTTGTGGATTTTAAGAAAGCGTTTGACAAGGTGTGGCATGCAGCCCTTTGGTCCACCATGAAGCTATACAACATCAATGCCAACCTGAGCAATGTCATAGCAAACCTTTACAAGACCACTAGTGCAGTCTGCTTCAACGGCAAAATAGGAAACTGCTTTAGGACTACAGTCGGAGTCAGACAAGGCTGCTTGCTCTCACCTACTCTTTTCAACATCTTCCTTGAAAGAATCATGACAGACGCTCTGAAAGATCATGAAGGAACTGTCAGTATTGGAGGCAGAACAATCACGAACTTGCGCTTTGCAGACGACATTGATGGCCTTGCAGGAACAGAGAAGGAGCTAGCTCAACTGGTGGAAAAGCTGGACAGTACAGCCATTGCGTATGGTATGGAAATCAGTGCAGAGAAGACCAAACTGATGACAAATAACACCAGTGCGCATTGGCACTGACGTCATGATTGGAAGCCAAAAACTGGAAACAGTTAATAAATTCAAATACTTAGGAACCATTGTGACAGATAAAGGATCAAAACCAGAAATACTGTCCAGGATTGCGCAGACAACAACAGCACTGACAAGATTGAAGACCATAAGGAAGGACAGAAAAATTACACTCTGCTCCAAGATCAGACTGATGCGCTCCTTATTCCTCTCATTGTTCTTGTATGCCTGTGAGTAATGGACCCTCACAGCAGATCTTGAAAGGAGGATACAAGACACTGCAATGAGATGTTTTCGAAGGCTGCTTGGGATTTCATACAGAGATCACATCACGAACGAGGAAGTGGGAAGCAGAATCAGGCAAGCCATCGGGCCCTATGAAGACCTATTGGCCATTATGAAAAAACGCAAACTGTAGTGGTATGGGCATGTCACGCGTTCAGCAGGGCTTGCCAAAACAATCGTGCAGGGCACTGTGCAAGGAAGACGAAGGAGAGGAAGACAGAGGAAAAGATGGGAGGACAATATCTCAGAGTGGACAGGACTGAGGCTGGGCGATACGCTAAGAATGGCAGAGAACAGAGAGGAATGGAGCTGGTCGCCAAGTCATCAGTGGTGCCCCAACGGTCGGCAAGACTACGGGATATAGATAGATAGATAGATAGAGACCATTAGAGCCACAGACTTCTAATTTGGCACAGTGATCCCATTTGACAATAGCTTTGATTGTATTTTGCGCTGACCTCCATGAAAGGCCAAGGTTACGAAGGTCAATAAACGGGCAATTTTGTAAAGAAACTAATTATAATTTTATTTAAAAACTTGCCAAAGAGAAAACGGATGAGAAAGCTGTTGTTTACAGCTCTACTATGTTAACCTCTCGTTAAGGTCAAAGGTCACGGAAAGTAAGAAGGCTATTTATGTTAGGTTGTTGCTATTACAGGTAGTTACATTGTGAACTTTGCAGTAAGCCCCAGTAGAAATGTTGCTGTGGATTACACTGTCAATGCATATTAATTTTATTGGCTCCTTCCAAAGGAAGGCATGGTCAGCAAGTGTGTGGAAAATGTTCTGTCTATGGGGAAATAAAAACTACTGTATTTAGTTTTTCCACCTCAAAAGTAAAACTTGATAAAGGTTAGCATTATCGATACAGGTTTATATACAAGTTCAGAAGCAAATTTAGGAGGAGAGGGGTGTTGCAGAGTCCACGGCTCTCAGGTTAATTTTTAATGTGTAATTTTCCATTTTGGGGAGTTTGGAACAACCCCCCTGCCCCCCCCCCCCGCCCCCTCCCCCCCCTTCCCCCCAACACACGGACACACACACACACTCCTGCGCCACTTCTTATAAATTTTAAACGGTCCTCCAGAATGTGGACCCCCTCCTACCCTTTGATTTTTCGGCCAGTGGTGAAAAAGTCTCCAGACCTCTCTCACTCTTCCCACGCCCCCCCCCCCCCCCCCCACCCTCTTCACATTCTCAGCAACTGTGACACCACGGACAGGAAGAGTTCCCATGAAAAGGTCTACGGAATCTCTCACACATTTTTTTTTTAAACTGCCCTCTATCTTAAAGAGAGGTCATTCGAATAGTATTCGTGGTATAAAATGCCTAAAGTTATATTTTAAAAAATCTGTGTGGGAAAAATGACTAATCTTTACAAAAACATCGACCTATGATGACCTTGACCTTTTTTACAGGTGAAATATGTAGGTAAAGTCTGTGGATGTTATAGTCCCTAAGAGATTTAGACAAAGGCACGCATACACACACGACGGCTGAAGAGCTTGGTTACTACATTGATACTGTTTCACATTTTGCTGTCACATCTAAGCCAACAAGGTTTGCTCTTGGAACAACGCTTTAGCCCACTCTCCCAGCAGATAATAACGCACCATTTTGTCTGTCTCAAAGCATTCCCAACAACTGTGCGCATCATCGTGAAGTGATGTAGCGAGATAAACTTGGTTTTTGACATATCAGTCTGTCTTATTCTCTTCACTACCACCACTGGACGCAAATATTGCTCTGAAATCTTCTCTTAATTCAGTCCCATGGAACCTCAACCTGTCAGTTGTGTCAGAAAGAGCCAAAATCGCGATGAGGCAACCACACCCGCGAGGCTTATGAGGATCTATGTTTCTTGCAGATGGATCGTTTTGAGAGTTCTCGGGTGTGAAGGGGTTAAGTCAAAATATCATGAAGCAAAATTTGGAAAAAAATCGGGCCTGTGGTTTCAGCTCAGAGATATTGCCTGCACAAAGGCTCACACAAATATGGCATCTGCGACCTTCACCTTACACGTCGTGAATTCATTCTGTTAAAGACAGCACATTTCGTAAGGTATCATTTCCTTAAAAAAAAAACCCAGAGCAAATCAGTACAGCTACTCAATAATCTGCAAAACAAATATGGTAACTATGACCTTGACTTTGAAGTAAAGGCGCAGTTCAGATTGATGGCAGTGTGTGATATGGTAAAATACTATTATCTATGGTAAAATACTATTATCTAGAATTTGGATTAAACAGGCTCTGTTTAGATATTGCCTAGCACGCAATTCTGCACAAAACAAATATGGCCGTTGTGACCTCGGCCTTTAATGCAGTGAATAGATTCTGGTGTGCAACATACTGTAACATCACAAAATACCACAATTTGAAATTTGGATTAAATCGTTTCGGCGTTAACAGTAACATTGCCTGGACAATGGCATTCATATTAAATGTACCCGTTGTGACCTTGACCTTGACGAAAGTGACATGATCCTGTTGTGGGATACTCTGTATTGAGAAAAAGTATCAACATTTGAAATTTGGAACAAACTGGCTGGATGGTTTCCTATATATACGCTAGACAAACACTGCTCTTTATATGAAACACTGTTCTAAATATGAAACACGTTTCATATTAGGTGCTCTTTGTGTTTCATAGTAATAGGAAAAAGATATCTATCCAGGAAAATGTGTTTCACCAAAAGAACAAAAAGAGAACCAAACGAATGCCGCTGGTTGTCTGATGTCCGAAGATTGCTCTTCATGACATGAGTGTCTATATATATATTTTTTTAAATCTCAAATCTGAATGCTGATTCAGATAGGTGTTTAGAAATGGCGAAAATTAAGAAGCGGTCAAAACTACTTTACATTTTCTCGGTGTGTTTTCGGTTTTATCACGCATGGCATTCTTGTACCGAAAATAAGGCTTAGTAAAGTTGCTTTATATTACTGCACAGTCAGAATTTGGAAAAGTTATTCTGTTTCGACGGGAGTAAGGTGTTTCATAATAGGCACTGTTTCATAATCGGGGCTCCTCCCCTACAATCACTACAGGCAATCAGGCTACGACACAAATGAAAACAAAGGGGCTCACACAAAAAGCAAAGAAAGGGCACAGTATTCTTTATGTCCTTTCGCAGTATGCATCCCTCACACACGCATACACGCACGCACAACCGCACGCACGCATGCACACGCACGCACGCACGCAAGAACACACACAATTGCACACTAGACTGATACAAATCTTTTTTTTATGCTCAAGCTAAACAAAAGGAACTCAAGAGTCCATACAATTTTATCATTGCGCCATAGGATCTCACAAACTGTGAATCGTTTATTTTACTTACACTAAAGCTAACTCATTCTGCCTGCGACACACCACAGCAAGATATGGCTCGACCATGGTCGTTCAAGGGTAGTGGCAGAATAGCTTGGCGCCTAGAGGCGCCAAGCTATTCTGCCGCCACCCTTGAACTATCATGGTCGATCTGTCTCTGTTGTGCAGTCCTCAAAATATAACTCCAAAACGTGCGTATTTCGTACCTCGGGCACACTGAGTTTAGACTGCAAAAGGTCTGGTAAGCAAAACGATTAAATCTCATTTTGACTGATGTCAGCACACACGTCCAAACAAGTGTTTCAGTACGATGCTAAAGATATTGCATTTATATTTTCATTACCTTGAACATTTTATTCGATTTACGCAAGCAATAACAATGAAGATGAGGGGGGAAAATGACTTAAAGAATTCAACTGTTGACAATTGATGCTTAAAAGTCCCCGTCGTGTGCTGGTATGAGATTTTGGACCTTGCGGCCAAAGTCCGTAAGTGTGCAAAAAAATCACAGAGCAGCACACAATTTTCGTTGTCGTTGGTGAGGCAAACGTCACTACAAAACAAAACCAAAACAAGAAAGAAAAAAAAAACTAACTCACTAAACTAACATTGACGGAATATTTTTTTCCGACACCATACATCGTGTGTTTAATCTTCACCGACGGGAAAATGTGATCACCTCCCAACTGCACGTGACAAAGAACCTCATGCGTCCTCCTCCGTTGCGGGGCCTTATAACCCCAGTAGCAGAACGTCTTCGGGTCCACAAAGGCCGCAGTGGGCCCGCGCGGTCGTCGTGTGCCCGAGAAAGTTTGCTTCCCGGGAAGACTCTTTGTCTCTTGCTGGCCGCATTATACCCGTGTCCCTTCAACAGTTGGGCTTATTTGGCGTTAACCCTTTTAGCTCCGAATCCCTACAGCAGGAGATTGATTGACCATGATAATTCAAGGGTAGTGCCAGATTAGCTTGGCGCCTTCAGGCGCCAAGCTAATCTGGCACTACCCTTGAATTATCATGGTCAAGCCATCTGCTGCAACTGGTACACAGTCCTTAGGCAACACCTCCAAAATTTGAGAAATGGAACCTCGGGGCTAAAAGGGTTACAGATATTTGGATCTGCTGGCATCAAAGACATTCGTTCGCAACTTTCAGTTCTTTTGCAATCTGAGACTATGAAAACGTCCAACATAAACTAACCCCTCCACTATGGAGAAAAAGTGAAGACGATCCAACCAGTGCACAATGGTTTCAATGACAAAAATGTTTGTGTGCTGGCTGCTAAAGAATTCATGTGCAACTTTTAAGTTTTCTGCGATAGGAGACGTCAAACTGGACAGAACCCCTTCACTACCGAGAAAAAGTGAACGCGATCCAGTTACGGGGCTCATGAGGATCTATTAGTGCCTTGTGTTTGTACAGTAGCAACGGCAAGTATGAAAAAATGCCACATGTGCTAATTACTTCGGCGATAGGAAATGAAGTTTCCATTCATATGCTCATGTTTCATGTTCTCTGTTTTTCTTAGCTTCTAATAGTTACAGTATCTTATGCTGTAATTGAACCCAGTATGCAAAAGGCTCTCGGGTCGAAGTCGGTGGCAGTGGACCCGCGCACATTCGTGCGCGGGCCCACTGCGACCGATTTCGGCTGGATGACCTTTGCGCACTGGGAAGCGCCATTAGCCCATTGTTTGGGGGATACTGCGCTTTCCAAGAACTATTGACTATTGCCATCACCCTTATTGTTATTATTATCATCGTCAGGGAAGGTCGATGGTAAGATTCTGGAGAGCGAAAGCGAAATGCTCGTCAGGCTTTGCGTTCCTCCACTGGTAAGCGGCCATTGCAGGCTGGAAGCGAATGGACTGAACCCGCTGCAAGTTGCGTTGTGGCCACACAGGGCAAATAGGTTACGCCCCCTTTTCACACACTGTTATCTGTTAGCCTCTTGCAGCATAAAACTATGAACGAAGAACCTTTCTGCCAAAACAAAAAAATCCACGCGAAGCACATCACAGGAGAAACATTTTCAGCAATTCTTAAAAAAATTAAGAGTTAGCATTTTTCACAACACTCGAATGCACTAAGTACCCCATGACAAAACTGTCGTCTGCAAGCCTGCTTACAACCGTGCACATGCCCCCATTAGGCTCCCATGAACACACTAGGTCGACTAAAATTACCCAGATTTTGCTCTTTTTCACACCACCTGTCATGCCTTTTGTTGCTCAAAACGCCAAAAAAGGCAAACATTTGAAGTTTTACCTCCTAAAACGATGGCAAAAAGGGAGGAAATTTTGTAAACTATTTCTTGCGGAAAAGTTACTACATGCACCGGAAGCAATTGCCCTGTGTGGCCTGTACCACCCTGGTAGTCCCCCGTTGACTCCGGCAGCCATTAAAATCGCGATCAGCAGTGCAAAATATCAGCGGCTGGGTTGGCATGCCATCTTTCACCTGAGGACATAAACTGTTGGAGAACTGGCCGAAGGATGCAGCGAAAAAGGTGGATTCGCTGCCCACAGTGAAATTGTCGTAGGTAACTGCACACAGAACGGCAGATGTAGAGGGCAGTCCGATATTCAGCTGGTATGTTCCTTGTTTCGTCAGCTGGTGCATCGCCTCCAGGCTGATGACGTAGTTCGATGACGTCACGTTTCCAAAGCTTTGCTTAGCATCTGACCAGGATTTGTTATACGCTGTTTGGTCCGACCGTTTTGACAAGTGTGTCGTTTGAAGAATACCGCAGACCACCTGAGAAGGATAAAAACACGTACTTTGTTGACACATTCAACCAAAATAACTAGGGCGCTTGCACAAAGAGGTTAGCTGTGAAACTGTATGTACAACCATAAGTTATGCCCTCAAGACATTTTACTTCATATAAAGTTCTCGGGAAACTTGAATATAATGTCAACAGCATTTCAGACGCTGTGATAGGTCAATTTAATTGCACTTATTTATTTGTTTAGTTACTGCGTTTATTTCTCATTTATTTATTTATATATTTACCTTATTCGCATTTCAATGTAATTCAATTTTTTTTAATGTATGTGTCCCTTACAGAGCCATTGCGATTCAGTGGACAACAATAAGAACAAGGTCATTTAAAAAAAAACATTAATTTATACTAAGACATTCTAAATTCTAAAATCTGTAAAAAGTCTCATAATACTGACAGACTAAATCTGTAAGCAACTGCGAAAAGCAGTTGTGTGCAGATTTAGTTTGTCAGTATTATGAGATTTTTTTACATTTTTTTTTTTAAAACAGATTTTAGAACTGCAGACATTGTAAAATATCTAAACACTTCCTAAAGGTACGACTAACTGTTAAGATGATCAGATTTGTGTTTTTTTTAATTTGTTTTAAAACAAAGAAAAACAAGAAAGTTGACTTGGCTCATTGCCCAATAACATTGTCAAGCACTCGCACTTCGAATGGTTGAGCCGCCGTCGCTGGCTGAACAACGAGTTTGCGGGTTGAACCAGAGCTGGCTTCCTTGCAGTCTGTCAGGGAAAAAAAAAACGTTCCCTTTACACACGAGAAGTATGTTCACAAACCAGATAGGTGAGGCTAGCGCTAGTAGAACAGTACACATACCAAGGGGAATTACACAGCACTGAACATACACACCGTTAGATCCCCTGCCCTCTCCTATCAGGCACCCGTGTGTGCCTGATAGGAGGGGGCAAGGGATCTAACTGTGTGTATGTCCAGCGCTGAGTAATTCCCCTTGGTATGTGTACGAGAATATGCTGAATACATAAGGGATTTCAACGCTAGTAAGGCTGCATATATTTAAATTACTTCATATCACCCTTACATCTCTAAATCCTCCTTGTACCAAGTTTCGTGTAAAACCCTTCACAGCAAATAGTAGCAAGTTGCATTTCTGAAATCGTTGGAAAATCAGCGCCCAAGAACCTTGTCTGTTCAAAACTGTAGTCAACATCCATAATTATAAATCTGCGGGGGCTCATGAGGTTCTATGCCTCTTGTACTTGGGTGGTATTCACATATTTTCCGCAGTGAAGAGGTTAAAGGGTGAAAGGATAATCCCAGCAAACAAGAAAAGTTCACACCCCTGATATATCGGCTGCAGGTAGTCCCGCCATACGATCCTGCGCATTTATACGAGTTGTTGCCCTCAGACCCCATCAAAGTCCCTCCGTTCTGACACACGAGACTGCCGCCTGGGGGCGCCTGCGAGGCTGACGTAGATCCTGCATCAGTTTGATTGGTCGAGGGTGGGCCTTATGAAGTTTGGGGACCGGTGTTAGTCTGACCGGTGCCTGCAGCTGGGCTGGTTTCGTAAAAGGATTCTTTCTGTAAGCAGAAAAACAGCAGTTACTAGAATGTTTATCAGGTGCCAAGGTGGGTTTTTTTTTTTTTTTTTTTTTTTTTTTTTTTTTTTTTTTTTTTAAAGGAGCAAAACGGGAAAACAGACTGCTCCGAAATTAGTTAGCACATTAAGCCCTAAGGTGTAAATGCTCATTCTTCTGAGTTGTCGTCAGAACACACAGCAGTGGTAGTATTGGATATAAACTAGTCACAAAAGGTCAAGAAATACCTACCATTCCCTATTCTGTTACAGTATAACAGTCTAATCGGTGTAATTTTCAAATGCGCCAACTTCAGTCAATCAAACTTAAGTCGTCTCTTCATCTGGTCTGGGTATAGTGGGCGGGATGCAGAAATTCTTCAAAGTACGTCAAATGAACGATACTGCTTTTTGTGAAAAGTTTAGATTCACAAGAGTACAACAGTCATTAAAAAAACCGAATAAGTGATGACATTTGCAACTTGGGGACGCATCTGTAAAGACTAAGCACCTGCTGAAGGAGATGGATTGTTCAGCCATCATAACTGTGGTCACCCAGCATAGCGCACGTCATCATCTCAGAGGGGATCAATCCCGGACACACGTTGACCCCCTACAACCGGCAATCTCGGAGCATTTGGCTACGCATTCAACCGTGGATCGTACGAGGATCGTCCCAATGTTTGGACCTGAGCGCTCGAATCCGCGTTGGCAAGAAAAGTAGCTGTCATCTGATAGACCGTTGGCGCTGGCATATTCTGATACTAGAATAGTTTCCAGGGCGAGAGCCATCAGAATCATGTGTAGAGACCTCCAAGTCATCTTCAGTTGGGAAAAGTGGAGTGAACTCGGATATTTTTTTAAGTCCTGGAAAAGCGAAACATAAAAAGGTAAATGACAGCAAATAAAACATAATCAAGAAGTGGCAACTTAAGGGTGGGGTGAAGGCTGGGTATGCGTGTAAAAAAAATGAAAAAAGTAATCACGGTCAAATCCTTGAAACAAATGAATCAACAATACCCGAGAAACCAACAATAAGACAAGAGAAATCAAAGAAGATAACATCTCAGCGAGGAAAGAGACACGCTTAGAAAAGACAATTACAACGCAATTTATAAATATTTCGGGTTAAAAACAATTTTTAAAATAGATATAAAAGGTACATAATTTGCCACTTATCTTTCCGCCGTGATTAGAAGAGGCAACTTCCCATATCATAAGCTGCAAGTTCCTTACCTCTCAAGATGTCCACTTCAAGCAAACTCCCAGTAGGTATAAGAAAGATGTCGTTTTTCCAGTCTCAACCTTGAATGCAAAGTGTTTAGTCTTCGAAAACTCGGGCAACGCGTCATAACCGGAAGTCGTTTCTAGGAAAATCACCACAAACGGAACACAAAGCAAGCTGACACCATACTGATCTTCAAGACGCATAGACTCTCATGAGCCCCCGCAAGATGCGGGGGCTCATGAGGATCTAAGCCGCGTCTTGTTAAGTTTCACTAAGTTCAGTTGCGGGTGTTCATGAGGACCTATGCCTCCACGTTTCAATGAAGGTCAATATTGAAAAACACAAGCCTGCAAAACCGCCAAAGCATCCGTCCCTAAAGCAAAACACACATCAGCTTTTGAAAACGATGCACACAAACACAAAAGAAACAAGGCTTTAGATAGGAAGAAGGAGAGATCAGTCTACAACACAAATTGTTCGGTGGTTTTTTTGTTTGTTTGTTTGTTTTTTATTGCACCAAAGGACAAGATGGTGAGTGAAGGCCCAAAATAGTTTAACGCTCTAACTACCTATCGGGCCGACGTCGGCTCGATGTCCTTTTGCGCATTGGGTACATTTGAGCCATAAACCGCTTCAGTGCCAAGAAAAAGTGAACATGATCCAAATGCAAGAGACATATATCCTGCTGAGCCGCCGCACCTGCGATGGCTCATGAGGATCTATGCGTCCTGTTGGCCCCACTTTTTAATCCGCCCCGGGTTTTTGGACAGCTGGGTCTCTTTGAAGTTGAATAAAGATCAGAAACATAATATGCGTGCACTAGTAGTAAAGGCACACTGTATTACTGTTGTTAGTGAATTCACCAACCGGTTTTGTAATGGAAAGTACTCACGCGATCGCGATAGTTTTGGACAATAAGCTGGTGTCATTTCGCCTCGTATTGTTTCGTATAACTTCGACAGATCATTCACAGAATTAATTCAGCTGTTTACTGCTGCGCGTTTGTATTGGTCTGCCGGATCTGCGCTGTCACCAATGAAAAAGTTCTCGGGGTAAACGTTTCATCCTTGACCGCTGTAAATCCGCATTCTGAGTGTTCAAGCCAAACAGAACCCTTCACCAAACGTAGGACTGCAATAACTATGCCAAAACTGAAATTGTTCAGTTCACTCGTAAGTACTCTTAGGCACGGTTTGCTAAATACAAAGCCAGTGTTATAAAAATGAAAAGTTGACCAGCCATCTTTTGAATTCATTTACAAAGTCTTGAACACACC
Source organism: Semisulcospira habei (assembly GCA_036245525.1). NCBI lineage: Eukaryota > Metazoa > Mollusca > Gastropoda > Semisulcospiridae > Semisulcospira > Semisulcospira habei. The sequence continues at coordinate 221,302,251 of BTPG01000001.1, read as the reverse complement.
TTATACATATACCGTCGTAGTAGTTTTCAAAATACAATCATGACAATGTAACTTATGTTATAGATGAAAGATGCCATGATGTATATACTCAACCTTTTAAAAAGAGCACATTAACGGCATATCATTGTTCACTTCCGAGTCTACTTTGCTAAGAAAGCTTTTAACAAGTTACCGGCGTCTTGCCGACTATTTGATCGACCGTTATAGCAGTGGACTATTAACCTAATAACTGCCGGGGCAAGGCGAACGCCCATCTCAGTGCAAGAGACATAAATCTTCACTAGCCCCAGCAGTCGAGGGGGTTCATGATAATCTATGTCTCTTGTTAACAGTGTGTGGGGTTTTTTGCCCATCTTTGGGCACATTTCATTCAAGTAGTCATTGTGTTCTTCGCGTGAATGTCGGTCAGCGTGCTTTCCGGTTTCCCACGCGGCAAAGTGATTCGTCATCATCACTGACCGGCACCAAAGGAGATAACCCCTGCCTACTGAGTACCGACATGCAACAACCCGCGGCACTGTTAACAACTATACCGGAGTGTGAGGCTGCATGCAAAAAGGGTTGATTTGCACTGCCATTGACCGTGACGTCACTTGTTTTCCAACGAGACATCAGTTAAATATGGCGGGAGAGGTTCTGACCAGGGCAAACTCGAGTTTGCTCAAAGTTATCGTTAGACCTGGAATAGACCGCTGCAGTGTTTGGCCAAATGGACTGAATCCGCCGCATGTCGCGTTATACCACCCAGGTAGTCCCCCTTTCGTCGCGGCACAGCCGTTCCAATCGTGATCAGAGGCACAAAATTTCAGCGGTGGTTTTGGCATACCTGACATGTCTGACGGATCAAAGGTCGTTGAGAACATCGTTGACTCATTGACGACAGTAAAGTTATTGACTGTGACAGTGGCCGATGTGGAAGAATGATAAAGTTTCACGCTCAGATTGTAGGTTCCTTGATCCGTTAAGTGGTGGATGTTCTCCATGGCCACGAAGTAATCTGATGCCGTCACATTACCAAATCCCTTTATAGCCTGTGCCCACAACATGTTGAAAATCGTCTGCGTCGTGCGTTTCAAAATGTACGTTTCAGACGAGAGGCAGTTCACCTGTGGAAAAAAAGGTCAATTTGTTCAGTACATTAAGGCCGGGAATGGGCCGGGTGGTGGTGAAGTGGTTACATTACTGATACAGCTCCAATCTGTCTGAAAATTATCCACTCAAAATTTGTTGGGCGTTTGAGAAATGCTTGCTTCGAGATTTTCTCCCACCAAATAAACTTCTTAAGGACTGACCGTTGCTCTGTCAGTAGATCGCACATTATCCACCGTTGCGGGCCGAGAAAGGAGGTGTAAGTTGTACTATATAAAATATGTCACCAAGAGACTGTTTGCCCAAGACGACTCATATGATGAGGGAACAGGGATTTCTGATATATGAACACACCACACCACACACACTATGCTGTGGTCTCTGATCAATTTTATTGCTAGAGAGACATGAAATAGGAAGGACACATCATTCACAGTAAAGGGCCTGCCGCAAAACTGTCAGTGTGTGTGTGTGTAGAGAGAGAGAGACAGAGACACAGAGAGAGAATGTCATTAGTTTCATTAACTCATTCGAGACGTGCCGCCTCTGGATACGCGGCTTTAAGCCCCCTGATCCTAATAGAAAATGAGTGAGTAACCACCTTCGATAATCACGTGTCACTATTTAACGTGTGCCCCCATTTGACAAGAGACAGAATGAGAATGTCTCATATTTGTTTCATTGTCTCCACATCTGTACCGCAAAATATAGCGGCACTGCTACACAAGTGCAACAATAACAACATTTTGCGGTGCTAACTCCGTGTTAGGCCTATACTAAGATGCGACCGCAAAATGACGTTGCAACTGTTGCACTTTTGTAGCAGCTGCAACATTGTGCGTTCCAAATACGTGCCTTTACTTCCATATCTTGTGAAATGACGGGCAGGTCAGTCTAATTAACGCAAGATGATCACTGCGAAGCAAGTTTATTGCCGGAATTAGCACTCAAAATCAAACCCCGCCCTGTTCAAAGCAATTTGGAATCAGTAAAACAAATGCATTTTTCTTACGCGGAAAGCAGTACAGATGTTTCCACTGAAGTACTTACGCCGAACCAAAAACCTTTAAAAAAAAAAAATAAATAAATTTAAAAAAAAAAAATAAAAAATAAATAAATCATTGAGGAAGCCAGGACAAATATATAAGTTAAAGCAATTCGAAGAAATGTTAACTCATTTGAAACGTGCCGCCTCCAGATACGCGGCTGAAGCCGCGTATCCGGAGGGTGCATGTCTCGAATGAGTTAACATAATCAGAGATCTGAATTGGAAAACGAAACTAACCTGAAAAGGCAGGGGGGCGGTGAGTGGTTGAATGGTGATCTGACCGTTATGGCCCGGGACTTCTGTGCAGTCTGCAGACAGATTTAACTCATTGTGTCACATTTTGGAGGTGTCCTCTGAGGACTGCTAGTCTAGCAGATGCCGCGGCCCTTCATAGACGATCAGCCGTTTACGAGATAGTGATTTTTTTTTTCAGAGTAACAAAGGTTTGTGTATGTCAAAATGAAGTCTAGTATAAATAAAAGCAGTGCGCACTCATTTTAAACCGCCGGAGGATGGAGACATTTTTCTGTAGCACATTTTGTTTTCCAGTACGTCTGCAGACGAAACCAGAACTGTCGCAGCCATGTTTTCCGGGGATCAGTAGTTTACACGGGCCTTACTGTTCCTGTATTCCTTTGTAATATGCACTGTATGTTACTTAAACGGATTTCAATTTTATTTATAAAGTATATTTCTACACTTAATTATATTAAGAGAAAAAACAATTACGAAAAAGCAAGCCTTGAACTCAAATATCGTTACTTAACAATAAGGTATCCCAAATCACGTAATCGTCACATGATACAAAATGCACGCGGACTCGTTGCCGTGAATTTCGGTGTGCGGACGAGTTCTTCCGATTTGTTCAACATAAGCTTGTTTTTGTCTACCGTATTTAAAAAATACGGTAGACTTTGAAATGGGGCTGCGTCGGAGCGCATTCCGGAGCATGCACATGACGTGTTTGGCGTGCGGCGCAGAAATTCTGGCAAAGAAGTAACACGATAAAAATGACGTTACGTCTAGCTACGCAAACCTTGCTAGAGAACGTCTTTTTGGCGCCAAGCGCCGTGTGTGTGCCGGTGTGTGCGTGCGTGTGTGTGTGTGTGTGTGTGTGTGTGTGTGTGTGTGTGTGTGTGTGTGTGTGTGTGTGTGTGTGTGTGTGTGTGTGTGTGTGTGTGTGTGCGGATGTGGCAGCGACTAGAGCCCGCGTTTGAGGACGGACAAGCTTGAATTTTTAGGATATTGTCCCTAAAAGAATTATCTCCGGACAATTTTTTAGTTTTTTGGATTAAGATGCTCATTGGCGAGAAAATGACCGTTTCACAAAAACCGGTTGATCCGTAATTTTTCTTATTTTTTATAGATATTTTGCGAATAGTTAGATAAAAGGGAGATATTGAATGAGTTCGTTAACCAGCATTGTACCTCTAGAACGTTTTGAGTGATAATTAAATTATTTTAAAAAAAATATATTTCACTTTTTGGGGGATTAATTTCACGAATAATATGGGTTAATCTTAAAACAATTAAATCTTTTTTTATGAAAAAAACAATCTTCTCATTAATAATCGCATATTTTTTTGTATACAGTATTTACATAAGCCTACGGTTTGTCTCCATTGTGACCTGGATACCCTTGGAGTGAAAATCAGACAATGTTCTGCACCACTTTTTAGGAGTCATTTGTAAAACAGCTAACATAACTTCTTTTTTTTTTACGAAAAAACAAACAAACTATCTTCTTATTAATACTCGCATGATTTTTCGTAAACAGTGTTGCATAAGCCTGCTGTTTGTCCCGACCCTGGGGTAGGGTTAGGTCAAATTGTGAGCTGGAACCCCTAGGCGTGAAAATCAGCAAGAAAACAGCAAAGTTGATTCTCTGATACGTCAAATGTTAGTACTGCGATGAGTGACGTGTAACATCGAGTCGTCATTATGAACACAGCGTCGTGGGACTTTTGATGTTATGACGTGAAGCTTGAAGTGACGTCATTTCGCTGCTCGTGCTATTATTTTTCTTCAGAATAGCTATGCTACGCCAGACCACGGAGCTTACGAATAGCGGGAATCGCCGTGTGTCCGTCTTTATTTCTGTGTGCCAGTGTGTGTGGATCAGAGGGTGGGTTAGAGTAAAAAGATATGGATTCCTGTCGCCACACAAGCCCACAGAGCGTACTAATGGCGGGAAGCGCCGTATTTCTGTCTTTATTTGTGTGCGCTGACGTGTGTGTTGTTCACGGGTTGGCTTAGAGAGAAGAGAAAAGGATAAGCATAATAAGCCAAACAAGATGGGATGAACCATAACCCACAAAGTTCCTTCTATATGAGAGCTGTCCTCGCTGTCAATGGTCTCTCTACCTTTTGTCTTTGACCTGATTCTTTGTTGAATTATCTCCTATTAAAAAAGTCGCGCAGATCTGCCAATGCTTCAGTGAGTTTCTATAAGGGGCGCAGGACATACGCGTCATTGACTTGTCAAACGTCATTTGTCATGACGTAAGTTTTAGTTTTTACGTAATTTTATATGTTACGTTGAAAAGGACAGGAGAGAGAAAAGGACAGGAGAGAGCAGGCATCCTTGACGGACACCGATCGTCGTCCTGAAGAACTCGCCTGACTGATTGTTAAGTAGAACCGCGCTGCAGGCGTTCTTGTAAAGCGCTTCTATCATTTGGATCAGTCCCTCCTCTATGTTGAACGATCTCATGACTTGCCAGAGTCCGTCGTGCCAGACGCGATCAAATGCTTTCCTGAAATCAATGAAGTTGTGGTAGAGTTCGCGCTGATGCTGCAGATGTTTCTCGATCAGGACGCGGCAGTTGAAAATCTGCTCTACAGTGCTTCTTCCAACTCTGAAGCCAGCCTGTTCTTCTGCCAGCAGTTCCTCGGCGAAAGTTTTGAGGCGGTTGAGAATGATTCTGAGCATTACTTTGCTAGGGTGACTTATCAGACTGATAGTTCTGTAGTTCTGGCACTGTTTCTGTTTCTCTCCTGTCCTTTTCAACATATTCCTGGAGAAGATCATGCAGGAAACCCTCCACGACCACCATACTTCAATCTCTATTGGTGGCAGATCCCTGTGCAATCTTCGATTCGCAGACGACATTGACCTCATGGCAGGCAGCAATAGTTGATTGATTGATTTGTAACGAACGCCTTTAGGGCAGTTTTCGGTCGGACGATGGTGTGACGTCATTAGCAGTTGGACCGAATGTACACATGCGAATAATGTAGAGATAAGCATTGTTCACGAGCGGTAATGTACAGATAAGCCATGTTCACGTGCGGTAATGTAGGTGAGCGATGTTCACGTGTCACGTGTGGGAGTGACAGTGTGGGTTTGGGAATAATTACCAGTTAGAGATGCTATACCAGTCGAGCCGAGCGGTCGTTTTCGCTAGGGCTCCGAGGAAGAATTCTGTCTAGAGAATTCGATAGCTGTATATTGAATACAGGTATTTATTCTTTTATTACCGGTATTTATAATCTGTAACGCTATTCAGATGAAAAAGAAAGTATTGTTTTATGAATTATTAGAGTGCAGAAGAGCCATGTTTGAAGGAAATGCGATGGCTCGTGTCAATACTTGTTTAGTCATGTAATTATGTGATATAGTTTATAACCAGGATGTCATGTTGTATTCATTCATATGTGAATATGTGGAACTGAAATAGGAATAGAATTCAGTATATATTTAGTGATCTAATGATGAAATGTGCAGTAATATGTTACGAATTGAAGGTGAGCTGTGATTGTAATATTTGGCTCATAATCCATTGGGTGTAGGTACGTAAAATGTGTGTAAAGTGTAAAGTGGCTATAGGAATTGTGTGCACTGTTAAAGTGGCTATAGGAATTGTGTGCACTGTGTTAAAGTGGCTATAGGAATTGTGTGCACTGTGTTAAAGTGGCTATAGGAATTGTCATAAGAATTATGACAATAGTGACTGTAGTATGGTGGCATAAAGAAGACATTTTTCAGAGGAAATGATCTAGAGCGCTCTGAAGTATAATGTGTCGAAGACACATTCAGACTTTTGGGTATAAGAGCGAATATTTATGAGTGCATAAATGTTGTGTACAGCGGGGCCGGTACGGAGCGGAAACCCCTGGTGTATGGCCGATGAAACTGTCCTGAGCATCACGTACGTGACCGGAATGCGGACATCATCAAGCCTTCATCTCTCCTTCGTCCTACCATCACTGGTGCTACGAGCAGCATCGGTAGCGAAGTAAGCCACAGATTCGTGCTACAGGACCACATGCAGTGTTCCGTCAGTGTAGCTATTGTCGCCTAGCGCCGTAATTTCACGCCTAGGAATGTTCTAAATCTGTGAGTAGTCATTGAATAGTAATATTCAGTTCAGGAATCTCCGTCAAGTCGTCAATGTGATATTGACTGTGTCGACACTAGTATAAAGAGGAGTCGAGTGACGTCTCTCGAGAGAGACAACGACCTCTACGGTAGCGAGTGAATGTGTGAGCGCTGAAGTTGTAAATAATCTATATGCCACCTGTTATTTGTGCAGATTGGTTAATATGATGTGAATTGTGTGGTTTAATGTATGTTATGAGTGCGTGTTAAGAGTTAAACAGAGGGCAAAGGGAAATAACTGTGTGGCCTTTGTCCTTGTTTGTAAGCGCGTGTGTGGTGGATGAAAGAGTCTAGTGAACAGAGATAGTACACCCACCTTTATACTGATTATCAGAACAAACCCACGCACACACTCATTACATTAGAATAAACGTTTAGATATGTAATAATTTAATTCAGTAGCGAAAACTCCGTCGTTACATTTGGTGACCCTGACTTTCTCTGTGTTAGCATTAAGTCATACATATTCATATTTCGCGAGGGCACCACTAGTTATTATAGATATATATAGGTAGGCTAGTGGGCTGCTGCTTTTGACATTTTGTTATATTGTGTATGACTGGGATGTGTTTTGTGTGATATTTGCCGTCTCCAGTTTAACGGCTGTGTCTGTGTACAGTTTCTGGACACTAAGGATTTAGCTCTTTTTCTGTCTTGGGGGTTCCTATTCTCTTCTTCGGCTCTATTCTTCTGTTAGGGGAATTGTATTTGTTTTACTAGTTCTTTGCTGTATAGGGTCCTATCCTTTAATGCGTGTGTTTGGGGGTATGTTCTCTTTGCCCTTTTTTTAAGTAGATTATCGTGTTGGGATTTCAGTTTCATTTGATTTCATTTATTTTGTTTTTTTGTGTGATTTGTATTGATTTTGATTTCATTTTTTTTGTATTTATGTATGTGGTTATAATTGGTTCTTGTTTCTTTTGATTTGGTAGTTGTCAATAGATTGTTTCCTTGGTTCATTTTTGTTTGAGACTTTGGTAATTTGATTGGGTTTATTTCCCTTTCGCCGTACATTTGGTATTTAGTATTAGTGTTTGAGGTGTTTGACATAAATTTAATTTTATTTTTCTTTGAATATATAGTTGGATTAAAACTTTGAACTTAGTAATTTCCTTTTTCGCTGTACATTTCTTGTGCTTCTATCAACTAAAGTTGACGTTCTTCAGCATATATTGAGTTGGTGTGTTCTATTTGGTATAAAACTGGTCACTGCATTACTTATAGACATATTGAGTTAATACAATACATACTTTGCTTTGTATACTTGTAAGACTTTACTGTTTTCATTGTAACTCAGACTGTGCATTATCCTGTGAATTTACTTTTGAAGAAACTTATTTCATAAGGTTTCTAGACCAATTTATAGTTGTTGTGATTGATTGCATTTTGCCATTTCATTGTTGATACTTTAGTACCTTACTGATTTCCTGTTTAAATATTTTGATACTTTTATAGTAAATTTTTTGTTTTGTTTGTTGATTTACATTGCCCTTAACCATGTCTGATGATTATGATAAGTTGTTCCAATCTTTTATTGCTCAAGCTACAACTTTAGGTCTCCCTGATAAAGATCGTGCAAAATATGTACAGGATTGTTTTGATCGTCTTGAGAGACAAAGATTGAGGGATGAGAAAAAATTGGAAGAGGAAACAAGACAGAAAAAATTGGAAAAAGAAGAAGAGACAAAACAGAAACAATTAGAAGTTGAGCTAGCAACTAAACAAGCAGATGTTGAGCTAGCTAAAAGACAAGTAGAAGTTGAATTAGCAAATAAGCAAGCAGAAATTAAACAAGCGGATGTTCAGTTAGCATTAGAGCTGGAAAGAGAGAAAACAAAACAAATGGAACTTGAGTTACATTCTGCGCGTAGACTTGAGGCACAAGAGGCTGGTCAGGGAAACAGAGGTAGAGATAGTAATTCTTTTGGTGCTAGACCTGTTTACCCTAAGTTGCCTCTTTTCAAAGAAAGACAAGATGATATTGATTCATACCTTTTTCGTTTTGAGACTCATGCTACAGCCCTTGGCTGGGATCAAAGCAAATGGGTTACCTTTCTTTCCGCTTTGTTAGAAGGTAACGCATTGAACTTGTACCACAGTCTTGCTGCTCATGGTCCTGTAGATTATCAGACATTGAAGGACAATTTGCTTAAGAAGTTCCAATGTACTGCAGAAGGTTTTCGCAAGAAGTTCCGTGAAATCCGACCGGACTCGAACGAACCTTTCCAAACTTTTGGTATTGAGCTAAACAGATTGTTTGATCGATGGATAGCTTTGTCCGGTGTTACTAGAAACATGCAAGGAATTATGGATCTTGTGTTAGGTGAGCAGTTTCTAGAATGTGTGTCACAGGATCTTGCTACTTTCATTCGCGAGCGTGGACTTGTCACATTAGATGATATGGTTAAAACCGCTGAAAGTTATCGTCTTGCTCGTCCCGGAAAGAACTTGGCACGCAGATCGGCTAATACGGTTTTCGGCTCAGTAGGATCAGTTGATTTAGCTGACGAGTCACAACCGGTTGCTGGCTCTGCAGATTCTCGCGGTGGTTACTCAAACTATCGAGGTCGCGGCTATTGGAGAAATCGTGGTGGTTTTCGAAAGACAGACCAAACACCCTCGGTTTCGAACCAACAGGTCGAAGGTCGTGTTCATCAAACTCGAGGATCTTTCAAACGTGGACGTGGAGGTGGTTCGTTTTACACTAACTTTGATAATTGCCCTCTTTGTGATGGTAAAGGTCATGGTCCCAGGCAGTGTCCTCTTCGCAACAGTCCAAACCCTTGCTCTGTTTGCAACATTGGTGGGCATACTCGCAAAACTTGTCCCTTTGTTGTGCAAAAAACCATAGCTTCAGATGATAAGAGTAACTCGAGCTCAGGTTGTGCAGTTGTCCCTGTAGTCTCTGAAGTTGTTTGTTCTATTTTTGATCAGTCAGCTGGTCACTTGCATTTAGAAGTTGGTTCTGTCAATTCTACTGCTTGCTCAGTTCTGCGAGACACAGGTGCTACCATTTGTGGTGTTCGAAAGCGTTTGGTTTCTGATGACCAGTATGTACCAGGTACTGTCCGTTGTAAAACTTTTGGGGGAGAGATCAACATTTACCAGCAAGCTAAAGTTGTTGTTTCTTGTCCATATTTTGCTGGAGAGTTGGTTTGTTGTGTTCTTGAGGATCCAGTTGCTGACTTGATTGTGGGTAATATTTCAGGTTTGATTGTCCAGCCGGCCCAAGATACCACAGTTGCTGCTGCTGCTGATGTGATCCCTATTGCTGCTGTCACTACTCGTGCTCAGGCTAGAAAACAAGGTCTCCCGCACAAACCTCTTGTCACTGTGTGCGATGATTTGAAGGTCACTCGTGCTGAACTCATTCAGTTGCAGAAAGGTGATGCTACTCTGCAAGGTTGTTTCAATTTTGCTGCCTCAGGTGAAGAAAAGGTTGTTGGTTCTGCTACTTATTCTTTCTATTTTCAAGATGATATTTTGTACAGGAGGTATCGGAAATCAAAGGATATTTTGCATCAGGTTGTTGTTCCCGAGAAACTTCGTGCTTCAGTCATGACTGCTGCGCATGATCAACTTTTGGCTGGTCATTGTGGAGTTCGTAGAACTCTGACTCGGATTTTGTCCCAATTCTTTTGGCCTGGTGTTTCTGCTGATGTGAGTACTTATGTTCACACTTGCGACATTTGCCAGAAAACTATTTCAAAAGGAAGAGTTTCCCCTGTTCCTTTGGCGACTATGCCTCTTATCTCGACTCCGTTCGAGAGGGTCGCTATTGATCTCGTTGGGCCTTTGTCTCCTCCCTCTGTTGAAGGTCATAGATATATTCTGACTTTGATTGACTTAGCTACTAGGTATCCGGAGGCTGTTCCTATGAAGGATATTTCTTCTGTTGCAGTTGCTGAAGCTTTGATGAGTATTTTTTCAAGGTTAGGCTTTCCCAAGGAAATTCTGTCGGATCAAGGTTCTCAGTTTAACTCCGATTTGATGAAACAGTTTCATGCTTTGTGTGGTACTCGAGCCATACGTACTTCTCCCTACCATCCTCAAGCAAATGGTACTGTTGAAAGGTTTCATGGCACTTTGAAGTCTATGCTTCGGAAGGTTGTTCATTCTCAACCAACCGCTTGGCATCGGTATCTTCCTGCATTGCTTTTCGCATGTAGAGAATTGCCGTCAGAAAGTACGGGTTTCAGTCCTTTCGAACTGATGTTCGGCCGCAAACCAAGAGGTCCCATTTCTCTCATTGCTGATTTCTGGACCGACGATCGCAATTCTAGTGATACATCAGCAAAGCCATTGTACGCTTATCTCTTCGACTTGAAGAATGTTATTTCTGAAAGTTGTGAAATTGCTTCGCAAAACTCTGCTGATACGTCTGTCAAGAACAAGACGTACTTTGACCGTCGTGCAAAGGCACGGACTTTTTCTGTTAAAGATGAGGTTCTCGTTCTTCTTCCCACTGACTCTAACAAACTTCTTATGACATGGTCAGGTCCTTATTTTGTGCAGGAATGTCTTCATCCTGACTATAGGATTCTTGTGAAAGGCAAGCCGAAGATTTTCCATGCCAACATGCTTAAACGTTATCTTCGTCGTGTTGATGCTGCTGTTAGTGGTGTTGAGGACTCTACTACAAAATTGTCAACTGGTGTTTTAGTCGACTGGTCTTCCATTTCTCCTTTTTTGCTTCCAGCTGTCGAGGTTGTGGAGCCTCAGTGTGATGTTCCGCATGTAGACGTTTCAGACTGGCATACTGTCCCATCAGTGGCTATTGGTGTTGTCCAAGATGATGATGAAGTTGGTGTTCTCCCCACTATTCCTCTCATGTTGTCGTCTATCAATGACAAGGACATTTCCGATATCGATTTTAACATTGATCTCTCCGATTCTGATGGTCAGTCACTGTATGCAGTATTTACAGATTTTCCTACGGTGTTGACATCGAGACCCGGTGCGTTCAACGGAAATCTTTTCCTTGACGTCACTCTTACGACTGATGTTCCAGTTCGTCGACGGGCTTATGATCTACCTTTTTCTTCTCAGCAGATAGTTGTACGGGAGATTCAAACCATGCTTGACCTAGGGGTCATAGAGAAATCTAAATCTGCGTATTCATCACCCGTTGTCCTGGTTCAGAAAAAGGATGGTGCTTGTCGGTTTTGCATTGACTATAGAGCTCTCAACAAGATAACTGTTTTCGATGCTGAACCCATTCCCAATGTGGACGAGTTGTTCACAAGGCTAGCGAACAGTACGTTCTTCACACGTATTGATCTTTCTAAAGGTTACTGGCAGATTGTTGTCAACCCGGTGGATCGTCACAAGACGGCGTTCGCAACGCACATGGGTTTATATCAATGGATCAGGATGCCTTTTGGTCTGGTTTCTGCCCCAGCAGTGTTTGCTCGTATGATGCGAATGCTTGAACTTCCTGAGGCGTACTCAATGAATTTCTTCGATGATATTTTGATCCATAGTACTACTTTTCAAGATCATCTGGTGCATGTTAGAGATGTTCTAACCAAGTTGCTCCACTACAACTTGACTGCCAGTCCGGTTAAGATCTCGTCTGGTTACAGGAGTCTTGAGTTTCTTGGACATGTGGTGGGAGAAGGGATGCTGCGTCCAGAAAAGAAAAAGATCGAGAAAATTTTGGCTATCCCGACCCCAACCACCAGAAAGCAAGTCCGTTCGTTGTTGGGGCTATTGAGCTTTTATAGACGCTATGTCCCGGCATTCGCAACCATCACGGCTCCCATTACTGATCTCACTAAGGAGACGAAAGCACGCACGATTGCGTGGACACCTGCTTGTGAGGAAGCGTTGATTAGGATCAGACACATTTTTTCCTCTGCGCCTGTTCTGCAGTTACCTCGGCTTGATCAACCTTTCATTTTACGCACAGATGCTAGTTCTACTGGCTTGGGTGCTGTGCTGCTTCAGGAGTTGGGGGGAACTCTTCACCCCGTGTCATTTGCGAGCAGAAAGTTGCTCGACAGAGAGACCCGCTACAGTACAATCGAAAGGGAGTGTTTAGCTATTGTTTGGGCCATTTCGAAATTTTCCAAATTTCTTTGGGGGGTCGATTTCATTCTCCAGACTGACCACAGACCGCTGACGTACTTGCATACAAGTCGCTTTAAGAATTCTCGCATCATGCGTTGGTCCTTATCCTTGCAAGAGTTTCGATTCAATCTCGAACCACTTCCAGGTACACAGAATGTGTTCGCGGATCTGTTGTCACGCGCTGATCGTGATCAGTCGGTTCCATAGGTCAAGGGTTAATAGTCGTTACTGTATTTTCACATTGTCTACGAACTTGTAAAAAAGACCCTCGGTCGGTTCTTTTTTTCGTTGAGAGGGGGGTAGTGTAACGAACGCCTTTAGGGCAGTTTTCGGTCGGACGATGGTGTGACGTCATTAGCAGTTGGACCGAATGTACACATGCGAATAATGTAGAGATAAGCATTGTTCACGAGCGGTAATGTACAGATAAGCCATGTTCACGTGCGGTAATGTAGGTGAGCGATGTTCACGTGTCACGTGTGGGAGTGACAGTGTGGGTTTGGGAATAATTACCAGTTAGAGATGCTATACCAGTCGAGCCGAGCGGTCGTTTTCGCTAGGGCTCCGAGGAAGAATTCTGTCTAGAGAATTCGATAGCTGTATATTGAATACAGGTATTTATTCTTTTATTACCGGTATTTATAATCTGTAACGCTATTCAGATGAAAAAGAAAGTATTGTTTTATGAATTATTAGAGTGCAGAAGAGCCATGTTTGAAGGAAATGCGATGGCTCGTGTCAATACTTGTTTAGTCATGTAATTATGTGATATAGTTTATAACCAGGATGTCATGTTGTATTCATTCATATGTGAATATGTGGAACTGAAATAGGAATAGAATTCAGTATATATTTAGTGATCTAATGATGAAATGTGCAGTAATATGTTACGAATTGAAGGTGAGCTGTGATTGTAATATTTGGCTCATAATCCATTGGGTGTAGGTACGTAAAATGTGTGTAAAGTGTAAAGTGGCTATAGGAATTGTGTGCACTGTTAAAGTGGCTATAGGAATTGTGTGCACTGTGTTAAAGTGGCTATAGGAATTGTGTGCACTGTGTTAAAGTGGCTATAGGAATTGTCATAAGAATTATGACAATAGTGACTGTAGTATGGTGGCATAAAGAAGACATTTTTCAGAGGAAATGATCTAGAGCGCTCTGAAGTATAATGTGTCGAAGACACATTCAGACTTTTGGGTATAAGAGCGAATATTTATGAGTGCATAAATGTTGTGTACAGCGGGGCCGGTACGGAGCGGAAACCCCTGGTGTATGGCCGATGAAACTGTCCTGAGCATCACGTACGTGACCGGAATGCGGACATCATCAAGCCTTCATCTCTCCTTCGTCCTACCATCACTGGTGCTACGAGCAGCAACGGTAGCGAAGTAAGCCACAGATTCGTGCTACAGGACCACATGCAGTGTTCCGTCAGTGTAGCTATTGTCGCCTAGCGCCGTAATTTCACGCCTAGGAATGTTCTAAATCTGTGAGTAGTCATTGAATAGTAATATTCAGTTCAGGAATCTCCGTCAAGTCGTCAATGTGATATTGACTGTGTCGACACTAGTATAAAGAGGAGTCGAGTGACGTCTCTCGAGAGAGACAACGACCTCTACGGTAGCGAGTGAATGTGTGAGCGCTGAAGTTGTAAATAATCTATATGCCACCTGTTATTTGTGCAGATTGGTTAATATGATGTGAATTGTATGGTTTAATGTATGTTATGAGTGCGTGTTAAGAGTTAAACAGAGGGCAAAGGGAAATAACTGTGTGGCCTTTGTCCTTGTTTGTAAGCGCGTGTGTGGTGGATGAAAGAGTCTAGTGAACAGAGATAGTACACCCACCTTTATACTGATTATCAGAACAAACCCACGCACACACTCATTACATTAGAATAAACGTTTAGATATGTAATAATTTAATTCAGTAGCGAAAACTCCGTCGTTACATGATTGTACATTGCTTAACGTCCCGCCAGCGACAAGGCTTTCTCAGGACGTGCCTGCACTGCTTGTGAAAAAAAAAACTAAACAGAAAATTGAATGTATGTCGCCAGCCGGTCAAATACGTTAAATAAACCTACAACATGGGGCCTAAATAAAGCTAAGACCATTTAGCAACACACATCCAATATCAAGAGCTACAGGCAGTGCAGACAGTAGGGAGAGTTTTGAAAAGGCAAATACAGGTGAATGGACAAAGGGTAGACAGAAACACATGCCCCAGAATAGAGAGAAAAACCCACCCTGTGGGGCTGACCAGGGTGACCCTGCAGGCAGCAATAGTGAGCTCCAAAACCTGACAGACAAACTTTCAAGTAGCGCAGGGTCTAATGGCATGGAGATCAGTACGGATAAAAGCAAAGTGATGATCAACACCACAAGCGACAGCAGCAGCTACATCCACATGAACGGCCAGAAGCTAGAAGAGGTCAATAGCTTCAAGTACTTGGGAGCCACCCTGTCCAAAGACGGTAGTTGCATAGCAGAGATCCGTATCAGGATAGGTACAGCAACATCCGCAATGGCCAGGCTAGACAGGATATGGCGAAGTAACTCCATCAGCTTCACCATCAAGTACAGGCTTTACAAGTCCCTCGTAGTGTCTATTCTACTCTACGGCTGTGAGACTTGGACACTGCTTGCAGACTCAGAAAAGAAAATCCAGGCCTTTGAGAACAAGTGCCTGAGGAAGTTGCTCCGCATCTCGTACCGCGAGCACAAGACCAACGAATATGTACGGAGCATCGTCACTTCCCTGGTGGGCCCACATGAACCCCTTCTGGCAACCGTGAAACGGCGCAAGCTTGCTTGGTTTGGCCACGTGACCCGACACAACACCTTGTCCAAGACTATCCTCCAAGGCACTCTCGAAGGAAGTCGTCGGCGAGGTCGTCAGAGAAAGAGTTGGGTCGCAAACATAAAAGAATGGACCGAACTCGAGATGCCAGACTTGCTTGCCACCGCCCAAAATAGAACTCAGTGGAGAGCACTGTCTGTTGCTGCTGCCTTTCAGTCCCCCCAACGCCCAGTTCGGGCAAGGGACTGATGATGATGATGATGATGATGATGATATGTTACGTGATATGAGTTTCACTTTCGCTTCATAGGCTTGAGAAAGTGCTGACAAAACTAGAACTTCACGGTACAATTTCAGTCTAGCTATAATTTGTGTGAAAGCAGGTTGACTCTACCTAGCTACATGATATACCAGCAAGTACACGGGTCACCTGCATGCTCTTCTGAAAGCGCCGATGTCGATGTGCGTGTTAGTGCGTGCATGCGCGCGCGCTCCAATCATCTCCAAGAGGCATAGATCCTCATGCCCCTGGAGGGTACATGAAGATCTATTCCTCCTGGAGATTCGCGCATGTTTGTGTGTGTGTTTGTGCGTGTGTGTGTGTGTGTGTGTGAGAGAGAGAGAGAGAGAGAGAGAGAGAGAGAGAGAGAGAGAGAATGACGTCATATTTAGAGTATTATGTCAGTGTCTGCGTCGTGACGAAGTTGCCTCTTTTACGTCACCGCCACTGTCTGACTTTTTCTAGAATTCAAGGTTTTCTACTGTTTTAATTCTTTTCTGAAAAGAATTAATTTTTACTATAAAGAAGTTGAAAGGACACAAAGCTGGTTAACGAACTCATCCAATGTCTTTCTCCAAACTAGCTATATGCAAATTTTAAATATGACAAAAATTACGGACTCTAATCTGGGTCAACGACTTCCTATAAACGGTTGTTTATGTCTTCAATGAAACATTCAATTGCAATATGCTCGGAGGCTCTCTTAACCACCCACTTAAGAAAGTATTTCGCCAAGTTTCAAGCTTGTGTGTACAGAAATATCGGAGATTCTCTTGTTTACATACATACATACATACATACATACATACATACATACATACATACATACATACATACATACATACATACATACATACATACATACATACATACATACATACATACATACATACATACATACATACATACATACATACATACATACATACATACATACATACATACATACATACATACATACATACATACATACATACATACATACATACATACATACATACATACATACATACATACATACATACATACATACATACATACATACATACATACATACATACATACATACATACATACATACATACATACATACATACATACATACATACATACATACATACATACATACATACATACATACATACATACATACATACATACATACATACATACATACATACATACATACATACATACATACATACATACATACATACATACATACATACATACATACATACATACATACATACATACATACATACATACATACATACATACATACATACATACATACATACATACATACATACATACATACATACATACATACATACATACATACATACATACATACATACATACATACATACATACATACATACATACATACATACATACATACATACATACATACATACATACATACATACATACATACATACATACATACATACATACATACATACATACATACATACATACATACATACATACATACATACATACATACATACATACATACATACATACATACATACATACATACATACATACATACATACATACATACATACATACATACATACATACATACATACATACATACATACATACATACATACATACATACATACATACATACATACATACATACATACATACATACATACATACATACATACATACATACATACATACATACATACATACATACATACATACATACATACATACATACATACATACATACATACATACATACATACATACATACATACATACATACATACATACATACATACATACATACATACATACATACATACATACATACATACATACATACATACATACATACATACATACATACATACATACATACATACATACATACATACATACATACATACATACATACATACATACATACATACATACATACATACATACATACATACATACATACATACATACATACATACATACATACATACATACATACATACATACATACATACATACATACATACATACATACATACATACATACATACATACATACATACATACATACATACATACATACATACATACATACATACATACATACATACATACATACATACATACATACATACATACATACATACATACATACATACATACATACATACATACATACATACATACATACATACATACATACATACATACATACATACATACATACATACATACATACATACATACATACATACATACATACATACATACATACATACATACATACATACATACATACATACATACATACATACATACATACATACATACATACATACATACATACATACATACATACATACATACATACATACATACATACATACATACATACATACATACATACATACATACATACATACATACATACATACATACATACATACATACATACATACATACATACATACATACATACATACATACATACATACATACATACATACATACATACATACATACATACATACATACATACATACATACATACATACATACATACATACATACATACATACATACATACATACATACATACATACATACATACATACATACATACATACATACATACATACATACATACATACATACATACATACATACATACATACATACATACATACATACATACATACATACGGCGCTTCGCGCCAACTGTACGGGGCGGTCCGTGGCGCAGTGGTTAAGGCGCCTGCCACAAGCGCCAAAGGTGCGAGGTTCGAAAACGGGTTCCGGCGTCGGACTTTTCTCCTCTGGTAAGTGTCACCGTTAATTCGGGCGGACCGTCGGGGGTTCTTTCTCCGGGTACTCCGGTTCTTCCACCCCCCCCCCCCCCACCCTCCACACTTTGGTACCGGTTTCAAGCCACTTTACGAATTTCAAATACAAGCGATCAAAAATCTCTGTAACTTCAGTAGCTGAACTGGCCCCTCGTCTGTCTTGTACTGTGTTTGTCTTAAATGGCGTAAATCCGTGTCTGTTACGTGAGTGTGCGTGTTGGGTTTCAGTTCGCGGCGCTTTGAGTCGATTTGCCCAAAAATTGAGAAAAAGCGTCTATATAATAACGGTATTATTATTATTATTATTATTATTATTATTATTACGTTCAGCAGGGAGGTTAGCGTAATTTTTATCTTGTTACTTCAATTGTTAGAGATTTAGCCTGCCCGCCTTTGACATCATACTTACTTACTTACGCCTGTCACCCCTACCCGGGTATAGGCCGTCGAAGAGAGACCTCCAGCGACTCCTGTCCTGTGCTTCTCCTTCGATTTTACTCCAGGTGGTTCCCATTCTCTTGATGTCTGCTTGGAGGTCTCGACGCCAGGAGTTTCTCGGCCTACCTCTTTTCCTCTTTCCCTGGGGATTCCATGACAATGCCTGCCTAGTGATACTGGAAGCTGGCTTTCTCAGACTGTGACCAATCCATCCCCATCTTCTTCGGCCAATTTCATTCTCTGCTGTTATCTGTTCTGTTCTCTCCCAGAGTCTGATGTTGCTGATCTTCTCTGGCCAGTGGATTTTCAAAATTCTTCTAAGGCAACTGTTTATGAAGATCTGTACTCTGTTGACAGTGGTTTTTGTCAATCTCCAAATCTCTGCTCCATATAGGAGAACTGCTTTTACGTTGGAGTTGAAAATCCGGATTTTGGTGTTTTGTGACAGCTCTCTGGAACTCCACACTTTTTTCAACTGGAGAAAGGCTGCTCTGGCTTTACCGATTCGTGCTCTGACATCTGCATCAGTGCCGCCTTTTTTGTCTATGATGCTCCCGAGATAGGTGAAGGACTCCACCTCCTCCAACGGGGTGCCAGCAAGCAAGACTGGTTCTTCCCTGGTTGCGTTCAGCCTCATTGTCTTTGTTTTCTGTTTGTGGATGGTAATGCCAAGTCATCTGCAAAATCGAGGTCATCAAGCTGTGTCCACAGTGTCCACTGTATTCCGCTTCTTTTCTGCTCTGTGGTCCTCTTCATGACCCAGTCTATGGCCAGTAGGAAGAGGAACGGAGACAGCAGACACTCCTGCCTGACACCGGTTCTGACCTGGAGCTCCCTGGTGAAATGCCCTTCGTAGATCACGCGACATGTCATGCCATCGTAGCTGCTCTTGATCAGGCGGACGAGCTTTGTGGGTACACCGTAGTGTCGTAGGAGTTTCCACAGAGTCTCTCGGTCCACGCTGTCAAATGCTTTCTCGTAATCCACAAAGTTGACGTACAGCGGGGAGCTCCACTCCAAAGACTGTTCCACGATGATGCGGAGAGTGGCGATCTGGTCTGTACATGATCGTTTTTTCCTGAATCCTGCTTGCTGGTCTCTCAGCTGGGGGTCCACGGAGCTCTTCATTCTCTCCAGGATGATCCTGTTGAAGACCTTTCCTGGTACTGACAGCAAGGTGATTCCTCTATAGTTGGAACACTTGCTGAGGTCACCTTTCTTGGGAAGCTTGATTAGGTACCCCTCCTTCCAGTCAGCCGGCATCACCTCCTCTTCCCAGATCTTTCCAAACAGTCGGTACAGCATCTCTACTGTTGTTTCTAGGTCTGCTTTCAGAGACTCCGCTGGGATGCCATCTGGCCCTGCTGCTTTGCCGTTCTTCAAACATGCCACTGCCTTCCTGATCTCTTCCCGGCTGGGTCTGTCACAGCTGATGGGTAGGTCGGTCTCAGCTGGCTGGATGTCTGGGGGGTCGGGTGGGCTGGGTCTGTTCAGTAACTCTTCAAAATACTCGGCCCATCTGTCGAGTTGATCTGCTCTGTCTGCAATAGGCTTGCCTTCCTTGTCTTTTACTGGTCTTTCTGTATGGCCATACTTGCCCGACAATCTTCTGGTAATGTCGTAGAGCTGTTTCATGTTGCCGCTGCCTGCTGCCTTTTCTGCCTCTGCTGCCAGGCTGTCTGTGTAAGCCCTCATGTCTGCCCTGATACTCCTCTTCACCTCGCGGTTGGCTTCCGAGTATTCCTCCTGTGCCCTTGCTTTGGCTGCTCTCGTGCGACTGTTGTTGACAACTGCTTTCTTCTTCTTCCTCACTCCTATCTTCTTCAAGGTCTGTGCCGACAGCCAGTCCTTGTGATGGTGTTTACTGAACCCTACAGTGTCTTTGCAGGTTGAGTTCAGCGCCTCTCTAACTGCCTTCCACTGCTGCTCTGTGGTGACCGCCTCCTCTTCATTTACTAGCTCCTGTAGCGCTTGAAACCGGTTGGACAGCACCAGTTTGAAATCTTCTCTCACTGCAGTCTCTCTCAGGAGGCCTACATTATAGCGCTGTCTTCCTGTTGTCTCTTTTCTTTAACTTGAGTTTGACATCATGGACATGCTATTAAATTCGCCCACCGCGACCCGTCCTAAAAAGGCCTTTCTATAAATAGAAGGGACTTAAAAATATGAACAACCCTAAATGTTTCTAAAAGATAAACGCATCTGAGCTCCAAACAATATGGTAGCCTTTGGGATGAAATCCTCATCTTGTTTTAGCAAGAAAAGCGAACGTGCAAAGTCGCTTTGTGTATTTTTACGTCTTATTAAAGGTTTGTCACTATTTCCATTCACTTTACCATCGCTTTGTCCATTTCATTTCGACACCACAGCACCAAAACAAAACGCAACCCACAAAAACAAACACTATCTTCGAAACCGATGTCCGAAGGGAAAAAAACTTGATTAATTATATTTTACTGTAACATTTAATTCAGTCAGTTGCACTGGTAAGCTATGCTGTGATGTGTGATCACTGCCAATACAGTCGCAGTAATCACTACACATTGAAAGAATACACAGCACATTGTGAACACATTTGGAAGATAATGCAATGCTTCGTTTAATTAAAATGAAACCCTATCTCGCTAGCAGTAGCCTAGCTGCACAAAAGAGGAACTGTATTTTGCTGCTGCGTAATTTGCAGTTTGTCTGCATATTGACCTGATTTGAAGTTCGCTGCAAGGATTCTTAGCAGCTGGCATTAGCACTGACATATATATTGGGATAAAAACGAGGAAGAAAACGGAGAAAGGTGAAACTGAGATGATTTAATAAATCAGTCAGTCAAGTGATCAATGAATGAGATATGTTTAATGATGAACAGCTGGTTTTAGGGCAGGGTGGGGGCGGGGGCAGGGGGGGGGGGAGGAGGAGGCACGTACTGCATAATGTGCACGTCCTATTTCTTTCACACACTATTACTATTTTGTTTCTGTGTTTCCATCACCCACTCACAACACCATTAGGCTCAATGAGTTCTCATGTTTTATTTGAGTGATTTACAAAATACATACTTGCTACTGTTATCTTATTTCTTTACTGGCTTTGACATTTGGCTGTAAGATTTACATTCCCATATTTTAAGCCTGTCTCGCATAACACACACGGAGGTTGACTGTATCATTGATACGTGTGTGTAGGTAGCGTTTTGTTTGAGGTGGCAGTTGTGGCCTCATCTTTGGCCAGTGCATGTGGCCACCAGTACTATTTACAGATGGCTGCATGTGCAGACTAGTTCACTGTATCAATGATCAATGTGTATTGGGCACCCTATTGTTTGAAGTGATCAGTGGTGGCACCATCCATGATGTCTGTGTACATTTGGTACTGTTTACAAAGGTGCTGTTTACAAAACTAGTGGCTGCATGTGCATATTACAGTAGTTCTGTGTTGTTATCAGACGTTGCCTCATCTCTAAGTTTTGGTGCCCCTGTGCATGAGGCCAACAGTACTTTTCACAGAACTGATGGCTGCATGTCCAGTGTGATTAACTGTATACATGAGATTTGTAGGCCGTGGGCAGCTAAAATACCGGCAGTCACTACAAGCCACTTTCTTAACCTCAAGTCTCTATTATAGGTTTTACAGTTCACTAATGCCCATCAGTATACAATTGCGCATGTCTTTGGTGGGTGTTCTGCGGTTTTTGTGTGTGTATGTGGGGTGGTGTGGGGTTGGGAGCGGGCGGTATGGCACCTATTACCATGTAGGTGTATGTTCTCATGTTGGATGCAGATGCGTACTATGTACTAAACCTATATTACAAACAAACAAAAATAATTCAAAAATAAATTAAATAAACAGTTATTTGGGTTTAACGCCAAGCAGGCGACTAAGGCCATCTCACGGCGATTAAATAAATAAGATAAAGTAAGTCAAAGATCCTCGCGTTGGGACCATATGGCGTTGAGGCGCGTCCCCTGGGTGGTGGATAGGGGGTCCCTCGAGAGAGGGGTGCACCGAATGAAATAAGGTGCCGTGAACCAACATGGTCTAAGGGAAGGTGACCCCGACAGAAAACCCCTGGTCCTCCTAGTAAGGGGGTTGGGCGTGGGGGCAGCTTCCCCACCCTGCAAAAAAGGAAATAGCTACAAAAACGCCAACGAAAAGACAAACAGTAATTTCTTTCCTGGAGGAGGAAGGTTCTTCTACCAGAAGATTTATGACGTCCTGTGGTGAAAGCCGGAAGTCTTCGAAAGCCACTGGACCGAGCCGCCTCTCTCCGTATCCAGGGACACAACCATGGACACATGGAATGTCAAGACCATGTACCAGAGCGGCAAGGCCGCCCAGATAGCAGCGGAAATGCAAAAGTACAACCTTTCCCTGCTAGGTATCAGTGAAGCCAGATGGACGCAGTCTGGCCAGAAAAGGCTGTTAAGTGGGGAGATGATTCTGTATTCAGGTCATGAAGAGGAGAATGCCCCCCATACAGAAGGTGTAGCATTCATGCTGTCACCAGTGACACAGAGAGCGGTGATGGGCTGGGAACCTCTTTGGCCAAGAATTATCACCGCAGCCTTTAGAACTAGGAGAAAGATCAAGTTGAACGTCATCCAGTGTTATGCGCCCACCAATGACAAAGACGAGGAAGAGAAACAAGAGTTCTACGACCGACTCCAGAGTGCTGTGGACAAATGTGCGGAGCGAGACATCACCATCGTCATGGGCGATTTTAAGGCCAAAATAGGGGAGGACAACACAGGATACGAAGAGGTGATGGGGAGACAGGAACTAGGGGAGATGAGTCAGAACGGGGAGAGGTTTGTAGACTTTTGTGCTCTAAACAGACTTGTCACTGGAGGCAGCATCTTCCCACACAGAAGAATACACAAAGCAACTTGGGTCTCACCTGACCATACTACAGAGAACCAAATAGACCATATCTGCTTTAGCAAGAAATTTAGAAGATCCCTTCAAGAAATTCGAGTGAGGAGGGGAGCAGATGTTGCCTCAGACCACCATCTGCTTACCTTGAGAATAAAGCTCAAGTTAAAGAAAAGCCGCACAGAGACAACAAGAAGACAGCGCTATAATGTAGGCCTCCTGAGAGAGACTGGTGTGAGAGAAGAGTTCAAACTGGTGCTGTCCAACCGGTTTCAAGCGCTACAAGAGCTATTAAATGAAGAGGAGGCGGTCACCACAGAGCAGCAGTGGAAGGCAGTTAGAGAGGCGCTGAACTCAACCTGCAAAGACACTGTAGGGTTCAGGAAACACCATCACAAGGACTGGCTGTCGGCACAGACCTTGAAGAAGATAGAAGTGAGGAAGCAGAAGAAAGCAGTTGTCAACATCAGTCGCACGAGAGCAGCCAAAGCAAGGGCACAGGAGGAATACTCAGAAGCCAACCGCGAGGTGAAGAGGAGTATCAGGGCAGACATGAGGGCCTACACAGACAGCCTGGCAGCAGAGGCAGAAAAGGCAGCAGGCAGCGGCAACATGAAACAGCTCTACGACATTACCAGAAGATTGTCGGGCAAGTATGGCCATACAGAAAGACCAGTAAAAGACAAAGAAGGCAAGTCTATTGCAGACAGAGCAGACCAACTCGACAGATGGGCCGAGTATTTTGAAGAGTTACTGAACAGACCCAGCCCACCCAACCCCCCAGACATCCAGCCAGCAGAGACCGACCTACCCATCAGCTGTGACAGACCCAGCCGGGAAGAGATCAGAAGAGCAGTGGCTTTTTTGAAGAACGGCAAAGCATCAGGATCAGATGGCATCCCAGCGGAGTCTCTGAAAGCAGACCTAGAGACAACAGAAGAAATGCTGTACCCACTGTTTGGAAAGATCTGGGAAGAGGAGGTGATGCCGGCTGACTCGAAGGAGGGGTACCTAATCAAGCTTCCCAAGAAGGGCGACCTCAGCAAGTGTTCCAACTACAGAGGAATCACCTTGCTGTCAGTACCAGGAAAGGTCTTCAACAGGATCATCCTGGAGAGAATGAAGAGCTCCGTTGACCCCCAGCTGAGAGACCAGCAAGCAGGATTCAGGAAAAACCGATCATGTACAGACCAGATCGCCACTCTCCACATCATCGTGGAACAGTCTCTGGAGTGGAGCTCCCCGCTGTACGTCAACTTTGTGGATTACGAGAAAGCATTTGACAGCGTGGACTGAGAGACTCTGTGGAAACTCCTACGACACAACGGTGTACCCACAAAGCTCGTCCGCCTGATCAAGAGCAGCTACGATGGCATGACATGTCGCGTGATCCACGAAGGGCAGTTGACCAGGGAGCTCCAGGTCAGAACCGGTGTCAGGCAGGGGTGTTTGCTGTCTTCGTTCCTATTGGCCATAGACTGGGTCATGAAGAGGACCACAGAGCACAGACGAAGTGGAATACAGTGGACACTGTGGACACAGCTTGACGACCTCGATTTTGCAGACGACTTGGCTTTACTGTCCCACACTCATCAACAAATGCAGGACAAGACCACGAGGCTTGCTGACATCTCGTCCCAAGTGGGCCTCACCATCCACAAACAGAAAACAAAGACAATGAGGCTGAACGCAACCAGGGAAGAACCAGTCTTGCTTGCTGGCACCTATCTCGGGAGCATCATAGACAAAAAAAGGCGGCACTGATGCAGATGTCAGAGCACGAATCGGTAAAGCCAGAGCAGCCTTTCTCCAGTTGAAAAAAGTGTGGAGTTCCAGAGAGCTGGCACAACACACCAAAGTCCGGATTTTCAACTCCAACGTAAAAGCAGTTCTCCTATAATGGAGCAGAGACTTGGAGATTGACAAAAACCACAGTCAACAGAGTACAGATCTTCATAAACAGTTGCCTTAGAAGAATTTTGAAAATCCACTGGCCAGAGAAGATCAGCAACGTCAGACTCTGGGAGAGAACAGAGCAGATAACAGCAGAGAATGAAATTGGGCGAAGAAGATGGGGATGGATTGGTCGCAGTCTGAGAAAGCCAGCTTCCAGTATCACTAGGCAGGCATTGTCATGGAACCCCCAGGGAAAGAGGAAAAGAGGCAGGCCGAGAAACACCTGGCGTCGAGACCTCCAAGCAGACATCAAGAGACTGGGAACCACCTGGAGTAAAATCAAAGGAGAAGCACCGGACAGGAGTCGCTGGAGGTCTCTCGTCGACGGCCTATACCCGGGGAGGGGTGACAGGCGTAAGTAAGTAAGTAAGTCAAAGATACCTGGGACATATGAATGCTAAGTAAAGGATAGATTATGAACATGCATTACAAACAAACAAAATAAATAAATAAATAATTTAAATAAATAAGACAAAGCAAGTCAAAGGTACATGGGACATATGAATTATAAGTAAAAGATAGATTATGAACATGTACAGATGTGCACGTCTTTTGGTGGGTGTTCTGCGGTTTTCTATGTGTATGTGGGGTTGGGTTGTGAGCGGGCGATATGGCACCTATTACCATCTATGTATGTGTATATTTTCTTGGTGTATGCTGATGTGTATGTACGTGTACAAAACCTACATTACAAACAAACAAAAATAAATAAATAATAAATTTAAATAAATAAATAAAGTAAGTCAAAGATACATGGGACATATGAATGCCAAGTAAAGGATAGATTATGAACATGCACAGATGTGCATGTCTTTTGATGGGTGTTCTGTGGTTTTGCGTGTGTGTGGGGTGGGGAGCAGGTGGTATGACTCCTATTACCATATATGTGTACATGTATGTTCTCATCTTGTATGCTGATGTGTATGTACAAACCTACATCACAAACGAACATAAATAAATAAATGAATAATAAATTTAAATAATAAATAAATAAATTAAATAAGTCAGAGATACCTGGGACATATGAATATGCATGCTAAGTAAAGGATAGATTATGAACATGCACAGATGTATGCATATTGAAAAAAAAAATCCTTTCCTCTCCTTGGTGGCCACTAGTGCTCATGTGCATCAAGGAATTCCTTCCATCAATAATTAAAAGGATAAAGGATTAGTTCAATAAATATGTAAGTGAATACATAAATGAATCAATAATAAATAAATAAAAAACATGTAATATAAATGGAGAGGGCTACTATCTGTATTGTGTCTCATGTAGTTCTGATAAAGCTTGATCATGAGAGTTCTTGTGAGTACTTGAGTGCGGATTTGGTAGAATGAATTGAAAAACAAAAATTCCTATATTTTGGTGTTCAGCTGAACATGGTGATTTAGATGAAAACGGTTCGGAGATGGATTTCAGTCTGCCTGGCTTGTGCCTAAGACAAGGGGGATAAGACCGTGTTTAACCATTAAATCCCATCTCCACTAATAAAAAAGAGCAGGCCTACACATAGAGCCGTTAGGCGGGAAAACAGACGAGCAACATGCATGTTGTATCTGTTCAAAAAGTCTTCAGAATGTTGAAGATGGTCGGAAGACACAATGCAAAACATGCACGAAGCGAGTTTACTTTCGATATGCTTTCCTCCCACAAAAGACTGAGTTCTATGGGAAAGACTGCTTTCAAGACCAGAAAAAATATGATGTACTTCAAAGTTAAAATCCAAAATAATCTCTGTCAGTCTCACTTCAGGAGCAAAGTAAACCTGCATCAACCGTGCGCGTCTGATTGACTTCTTTCGAAGGCATCTCGCTGACCGCCAATTTTCAAACTAGCGACGCGAGTATGCTTAAGGCATTTAAAATATTACTTTTTACATTATTTTATCGTAAATATAGAGTATACATGTTTACTTGCTCATGATTTTAATTTGATCACTGGAATAATCTTGTAACTTGTATGATTGAAATTTTCAATGTTATGCACAAAACGGGCCGTGTACGGGCCACAGCGAACAAATAGCGCTAAAAAAAAAACACTTCTAAAAACATGTCTCCATCTAGTAAGGACAAAACATTGTTGTTATGCATAAACCATATGGCATTAGTACTTTCGTTTCGTACCTGCAAACCAATGTTACTCTTTTGACGAACTACCTGCCTCTGCAGAAATTGCGTAATCTGCTAGACTATGCATTACAATTCAGGAGACAGATCGACCATGACAGTTCAAGCGTGGTGCCAGAATAGCTTGGCGCCTATAGGCGCCAAGCTATTCTGGCATCACCCTTGAACTATCACGGTCGAACCATACCTGGCTGTGGTGTGTCGGGACTGAATGAGTTAGTAAACACTGAGAACCATTTTAGTGATAGTCAGCTTCAATCAAACAGAAGGACGGGCGGACGGACACAGAGCAACACGACAGACAGACAAGCAACCAACCTGTGGGCACCCAACACACACACACACACACACACACACACACACACACACACACACACACACACACACACACACACACTCACACACACAAGAATGGTAGAGCTCTTATGGCTCAAGTGTATGACCGACGATCCACATAACAAGCCTGACCTGTGCGACCTTGACCTTTCCGAGTGCATAAGAAAAGGATTAAAAATCAATCTTTTATTTATAACCCGTCTGTGACCCTTGACCTTCGCCTGGGGTCAACTAAATTAGTACTACTATGCATAGTTTTATCATTGACTACCTCTGTGTCAAATTTGATTGAAAAGTTTGCAAAAATTTGATAATAAAACTAAATTTCTATCAAAAGTGGGTTTGTTTGCACACACTGATTTGCTGACTTCTTGCCGCAATTGACCTTTCCGAGGGATCATCCAAATTAGCACGCATAGAAAAGTCTTACCATCATGTATCTCTGTACGATGTTTGAGTTTGAAGTTGAAAATAGCATGTGAGGAAACTTTTTTAAAAAAAAATCAAAATATGGCTTTTTTCCCCCTTGGACCCGCCATGACCCTGACCTTTGAGAGAGATCACTGAAATTGGTATGTTCAGAAAGGTTTTGTCACAAAGTATCCCTGGGCCAAGTTTGAAGACTGTGGCTTAAAATAGTCTTCGAAAAAGTGTCAACGTTAAAGTTTACCACAGACGACAGACGGACGAGCTACTAGGGACGGCCCACAACAAAGAGCCACTCTTGCTGTCGCTGTTGTGGTGAGCCAGAAAAGGCAAACAAGTGTCAATCTTCACCTCTGAGAAAGCGGTTGCATGTCGCTCCTCCATACGGTACTGGACATTGGCACCACTGGAATCCGGGTGATCCGTGTACAGTACCACCATTGACACACAGGAGATTGGTTGAGACGGGGGTCGTCGTGCTTTGAGTGGTCGTGCTTGAATTGGGGCCTTGATTGGGGCCTTTGTTGTTTGTGTTTAGGGTCGTCGTGCTATTGCTGGCTGAAAATGAAATCGTCGTAGTTGCAATGGTTGAGGCTGGACCAATGGTTGTTTGACTCTGCAAATTTGAACCCATCGCAGTTTGACTGGCTGAGCTTTGTCCAGCTGTGGTTACATCAACGGATTCCTGGTGAAAAAAAAAAAAAGTTGGAAGAATTACAGAGAAACGAGCAAAAGAACGTCACGTATTCGTGAGTAAGGTCTTTGACAGGAACGATCGCATATTGGTGGGCGTTTGGTGAAGATATGTTTTGTAAGGAGTAACTAGACGAGACAAATGTTTGAGTGGGTGGGGTAAAGAGTACATTTTACGGATTGAAAATAAGCAGTTAACCCTTTTACCGTCAAGGTCCCTTTTCTCAAATTGTGGAGGTCACGGGTTGCCTAATGACTGTACCAGTTGCAGGGGATGGATTGACCATGATAATTCAAGGGTAATGCCTTCAGGCGCCAAGCTAATCTAGCACTACCCGTGAATTATCATGGTCAATCCATCTCCTGCTGTAGGGACTCGGGGCTAAATGGGTTAATCAAAAGCCGCAAACTGGCAACAAACTTAATATTCTACTACGCAAAAGAATATTGGGCGAAAGTCCGCCGCAATGGGCGTGCGCTGGCTTATTGCAGCCGACTTCAGCCCGAAGACCTTTGCGTACTGGGATAGAACTGTATTTTTTAACTCATTGGAGATGTGCCGCCTCCGGATACGCGGCATAATCCGCGTTTTAACTTATAAAGACCGTGAGATCCAAAATCACAAACCTGCATACATTTCGTATCTCACCTTGTACGCGAAGAAAGAGAATGAAGAATTGGCCGCGACCAGGCCTGCACATTCGTCTGGACTACTTTCATTCAGCATCGTGCAGACCACCCTCTGAGAGGGACCAGCTCCCGGGAACACGTTGACTCCGTCACAACCTGATGTTTGAGTGCATTTCGCAGCGCACTCCAAGGCTGATCGTGCGTGGACTATGTCCATATTTTGGCCTCCGTATTGGAATCCTCGTTGACATCGTTTAAAGGTTAAACTTACGGGAGAGTTTATTAGGATAGAAGCTTCGCTAGTTTTTAGGAGCGAGGCGACAAGAAGTGCGTAAAAAAGACGTGATTCCATTTCTAGTGAATGAGACTGCAAAAGAAAAGTCCAGGCGGCTAATTAAGCTAACAAACAGTCTACATAGCAACAACAACAAAAAAAATCCGACTCAATGACTCATTGAGCGAATAAACGAACGAACGAACGAACGAATGAATGAACGAACGAATGAATCAATGAATGAATGAGTCAATCAATCGATCAATCATAATTCATGTTTGATCTTAAGTATGCAAAACGTTCTCGTGAACAACATGAGATTTTTTAAGATTGGATTAAAATTATCAACAACGAATAAACTAAATAATAAACTGAACCCAAGATTGTTGAAAAAATTTTAAAGTATATTTTTCGTCGTACCTTTGCTTTAAAAGACAGGCTATATTTCATAATACACTTGCCTGAACACTGGAGCAGTTCACCTCAGGCAAAGTTTCTGATAGGAAAGGTCAATTGCCGCGGCGCCGGCCCTTTATATCAGTATTTAACTCTTAAACTCCCAAAATAAATGACTTCCATTCTATAGATTGGAAGTCATTTAGTTCAAGGAGTTTAAGAGTTAATTAATTTCGCTTTCAGTGGCAATTGTAGGGCATGGATTACAAGACAGCTCGAGGGTGTATCTGTCTTTACTTGGCCTGGCAACATCACCAGAATACACCATATCTTTCTCTAAAATGTCGAATATCAATTTCCCATTTTAGTTCAATGCAATTCTTGATTAACTCGGCGCCTACAGACGTGCCAATCTAACCAGGCACTCCTCCAAAGCTATTAACGCTTTGGCCGTCGATAAGGCTTTTTGTCGCGGTGATTCCCGCAGGACGTCAGGCTGTTGTTATTCATGCAGGATGTCAGGCTGTTGTTATTCCTGCAGAGGAATCGTCACAACAAAAAGCACTACCGACAGTCAAAGCCGGTTAAAAATTCACATACAATGATATCGGGGTATTACTTTGATTCGATCCATCTCCTGCGATGAGAAACAGTTAACCCTGGATGTGAAACACTTAGTCCCATGGACTGCAGCCATCCGTTTTTTGTCTCGGAAACGGCATGGCAGATCTAAAATACGCTAAACCCTTCCACAAAGAAAAACAATGGCAGAGGCATGAACACTGAAGAGATATAGGTCCTCATGAACCCCCGCGCATGCGCGGGGGTTCATGAGGACCTATACCTCTTCCAGCTGGATGCTGTTTGAGTTATCCCGGCAATATGCAGTGAAGGGGTTGAAGATGTTTTCCTTCAGCTCACGTCATAACCGGAAGTTCTTACAAAGCTGTTCGCTGTAAGTCACTTTGCGGTAGAAGCAAAGTACACAAAGCTTCTACATGAGTCTGCACAAACAAAGCTTCACCACAAAGGAACCATGCGGCCGCATAAGATCAGTTTTCTTTTCATGGTGAAAAAATAAACCTTAAACCCGTAAATAAAAAATGTAAATCTTAAAGAAACAAAAACGGCCTTTGAGAAAGTCCATACGTTTCACAGTCATGAAACCATAAGCAGCAATGAAATTTTAGGGAAGCAAATATATTAGAAAACGACGAAAATATGAAAGATTATATTAAAAAATAAAATAAATAAAAATAAAAAACTGTGTTAATGCTGTTTTGATACGGCTTACTTGAAAAACAAGAAAGGCAAAGCCATTATGGCTCACGTGTATGACCGATTTACAAATGTGTGACCTTTGTGACAAGGGCTGGCTTCTGCAGCAGCAAAATCCATGTTTTCGGAAAATGTAAGCACTTTTCACACATCTGTTTACCCCCCGTGACCCTTGACCTTTGTGATAAGTCGACTAAATTAGTATGCATAGGAAGGTCTTATCATCTGCTATCTTTGTACCAAATTTGGTTGAAAAATTTGCAAAAATTTGGGAATACCTACAATTTTATCAAAAATCAGTGTTTTACACACATTTGCAGCCTCTTGTGACCCTTGACCTTTCCATGGGGTCATCCAAATTAGTATGCATAGATAGGTCTTACCATTAGGTATCTCTGTACCATATTTCGGTTTTAAGTTGTGAATAGTATTTGAGGAAAAACATCTTTTGTCAAAATATGGCAATTTTAGACCTATTTCCTGAGCCCTTGTGACCCTTGGCCTTTCTGAGGGGTCATCCAAATTTGTATGCATAGATAGGTCTTAACATCAGGTATCTCTGTACCAAGTTTGGGTTTGAAGTTGTAAATAGTATTTGAGAAAAAAACATCTTTTGTCAAAATATGACAATTTTTCACCTATTTCCTGAGCTCTTGTGACCCTTAACCTTTCCAAGGAATCAACGAAATTAGTATTTATAGAAAGGTCTTACCATCAGGTATGATTGATTGTACCAAGTTTGGGTTTGAAGTTGTGAATAGTATTTGAGAAAAAATAAATTATGTCAAAATATAGCTATTTTGGACCTATTTCCTGATCCCCTGTGACCTTGACCTTTGTGAGAGGTCACTCAAATTGGTATGTTTAGGAAGGTCTTACTACAAAGTATCCTTAGGCCAAGTTTGAAGAACATAGCTTGAATAGTCTCCGAGAAAATGCCAACGTTAAAGTTTACCACAGACGACGACGGACGGACGACCACTGGCCCAAAACATAGACTCACTTTTGCTTCGCACGTGAGCCAAAATGAATTAACCCCTCGCTGCCAGAGGTCGCAGGGTTTTTTTTTTTCTTCTGAAATTGAACGGCAAAGAGCTCCAAGAAGAACCCAACAGAGAAAGAAACACGCTTAGAAGAGACAGTTACACCACAATGTATTAACTCATTCAGCCAAACGCACGTATTTCCCAAATTTTGGAGGCGTCATCTAACGATTATGCATCAGTTGCAGGAGATGGATCGACATGATAATTCAAGGGTAGTGCTAGATTAGCTTGGCGCCGACAGGCGCCAAGCTAATCTGGCACTATCCTTGAATTATCATGGTCGATCCATCTCCTGCTATAGTGCGTCAGGGCTGAATGGGTTAATATTTCGGGTAAATACCCTTCTTCAAAATAGACAAACAAACAATAGACAAACAAACAAGTATAGAGATCAGTCGCTACTTATCTTATCGAAGACGGAACTTGCCACATTCCGTCTTCGATAAGTAGCCACTGATCTCTGTACTTGTTTGTCAGTTTGTCTATTATGAAGAATGGTATTTACCCGAAATATTAATAAATTGTGTTGTAACTGTCTTTTCTATGCGTGTTTCTTTCTCCGTTCGGTTCTTCTCTGCATTTTACACGCTTGGCAGTCACCCTTTTGGTCTGAAAGAGCTCGAAGAAGCATAGCTTAGCTACAAAGTGCTTTCAGCAGAAGGCACATATTATGTTCATGAGCCCCCGCAGTTGAGGGACCTCAAGAGCATCTGTCGATGTCACTTGCAGTTGGACCGTGTTCATTTTTTTCTAGGCATTCAAGGGGTTAACTCATTCGAGACGTGCCGCCTCCGGATACGCGGCTTGAATGAGTTAACCCGCGTTGCGTGCAGCCGCCGGTACAGTTTACAATACCAGGAGCTGCGTGCACGAGGGGGTTATCTGAACATGCAAGGCCAGCATGGTTTTTGTTCCACTTTAGACTTAGGAACCGAAACTTTACGATTTACAACATTTTCTAGACGGATTTTCCCATAAACTTCTCTTGTGATTCAAAACACTGGAGGATGTGAAAGCAACTGATCTCGAGGCGGAAGCTACCGCCGTACTAACAACGAACGCTGTGCTGTGCTGAGTGGTGCTGTCACTTTCTTGAACTTGTGCAACAAAAATCGTTCGAGCAAAAAAGCGCTAAACGGCGCAGTTTACACCGTTCACTCCCACACCAAACGCTTATATAACTGCGTATATCGTGGGCGGGGGGGGGGGGGGGGGGGAGAGATGTGTATGTGTGTGTGAACACTGCCACAAGCCAAAATATCAAACAACGGGGGGGGGGGGGGGGGGGGGGGAGATGTGTATGTGTGTGTGAACACTGCCACAAGCCAAAATATCAAACAACGGGGGTGGGGGGGGGGGGGAAGTCGGGGGAGGAGAGCGTGTGTATGTGTCGAAACCCGCCAAAAATGACCCAATGGGGTGGGGTGGGGGGCGGGGGAACACCCCAAAAATGGACTTTGTTGCAGCATTTTACACAATTTGAGGTCTGGAAGGGGGGGGGGGGTCCGAGACCCCTGGAACACCCCGCCCCCAGATCCGCCCCTGGATAGGCACAAACCAATTGCAAGAAGCATATATCCCCATAGTGGAGGGCGCCCATGAGGACCTATGCCTCTGTCTAGCATAGTTTATATCCCCGTTCTGCAAGCGAACTTTGATATTGGGTGATCAACATGCCATGCTCGGAGAGAAGTAGCATTGGCTACTTGCCCCAAGGCCGCATTTCAGAGGTGTCATCTAACGACTTTGTACAATTACAGGAGATAGATCGACCGTGATAATTCAAGGGTAGTGCCATGCTAATCTGGCAAAAGCCTTGAATTAACACGGTCGACCCATCGCCTGCTGTTGTGCGTCGCAGCTAAATGGGTTAAACAAAGCGGATGTTTTGAAAAAGTGCCTGTGCTCTTTTGTGATACGTAAACAAACCAGCTAAAAGGTATTCATCTAGAAATCATCTCCTACGCCGGAACTACGTGCAAGGGGCGGGAGATCGATCGATGGGGCCATGGATCGTTTTTTAACACTTCCAGGGCTAAATTTCGAACATATACCAGGAGATGTTCGTACATCATTGACAGTTCAAAGAAATGGCAGAATGTATAGGTATACGCAGTTTCCCTTTTGTTAATTAGGCACTACCCTTGAACAATCATGATCGATCCATTTTTAAACAAGTTTTGGAAGATGGACCGACCATGATCAAGTAGTCATTAACCCCTTCCCTGCCAACGAGCGTACATTTTGTTTCTGAAATCTGTGTTCACTGAACGACCAAAAGCAAACTGTCAAAAGAACAATGACACAAACTGGTTTCAGCAAGAGGCATAGATCCTCGTGAGCCCCCGCATTTGCGGGGGCTCATGAAGATCTATACCTCTTGCAGGTGGGTGGCGTTCAATATTGCTCAGCAGGGAAGGGATTAAGGGCGCGTCTGAATAGATCACGTGACCAGAACGCGCGAAATCTGATCGCGAGTGGTGAAAGTGTGGCCTGATGCCCAAAATATTGACCTGACGTAGTCAAATTTGTCAGTCGCATCCGTCAACAAAGGCAAAGGACATCTAGCCATTCTGTTTAATCAGTAGATTGATTTCATAGGCCGCCGCGCAGATTGTCTCAAGTCATGCAAGAATAGGGCACAGGGGTGGATCTGGGGGTTCTTTAAAATACTGTAACAAAATTAGCAATCAAAACCCTCCCTGGGGCAGATTGATCAAGAAAAGTTAACTCTTTGCGTGTCGGTAGCGGTTTTTGTAGCGACGATTCCTAAAGGAATCACCTTGACAAATACAGCTACCGACATGCAAAGGGTTACGTTAGTCGTTGTGTGCAGCATAAAGGCATAGACGATGCATCAAGTAGATTTTGCGGTCTATAGACCTTTATTTCGTGAAGAGGCTCGCTTTTACTTGTCGTGGAAGGCACAAAGCTATAATCGACTGTCACCTTGACTCACCGCTCATCATTTCGCAGCACAATTGTGAGAGACCCAGCCACATTGTTCAGTGTCTCCCTCGATTCGCTGCTCTAATCAGCGCAGCGAATCGAGGGAGACAACCAGTGTGAGATGTACACAGATGTATTTAGCCACAAAGCTGGCAAACACTTTCACGAGAAGTCATGCATGCAAAGTGCCGTCGTCCTAGCTAAGAAAAGTCGATGGTGAATCATCTTAGAGCCGACGCGCCTCGCGCTTTGAAATGACCAGGCTCCACTTTCACTCGGCCACCAAGAAGCGAGGCATAGCTAGGGGTGACTTTCCAGGGCAGGTACGACACGTCTCAAATAATTTACCATAGGCAAATAACATTGGGATTTTAGGATGCGAGTATGACCGCTCTCAAACGCCGATCGCCAACCAAACTAGATAAACTATGAGACGGGTTCTCATTCCACGATGTCATCACGTATGACCGTTCACGATTCACTGTTGAACATTTTATAATATATACTTCGATGACCGTTAGCATGTGAACGCACATCCAGGAAAGGGATGTAGTTATATGTTACGTGCACAATTGCCAACCATTGTACACTCTCAAAGTGTCTGTTAAAGTCCAAGTTCAAATCTTTTAAACTCGTCGGTTGTTTCCCTCAACTCATTGTGCCCGAGGTACGAAATACCCACATTTTAGAGTTATCCCCTAAGGACTGCATTACAATTCAGGAGACAGATCAACCATGATAGTTCAAGGGTGGTGGCAGAATAGCTTGGCGCCTCAGTAAAGGTGCCAAGCTATTCTGCTACCACCCGTGAACGATCATGGTCGAGCCATATCTTGCTGTGGTGTGTCGAGGGCAGAATGAGTAAAACTTGAATATAACGAAAAAGTCCCTTTCACGACACGACCAGAAACTAGCGCTAAATCGCCGACGCCATCGTCATATAAAATTGCGCGGCTAAAATCAAATTGAAAATCCTTAATCTAAACCTCAACAAAATCTGTTGAACTTATAAGCTTTTTCTCTCCTTTCCGACAATGAAATAGTCGCCTTTAACGACGGGGACAGAAACCAGTGCATAATCACTGACGTCAAAATCGTAATAGTCCGTGTATGCAGCAGAAATCATTCACAGCCAACTTGTTTCGAAAACACACACACACACACACACACTCACAAGCACAAAACAGACGATTATAACACAACAACAAACATTTTAGGAACTTTTTGTTTACTTAGTCAAAAACTCAAAGTGCGCAAACAAACTTAGAAAGAATAAAAAAAAACCCAAAGCCTCCGTCTGAGAATAAACGTAAACAAACGATAATACAGTATTGCGGTTTCTCAAGAAGTGAACAAAATGTCAAACGGAACGCGTGTGCTGGTCTGCGATTCTGCACCTTACGGCTTCTAGCCGTAAGGTCCAAAATCACAGGCCAGCACACATTCATTATTCTTTTGTTACAAAAACGTTTAATTACAATCAATGACTTATCTCTGGCTTTTGGCAAGACTTCTGTTTTTTTTTCTTCAGAAATTTATACGTCCTTTTTTCATTCGACCGGGCGGTGTTTTGTCTCGTCTTGAGAAGGGCAATAAGGAAAACTGGGCAGCCACTCTGTGGATGCGATACCATAAGCTGTGTATTTTGATTCCTGAAGAAATGAATACAAGATGCATACACTGGGCGGCCTCTGACATTTAACACTGATGATATCAAGTAAGCTGAGAGTCGGAGTATGGACTCGGACTTGCAAGAAGATATATGTATGTTAATCTTCTATTATGGACCGTAAGGTCCAAAATCACAGACCAGAACACTTACTACAATATCACACCATGACCGGTATAACCGAGATAATACATGTACATCATTGTCAGCCTCAGCTCTGCAGCTATGTTCAAATCAGTGTACTCGTCAGCAAGTATTTGCTGCTGTTTTTATTTTCAAGCAATAAACAATGACACGTGGTTGACAGTGCAACACATTGAAACGACTGAAAATGCCCCATGAATTTTGGCCAGCAAGAGGCATAAATTCACATGAGCCCCTGCGACTGCACCAGTACAGTACTGCGAATGCCGGTGCTCATGAGAATGTATGCCTCTTGCACATGAAACAGACTGGCTGGAGAACTGTTCTGTCTAAACCAAAAATGCTGAAAATAATTCAGCTGTCTGGGATTTTGAAAAAGCGTAATCTGTCTCCAGGACTGAAGACTGTCACCCATATTGATATGTAATGCCCAGCGCCTCTGTGATTTCGGACCTCACGTGTTGCGCCAAGGTCCCAAATCACAGACGAGCTCGCATATTGGGCAGCACTGACCCGAGAAGGACAAAATGAAAAACACATGTACCCCTGTGGAGATAATATCAAAAGTGCGCGCGCAGACAGGCAAAGCATACACTTGACATTATATTCGAAGAAAGGCATAACACAATTAATATAAGTAACGTGGAGGTGATTTACGATCTTACAGAACTGACCGACTCCGGTCAACCCCAGTACCACTGAGTAGCGTAAAGGGGTACACACATACATGTACAAACGGCGACGATAACTGGTGAAACCGTGACCAGTATGTGCTAGTTTGCGATTTAAACCTTACGGCTTCACTCCATCAGGTCCAAAATCTATGACGAAGCACATATATGGAGACCACACTGCACGTTTCACGCACGTATGGTAGGTAGCCTGTGTCTTCACATGAGGCGGCAGCTTTTTTTCGCCTTTTCTGAGTCGTCTGGTTTCAGGCCGGTAAGCAAGGCTTCATGGAATACTTCCTTCACTCCTTCCTGTACACAAAAAGCAAACACAGAAATCGTTGGTGCTAGCTCGAGACAGACAAGAAATGGTGCAACTGACGGACACATGCAGGTCCACACCAATACATGCAGTGCATAACCCCGGTAGCAAATGGTCTTCGGGCCCGCGACGGCCTCAGTAGGCCCGCGCACGACTGTGAGCGGGCCCACTGCGGCCGTCGTGGGTCCGAGGACATTTGCTTACTGGAAAACGCACGCTCTCCCTGATGTTTTTCCTTCAAGTACATTTACACTGCACTACCGAGCAAACAGGAGATAGGGCACGGCCTTACCAAGTCAACCCCCTTCCTATGTAAGTAATATGCGACCATTCTAATAAGCAGGATAGTTAGTTTGTTATTTGGGTTTAACACCGAGCAGGCGCCCAATGCCATCTCACGGCGGCTAATAAGAATGAGAGTGATTTAATCTACAGAACGAACCAAGCAACAAAAACAATGAAGCCACTGACGAAAGGTTTACAAAAGAATTGACATATGAGAGCTGTCTTTGCTGTCAAGGGTCTCTACCTTTTGTCTTTGACTTGATTCTGATCTTGAAACATCTCCTTTTGAAAAAAAAACCTCGCAGATGTGCCAATGCGTCACAGTGAACTCTATAAGGGCGCACGCAGTGCATACGCGTCATTGGTTTGTCAAACGTCATTTGTCATGACGTTTGTTTTTGTTCGGGTTTTTTTTTTGTTGTTGTTGTTATGTTTTACTTAATTTTATATTTAACGTGATACGATTTTCCCTTTCGCTTCAAGACTTGCGAAAATGGTGACAAAACTAGAATTTCACGGTACAATATCAGTCTTGCTATAATTTGTGTAAAATCAGGTTGACTTACCTAGCTACATGCTGCATGCTCTTCTGAAAGCGCGTCAATGTGTGTGTATGCGTGTGCGTGCGTGCGTTCCAAACATCCTCAAGAGGCATAGATGTTCATGCGCCCTACGGGCACATGAGGATTTATGCCTCTTGGAGATACGCGCATATGTGTGAGAGAAAGCGAGCGAGCGAGAGAGAGAGAATTACGTCATATTTAGAGTATGTCTGCGTGTGACGGAGTTGCTTCTTTTACGTCACCGGCACTGTCTGACTTTCTCCAGGATGTCAAGGTTTTTTACTGTTTTAATTTTTTTTTTCCTGAAAAGAATTTTTGCTGAAGAAGTTTAAAGGGTACAAAGCTGGCTAACGAACTCATCCAATGTCTTTCTCCAAACTAGCTATATCAGGTCACCTGCATGCTCTTCTGAAAGTGCGATGTGTGTGTGCGTGTGTGGTGTGTGTGTGTGTTGATTGATTGATTGTACATTGCTTAACGTCCCGACAGCAACAAGGCTTTCTCAGGACGTGCCTGCACTGCTTGTGAAAAAAACCAAAAACTAAACAGAACATTGAATGTATGTCGCCAGCCGGTCAAATATGTTAAATAAACCTAACACATGGGGCCTAAATAAAGCTAAGACCATTTAGCAACACACATCCAATATCAAGAGCTACAGGCAGTGCAGACAGTAGGGAGAGTTTTAAAAAGGCAAATACAGGTGAATGGACCTCGGGTAGACAGTGTGTGTGTGTGGTGTGTGTGTGGTGTGTGTGTGGTGTGTGTGTGTGGTGTGTGTGGTGTGTGCACGCGCGCGTTAGTGCGTGCGTGCGTGCGCGCTCCAAACATCTCCACGAGACATAGATCCTCATGCGCTCTTCGGGCGCGCACATGAGGATCTGCCTCATGGAGATGCGCGCATGTCTGTGTGTGTGTGTGTGTGTGTGTGTGCGTGTGTGTGTGTGTGTGTGTGTGTGTGTGTGTGTGTGTGTGTGTGTGTGTGTGCGTGTAATAATAATAATAATAATAATAATAAATTTATTTCAGTTTTTGCAGGCCATCAGGCCCATATGAACACAAAATACAATTTACAACCAGAAAATACAGGAAGGTGGTTGTAAAGAACACGTAATCACATATCAGCGCACGTAAATAAACAAAAACAATGAAAGTTCAAAGCAAATCCCTCTAATTCCTTAATTTAAGGCACCCTGAAATATACATAGCAACTTTAAAGACCAGTTTATCATGTAGGTTTCCACACAGCAGCTGAACTTTGAGATCGGATGGGAATCTGTAGTAAAACAGTGGAATGTACTTTTTACTTAAAGGGGAATATTTTGGACACTCGAAAAGAAAATGACACAAATCTTCAGCCTTATGCCAATCACATGAATTACATTCTGGATTAGTGATGGGTTTTCCAAATCTGGATACTCCGTTTAAAGGTAAACGGTTACATCTAAGTAAACAAATTGCCCGCCTGAGTTCACAAGAAGTCAGCTGCCCTATGTAACTTGCTCTAAGTATTTCTGGGTGGTAATGGCAGTATTCCGTGTTTGGTGTAAGGGATGCATGCCAGTCCTGTCGGAAACAATCCATCAGCCGATCTTTGAATATCTGAATGAACAGAGGAGTGTTTCCAACTGACTGCATTTCCCACACATACCCAAACCCATGCATACACAACAGAGTCTTTATTTGCGTAGCCCAGTTCTACCCGAGGCATCATGCATACATAACATCATGTAACACTGTCTTGGGTATCTGTTTTCTGACATGGTAAGAAGTCTGCACCAATACTTCACCATTCGAACATAGGCATCAATATACATAGGAAATCTTCCACACTCACCCAGCGCAATATTGTTTTTTACATCTCTTCCAACAACAAGGACCATTTTACAAACCTTTATATGAACCTGCTCAATTACATCATGCCTCTGGAAACCCCAAACCTCTGACGCGTATAGCACAATGGGCTTAATCTTGACATCAAAAATGTGAAAAACAGTGTCAGCTGGCAAGTTTTGTAATTTGAAGTATAGTCTTTTGATGCCTGCAACTGCTCTCCTGGCTTTTCCAGCTAAGTTTTCTACACATCTAGCCCAGTTCAGAGTAGAGGAAAATATCACACCAAGGTAAGTATAACTGGACTCGACTTGAATCTGCTTGTCAGCATAAAACCATTTTTCACAATTTTTCACAAAACCTCCATTTTTGAAGACCACTACTTTTGTCTTGTCCATGTTCACAGTGAGACCCCATTTTTTACAGTATTTTTCTAAACAATTAATTTTCTTTTGGAGATCTGCTACAGAGTCAGAGACAATGGCTATATCATCAGCATACATAAGAAGGAAAATACCCAGTGGGTCCGCAAAAATATCAATGCCACGTGCACCGCACGATGATATTTCTGTCTCAAATTCTGAAAGAAAGATAGAAAACAGCAGTGGGCTCAACACACAACCTTGTCGCACCCATGACATGCAATCAAAGTAGTCGGTAACTTCGGTTCCAACCCTTACAGCAGCTTTTACATGTTTGTACATACTCTCCAGTGTCCGAAGCAACTTACCATGAACTCCTTTACGTAACAAGAGATACAACAGTTTTGTCCTGTGCACACTGTCGTAAGCTTTAGAAGAGTCTACGTACATGGTGTAAAAACGGCCACCCTGCTTGCTAAGATACTTTTGCACTAGTGCCTGTAAACAAAAAATGTTGTCTATAGTACTGTACCCTTTACGGAAGCCAGCTTGAGCCTCAGGAATACAATCATTCTCTTCACAAAAACGAATCAACCTGTTGTTAATGACAAAACTGTACAACTTACTGATAATGTAGTAAAACTGTTGCCGCTAGGGTTTCACGTGAAAGAAAAACAGAAGATAGTGGTAGAAAACCCTTTAAAATAGAAACAAATAACGACGTTTCCGATCAAAGATCCTTCCTCAGGTGACATGGAAACAAACGTAGAACAGAAAAGAACACCAGAAAGAAAAGACGTCATCCTGTATAGAGAGAATTTAGAATGACGTAAAAAAAAAAAAAAAAAAAAAAAAAAAAAAAACCCACACACACACACATAATGACGCAAATACACATGCACATAACACGTAGCACAAAACTTACGTCTATATACATACACGTCACTGCATACATTCGCATTCACTCGTGCCTACTGCAGCTCACGCACATGCACACACACACACACACACACACACACACACACACACACACACACACACACACACATACACACACACTCAAAGGTAGCATCCAGTATCAACAGTGAGGTCAAGCCTGGCACCAACTACCCATCAGGCCGAGCATACATCCCTAGGGGCGAATGTTCAAGCCGCGCGGATGGTAAGTGCCAAGCCTGTCCGCGAAAAAGGATTCTGTCATTTTGCGGCGGATGAAGTGGGATGTATTTTGCCAAAGGATGCGTATGCTGAAATGTGTGAGGCTATGAGGCGGTTCGTTGAAATGACGTCCAACCTGGTTGTTGTATCCGAGGCGGATCGAACGAACATGCTCCTCGCAGCGTTCAGGGAGTGTACGGTATGTCTCCCCCACATACAACATCTTTGGGCAGTGAGAACATGAGATGACATAGACAATATCCGATGACTGGCATGTGAATGATCGGTGGACATGAAAAGATGACAGGGGTCCGGTGATGACGGGGGATGTGTTGATGTACGGACATGCTTTGCAGTGTGGTTGCTGACAAGGGTGTGTGCCAGGTGGTAAGGTGTTAGATGCGCGAAGTGAACTGTGAACAAGATGATCGCTTAGGTTAGTGTCACGTTTGTAAGCGACCAGCGGAGGCTCAGGAAATATGTCTTTCAATACTGTGTCATTCTGAATGATGTGGAAGTTCCTGAGGAGAATGTTTTTGATGGGGATGTTGTGAGGATGATACGTGATACACAGGACCGGCCGGTCCTCTGCAGCACTGTGAGTTTTCTCCCTCAAAGCTTCACTTCTGCTTGTGGCCTCAGCCTTAGAACGAGCGGTGTTGACGATGTCTTGGGGGTATCCCTGGTGTGAGAAAAAAGTGGCCATGGTTTGGGTCTGGTTGGTGAAGTCGTCGTCGCTGCTGCAGATCCGACGGAGTCGCAGAAATTAGGAGAATGGGATACCGTTTTTGGTGGCGGCAGGATGGCTTGATGAAAACTGCAGGTAAGTGTGGGCGTCGGTGGGCTTACTGATAACGTTCAAAAGAGAAATTCCTCTGTAGTTGTCAACATTTCTAGGGTTACCCTTTTTGTGTAGTGGAAATATCACAGCCATGGTCCAGCTTTCAGGGTATTCCGCACTTTGAAACACACGATTGAACAAAGGATGCAGAAATTTCACAAGGATTTCACCTGCATGATGAAAAAGGTCAGTGGGCAAGCCATCAGGGCCTGATGCTTTCCCTTTCTTCATACTATTAATAGCACTGCGAATTTCATCCTGCGTGATTTCCTCGTCAAATTTTGCATTGTGACAACCATCACAATCATCAGATAATATATGGTCATTCAAAACACCCTCGGCCTGTCTGCTGAAACCTGAATCATCAACATTCTGATCCACATTTAGCAAATTACGAAAATAATCATACCACACGCGTGGTGAAATAACATCAGAACACAACTTCTTAACGCCAGTCAGAGACTTTATTTTTTGCCAAAATGTTCTTGAATTTGCATCGTTACATGCATCGTTGAGCTCATTCAAAACCCGTGCGTTGTACTCTACTTGTTTTGTTTTACACAACTTCTTAAATTCTTTCTTCATGTCAAGATACTTCCCTAAGTCGTCATGTGTGTTTGTGTGTCTGAACTGCTTCAACTGTATGTACTTGTTTTGTTGTGCTAACTCGC
Source organism: Semisulcospira habei (assembly GCA_036245525.1). Classification (NCBI taxonomy): domain Eukaryota; kingdom Metazoa; phylum Mollusca; class Gastropoda; family Semisulcospiridae; genus Semisulcospira; species Semisulcospira habei. The sequence continues at coordinate 221,257,790 of BTPG01000001.1, read as the reverse complement.
AGTCCGAGTCCCACCACGGCGGCTGTGCACGGGATTCACCACCTACCTTCTTACCTGACCTCATTTTGTCAGCCGCCTTCTGAATGAATGCTACAAAACAGGCTGACCCTTCTTCTACACTCGAGTCAAGCGCTGACGAAAAGTGTTGAAATTGAGTCTCCTGATTATCTTCAATGTATGCCCAAAAGGACTCAGCGTAGTTTTCTTTCCAAACAAATTTAACCCCTTCCTCTAGTATTATATCATCATTTAAATCATCATCATCACATGAATAAACAGACTGAATAGAAGTAAACGTGGTTACAATGGGGAAATGGTCTGACTCGCACCTGTCTGCAACAAACATATCGGTCACTAGGTCAAACACGGATTGAGAGCAAATACAGTAGTCCACCACACTTTTGCCTCTGTTGGCCACACACGTAATTTCTCCCTCATTGTCACCTTTCGTTCTGCCATTGACAATAAACAAACAGTACTCTTGACATAGTTCTATCAGTTTCCGACCAAAACTGTTTACGCCAATATCTTTTGACCTCCGTGGGCTTTGTGGTACATCCTCGATCAGATCTGTTAATTCCTGTAAAGGCTGCACGTGTGTATTATCATCAATAAAATCAGTATCAGACAGACCGGCGGTGCGGGCGTTAAAATCGCCACATAATAGCCAAGGCAGCTCAGGATGAGCACGTAACACTTGAGCCATGTAGTTTTCTAACACTTCAAAACCATCAACGTTATCTTCACCATATACAACAGAACGCTCTGGAGCCACATACACAAATGCTGCCAGAACATCAGATGCAGAGTTCAAAACAGACTTACCGATCTTTAGAAACACAATATCCTCAGCTGCCTGCATTAAACGCAACACATGACAGGCTATAGATTTATGTACACACACGGCCACGCCCCCTTTCAACTTTTGTGTACGTGGTGAAAAAAACACCTGATACTCTGGAAAGGTATCCTCTATAACATTTTGCTTACATGACCAGATCTCTGAAAATGCAAAAATTTGACACTTTTCACAGAACTGCCTAAAAGAAACACTTTTCAGCTTATTTACAAGACCTTGGATATTCCATGCCATGATGCGAAACACAGAGCTACCACTTTCACCACTACCACTTTCATCATCACAGTGTGCTGGTGTGGGTTTGAGTGTGGGCACTTGAGTGTGTGTGTGTGCAGGTAAGTCGTCCTTTGAAGACACATGGTGAGGGCCCTGGGGGTCTAAATGAGGGACGGGCTTTCTCTTCCTGGTTGCTGGGTCAACATGCCGGCCTGCCCCTCATTTCTGCCCCCTGCGCTCCACTGGCCTCTGGGTAGCAGCGTCGTATGCGTGGGTCTTTCCCTCAACAACGAGGGAGTCGAAGCGGAGGAAGGCCTTCTTCCCCGCCTGCTTGGCCTCCTTGAGGAAGGGTAGCAGCTTGCGGCGCACGTCCCTCACCCGAGGGGTGAAGTCCTCAGAGATGTAGACCCGGGACCTGTTCTCCTTCAGCGTTCTGCGCTCAAACAGGATCCGCTCCTTGTCTTTGTACTTGTTGAAGCACACGATGATGGGGTGGGGCGCGTTGCCCCCCTTCAGACGATGGGCACGCTCCACCTCGATCTCCTCCTCTATGCCCATCTCGTCCTTCAACATTGACTCACAGTCCGCCCAAGTCTCTGAGCGCCCCTGGGGGTGGGGGATTCCGTGAAAGATCAGATTCTTGCGTCTGCTCCGCCCCTCCAAATCATCCAGCTTATCCTCCAGCTGCGTTACTTTCTCCTTCAACTCTTTGTTTTCTTTCATCACCGCAGTAAAGTCACTCTGAATTCTGTCCATCTGCTCCTGCATTGTAGCTTTCATACTGTCCATCTTTTTGTCCATCACATTCAACATTTTAAACACATCCGCAATAGTCGGCTCAGACACTGCGTTTGTCTCACCCCTGGGCGACTGGTTGTCTTGGTTCCCCTGGCATGTCAAAAGAGTCTGTCGTTTCAGTGGGCCTGGGTTCGCTTCGACATCGCCGCACCGGAGCAGAAAGCCGACCAAAAACACGAGTATGACTGCCACCGGTCCGCTGACACTGACAGTGCGGTAACATAGGGCTGCCTTCCTCTGTGCTTTGCGTGCCATGAAGTTTTGAAAAGTCCAGTAAAAGGTACCGCAAATGGCACGAAAAGCTACCGAACTGATCGGCATGATGAGCTGAATCACCCTGTCGTTGTTCTAAAGTCACTAATTAAGTAATTATGTTGCAAAATGCTAAAAATGTGCGGAGCCGCTCTTCTACTGTGCCTGTGTGTGTGTGTGTGTGTGTGTGTGTGTGTGTGTGTGTGTGTGTGTGTGTGTGTGTGTGTGTGTGTGTGTGTGTGTGTGTGTGTGTGAGAGAGAGAGAGAGAGAGAGAGAGAGAGAGAGGAGAGAGAGAGAGAGAGAGAGAGAGAGAGAGAGAGAGAGTTCGGCGCGCGCTAGAGAGAATTACGTCATATTTAGAGTTTTATGTCAATGTCTGCGTGGTGACGGAGTTGCCTCTTTTACGTCACCACCACTGTCTGACTTTCTCTAGACTGAAGTCAAGGTTTTTTACTGTTTTTATTCTTTTCTGAAAAGAATTAATTTTTACTAAAGAAATTGAAAGAATACAAAGCTGTCTAATGAACTCATCCAATGTCTTTATCCAAACTAGCTATATATCCAAAATTTTAAGTAAATACAACAAAAATTACGGACTCTAATCTGGGTCAACCGACTTTCTATAAACGTTTTTTTGTGTCTTAAACGAGACATGCAATTATTGATATGCTCGGAGGCTCTCTTAGCCACCCCTTTAAGAAAGTATTTCGCCAAGTTTCAAGCTTTTGTGTACAGAAATATCATTCGGAGATTCTCTCGTTTAGATAGAAACGCACACACATACATACATACGTACATACGGCGCCTCGCGCCACATAACGTTCAGCAGCGAGGTTAGCGTAATTAGACATGACGTAATTTTTATCTTGTTACTTCAGTTGTGAGAGGTTTAGGCTTGCCCGCCTTTGACATCATGGACATGCTATTAAATTCGCCCCACCGCGACCCGTCCTAAAATGTCCCTTCTATAAATAGAAGGGATTTAAAAAGAAGACAGGTTTACCAAAGTGTTGGCAGAACACTCCAAATATTCAACAGCTCCAACTTTCCTTGCCAGTTGTTTCCCATGTGCACGGGTAACGGGCCTTTCCTCGTCCTTGGCGAGGCTTTCCACCACCTCGGGCAGTTCCCTCAGGTCGATCTCCGTGCCCACGAGGAGAAACGGGACATGGGGACAGTGCTGTCGAATTTCTGGAACCCACTGGCAACAGAAAAAAACATGGACATCGTTTCCTGATCTGCCACTGCAGAATCTGTTTAACCCTTTGGGTGTCGTTGGCGGTTTTAGTCGCGATGATTCCTGCAGGAATCATCGCGACTAAAACCGCCACCGACACCCAAAGGGTCAAAGTTGTCTTGCCGGCCTCAACTAAGACTTCTATACACTTCTTTTCACAATCCATGCGAACAGACACAAGTATCCGAGATTTTCCACTGCCTTTTGGGAAGGGAAGGAACTCTCCTGTGCACAAATGCATGAAGTGCAGAAAGGTTTTTAATTGTACATTCAGACTTTAATTTTACGACTTTAAAGTACCAATACGTCTAAATCTGAAGACACATTTCAGCACCATTTGTGTGTGTGTGTGTGTTGTGCCTTGTCGACACACATAAGGAATTTTAACAGCAGTTTGGACATGCAGCAAAAGCCCACGCATAATCGCACTTATTTATTCTGTGCTGCCAATAGCATGTCAATCTTTGTTTTATTTTTTTCCCCGTTTCTCGGCTTAGAAGCGTTGTATTTATAGAATGAAGTGGAGTCATTGCCTTTTACTTGATATAAAGACGACGTGTGCTGAACTGGATTGCCCTGTTATACCATAACTAGACATGAGTGTAGCGTTTCGTAACCATCTGTTCACAGAAGTGTATCATTGAACAGTTACGGCAGTAGTGGGCCTTTAAGCTAGCCCTTTCATCCAGCATTATTGTAAGACACACTAAGAACATTTATAACAAAGATATTACCAACTGTTTACCCTTTACTGCCTGCACTAGGTCACTTTAACTTAAAATAACGGAGTTTTGTCACAGTGATTACTTTTTGGGCGATGCCTCAATAGCTGAGCTAGCCCTTCACACCACTTGAATGCTTGAATACCCTGTGTTTGTCTTGTACTGTGTTTGTCTTCAGAGTGAATGCGTGTGTATCACGTGAAAGTGCGCTTTGAGCCGATTCACAGAATTGGGAAAGCGCCAAAATAGTGACCTGTATTATTATTTTTTTTTAAAAAAAGGTCTTCGGGTCTATGTCGGCCCGCGCAGAAGCTGTGCGTGGGCCGGCAATTGCGACCGACGTCGGCCCGAGGAACCTTTGCTTACTGGGATGTGAATGTGCAATGCGTACATGCACAGGTAGAACTGATAGAATTTGACGCTACACACACTAGCAGTTGTTGAAATGTACAGCCTTTTAGTCTGATGTCACAATTTCTTTAGACCGTGGCAAAGCTTATTCAAAGATTTTGTTGTTGTTGTTAAAGGCACATACAATTAAAAACAAGAATGGCAAAACCCTTATGGCTCACGTATATAACTGATCCAAAACTTTGACAAAAACTAAAATCCTATAATAAAAAAAAACTGACACTTTGCACACAATTGTCAACCTCTTCCGCCATGAGATGGCCTTAGTCGCCTGCTCAGCGTTAAACCTAAATAACTAACCCACTGTCGACCTCTTGTGACCCTTGACCTTTTCAAGGGGCCATCCAAATTAGTATGCGCAGAAACGTTTGACCATCGAAGTATCTCTGTACCAACTTTGGGTTTGAAGTTGAAAATAGTGTTTACTATTTATATGAAAAAATGTTTGTTTTGACCTATTTCCTGGACTACTTGTGACCCTTCCAAGGGGTCATCCAAATTAACATGCATAGAAAGGTCTCACCATTTGGTATATCCGTACCAGGTTTGAGTCTGAAGTTGAAAATAGTATCTGAGAAAAAAAAATATTTGACAATACGACTATTTTTCTTAACTATTTCTGGACCTATTGTGACCCTTGACCATTCCAAGGGGTTATCCGAATTAGTATGCATAGAAAGGTCCAATTGCCATCAAGTATCTGTGTACCAAGTTTGAGCTTGAAGCTAAAAATAGTATTTGAGGACAAATATTTTGTATCAAAATACGACTTTAAAAAATATTTTTTAAAAAATATTTCTAAACCTCCTGTGACCTTGACCTTTGAAAGAGGCTGTTTAACCCTTCTACCACTCTACGGCATCGATTTATAAATAAATATTTCGCAAAGAAACATCCTTATAAATACATTTTTAAAAAATGTATGGCAAAAATTCAGAACACTGAATTGTTGTCTTAAAATAATGTCCAGGTGCCAGTGGAAAAGAAAATCCGACATGGACCGCAAACGTTCTTCCAGTGAGAATTCATGATGATTATTTTTAAGAAATAAAAGAAATACGTATGAAAGAATAAGATAGCCAGTCGTTCTAAAGACCAGTACCACGAGCAGAAAAACAAAAACAGCAAGAGCAACACGATAACTGTATAAAGAAATAAGTTTAAAAAAATAAACACAAAATAAATAAATAATAATAAATAACACCGCGGGAGAAGGGGTGGGGGTTGAACCCGCGTCAGTGACGGCATCAGTCAAATCCTGCGTGTGATTTAAGTCTGCGTGCAATACCTATTGAGCTAAGGGGAAATAGGAATAAACTGAGCTTATTATAATTATACGCAAATCACGATTCTGTTAGTGTCTATCGGCTAACATCGCTTTTTACTGGTGCAATGATTTAGTGTCTGAGGACGCCGAAGTTCCTTCATAACTGTGTACTCACGATATGTATGATTTTCCCCAAATCACTTGTTCTGTTGGAGTCAAGGAGATCGCCTCAGTTTCTGGTAAATCAAAGTGGCACAGGTGGAGTGCGCCTGAGTTGATCAGTGTTCAGGTCGTACTCCACAGGCAATAGATTTCTCTGTCCCCCATAACCCGCCCGCGAGGGCCGTCCATGATCACCTCGGTGCTGTGGACGTTAAACCTGAACTAACCAACCAACCAAGCCTCAGTTTCGCCGACATTAAATTCAAGGTGACCTCCGACCCAGGCAGCACAGGATCCTGGCACCATATGGGACCTATGTGTCCAGCCCACTTACAGACAGGACCCGTATAGCCTGCAGGGGTCATCGTGGTACCAGGAGGCATGCCCACTTACAAGCCCGCTGACCCGACGATCCGCGCTGCCCGCTTACTACCCACATAATCCCCATTTCATGCTTGCCATGCTAGCCCCGCTGTCTTGCCCGGTAGCTATCACAGACCTAAAAATAGCACAGCCTCGGGCGCTGCGGGCGTGCGTGCCTGCCTGCGGCAGAACACTCGGACATTCAAACTGCAGCCAGTATGTTCCGTTTGATATCCTGGGAACATGTGGGGGCATCTGGGATTTATCCTGGCAACATCATGTCAGCCCATGCGGGGCCCATTTGGGACCTATTTGCACATCCCACAGCGGCCCCATATACTATAGGCAGCCCATATCGGCCCCATATGTCAGCTCGCATGGGACCCATACAGGACCCATAATACTGTGTTTGATATCATACAGCATAGATCCTCATAAGTTTCCGAGTCCGATGGTTCAAATTTACTTCGTCCGTCCACTAACTTATTTACATCCATATTTTTAGGCGCGACGGGGTGTCTGGAGTTTACCTCGATCAATTATGGAAGAGCTTTCACATTGGAATCCGGGATTGACCGGAATTAAAAGGAAACCCGCCATTTTCGAACGCACGTTTTCTTCAATTCAGTTCTGCTGATTGTGCTTCTCAAGTCTTCCAGCGCAAAATAAAATAAAATAAAAATAATTTACTTATTTTAATTATTTGGTGCTTACTAAAAATCATGGCTACTAGACTGAGCATCTTACGAGACAAGGCGAAAGACCAGAGAAGATGCTACTGTGGTAAAAATGCCTTGTACACGTTTTTTTTTTTTTAATTGTATTATTTTTCTTCTCTTTTTGTGTAGTCAGTGTGCTCACGGCTGAAGTTTACGTAGTTCAGCTATTTTTGTCTCCTGCAAGCTTGGAATTTAGTATGTACATTTACCGCCAGTAGTAAGAGGCGAGGCTGGGTAGCACAGCAGAACGTTTAGACAAAGGCCAGATGTACTCAGTGACCGCACCTCGCCTAGTGTCGTTTTGATCCCTTCTTTTCAGAGCTCTGTTACGCTGCCAGACAGCTGGTTACTGCGGAGTATTTTCCCCTGACAAGAGCTCTGTGGGATTTTGATTGTTAACTAAGTAGTCTTGTACTACGATTTTTCATCAGCAAGAGGTTTTTGCAACAATATAGTGTTTGAAGTGCTCTAAGTGTTAGTAATAGTTTCAGAACTGACAAAAGCGTATTCAGCTAGGAAAGTAATGTTCTATCGCATGGAAGAGTGCTTCACCATTTTGTAAGACGTTGGTCGGGCGAGCCACTGTTTACTACTTGTCAAAAAACTCTGCTGCGATCGGCACCTACGGGTTGGATTGCAGTGTGTTCCTGGTCTGTGGAGATAGGTGGATTTGAGCGGTTCTTATCCACAACTGCTTCTACAGTTGCTGTCTCGGACTCTGCCGTTTTTCCGAGGTTTTCCTTTACAAGGGGCGCTTCGGACTCTGGATTCTTCTCTGCAGCCAGGATCCATTCTGGAAGTATGTGAGTATATCCTGGTAGCATGCAGGATAAAGCCTGGAAGTATGCAGGATACATCATGGAAGTATTTGGGGGATATCCTGGGAGCATCTAGAAGCCATCGTGGAAGTATTTGGGGGATATCCTGGGAGCATCTAGGAGCCATCATGGAAGTATTTGGGGGATATCCTGGAAGCATCTAGGAGCCATCATGGGAATATGTGGGGGGCGTCTGGGATTTATCCTGGGAACATGTGGGGGCATCTGGGATTTATCCTAGCAACATCATGTCAGCCCATTTGGGACCTATTTGCACATCCCACATCGGCCCCATATATGCAGCCCATATCGGCCCCATATGTCAGCTCGCATGGGACCCATATGGGACCCATAAGACTGTGTTGACTGGGGATCTCTCAAACAATGCAGCGGTTGTAATTATAGTTATTTAGTTCTTCAGTTGACGTCTTTATCTTGTAAAAACCGTCCACATTCACAATCGCTACTCTGCACCTAGGCCATCTCTGCTGCACAAAATGGTGGCTGTAGCAGACGAACCCAGTTGCGTATCTCGTGATCGCTTCATCTTGCATTCAATTTAATAGTCTCTGAGAAAATGACAACCTTAACCCATATCAGAGGCTAAAAGCTTCAAATGTGTACACTGCCATAATTATGCAAGCTACATTATAGTACTTACAGATAAGAATATAGACCAATGACTATAGTTCAAGGGTAGTGCCAGAATAACTTGGCGCCTAGAGGCACCAAGCAATTCTGGCACTACCCTTGAACTATTTTAGTCAAACTTATTTCACACACTGGTGTATTCTGAATGATAAGTTTACCACTGACGACGGGCCACTGCCAGACGGACAAGCACTGGTACCATTACATAACTCACTTTTGCTATCGCATTTGAGCCAAAAAGAAGACAATAACTTAACCCAAAAAAGTCATACCACACTTTTTCGTAAACATTCTGCAGACAAAATTTGAAATTACCTATTGACAAGACTCGCCGTTATGACACAGTGAAGTAAAACTTCTCACCTTTTCCTCAACACTCTTTACGGTGGAAGGGCTGATAACCGAGAAGACGACGAGAATGATGTCAGTGTTCTGGTAGGCAAGGGGGCGTGATTCGTTATGTTCCTCGCTGGGGTTTGTATCATGCAGGTAGAGTGTGTAGGGATCACCACCAACAATCTGTGTCACACTGTGCTCGGGTGACACCTGCAATTTAAAGAATGTCTAATGAGTAATGAACGTCTGGGTCTAGACTGAGGTGAGTCCCAGAGGCATCCTCCCTCCGTCCCCTCCCTCAGTCCCCTAGCTGATGAAAACGGTGGTTCAATGCACATTAGTCACAGATGTTTTGCTCACAACTTTCACAGCGGTGAACAATGACAAGCTGACAGATAAACAGATCAACATAACTTGGATGGGGGCGGGGGTGGGAGGGCCGGGAAGGGGGGAGGGTGTGCAATCGGTAATCAACAATTGGTATTTCAGGTACTATTCAAAATGACTATGCTGATTAACCCTTTGTCTTCCATTCAGTAGGTACGCGGCTGTATTTGTTTTTGTTTCTGAAATCAGTCTTCAGTGGTTCATTCAACGACCAAAAGCCAGCACCGTCCAAGCAAGAGGCATAGATCCTCATGAGCCCCCGCAGTCGTGGGGGCCCATGAGGATCTATGTCTTTTGCAGTTGGATCGTGCATTTTTTTGCTAGGCAGTGAAGGGGTTAGGGCGGTTTACACTGGCTGGTCGGTACGAGTTACTTCCCTTTGCTACGGACAAAGAGCGGTCATTTTCAATAGAGCTAGCGAGGATGGAACCTAGAGGCCACGGACCACAGTGCTGTTTCCGTACTGTCCAGTCTCTTAGCCTTAGTCCCAGTCATCCCCTAATTTTTCAATTCCCTAAAAAAAACACTACCGCCCACCAGCTGCACATTTGCCATGCACAAAATACAAAAAAAAAAAAAAAAAAAAACCCAGCACATCACCCGTCTCATTTCTTGGCTATGAAACTGGTTCCTTACCAACCCCACACCCAAGCACAGCTGAAATCAGCGTGCCCCTCAAATCACTACGTCAAAGGCAACTCAACATAGGCCCACAATTGTCCACTGGATAAGCTCAGGATGGTATGAATCAAAGCACCAAACATGTCTCCTCTCAGCTTACCACAAATTTCCAGCAAATTCCAACATTCAGCCCAACTGCAAATTTTCAAACAAGGCAAAAAAAACCTGAAAAGTTGTCCAAACTGCCGGTCATACACGCCAGGTAAGTTATTCTCAGCTGTATCTTCATCTGTTTTGTATGTTGCCTTCAGTTTTCTTCTTCTGTCTGTACAGGTGGGCGCAAATGAACATTAAATGTCTCTGCGCTGATGTTGTATGTATTGTTACTAACAAAGAAAGACAAAAAAACTTTGTGTACTGTAAATGTCACTTTGTCAGTGATGAAAACAGACAAGAGACGCTCATGGCAAAAAAATTAAGGCAACAAGAACTATCATAAATATTAACCAGCTAGCGACCACCAAATTTTGAGCTCAAAAGTACATTTTCTTTCAGTGGATGACCGGTGACTGAATTTTGGTGGCAGATACGTTTTGAAGCATGGTAGCCTGGCTCCTTGTCTTGTAGATCCTTTGTATGAGCAAAGTGATATTGTTATGAATTGTTTCAGGCACAACAACAGAGAGGTTAGAAAGCTTCCTTCAGCAGAAATTTTTGATCCCCGAGCACACACTGACAGGGCCCATTCAACTGAGCAGTGCGAAGACGATAAATTCATCGAAGAATTGAAACAGGTAAGCATATTAGCTCAGTTGTGGGGCTAGCTGTAAATTGTTAATTTAAATGACGTTCTCCAAGGTGAGCTTTATTTTTTTTTTGCAGTTTCATAATGAATATATATACATTAACTCCTCCGCACGCAGGTCAAGAAAACCGGATCTAAGAAGTGCACACTAGCATACCCCTAAGTGCACGCCAATCTGTGGAGTGGGGATGACCTCAAATATTGAAAATTACATTTCCCAAGACTACTTTCTGAATCCTTCCACTACTAAAATGCACTTCTACTAAAGCTGAACTGTTTCCATCCACCCTTTAATGAAAATAAGAGGAAGGAATAGAGTTACACAGGGGACATTTACTTTCTAGCATAGTAAATACAACGAACTTTATTTCTCCATTCCCAAGGATGAACACCCAAAACCAGCAGTGATAGTGTCCATCTAAACCAATTTATCACACCCGACAAGGTTTATACACATCTACACACTTGAACACTGGTACCTGAGAAAGATACAGAAATAGTACAAGAAGAGGGCTGTGTGGTATTGGGCAAGTTTCCCTGCATGTGTGGATGCATTAGACGTCATGAAAACTTGACCACGTCATGTGCATGTGGAGGTTGGCTGCCTTGCGCGGAAGAGTTAATTCAGTCCTTTACAGAATATTATCATACAATTTACCAAGAACATTTATGAAGACGATACTGTGAACTAAGAACTCTTTGTTGTCTGGAACAAATTTCAAGTGATTATGGAGACTTGCCTGAACATTTTCCATGTCAACAAAGTACCTGTCCTCACAGAGCACAATGCAGTGCACCTATCATTTTTACATATTGAAATTCCTTATTTTTATATCATGGGTGTGATTGTGAGAGCAAAGTTTTCAGGAACACAACACTGTGTACATTGTGGATGTTAGTGCATCCTTACTTTTGTAAAGTTCATTGAAAAGGAAAAAAACCCATGGGACCAGATAATGTAGGAGGCAAATGTTCCTTTATGCACATGGTCGCCTTGACAGGATTCGACTGTATAAAGATGGATGTCCTTGCACAGCAAATTTGATGTGTCCGTTTTTGCTCTCAGGTTGCTCCTGGGGCTACAGCCGTGGAATTCTACGATGAAGCCCTGCAGGATGAGTTGATCCTGCCCTGATCCTATTCAACAGGATGCACATTTGCCTTCTCCGTCGGTCGTGACAGCTGCACGCATCACGCTACAGGGGGACATTGATCATGATTTTGATCATCCTATGGCAGAGCTTCCATGCAGGGAGTCCGAGATCGAAGCCATTGAGAAGGGGGCTCGTGGTCAAGCAAACAATCCAGCCTGGTTTGCCATGCGTCGAGGTAGGATCACTGCCTCCGACGTGAAACATTTGCACGAGACAGAAGACAGTTTCATCGAAACCTGACACGGACTGCCCCAAATAAGTGAATCACATCATAGGTGACTCTTCAGGTGAGCAGTTAGAGACTGCTGCTGTGGCTTGGGGACGGAAGAAAGAGCTAAAGGCAAGGACACACTGTACCGCGCAGTGGAGAAGAAAAAACACATGACACTGGTCATCGAAGAGAGGGGATTACAAGTATCAGAACAGTATCCTTTTTTGGCATGTTCAGCTGGTGGTCTGGTCAAGTGTGCCTGTAAGGGAAGGCTCCATAAAGATCATTTGAGATCAAATGCCCTTACAGTCATCGTCTTTTGTCACCAAAGGAAGCCGCAAAGCAGCGAGGCTGTGAACTGGATCTTTGGAGCAACAAGTGGACATCGAGTGAGCAGTCCGAGTATTACTTTCAGATACAATGCCAGCTCTTCGTGTACAAGTTGGATGTCTGTGATTTAGTCATTTATACGATGCCGGGTATTCATGTTGCTTCAGTGTTGTACAATGAGCCATTTGCCAGAGGGGCAGTCCGTCTTGTTTCAGACTTTTACAAGCATCAAGTTGTTTCTCGTCCACTGTATGATACAGATGGGCTGGAGTGGATGAAGCGCAGTGCTGAATAGATGCAGATAATGTGCCTCATATTTCACAATGGTGATAAATGCGAGCTAAGGGTCTGCACTTAACAAGACCTTCTTGCAAAGTCTGTGCAGTTACCTATTTGACACAGTTCCAGAAACCTAACAAAACCTGTGAACTGGAGTTCTACTCAGTTACACCTGCAGAGCCAGCCAGTGTATTTCGAAGTGACCTGTAGCAATGTGTACCTGCGGTATCACTCTGCATGTATCAAATAAGCTTAATGATATTGGAAATTGCAACAGGTATACTTGTCACTACGTTGTGCACTGGTCAGCAGTAAGGGCTTAACCCATTTCATATTGAGCTGCTATTTTTTAATTTGTTTATGGTCCTATGAGATTAGAAGATGGGTCAACCATTTTAGTTCAAGGGTGGTACCATTATACATTTATAGCTTGGCACCAAGCTATTCTTGCACTACCCTGGAACTGTAATGGTCAAATTAATTTCAAGCAGCAGAATATAGAATAAAAAGGGTTAAATGAGATGTAAACTGCTTACGTGCCATTTCTGCTAGATGTCTGGTAATCCAGTTGACTGTGCAGTTAACTTTCAAAAATAACATGTTTTTGGGATCCACTATGATAGTTCAAGCAGTGTCAGAATAGCTTGGCACCTATATGTGCCATAAAATTCCAACAGCGTCCTTGAACTATCATGGTCGATCCTTGTGTTAACCCATGAAGCCTTGAATTGCTATGATAGGAAGCGGATAGACTAGGATAGTTCAAGGGTGATGTCAGCATACCTTAGCACCTAAAAACTATTCCAACACCATCCTTGAACTATCATGGTTGAACCAGTGAAGCCCTCGCTTGTTATGGCAGGATATGAATCAACCATGATGGTTCTGGTCTGGTGTCGGAGTAGCTTTGCATCTGCTGATGCCAAGCTATTTCGACACCTGCGTTGAATTATCATGATCGGTCTGTCTCCAAAACTGTGACATACACCTGAAAGGATATATGAAAAAATAATAATAATACATAGTTCTTGTATAGCGCTGTTCTCCAGGAAAACATTGGACTCACTGCGCATGCACAACAGCACACCCTTTTTCTCAGACACACGCACAATTATACACTACTTTAAACCACCCCATCCCTTCCCAGCAGTCGGTCAACAGTTGGCTAAATATGAGCTAAGTGTTAAATGCCCGACAAAAAAGAAAAGTCTTTAAGTGAGCTTTGAACTGTGACAATGTGGGCAGATTCCACATTTCAGTTGGCGAGTTCCACACACTTGGGGCTAAAAAGGTGAAAGAATGCTCCCTGGCAGTTTTCATGTTAAGCTTCGGGATTTTTAACAGTTTTTCACTGGAGGAACGGAGGGTGCGTGATGGCTGATAAACAGACAACTTGGCAGAGAGGTACGGCGGGGGAGAGATCCGTCAAAATGCAAGCGTGAAAAAAAAAATGTCATCCTCCTGCTGTAATGAGTTAAATGGGTCACTTGACTTTCATCATAGTCATCATAGTCTATTACTGCAAGTATCAACACCTATGGCAAAAATTGATGCGTTACGTAATGAGCTTCCAAGTGTCTGGAGAGCACATAGGTAGACAAGCGCCAATAGAATTGCAGAGCCAGATACGCAGAAATACATTATATCTAAAGAAATGTTAGTCTAATGGTGTGCTGGCATACAGACACTATGTACTGTTCTAAGTGAACATTACGCGTCAGCTAAAGTTACATGTTACTGCTTACGCTGCACGTTGCTATTTAAAGTAACGGACTTATGCTTTCATGTATATACATCAATGCTCAGACTTTAGTTTAACATTTTGTCAGTGTGATTGAGCCCGACTTCAGAAAATAAAGGTAATTTGTATTTAAGTGTTTGTGACATTTTTCAGTTTGTTTGCAGTTGAGTATTACTACACAAATACACGTCAGTCTCTCTCACACATGCATAGAAAATATACCATGAACATATACAAATTTACTAACAATTATCTGCAACTATATTATCAAGCAAGCAGAACTTCTGGCACCACATGTTCCAAGGTTTTAGGGATTGTTGAAATAAATGTAAATAACAAAAATGCTTACACCATGTTTATTTTGTTATTTATAAACATGTTTATCTGCCAAAGTTTTTGACCTCGCAGAGACATCTTTTATTTTCCTTACACAGAAAACAGTAAGGAATCTGAAAAATACTCATTAAACAAGTACGGCACACATCTTCAAATGTGTATTATTGCTCAGAGATACAAGCTTAGTTACACCCCAATTTGGGAGTGCTGTACAAACAACTACAACAAAGTGTAGAGCATGGAAACAAATGGATAAAGTTGCACTTTACTGTGTGCTCTGCAAATTGTGTGACTGAAACAGAATACCATTACATTTTAAATTTGTTAATGGTATGTGGCTTACGAAGCTGAAAAATGCATTTTTCTCTAAAATGTATTTTTTCAAAAAATACTTACCGATGACATGACTGATAGGAAGTGTCTACTTACTCTCACAATTTTAGCCTAGGAACCCGTTGGGCCCCTGCACAACCCGGGAGGCACTCGGGGAACCCCCAGAGGGGCCGAGAGTTGTCTCCTGTGCCTGCCCATCCGGTTCCGAGTCATGTGATGATTACTCAGTTTGGGATACTTAGCTCACCAGCAGCAAGCAGGGCAGGTGGGAGGGTCCTCCGAGTCATGTCATCGGTAAGTATTTTTCGAAAAAAATACCTTTTAGAGAAAAATGCATTTATTTCCTCAAAAACATTACCGATGACATGACCGATAGGAAGAATAGCGAGTAGGAGGAGGGTGCTGCTGCCCCAGAACCCACAGGGGGCCTGCAGAGCCATCCTCCCAGTCGCAAACTCCCGACAATTTTAGCTAAGTTGCGTACCTACAGCGCCTGTGGCGCCGGGAGGGAGTGTAGTGCCGCTGTGATGTCCCCACCAGTACGAGGTTGTCTTGCTGGCCTGCCAGATCCCGGAGGTAGAAGTAGGCGAAGGTAGATTCTGCTCGCCAGCCCACGGCCGCCACAATGTCTTTAACAGCACAGTTCCGGTCAAAGGCAAGACTCGTGGCCATGGCACGTACCTCGTGCGCGCATATCTTGAGCCTCTTTGCTCTCTGAGGGGAGAGGTCCTGGTAGGCGGACCGAATGACCCAGCAAAGCCAGGAAGAGATCGTCTGGGCCGATATGTCATCTCTGCCGGGCCTAAGAGGCAGGAAGAGGCGTGAGCGTCCTCGACGGACGGCTTTGGTTCTGCGTAGGTAGACGCGTAATGCGCGCACAGGATCTTGTTGCCTGGTCTCTCGAGGGAAGTCAATCCCCCGCAGCGGTCGCAGTGTGATCTCTTGTGGCGCTGTCAGTGGAGACCTGGTCTTGGCAAGGAAGGAGGGATCCGGGAGAAGCTGCACGGAGCCATCCGCACGAAATTGCAGGCAGGTAGGGCGCGCTTAGAGCGCGTGAAGCTCGTCGATTCGGGCCGCCGTGGTAAGAGCCAAAAGGAAGCAGGTCTTACAAGTCACGTCCGCGATGCGGGCCAATGGCAGAGGCTCAAATCTGGCCGAGTTAAGCCACGTCAGGACCCAGGGGAGGTCCCAGTGCGGAACAAGAGAGCGGAGAACCGGACGTTGCAACCCGAAGTGTGACATAAGGTCGGCGATGTCTTTACAGGCGCCGGGGTCCGGGCAGCCAAGGTGCCGATAGGTATCGGCGATCATGGATAGGTACCCCCTGATGGTGATAGGGGCCAACCCCTGGTCCCCGAAGAGCCAGAGGAAGAAGTCCGCGAGCTGGGGATGAGTCAAATCGGTGGGGTCCTCACACCAGGCGCACAGCACTCGCCACTTTCCCTCGTAGACGCGGCGCGTTGAGGGTCTGCGAGCTGAAGAGATTGCTTCCACTGCTGTACTCGAGAAGCCTTTAGCGGCGAGGGCACGCCGCACAACCTCCAGACGTGAAGGAGGAGGCGCTCCGGGCACGGGTGGAACAGGACCTGTCGAGGCTGCTTGAGCATCGTCTGCGGTGTGGGCAACTGCAAGGGAGGTCCCGTGGCGAGGCTGAGGAGGTCGGTAGTCCAAGACCAGTTCCTGGAAAACGGGGCGACCAGAAGGACGACCGCATTGCATCCCCGGAGCTTGAGGAGGACTTTGGGGACAAGGACCGTCGGGGGGAAGGCGTAAGCGATCAAACCGTCCCAGAGGATGGAAAGTGCGTTGACTGCCCAGGCCAGGGGCTCCGGGACCGGGGAGACAAAGAGGGGAAGCTGGTGGTTCCACCTCGTGGCAAACAAGTCGACCAGAGGGGTCTCCCAATGTGCGCAGATCTGGAAAAGATCCCGACGAAGAGTCCACTCCGTGTGTAACAGTTGGCCGCGATGCGAGAGCGAGTCGGCCAGGACGTTCAGGTGACCAGGAATGTGTCTCGTTCGAAGGGAAATGCCGCGGGCCTGGCACCAGAGCATCAGTCGGTAGACGAGCATGCACAGGTCGGGAGAATGAGTGCCACCTTGCTTCTGAATGTACGCTACCACGGTCACGTTGTCGGAGAGGATTAAAAGCTCCTGGTGCCGCAGACTCGTTTCCCAGATGATGAGGGCTTGCCAAACGGCCTGAAGCTCCAACCAGTTGATGTGATGCGCAGACATCTCTGATGGCCAGGTCCCCCACGTCGTCCTGAAGTCCGGCAGCAGGTGGGCACCCCAGCCGGAGAGGCTCGCGTCGACACACAGGGAAAGTCGCGGAGGGGGAGACGCCAGGGGGACTCCGGAAGCGAGCCAAGCCGGATCCATCCAACGAGACAGATGGGGGCGAATAATCGGAATGACCGGTACCAAGGCTGCCAGGTCGGCGGAGGACGGGCGCCAGTGAAGGAGGAGGTGTAGCTGCAAAGGCCGATAGTAGAGACGCCCTAGAGGAAGGAGTTCTGCAGCCGCGTTCATAGTTCCGAGAAGCTGTAGCCAGGTCCTGGCGGGGGCTGCGTCTAGCCGGTAAAGGTCGCTGGATAAGGAAGCCAACCTCTGAATCCGCTGTTCTGACAGACGTACCAGGTTCAGGTCGGTCGCGAAGTCCATGCCGAGGTGGACAAATCGGCGACTGGGCGAAAGATCGGATTTGCCTCTGTTGAGCAGGAACCCCAGCTGCGCCAACAGCCGGATCAGAGCGTCTCTGTCCGCCGAAAGAACGGTCGCAGATTGATTGCGTAGGAGAAGGTCGTCGAGGTAATTGGACGTAAGGCTGGACGACGACTGATGCGCCTTGGCCACTACCGCGTCCATCAGGCGAGAGAACACCCACGGGCTGAGGTTGAGACCAAACGGGAGAGCCCGGAACTGGTAAACTACCTCATCGCAGGCGAAGCGCAGGTACTTCCTGGAGGCAGGGTGAATGGGCACATGCAAGTACGCATCCGACAGATCCAAGCTGACGGCGAAGTCCCACGGCTGGACCGTGGCCCTGAGGGCCCGGGCGGTCTCCATGCGGAAGTAGGGAGCCGAAATGAAGGTGTTGAGCGTGGAAAGGTCGATGATAGGGCGCCACTTGCCGCCCGGTTTGGGCACCAGGAAGAGGCGGCTGTAGAAGGCCGGAGAGTCGTGACGCCCGACCACCTCCGTGGCGGATTTCTGCAGAAGGGTGGAGACCTCGGCGCGCAGAGCACTGGACTTCAACGGGTCGGAGGGCACGGAGGTCCACAGCGGAGACCGGCGCAGCGGAGGAGGAGAGCGGAACGAAATCTGAAGGCCGTCAAGAGACGGTGGTCCGGATCCAGGGGTCGTCTGGGAACAGCGAGAGCCACTCTTCGCTGAACCGGGCAAGCCTCCCGCCGACTGGAGGACCCAGGACGGCCGGCGGGGACGGAGGGGTTAGTGAGTCAGAAGGCCCGCCCGCGCCCAGGGCGACGGGCAGGGCGGGACCGGGCGGGGGCAAAGGCGCTAACCTGACCGGGTCGACCAAAGGCGGGGCGGCGGCGGGGGGCTCGTGGAGGTAGGGGGTCTGAGGACGCTGGGGGTCCAGAGCCCCGCAGGGCACGACCCGGAGCTTTGCGGGGCGGGAAGGGCGAAAGCGAGTCGAGGGGGAGCAGACTTGCCAGGCCACCAATCAGAGTTCGCTGTCTTCACCGAAGACCAGGTGTCGCCGAAAAAGAGCGGTCCACCGAGGGGGGCACGCCGCAGCTGGTTCCGCAGGTCCGAAGGTATAGCACGGCAGGCCCGCAGGACAGCGTCCCGACGCATGAGGTCGAAATTGGAGGAAGCCGCCATGGAGTCGACGGACGAACAGATACGCCTCCGCGAGGGCGAGAAGATCTCCGAACAGGGGAGTGAAAGAAGGATGCCAGGCTTCCTCTATCCGTTGCACGACAGCTCAGGTGACTAGCTCGAGGAAGCCTGAGCAGGCGAGGGTGTTACGAACCAGGGCCGCTGTGCAATCTAAACCGCGAGGAAAGGAGCGTTTCAGGAGAGAGAGGCCGCCAGCTTGCAGAATCGCCACTGGGTCCACTGGGGGGAGGGGGCAGATGAATGACTGGGAATGACCAGGATACCATTCCTGCCGGAAGGCGATATCGAGGCCGGGGGGGGGCCATCTACGGTCGGAGAAAAACTGGCGTCCCGCATGTCGCCGAAACCAGGCGGCTGAGGGAGAGACTTGTACTTCTTCGTCTGCCGGCCAGCATCGATGAAGGCCGAGACCTTGCGCTTGAGCGGGGGAGATGGGGGGCAAGCATCCGCTGGAAGGGCGGCAGACACAATGCGGGCGGCCTCATCCAAGGCAAGCAGGGTAGCCGAGCGCGTAGTCGAAACCAGCGGCGAAGGGTCCGAGAGGTCCGAAAAGGAGGATCAGGAAGCCGTGGAATGGCTCGCAGGGCCGAGCACAGCAAAGGCTGAATCCTCGGCAAGCAGACTCAAGGCGTCCTCGTCCTGGGGGGGGGGGGGACGGCGGGGGAGAGGGACGCTATAGGAAGACCACACCGGACGCGCGGCAAGAGGGCTGCTGCAGCGAGACCGGAGAGGCTCCCGAGGGGCGTAAGGCTGGGCGGAGCAAGGAGAGCGGCTACGAGGGCGGGAACGACGACGGGCATCCCAGGGAGGGCTCCGCGCAGAGCGGCGCCTAGGGGAAACAGACGGACGACGGGATGAGCAATGAGGCGAAGACCGCAGGTAGCGCGAGGAGGAACGCGCCGACGAAGGGCTGCTGGGTGTCCGACGTGAGTGACGGTGCCAACGACGAGAATCCAACGGAGAGCGAGAACGCCGAGAGTAGGAGGAAGCCATAGGGTCCGGCGTCCTTGGTCGTGTAGCACTACGTCTCTGAGAGCCAGGCGCAATTTGGCGGGCTCCCTGCCGGCAAATGGACTCCTCGTAGGAGTCCGCGGGTGTGAGAGACGCGCGAGAACTGACAGTGGACAAGGGGCGGCGCGGAGCGCGTCCCCTTAGGCTGGGCTCAGGGAGGACAGCACTCTGTGTCCGTGTAGAGGGGTCAGTTGTCTGAACAGTGCTGGGTGTACGCGTTCGAAGCGGCGTCTGATCCAACGGGTCCGAACGGACAAGCTTGGTCCCAGCTCCTGGCACAATGGGGGGCGCCCGGACGGGAGGGTTACTCACCGGGGACGGTCGGTCCCGCCTGTAAAAACTCCAAAGCTGTGACCACTTTAGTTCCGGCCACGTGGAGCAGAGGTCACAGGAGCAGTCCGAGGCGCAGCTCGAGCAGGGGAGGCATACCGCATGGTTGTCCATTGGCCACTGGAAGTTGCCGCAGAGGGTGCAGGTCCGCACTTGGCAACTGCAACACAAAAACAAACAGGCGTACGAGCGAGAGCACGTGGCCGCACCCAACAAGGGGAAAGAGGAGACTAAAGTGACAAAGTCAACATACACAAAGTGAAAAATTCACCCCCCCCCCCCCCCCCCCCCCCCAGGCGAAAGCACAGGCACGTGGCCCAGCAAGCTAAGAGCCCGCAGCGCAGCAACGCTCCGCCAGCACCCAGCGACCCAATACAACCGCAAGAGACAAGGCGAAGGCCCCAGGGGCCAAGCCGAGAAAACAAAGAGCGGCGTAGGCTAGTCAACAGAGACTGAGAAGTCCTCATGACCGGCGACCCGCTTGGAGGCCGGCCGAAGGCCAAACAACTACTTTACCTCTCTGCAGCAACAGGGACGGGGGGCGACACCTCCATACCACAACAGCGCCGAAGGCAGGAAAGGAGGAAGGCCGAAGAGGCGGGAAACGTAGCAGTGGCAGAAGAACAAGCAGGCCGACTCAGGAGAGGCACACGGCAAGAGCCCGCAAGCGAAGCAGGCCCAACACACGTCCAAACCGGTCAAGTGAAACGCAAGACCGGAGGCTATCAAAACACGTCTGCACTTGACGAGCTAAGTAGACTAAACTGAGTAATCATCACATGATTCGGAACCGGATGGGCAGGCACGGGAGACAACTCTCGGCCCCTCTGGGGGTTCCCCGAGTGCCTCCCGGGTTGTGCAGGGGCACAACGGGTTCCTAGGCTAAAATTGTGAGAGTAAGTAGACACTTCCTATCAGTCATGTCATCGGTAATGTTTTTGAGGAAATAACATGGCATTTAATCTGGCCCAAACAATGATACCTAACCATTAAAAATGTACAATTTGAGAACAGTCTTCACCCACAGTGTTTCTTAATCTTGTTTGCTTGGGTCAGCAAATTCAAGTACAAAAAAAAACACGAAGCATGCATGGGTCTTGCGACACAGAGCTAGAAGTCACCAGCAGCAGATTCTGTAACATCACTTGCACAACGGTTTGTCCAAGTTGCAGAAAGCTGCTGCTACATGGACACATTCATTCAGTAATGGGTTCAGTTGAGCAGGCAGTTTCCCCAACCAGGCGAACTAATTTTAGCCACTCTATAGCATGCTCATCATGGATATGAACAGCAGCTATCCGTCTCGTTCTGGTGACGGCTGTCTGAGACATCTGCAATGAACAGTGTCCTCTTCAGGGTTTTCATGTCACCAGCCAGCTCGTCATCGGTCAACTCACAGAACACAGCTCCTTTGTGAGACCTGAATACAATATAAATTAACTAAAGTTTAAAACTCTGTGCAGATGTGTATGTGAACAACAAAAAAAGGTGCACTCCTGAAAGAAGAATTCATCTACAGTTCAATTTACCTGTATTCAAATTGTGATGTCATACATCTTGAATGAAAGTAAACACAGCAGTTTATGAATAATACTGGTACAAG
This sequence comes from Semisulcospira habei, assembly GCA_036245525.1. Taxonomy (NCBI): domain Eukaryota; kingdom Metazoa; phylum Mollusca; class Gastropoda; family Semisulcospiridae; genus Semisulcospira; species Semisulcospira habei. The sequence continues at coordinate 221,235,971 of BTPG01000001.1, read as the reverse complement.
ATAGTCTAAGTTTACACCAGACTGATAGTTTTGGATGAAAGAAATTCACAGTACCTGTCATTGAAAGGGACGTCTGTGTTTCTACCGTCTTCATTTCTGGCTTAAAATATGTAGGCTCCTTCAAAAGGTCGTATCTCAGCAGTTTGGGTGTTCCTTTTGTGGCTGCATTATTTCCTCTCAGCAAGTCTTTTTTTTTTCTGGTGACTGCTCTGTAAATAAATAGGAAGCCTGAATATGATTGCTATTCAACTAATACTCACAGTGTTGCATGACAGAACTACACCTGTCAGCAAGATATAATGGCAACAGTACTTACCTATCTACTTACAACAGGCACAGATCCGACATGCAAATAGCTGGTCTGTACATTTCTTTCCTTCATACACTGCTAGATGTTTTCTTGTGACCGGTCAAACTTGTGACCCATCAGACATGCAGTTGCTTGCATGATATGTCTGAGTGCATGCTCAGTATGTTTACTCACCAGCCAAAGTTTGTGCTTTTGGCATGCCTGGTTCCATATTTGCATAAATGACAACTCATGGTCAATGTCTGTAATAAAAAGTAAAGAGCTATAATATAAGGATACACACACGCGCACATACATACATATATATCATATATCACCGAGTATTACCATTCATTGCTAACGTAGGCACGCAAGGCATGGAAGTACACACACACAATCTCTATAAAAAGATTATTAAATACACAGACACATGATAATCATGTAGGTGTTGTTACAATAGTGTAAACAAAGAAGTTACCACACTACAAAGATAAAATGAGGAATATTGTGCTAGTAATACATTATGCATGTGTAACTAATCTGCACCTCATGATTGATACTAAATACCATGGAGTTAACATTGCTTTAGGTACATTCACCTCGCTAAAAGTGAATTTATGTTTAGTAACAGAAAGAAAAAAGAGAAAGCACCCACCTGTCTGTGTTTGTTCAACCGCTGGGTGTAGTGACAAGAGGGGCTACAACACTTCTACCGCTCGTCTTCAGTTTTCACACTGTGGCGTTCCTCGGCCATTTCAGAGGGGCTTTTCGCGATTTTGTCTTCAGAATTTTTTTTTAAATTTCCGTCCAAGATGCAACAGCTGTTACAGGGTAAGGGTATTCATATGTTCGGCCTTTTCCTCCGATGAAGTGCTTCGAGCAAGGTGTCTTTCATCGCTTTCTCTGCATTGAATCTGTCTGCCGGTCTCCCGCAGAGATTTTACCCATCTTCGGCACTTTTCCAACTCTTTAGACGGTTTTGGAAATGAAATCTAGTGTACACCTTCCATATATGACCTATCTTTAGTGCCTTGAATCATTTTTGCAGACACCGTAACAGCAGTGTTTGTTCACCATTGCGCGAACTTACTGCTATGAAACAGTACTAAGACGGAGTTTGCCCGTAGGTCAAAGGCCAAGGTCAAGGACACGTGGCCCTGGACCGATGTAAACTGCCCTATTCCACCTGACTCGATCAATCGTCTTACTGGGCACCGGCAGTAAGGCGGGAGGAGAGGGAGGGTGTGTGCGTGTGGTAGGGGGTGGGGGGGGGGGTGGAAGGATGGGGCTTTTGGGGGTGGTGGCGGAGGTAGGGAGGGCCAAGTGGGGTGGGGGAATGTAGGTGTTGGCCATTTGGAGTCTCCGGACAATGCTACTGAAACTAAGTAAAGGATTCCAACTGGTATTGTTTTTACTTTGCCAACATTTGCGCGCCATATTCTCACACTATTTTGGTCACCTCACTTGGCTTTTTGCCTGTGCCTAAGATACGCGACAGCACACGACACAACACAACACACTTAACATAAACTTACAGTATCTATGGAGTCTGTTTGGTCAGAAGCCGTTTTGCCCGTCCGGTATGCGCACAACACTTCAGTCCGTTTAGAGGCCGCGTCGCCAACAACTAGGCATTTCACATCTGGCATCTTGAAGCTTGAAGTTATAAATATAATGATCAAGTTCAATGCACAACCGACTTGACTTGATGTGGATGTTATTGATACGGGTGTGCCGTCTGAGTTGCAACGTAATTAAGTTTAGTTCAAACTGGTTACGATGGTACCAGTGCGCTGGTCTGGAAAGGTTGACAACACTCCACCACTGTTTGGGATTCCGTTGTTTCGCCACCTATCTCCTCAGTTCAGGGCTCGTTTTTTTTTTACTCGATCGGTGTTTCCTGACAGCGTCGATCAAAATGTCCGGTCTGGCGGCTCTACGTAGATTTCAGACTGTCGCCCGGTCAGTAGAACAATTTATACCTAAAAACAGAAGAACAAAAAACAGCATGGAGCTATTTAACCCTGAGGCGGCATTTTCTAATTAACTGACCAGTAACGACTGGCTGTTACAGGAGATGGATCGGCCATGACAATTCAAGTGTAGTGTCAGAATAGCTTGGCACCATCAGGTGCCAAGCTAATCTGGCACTATCCTTGATTGATCGTGGTCGATCCATCTCCTGCTGCAGTGCGTCGGGCTACATGGGTCAAGTTCAGACACTTAATGCACATGCAATGCCATGATTACAATGCCAGGCCGCTCCATCCGCAAGAGGCTGGCGCCTGAAAGGAGGTCGGCATGAGGACACACATAAGCTTAGTTCTAGCTGGCATGAAGTGACTTCATTTGGCAAAATTCAAGGGGCAGCGCATACAGTTGGATGACATGTACATTAAATTACTAGGCCGGCCACCGCCAACTGAATGCCATTTAGTGACTCACTGAGACTGCACAATGACTGAGCAAGTACACAGACAGCCCGCCCACTGCGCAAAAGGCCATTGGGCCGACGTCGGCCGCAGTTGGCCCACACACGGGCCAACAGTGGCTGATGTTGGCCCAATGGCCTTGTGCGCATTGGGCGGTCGTACATCTGGGCGGTTCTTCACATCTGCACACGGCACTCCAGACACTGGAAAAACAAAACGCTGTGGCTCAGCTTCCGTTTAACTCAAACTGATGGCGCACTTTAACTTGAATACACGCATAATCTACACTGATCGCAGCAGTACACGTCTAACCATAGGATTACATTATCAAAGCTGAAAAGTTGACACTTGGACTGGTTGTCACGGTCAGTTTTAAACTTTTTCACATGACGGCCGACTTGAATTTGCATTTGTGGCCAAAAGCCGGAGTCGGTTGTCAGTTGCTGCCGGAAAGAAACAAACTTCAATGTAATTGGAATACGATGATTATATCGTACCATGCAGCCATACATTTTGTCGCTCGTCCACCAGCAATCACACTTTCTCGGACACTACAACTGGCAAAACAAGACTCGTCTGCCTGGATATTTGGCTGTATGTATTCTTATGTTGACTATGCACATGTATGTTACAGGCAGGAGATGGCATGATAATTCAAGATTGTGCCAGACTGGCTTGCACCATCGGGTGCCCAGCTCTAATCTGGCACTACTGTGCCCTAGAACTACTAGTTGATCATGGCGGTCTATCCATCTCCTGGCCACTGTAGTGAGTCGGGACTAAATGGATTAAAAGTTCATTATAAGTGTCACGAGTCGTTCCGGGTTCGATTTTGGGCCTTATGGCCTCTGAAAAGCTGTTATTCAGCCCGTGAACTTCCGCCCTGACTGACAATGCTGACGTCAGTCAATGCAGAAAAATCCCTGACCCTGAAGTGTATGCGAGTGACTGACGAAGAAAGAATGGTGCGGTTAGTTAGTCAGTAGGGTTTAACGCTGTGCAATGTAGGAATTCAGTATGTCATTTGGAATTGGACCAAGGCCGCGGCTGTACAAAAAGTCCTAGGCATAGCACGTAGCCGTGAGACAGCGGCATTCCGGCTGTTTGTTATTCTGTCACTCTGCGGCTGGGAGACTAGAGGGAGAGGCTGAGCGAGCGAGAGAGAATTAACAGTCAGACATGCCCCAACTCTGCCGTCTGCTTTAAAATCACTGCTCAAGACCTATCTGTTTTCTTATGTCTATAGTTAGATGCAATTTCAGTGCGTTAGCAATCTTTGGTAGTAACTATTCTTGTAACGGTGTGTGTAATGTATGACTGAGTGTGAGCTTTTGATATGTCACTTAAGGTTTTGTAACATTTATTGTCGCGTTTTCTTTCTTGTACTTTTGTTCTGTAATGTTTTATCTAGTTGTAAAGCGCTTAGAGCACCATTCATTTAGTAGTGTCAACCGGCTACGGGTGGAGTGCATGAACAGCAGCCCGGTTCCAATGCGCAAAAGGCCATAGGGCCGATATGGGCGACCGTTGGCCCGCGCCGGAAGGCACTGGAGTCGGCACCGCCGCCGGTGACCGACTGCTCAGACTCCGAGTCCACCACTGATACAATAAAACTGTGATCATTTTCTAACGGACAAAATCCCAGTAAACACAACACACGTTACCTGTTGACTTCTTGTATGCTCCGTCTGCCGCACAGCTGTATCGATCGTCATCACGGAACGGCGACACATCTGCGCACTTGCACCGCCAAAACAAGCACTAGCCCGGCCCGCCGGCGAGCACAGTGAATTTCTGTCGTGGCGCAGGTCAGTTACACCGGCTGTAGTTTCTATGCGGCCACAACAGTCACTCTAGCAGGCTCGCTGCGACCGTTGACCGACAAAAACAAAACGTTTGAAAAGGAACACGGCAGCTACTAAAATAGTACAGCCTCCGAGTGAGACTGAAGTGTAGGTCACAACACGATACACGTTCTCGTCACTGTAAAGGAGGCACTGACACGGTGTTTTCGTGCGTCAGTAACGCCGCACAGCGCCGTACACTGAATTCAGTCAGCTAAGTTACTTGTGTGTACGCATACACACACCGCTGCCACATTCCCAACGTAAAAAGCATGATTGATTCGCTTGCTTTCCGTCCGCCACGCCGGAAAAGTTTGCGGCACAAAGATCATGAAGGCCTCCTCCTCTTCATGTCAAGAGGAACTTGACACAGACAAAAATGACGCCGGCTCACTCAGTAACATCTAAAAACGGCATGGAAAGGCTAGATCCCCTTTTTGTTGAACTTTGCTGACATACATGACTGAGGATGTCATTGGCACTGTAACTGATGAGCGGGGCGCTATCTATGCATTCAGACCGCCAATAGACTCACCTCAGGACAGTCACTAGCATGTGACAACCGATGAGGAAATGAAATCTACAAACAAGCCCTATAAACAAGCCCTGTGAGAACCTGAATAACAATACTGTGTAGGGCCGCACTACGACCTAGATCTCTCGGCACTAAAGTGGTGTACTGACATTGCTCGCCGAGTATTGAATTTTGTAACACCGCCGTGCCGCACTTCAAAGGGCCCTCGGGCCGATGCCGGCCGTCTGCGCAGTTGCCACGGTACGTGGCCGTGCGAATTGCGGCCTGTGTCGGCCCGAAAAACGTTTGCTTACTAGTACTGGGATGCTTGCGTTACATCAGTTCACTGATTCAGGGCCGTCTGCCACAGCCGCGGCGTCAGTTTCGGCCCGGGAGACAGATCGACCATGTTTTTTCAAATTGCTGCAGTAATGATCGAGTATTGATACTAGGAGCCGCGCTTGCTCCTTGCCCTCACCCACCCCACCCCTTTTCCTCGTTATATCATGTACTGCAGGGGCCTCACTGAGCCCGCCACCCCGCGTGCAGAAGACACGGACGTGGACACACTGATTGACACATTTAACACTGTTGTAACCCAAACAGCCAGTGAGATCATTGGCAAACACCGACAAGCAAAGAAACCTTGAGTTACAGCTGACCGGTTCTATGTGACAAGCGTCGAGAATTAAAGAAAAAGAAATCAGAGTTAGAAGGAGCTAAACAATACAGGGAAATTAACTAGGATAGCAAGAAAAGCATGAAAAAGGCAAAGAATAAGTGAATTGAAGATCAGTGTAAACACGTAGAATAAAATCTGAACAAAAATAATAGCAAAAAAGCATACCAGCTAGTGAAAGACCTGACCAGTGTAAAACAAGGACGCTCCTCGATCATTCAAGATAGTGAAGGGAACTGTCTTACGGAAGACCAAGACATACTGAAGAGATGGACAGAGTACTGCTCAGATTTGTACAACCACCGAGCTGCAAGGGACCCAGGCATACTTGTCAACCCACCCGTGAGCAACAATGGCAACTATCCCATCCTCCGAGAAGAAGTAGAGGCTGCAGTGAAGTCGCTTAAAAAAGGGAAGGCAGCAGGAGCAGACAACATCCCTGCAGAGCTAGTCCAAGAAGGGGGAAAAGACACGATAAGCGCCTTACTACTTACTTACTTATGCCTGTCACCCCTACCCGGGTATAGGCCGTCGACGAGAGACCTCCAGCGACTCCTGTCCTGTGCTTCTCCTTCGATTTTACTCCAGGTGGTTCCCATTCTCTTGATGTATGCTTGGAGGTCTCGACGCCAGGAGTTTCTCGGCCTACCTCTTTTCCTCTTTCCTTGGGGATTCCATGATAATGCCTGCCTAGTGATACTGGAAGCTGGCTTTCTCAGACTGTGACCAATCCATCCCCATCTTCTTCGCCCAATTTCATTCTCTGCTGTTATCTGCTCTGTTCTCTCCCAGAGTCTGATGTTGCTAATCTTCTCTGGCCAGTGTATTTTCAAAATTCTTATAAGGCAACTGTTTATGAAGATCTGTACTCTGTTGACAGTTACTTACTTACTTACGCCTGTCACCCCTACCCGGGTATAGGCCGTCGACGAGAGACTTCCAGCAACTCCTGTCCTGTGCTTCTCCTTCGATTCTACTCCAGGTGGTTCCCAGTATCTTGATGTCTGCTTGGAGGTCTCGACGCCAGGAGTTTCTCGGCCTACCTCTTTTCCTCTTTCCCTGGGGGTTCCATGACAATGCCTGCCTAGTGATACTGGAATCTGGCTTTCTCAGACTGTGACCGATCCATCCCCATCTTCTTCGCCCAATTTCATTCTCTGCTGTTATCTGCTATGTTCTCTCCCAGAGTCTGACGTTGCTGATCTTCTCTGGCCAGTGGATTTTCAAAATTCTTCTAAGGCAACTGTTTATGAAGGTCTGCACTCTGTTGACTGTGGTTTTTGTCAATCTCCAAGTCTCTGCTCCATATAGGAGAACTGCTTTTACATTGGAGTTGAAAATCCGGACTTTGGTGTGTTGTGACAGCTCTCTGGAACTCCACACTTTTTTCAATTGGAGAAAGGCTGCTCTGGCTTTACCGATTCGTGCTCTGACATCTGCATCAGTGCCGCCTTTTTTGTCTATGATGCTCCCGAGATAGGTGAAGGACTCCACCTCCTCCAACGGGGTGCCAGCAAGCAAGACTGGTTCTTCCCTGGTTGCGTTCAGCCTCATTGTCTTTGTTTTCTGTTTGTGGATGGTGAGGCCCACTTGGGACGAGATATCAGCAAGCCTCGAGGTCTTGTCCAGCATTTGTTGATGAGTGTGGGACAGTAATGCCAAGTCGTCTGCAAAATCGAGGTCGTCAAGCTGTGTCCACAGTGTCCACTGTATTCCACTTCGTCTGTGCTCTGTGGTCATCTTCATGACCCAGTCTATGGCCAGTAGGAAGAGGAACGGAGACAGCAGACACCCCTGCCTGACACAAGTTCTGACCTGGTGAACTGCCCTTCGTGGATCACGCGACATGTCATGTCATCATAGCAGCTCTTGATCAGGCGGACGAGCTTTGTGGGTACACCGTAGTGTCGTAGGAGTTTCCACAGAGTCTCTCGGTCCACGCTGTCAAATGCTTTCTCATAATCCACAAAGTTGACGTACAGCGGGGAGCTCCACTCCAGAGACTGTTCCACGATGATGCGGAGAGTGGCGATCTGGTCTGTACATGATCGGTTCTTCCTGAATCCTGCGTGCTGGTCTCTCAGCTGGGGGTCAACGGAGCTCTTCATTCTCTCTAGGATGATCCTGTTGAAGACCTTTCCTGGTACTGACAGCAAGGTGATTCCCCTGTAGTTGGAACACTTGCTGAGGTCGCCTTTCTTGGGAAGCTTGATTAGGTACCCCTCCTTCCAGTCAGCCGGCATCACCTCCTCTTCCCAGATCTTTCCAAACAGTGGGTACAGCATCTCCACCGTTGTCTCTAGGTCTGCTTTCAGAGACTCCGCTGGGATGCCATCTGGCCCTGCAGCTTTGCCGTTCTTCAAAAATGCCACTGCTCTTCTGATCTCTTCCCGGCTGGGTCTGTCACAGCTGATGGGTAGGTCGGTCTCTGCCGGCTGGATGTCTGGGGGGTCGGGTGGGCTAGGTCTGTTCAGTAACTCTTCAAAATACTCGGCCCATCTGTCGAGTTGGTCTGCTCTGTCTGCAATAGGCTTGCCTTCTTTGTCTTTTACTGGTCTTTCTGAATGGCCATACTTGCCCGACAATCTTCTGGTAATGCCGTAGAGCTGTATCATGTTGCCGCTTCCTGCTGCCTTTTCTGCCTCTGCTGCCAGGCTGTCTGTGTAGGCCCTCTTGTCTGCCCTGATACTCCTCTTCACCTCGCGGTTCGCTTCCGAGTATTCCCCCTGTGCCCTTACTTTGGCTGCTCTCGTGCGACTGTTGTTGACAACTGCTTTCTTCTGCTTCCTCACTTCTATCTTCTTCAAGGTCTGTGCCGACAGCCAGTCCTTGTGATGGTGTTGCCTGAACCCTACAGTGTCTTTGCAGGTTGAGTTCAGCGCCTCTCTAACTACCTGCCACTGCTGCTCTGTGGTGACCGCCTCCTCTTCATTTACTAGCTCCTGTAGCGCTTGAAACCGGTTAGACAGCACCAGTTTGAACTCTTCTCTCACTCCAGTCTCTCTCAGGAGGCCTACATTATAGCGTTGTCTTCTTGTTGTCTCTGTGCGGCTTTTCTTTAACTTGAGCTTCATTCTCAAGGTAAGCAGATGGTGGTCTGAGGCGACATCTGCTCCCCGCCTCACTCGAACATCTTGAAGGGATCTTCTAAATTTCTTGCTAAGGCAGATATGGTCTATTTGGTTCTCTGTTGTATGGTCAGGTGAGACCCAAGTTGCTTTGTGTATTCTTCTGTGTGGGAAGATGCTGCCTCCAATGACAAGTCGGTTTAGAGCACAAAAGTCTACAAACCTCTCCCCGTTCTCACTCATCTCCGAGCCTAGTCCCTGTCTCCCAATCACCTCTTCGTATCCGGTGTTGTCCTCCCCTATTTTGGCATTAAAATCGCCCATGACGATGGTGATGTCTCGCTCCGCACATTTGTCCACGGCACTATGGAGTCGGTCGTAGAACTCTTGTTTCTCTTCCTCGTAACTGTCATTAGTGGGCGCATAACACTGGATGACGTTCAGCTTGAGCTTTTTCCTGGTTCTAAAGGCTGCTGTGATAATTCTTGGCCCAAGAGGTTCCCAGCCCATCAGCGCTCTCTGTGCCACTGGTGACAGCATGAATGCTACTCCTGTATGGGGGGCATTCTCCTCTTCATGACCTGAATACAAAATCATCTCTCCACTTAGCAGCCTTTTCTGGCCAGACTGCGTCCATCTGGCTTCACTGATACCTAGCAGGTAAAGGTTGTACTTTTGCATTTCCGCTGGTATCTGGGCGGCCTTGCCGCTCTGGTACATGGTCTTGACGTTCCATGTGCCCATGGTTGTGTCCCTGGATAAAGAGAGGCAGCTCGGTCTTGTGGCTTCCGAAGACTTCCGGCTTTCACCACAGGACGTCATAAATCTTCTGATAGAAGAACCTTCCTTCTCCAGGAAAGGAATTACTGTTAGTTTTTTCGTCGGCGTTTTTGTAGCTATTTCCTTTTTTGCAGGGTGGGGAAGCTACCCCCACGCCCCCTTACTAGGAGGACCAGGGGTTTTCTGTCGGGGTCACCTTCCCTTAGACCATGTTGGTTCACGGCACCTTATTTCATTCGGTGCACCCCTCTCACGAGGGACCCCCTATCCACCACCCAGGGGACGCGCCTCAACGCCATATGGTCCCATCGCGAGGTCTGTTGACAGTGGTTTTTGTCAATCTCCAAGTCTCTGCTCCATATAGGAGAACTGCTTTTACGTTGGAGTTGAAAATCCGGACTTTGGTGTTTTGTGACAGCTTTCTGGAACTCCACACTTTTTTTAACTGGAGAAAGGCTGCTCTGGCTTTACCAATTCGTGCTCTGACATCTGCATCAGTGCCGCCTTTTTTTTGTCTATGATGCTCCCGAGATAGGTGAATGACTCCACCTCCTCCAACGGGGTGCCAGCAAGCAAGACTGGTACTTCCCTGGTTGCTTTCAGCCTCATTGTCTTTGTTTTCTGTTTGTGGATGGTGAGGCCCACTTGGGACGAGATGTCAGCAAGCCTGTCCTGCATTTGTTGATGAGTGTGGGACAGTAATGCCAAGTCATCTGCAAAATCGAGGTCGTCAAGCTGTGTCCACAGTGTGCACTGTATTCCGCTTCTTCTCTGCTCTGTGGTCCTCTTCATGACCCAGTCTATGGCCAGTAGGAAGAGGAACGGAGACAGCAGACACCCCTGCCTGACACCGGTTCTGACCTGGAGCTCCCTGGTGAACTGCCCTTCGTGGATCACGCGACATGTCATGCCATCGTAGCTGCTCTTGATCAGGCGGACGAGCTTTGTGGGTACACCGTAGTGACGTATGAGTTTCCACAGAGTCTCTCGGTCCACGCTGTCAAATGCTTTCTCGTAATCCACAAAGTTGATGTACAGCGGGGAGCTCCACTCCAGAGACTGTTCCACGATGATGCGGAGAGTGGCGATCTGGTCTGTACATGATCGGGTTTTCCTGAATCCTGCTTGCTGGTCTCTCAGCTGGGGGTCAACGGAGCTCTTCATTCTCTCCAGGATGATCCTGTTGAAGACCTTTCCTGGTACTGACAGCAAGGTGATTCCTCTATAGTTGGAACACTTGCTGAGGTCACCTTTCTTGGGAAGCTTGATTAGGTACCCCTCCTTCCAGTCAGCCGGCATCACCTCCTCTTCCCAGATCTTTCCAAACAGTGGGTACAGCATCTCTACTGTTGTCTCTAGGTCTGCTTTCAGAGACTCCGCTGGGATGCCATCTGGCCCTGCTGCTTTGCCGTTCTTCAAACATGCCACTGCTCTTCTGATCTCTTCCCGGCTGGGTCTGTCACAGCTGATGGGTAGGTCGGTCTCTGCTGGCTGGATGTCTGGGGGGTCGGGTGGGCTGGGTCTGTTCAGTAACTCTTCAAAATACTCGGCCCATCTGTCGAGTTGGTCTGATCTGTCTGCAATAGGCTTGCCTTCCTTGTCTTTTACTGGTCTTTCTGTATGGCCATACTTGCCCGACAATCTTCTGGTAATGTCGTAGAGCTGTTTCATGTTGCCGCTGCCTGCTGCCTTTTCTGCCTCTGCTGCCAGGCTGTCTGTGTAGGCCCTCTTGTCTGCCCTGATACTCCTCTTCACCTCGCGGTTGGCTTCCGAGTATTCCTCCTGTGCCCTTACTTTGGCTGCTCTCGTGCGACTGTTGTTGACAACTGCTTTCTTCTGCTTCCTCACTTCTATCTTCTTCAAGGTCTGTGCCGACAGCCAGTCCTTATGATGGTGTTTCCTGAACCCTACAGTGTCTTTGCAGGTCGAGTTTAGCGCCTCTCTAACTGCCTTCCACTGTTGCTCTGTGGTGACCGCCTCCTCTTCATTTACTAGCTCCTGTAGCGCTTGAAACCGGTTAGACAGCACCAGTTTGAACTCTTCTCTCACTCCAGTCTCTCTCAGGAGGCCTACGTTATAGCGCTGTCTTCTTGTTGTCTCTGTGCGGCTTTTCTTTAACTTGAGCTTTATTCTCAAGGTAAGCAGATGGTGGTCTGAGGCGACATCTGCTCCCCTCCTCACTCGAATTTCTTGAAGGGATCTTCTAAATGTCTTGCTAAAGCAGATATGGTCTATTTGGTTCTCTGTAGTATGGTCAGGTGAGACCCAAGTTGCTTTGTGTATTCGTCTGTGTGGGAAGATGCTGCCTCCAGTGACAAGTCTGTTTAGAGCACAAAAGTCTACAAACCTCTCCCCGTTCTGACTCATCTCCCCTAGTTCCTGTCTCCCCATCACCTCTTCGTATCCTGTGTTGTCCTCCCCTATTTTGGCCTTAAAATCGCCCATGACGATGGTGATGTCTCGCTCCGCACATTTGTCCACAGCACTCTGGAGTCGGTCGTAGAACTCTTGTTTCTCTTCCTCGTCTTTGTCATTGGTGGGCGCATAACACTGGATGACGTTCAACTTGATCTTTCTCCTAGTTCTAAAGGCTGCGGTGATAATTCTTGGCCAAAGAGGTTCCCAGCCCATCAGCGCTCTCTGTGCCACTGGTGACAGCATGAATGCTACACCTTCTGTATGGGGGGCATTCTCCTCTTTATGACCTGAATACAGAATCATCTCCCCACTTAACAGCCTTTTCTGGCCAGACTGCGTCCATCTGGCTTCACTGATACCTAGCAGGGAAAGGTTGTACTTTTGCATTTCCGCTGCTATCTGGGCGGCCTTGCCACTCTGGTACATGGTCTTGACGTTCCATGTGCCCATGGTTGTGTCCCTGGATAGAGAGAGGCGGCTCGGTCCTGTGGCTTCCGAAGACTTTCGGATTTCACCACAGGACGTCATAAATCTTCTGGTAGAAGAATCTTCCTCCTCCAGGAAAGGAATTACTGTTTGTCTTTTCGTCGGCGTTTTTGTAGCTATTTCCTTTTTTGTAGGGTGGGGAAGCTACCCCCACGCCCAACCCCCTTACTAGGAGGACCAGGGGTTTTCTGTCAGGGTCACCTTCCCTTAGACCATGTTGGTTCACGGCACCTTATTTCATTCGGTGCACCCCTCTCGCGAGGGACCCCCTATCCACCACCCAGGGGACGCGCCTCAACGCCATATGGTCCCAGCGCGAGGAAGCACCTTACTAACAATCTGCAATAAGATCTGGCAGTCAGGGGATTGGCCCACACCATGGACCCAATCACTTACAATAACTCTTCCCAAAAAAGGCAACTTACATCAATGCCAGAACTATCGCACGATCAGTCTTATATCCCACCCACGCAAAGTCATGTTAAAGATCCTACTGAACAGGCTGAAGCCACAGGCAGAGGAAATCATAGCTGAGGAACAGGCAGGCTTCAGACCAGGGCGCAGCACAACTGAGCAGATCTTCAACCTGAGAGTTCTGTGTGAGAGATACCTCCAGCACCAGCAGGACCTTTATCATGTCTTTGTGGATTTTAAGAAAGCGTTTGACAGGGTGTGGCATGCAGCCCTTTGGTCCACCATCAATGCCATCCTGATCAAAGTGATAGCAAACCTTTACAACAAGGCCACTAGCGCAGTCTGCTTCAACGGCAAAATAGGAAACTGGTTTAGGACTACAGTTGGAGTCAGACAAGGCTGCTTGCTCTCACCTACTCTTTTCAACATCTTCCTGGAAAGAATCATGACGGACGCTCTGAAAGATCATGAAGGAACTGTCAGTATTGAAGGCAGAACAATCACGAACTTGCGCTTTGCGGACGACATTGATGGCCTTGCAGGAACAGAGAAGGAGCTAGATCAGCTGGTGGAAAAGCTGGATAGTACAGCCGTTGCATATGGGATGGAAATCAGTGCAGAGAAGACCAAACTGATGACCAATAACGCCAGTGGCATTGGCACTGAAATCATGGTTGGAGGCCAAAAACTGGAAACAGTTAAGAAATTCAAATACTTAGGAGCCATTGTGACAGATGAGGGATCAAAACCAGAAATACTGTCCAGGATTGCGCAGACAACAACAGCACTGACAAGATTGAAGACCATATGGAAGGACAGAAACATCACACTCTGCTCCAAAATCAGACTGATGCGCTCCTTAGTCATCTCAGTGTTCTTGTATGCCTGCGAGTCATAGACCCTCACAGCAGACCTTGAAAGGAGGATACAAGCCACTGAAATGAGATGTTTTTGAAGGCTGCTTGGCATATCATACAGAGATCACATCACAAACGAGGAAGTGGGAAGCAGAATCAGGCAAGCCATCGGGCCCTATGAAGACTTATTGGCCATTGTGAGAAAACGCAAACTGAAGTGGTATGGGCATGTCACGCGTTCAGCAGGGCTTGCCAAAACAATCTTGTAAGACACTGTGCAAGGAGGACGAAGGAGAGGAAGACAGAGGAAAAGATGGGAGAACAATATCTCAGAGTGGACAGGACTGAAGCTGGGCGATACGCTGAGAATGGCAGAGAACAGAGAGGAAGGGAGGGAGCTGGTTGCCAAGTTATCAGTGGTGCCCCAACGGTCGGCAAGACTACGGGATATAGATAGACGTCACAGTTCTTGTTCACAGTGTGTCACATTGTTGGGCAGACTTGAAAAGACATGAGAGATCCATAGCGAACCAGAACAATATTGGCCGCACAACATCATGTCAATCGAAACTTGGGGAGCCATGGGAAGACTTCCGACGACGGCCCGTAGCCACGTGCCTAGGTATGAGGTGTTGGATCCCAACCTCGGCGTCGACCCAACCGTCGGCCAGTGACATATATTGCTCAAAAATAGTAAGGTGCATTAACTTTTCAGCTTGAATTACTAAAAGTTCTCAGAATGGGTATGATAACGGTTATATGAGTGATTAGCCATCTCATTGGCCTACAACTTCACACCACTGGTATGACATATAGCGCGGCTCACAAAAAGTAAGGGACGTCATAATTTCAGCTTGAATTACTAAAATGTCGGAAAACATCTTATCTGCAAAATGCGGTCACCTTTTTGGTCTGATTAATGTTTTAACTTTTGGGGATATTTAATAATTCAAGCTAAAAATAATGTCCTTTGCTTTTTGTGAGCACTATATGTCACACAATGTCATTGTGAAATTGTAAGCCAGTGGGATGACTAATCACTGATAATTATGTGCCCGTGATTATACCGATTCTGAGGACTTTGAGTAATTTAAACATAAAAGTTAATATACCTTACTATCGTACTAATGGTCAAAACTTGTGACTTTTTATCGCATACGCACCGACCACACAAATAATGTAACAATACTTGGATTCAGTACTTCGCTAATCAATTTATTCAGTAACAATTTCATTTAAGTTTTGAGTAAATCAAGCAATTGTAACAACAGCAGTACGTTAGAACTGATGTTCACCCACCCCTCATTTGAAAAGTCACACACGACTGGTTCAGTCAGTAGCGAGTGTACCCACCGCTTGCAGCCAAGCATTCAATGCAGCGTTGAGGCTTGGAGTTCACCAGGGTTCAGAGAACATGTGGGATCGCTTCCCACTCTTGATGAAGGAACTGAGTCAGCTGGGGGACGCATTGAGGTGTGGGGTGGGGGGGGGGGGGTTGGTTGCTGACTACACGTTGCCCCAGCACGTCCCAGAGGTGCTCGATGGGAGTCAGATCAGGTGAACGAGCTGGCCACTCCATCCTCATGATGCCCGGTTGCTCAAGGTACTCATCCACCACACGGGCGCAATGAGGTCGAGCGTTGTCGTCCTGCAGAACAGCATTGTCGCCTATGGCTTGGAGAGCTGGCTGGATGAGGGGCTGCACAATCTCGTCCCGATAGCGCAGTGCCATCAGTTGACGTCGCAGAGTGGTTGACGTGACAGTTCGGTCGCGCAGAGCCGCCACACAGAGGTATCTTAGCACGTGCATCACGACCAGTTTACCGAGTTTTTCCACCCCGCCTTTGGTACGCTTGCCGCCAATGCCGCACAGCTTTTACTCACAAAAACTGACGATGTTTCTTCACGTGCGGCATTTGACACGTTCGTGGAAATTGATGAATTGTTGTCTATTGAAGTTCCATGTACAGTGGACTGACTAAGGTCAACTTTTAACCCATTTGGATCGAAAGAACATTGTATTTTATTAGCGTACTTGCGACGATAAACAATGACACAAAAAGTGGGCTGGCCCTTAAGTTTTGACCATTAGTATATTTGTGAGCAGTATCATTGGCCGAGGTTGGGTCGACAAAAAGGCCGATGCAGACTGCTCCAGTGATTCCATCTTGACTGAACTGAACTTCAATCAATCAATCAATCAATCTATGTATCTATCTAGTGCGTTAGGCCGTCACAGCAGACTGTTACTCGGTTGGGGGGGGGGGGGGGGATTGTTGTTCAGTGAATGGCTTCAACGGTCATCGGGCCGGCGTCAGTCGGCTCATGGCCCTTCACGTAGTCACTGACTACGCCGGAGTTAAGCCGGCTTTGCCGGGAAATCATTTTACTGCTGTCTGATGATTTTGGCCGTGTCACGTTCGGTTCAGAAAAAAAAAAAAAAAAGTCGTCCGAGTGCTTATTATTTAAGGACTCAAGGCTGAACTGATATCGAGCCAAGCTGCAGCTGCGGCCCTTCAGCACTGATGCAGCTCAGAACCGCCCGGCGATACCATCATATGCCGTACACTAGGCTGTCAGTACCAGCATGAACAGGGTCATGAAAGTAAACAGTAAAGATGGACGCGCGCGTGTGTGTGTGTGTGTGTGTGGGGGGGGGGGGGGGGTGGGCGGAAGGGGGGCACGCTTGAATAAATGTGGCTGATGTTTAACATAGATAATGCTCATACACACAGTGTCTTTGTGGGGAACCGTCGACAGACCAAGAGAAGTAATTGCTCCGAACATAAAAATTCTTCACATTTTCACGTCATCGATTTTCTCCCCTGGATGATATTGTAGTTTGAGCCGAACTGATGAAAAGAAATAATTAAAATAAAATATTCATGAATAACATATTTATAGAATAATATTGCATCCAAGCCACAGCTTTACTTTCAGACAATTTCAGTCTGTCTAATACCAAGCCGTTTCCGTGCGCGGCCGATGGGTCCCGGCCGCGACTGGGCCTATGGTGCCAAAAATAGACTGGCCAAAAATAGCGCGCTAAGTGAAGTAGGGATATATATAGTCAACAGTTCGTATAATCTGATAAGCACAATATCTAAATGAGTTTATGCGAACAGGTGGAAAAATCTGGGCCACTGCTAATCAAGCAACAGGTAAGTCAGTCTTATTCAACGATTGCGGATGGCCCGTCAGCTGCCGCTGACCCGCGGCACTATTATCTATCGGGTTTCTCAATCATGGGGCGCGGGGTCGGCCGCTCGTCTAATTCAGTTGAAAAATCGTTTGTATCTGTGCCTATAATTAGATGGGTGTCAGTCGATCGCCAGAGCCCGTTAAAGTTAACAAATATGTCACTGAAACGATGTGCAGCGACCGGATATACTAATGGGGGAAAAAATCAAGTCGAGCACAACAGATTACAGAGGCGACGGTGTTTACAATAACGGCGTTGATTACACGTACAAGCACTTGAGAACTTTTTAAAATCTATGTATTTAACAGTACACACATTAATAAAATGGACAAACAAACAGTTGATCAACCGACTGCTTGCTTGCCGCTTAATTTTGTCTTGTCAACTCATACATAACCAACAATCATGAGTTCCAACATTATTGATTGAATGATTCACCGACTACTTCCTTGATTGATTCATTGATTGCCAGTGTTTTTTTTAATACTGATTTTGTCGCCCCATCTCATACACAACCAACAAATATGATATGTTCCACTGATTTAAGTAAAAAGGCTAATTTCTGAAATAACAAAATAAACGAGAATTGCAAAGCCCTTATGGCTCATGTGCACAACCCATTTGTATTATTTCCTTGACCTGTGACCATAAACATTCCGAAGTGTCATTCAAATTAGTTTTGCAATAATTACACAGTTGGCCATACATAGTAGCTGTGCGCGGCAATCATATAAGTTTTGTCAATGTATTGGCATCCCTTAACCTTTATGAGTAGATGTGCGCGCGCACGCGCGCGCGCACACACACACACACACACACACACACACACACACACACACACACACACACACACACACATTCTACCACAAGATCAGTATTTTTCAAACACTTTACTGATTTGACCTCTTGTCACCCTTGTCCTATATTAAGGAGATTCTTGAAGACAAACTGGTATGCCTAGGAAAAGCGGTCTTATCATCAGGTATGTCACTGTACTCTGCTTGCCTTTGCAGCTGAAAGTTTGAGAAAACACAATTTATGTCATTATATGGAAATTTGATTCACTTATCCTCGGAATTTGACCTTTAAGAGAGGTCTCTCAACTCAGTGATACTTAGAAAGGTCATGCCACAAAAAAATTAGTATAAAGGCCCTGGGTCAAGTCAAGTGAAGCCTGTGTGCCGCATTGGATAGATTCGGAGACTAAATCAGTTTTCAGCATGAAAGTTTACCACTCGACCACTGGCCCATTACATACTCATTTTTGCATCGCATGTGAGCTAATAAATAAATAGATAAATAAATAAATAATCCATCATTACTCTTAAGAGTGTGAGTACAGGAATCATCGTCATAACCGCTTCACATAGTTCCGTGTGACGGTATATTACGTACATCAGTACAAAGAGCTTTTGGGAAAGGCTGAGTGATGGTGCTTAGCAGCAATTTTCAGGCCAAATATCAAAAGCGGCCTGGGTGTGTCACCTGAAACTCGTTCGAGGGGAAACTGTGGAGAGCGCAATATATTGAAGGAAAATGTGTATCTGCTAAGAGAGAGAGAGAGAGCGCGCGAGCGCGCTTTTAGGTGCTATTTTTACTTCATGACATCATTGCTTCTACGCATGCCCAGAAACCGATGAGTGTTCCTTCCGGTTTAAGAACTTGGGAGTAAAAACCGCTGTTGTGGACGCTAAATTACAGTAAGTTTTCCAATCATACGGGCACATTCAAAGCAGTTTTACATTAAAGACGTTTTCTTTAGTATAAGTATTGTCATCTATAGTGCAAATATTGTAAAAATGCGCTTGTTTATTTAAATTTTGTGGGCTGCACCCATCGAGCGGCCTAAACAAAATGGCTGATCGGTTGCTCTGCACTGCAGTAGTCAGAACGATTTTTGTCCATTTTCAACCTTATTTGTGGATTAACGTTATAAATCTGTAGGTGCCGAGTGGCCTATTATTCTGTATCTTCGTTTTCTCTTTGAGATCGCAAGGCTTTCACTTTTTTAGACCAAATTGTGCGCATGACTGCGTCAAGTTACGGAATGGGGTCGTCTTTCGGAATGCAAGAGGACTTCCTGTTGCTTTTTTTTTATTTTTTTATTATTTTTTTTTAAACGTTTTCGAGAGGGGGGGGGGGGGGGTGTTTAAAATGATGAAATCTCTGTAGCCTGCTCTTTTTACGGACAAGCTAGAAGTAAATCTTTATGTCAGTGGTGCTTACTTTTGAAATATTGAAACTGGTGGTACCCAGAGCAGGCTTTTAACGTTGACATCCCCAGATAAGTCTGACTATGAGGATGACGGATAGATTGTCATTTCATTGGAATCTCAAATTGCCAGTAGATGATTGAATGTTCACATAACTGCTCGCTTACGTTGCTTAAAAAAAGTGGAACATGGTCTTATTACCTCATTAACAACTCAAAAGTGCAAAAGTAAAAACAAGCAATGATAATACATAGTTCTTGTATGGCGCTGTTCTCCAGGAAAACACTGGACTCACTGCGCATGCACAACAGCACACCCTCTCTCTCAGACACACACACGATTATACACTACTTTAAACCACCCCATCTCTTCCCAACACTATACGCTCACTTCCTCTAGGATCAGAATAAAAGGCAGTCAGCAGTTAGCTAAAGATGAGCTAAGTGTTAAATGCCTGACAGAAAAGAAAAGTCTTTAAGTGAGCTTTGAACTGTGACAATGTGGGCAGATTCCGCATTTCAGTTGGCAGGGAGTTCCACACACTTGGGGCTAAAAAGGTGAAAGAACGCTCCCCGACAGTTTTCATGTTAAACTTTGGGATTTTAAAAAGTTTTACACTAGAGGAACGGAGGGTGCGTGATGGCTGATAAACACTAAACAGACAGCTTGGCAGAAAGGTACGGCAGGAGAGATCCGTCCAAATGCCGATAGGAGAAAATTGCAATTTTGTACTGGCAGCGGAATTTTACGGGCAACCAGTTGAGCTGCTTCAGTAGAGGCGTAATGTGGTCTCTCTTTCGTTTCTTCAACATTGGTCACCTGAGGCAGCTGAAACACTCCGTGGCTGTCAAGAGTGTACTGACTGGGATGTGTTTAAGGAGGTAACATCAGACATTCACGAGTACACAGAGGCTGTCACTGACTACATTGCCTTCTGTGAGAGCCTCTGTATTCCCACCAAGACCTGCAAGAGTTTTCCTAATGACAAGCCATGGTTTACGGCAGACATTAAAGTCTAAACACAAACTCCAGGAAAAACATGACGCGTACAAAGACAATGCCAGAGAAAGGTACAAACAAGCCAGGTATGCAGTACAAAAAGCACTTAAGACTGCCAAGTGCAATTTCAGAGACAGACTAGAACAGAAAATAACAGCTCAAAGACATTACAAACTATAAACCAGCATCCAAGTCTGCTGATGTTACAGAAGCATCTCTCCCAGACACTCTGAATCTGAATGACTTTTATAGTCGTTTTAATAAAAAGAATACGACCCCACCTCCTTCTGTGGTGAGGAGTCATACTGAGACCTTTCATTGTTCTAGACGCCGATGTCAGAGGCATGTTTCAGCGTCTAGACAGCAGGAAAGCTGCTGGTCCAGATAACATTTCTCCACGTTTACTAAGAAACTGCGCGGACCAGCTCTCGGGCGTCTTTACTGACATTTTCAACACGTGTCTCTCTCGCACTAGTCTCAGTGCATTGTTCCTCAGTGTTTCAAAAGGTCCACCGTCATTCCTGTTCCGAAAAAATCCAAAGTGTCCTCTCTAAACAACTATAGACCGGTCGCTCTGACCTCAGTTGTCATAAAGACAGTCGAGCGCCTGGTCCTCCAGTTTCAGAGAACTTACCGATCCTCTGCTGGATTGCTTTTAATTCGCGTATCGCGAAAAACGTTCCGTGGAGGATGTGGTGTCACTTGGTTTGTTTTAATTTTTGTTTTACAACACCTTGAAATCCCAAACACCTATGCCAGAATTTTATTTGTTGATTACATTTCTGCTTTTAACACCATTATGCCATCCAAACTGTGCCTCTGGACCCTCAATTTCTTGTTGATTAGACCACAAGTCGTTAAAATTGGTGAAAATGTGTCATCCACCCTCATTTTATCCACAGGCACACCTCAGGGGTGTGTGCTCTCCCCTATGCCCTACTCCCTGTTTACTTATGACTGTGCTTCATGCCATGCCAGTAGTAAAGTTCTGAAATTTGCCTATGACACCACAGTAGAGGGGTGCATTACATTTACAAACTCAGACGAATCCGCCTACCGTAGTCAGGTTGAGACTCTAATTAGCTGGTGTAATATTCTAATAACAACTACCTTGAACTGCACAGTGGCAAAACAAAAGAAATGATTGTGGACTTTAGAATTAGAAAGAAACAGTCCCCTCCCCCTCTTGTGATCATTGAACAGTCCAGAACTTTAAGTTTCTTGGCACTACCATGTCATGTGACTTTAAGTGGGAGGAAAACACTCGCCTCATTGTCCAAAAAGCACAGCAGCGCTTGTTCTTCCTGCGACGTCTGAAAAGTTTCGGTCTCGGTGCCCACATGTTGTTGCAATTTTACCGAGCTGTGATTGAGAGCGTGCTCACCTTTTCGATCACGGTTTGGTTCCATCACAACCAAAGAGAAAATCAGACTGAGCAGGGTGGTCAAGACCGCTTCGAAATTCATAGGCAGAGATCTTCCTAGCCTGGACTAACTGTACCAACAGCGTCTCTTATTAGAACAAGTCTTATCTCCTGTGATTCCACCCACCCCGGTAATGAGCTTTCCAACTTTTACCATCAGGGCGTAGGTACAGGTCCATCAGGACCAGCAGATTCCGCAACGGTTTTTTTTTCCTCTGGCTGTTCCGAGTGTTCGCGCTCTCTCTGATCAACCGGACTGATTGGAGAGAGTGCGAGTGGCTAGTGAGAACTTGTCAGAATGTGTACAGTCAGCGTATAACTGAATCGGTGAGGCGTGTTTAATACCGGTATTTGCTTAGTATTTATCATGGAAATCATATTTTAGAGTTTACTGTGTGTGTGTGTTATTTTAGTCTTAGTAACTGACATCAAGACAAATGCCAAAGTTTTTTTTTTTTTTTACATGGAAACATTATGGCAATAAACTATTTTATCTTAATTTTTTTTCTATCTTATTTTCTGTCTTTTACTCCTACCAACTGATCTTTGTCTGCTTGCTTTTGTTTTGTGCTACCCTGTCCCGCCCTGTTACTGTTAACCACCTGTCAGATAATTGTTGTGTAACTGCCTGACTTCTGCAAATTGTGTATAATGACATCAATAATTTCTCCCCTTGTGCATGCAGCCTCTAGTAGTAGTACTTTCTGTTTAAATATGGTGAAGTGAACAGGCATTTGTTCAGTGTTTTGCTAACCTATTCACTATTGTAATAATAATATTACTTTTAGCATAAAGCTGTAGAACGAGAAGTGTAGTTTTCAAATGCAACATATGACTAGCTAGTTGTATGATGACAGGTAAAACTAAAAGGTGTAGATGTGCATTGTATTGTTTGTAGGACACTGAATGTTGATTTCTTTTGCAGCGTCCTATTTAAAGATCTAGAATGCAGACGATAAAGTGTGTGGTGGTTGGCGATGGAGCTGTGGGTAAAACCTGCCTCCTCATCTCATACACAACCAACAAATTCCCTTCAGAATATGTTCCAACAGTAAGTAATTATATTTATTTGTTGAAAAGAACATCTAGCACCATATTGGGAGTAGTCTGCTTTACTAGCTCTCTTTAGCCAGTGTTGTCATGTGACTAGATTATGTGGTGACACTCGGATAAGAACATAATATTCGTCGATGTGTCATCACGGTTTACAAATAACATCAAAATGGGACCTCCATTGACCTCTTCATGCTTCTGTGAAGTGTGATACATGTACTAGTGATGCTGATGTTTCCTTTCTTCAGTGATGGAAGAAGTAACTGAAATTGTGTTTGTGTGTAAGGGAGGGAGAAAGAGCAATTCATGTCAGTGTGTGTCGCTGCCATGTTCTTTTCGTAAACAAATAGGAAAGGAGTAAGGAGGGCATAGCACTGACAAAAGCTGGGGCCAGTATCCACTAATCCAGTCACTTATTCACTATTCAGTTACTGTCACAATATTTACTGGAAGCAAAATGCATTGCACTTCAGGTTCTTTTCTGGCCTACGTGTTATTTTTTTTTTCTCTGTCACCATTTTTTCCCTCGGCTGAGCAGTGTGTAGCATTGAATCATTAGTACTGGCTGTTACGATTTGTGGCCAGCGCATGCCTTATCATAGGAATGATCAGTTACAACAAAATAGCAGTGTCCGATGCTTCTAACATTTATTGTCATAAACATCCTACACGATGGAGCACATCCAGACCTACTACCCACAAGAGGTCTGGACCCATGTGTACACGGACAGTTCTGCAACTGATGCTGTCACAGACGGAGGAGCCAGAATCCACATTAAGTACCCAGGAGGGAGAGAAGCAGAGATCTCTCTCGCTACCGGCAAATACGCCACCAACTACAGGTCAGAAGCAGAAGCCCTGAGAATTGGTGTAACAACGGTGAAAAATTGCCCAGAAACATCTGACTGCAGTGTTTCTCCATCCTACAGGCCCTAAAAACACCCGAAGACAAGGACCTAAATGATCTGTTTTTGGCACTCGCCTCCCTTTGTACAACACATGGTTGTGCTGCTGTGGATACCTGCACACTGCAAGGTGAGAGGCAATGAAACTGCAGACAGGCTGGCAAAGGAGGGATCTTCAACAACCCAAGAAGACAAAACAACAACATATGCAGAAGCCAAGACTATCATAAAAAAAAAAAACAAGCAGAAAAGAAAGTGGCTGCGAGAACACCCCAGCTATAACAAAACAGCTATCACCTACTGACCAGACTGGAGCAGGTAGTTATCTTCTGACTATGCTCCGGCCATAACAAACTCAACTGGAGCAGGTAGTTATCTTCTGACTATGCTCCGGCCATAACAAACTCAACTGGCATCTCCACACCAAGTTTGGAATTGGCCAGTCAGACCAGTGCCCATGCAACTCTGGGAGCATGACAACAGACCAAGTGCTACAGACCTGCCCCACGTTCACAACCCTTAGACGGAGACACTGACCGGAAGAGACAGGGGTGTCCCGCAAGCTCTATGGAGGCCTGGAGGACCTGCGGTGCATGGCAGCATTTATAGAAGAGACCGGGCTGTCCATATAAAGAGTGCTCGAGGAAGAAGAAGATATACTAAGTACGCCTGCATTCTTTTCTGAAAGCGAGTCGATATTTGTATGTGTGTATGCATGTACATGCGTGCACTCCAAACATCTCCAAGTGCCATAGATCTTCATGTGCCCTCCAGGTGCATGAGGATCTATGCCTCTAGAGATGCGCACCTGTGAGAGAGAGAGAGAGAGCCCATGAGACTCAAGACTCAAGACTCAAGAAGTTTATTGTGGCAGACCTTCTGGTCCATTCACAAGGGGAGGTGGGGGAAGGGATTATACAAAGCTTCACAAACATGGACAATGCTTGTAAACATATTTTCCAAACATGGTAGTCCATGTTTAGTTTATACTTGAAAAATACAAACTGTTTACTTGAAATGTCAGTATCAATGAAATAAACAATTCATAACAGTTTTGGCGATGGCTACAGTCTCTGAAAACTTCAGCACAATCGGCGTCCACCTAACCCATGTAATGTCGAAGAAAGGCCCGAATGATTTTCAATTCCATTTCAGCACGCTCACACACCTCCTTATAGCGAACACGGTTGATTGGCGCCCAGCGTCGGAGATCGCTGATGGCTTTATTCTCTTCTTCATTTAGTTCACCTGACAGTCGTTTGAAAAACCAGTGATCAACATGTTCGTTTCTGTTGTCAAACAACAAAACTACATCGTCACTCTCACACACGAACATTTCCTTCTCGAAACGAGTGTCAAGCACAATTTTCTTAAATTCCACATTTCTCTGTCTGTCCCTCAAACGCCTCTGCAGTCTTCTGTCCACTGCCCCGATGTATTGTTTTATTTGTTCCAAGTCATAACCTGTCTTTTCCAAGTCTATTTCTGTCGATCCAGCATCCAGCTCTTCCGTTTCAATGGCTTGTAGGTCATCTGTCAGCTGTGTTGTCACGCTTTCTGTGTTGTTCTGTCTATTCGCCCTTGTGATGCAGGGATCGTTGTTTTCCGTGCGAGTTTCACGTGGGGGGCGACCAATACCACACGGTGTGTTGTCGGTTTGTAGGTCAACGCGTTCAGTAATTGTGTCATTGTTTATTTGCTTCTCTGGTGGTGTTGGAATAAACAACGGGTTGTAAGACGGGAAAAGTTCGTTTTCCTTACTGTCTTTCGCTTGCTTCCGTGTCTCTGCTCTTGTCTGGTCACGCAGTATCTGGGAGGGTGGTTTTCTCCGGTATGTTGACATCTTCTCGGGTGGAGGGCCGCCGGTCAGCCGAAGCACAACTATGGTTGTATCGCCCTTACCGTCGATTTTGTAGGATGACAGGGTGTTTTCTTTGAGCAGGGCATTCAGGATGACATCAACTGCTGATGGTAGTCCTTCAACAGGCATTGTCGCTTTGACTGGAGCCCCCAAATCAAAACCGAATTGCGAGAGCTCGAAAAGGCTGCCCTGTTTCGAGCCCATGAGAGAGAGAGAGAGAGAGAATTAAGTCATATTTGAGTATTGCGTCGATGTCTGAGTGGTGACGGAGTTGCTTCTTTTGTCACCGCCATTGTCTGATCTTTCTCCAGAGGCAGAAGTCCATGTTTTTTACTGTTTTATTTTTTTCTGAAATGAATTAATTTGTACTGAAGAAGTTGAAAGCGTACAAAGCTGGCTAATGAACTCATCCAATGTCTTTCTCCAAACTACTAGCTAGATCCAAAATTTCAAGTAAATATGCCAAAAATTACGGACTCTAGTCTGGGTCAACCGACTTTCTATGAACGGTCTTTTACGTCTTTAGTGAGACATCCAGTTACAACATACTCGGAGGCTCTCTTAGCCGCCCCTTACAGGGTTCGAAATAACCGGGGGCCTGGGGCAAAAAAACCCTTACTTTGACCTTGGGCCCTCTACTTTCATGTCCACGGGGCCTGACGTGCCCCCTTCTTTTCAGACCTACTTTGTTTCAAAGCAGTGGTAGGCAGTACTCAGCGCATCAGTGCAGTCCCGACACTTTCCTGTAGGGCCTCCTACTTTTACTAACAGGGGGCCTGAAGGGCCCCGTACTTTTATAAAGTATTTTGAACCCTGCCTTAAATAAAGTATTTCACCAAGTTTCAAGCTTGTACATACAGCAATATCTGAGATTCTTGTGTCTACATACATACACACACGCACATACGGCCTTTTGTGCCAAATGTATGTTCAGCGTAACTAGACATGGCGTAATTTTTATCTTGTTACTTCAGTTGTCAGATGTTTAGACTGCCCACCTTTGATCTCATGGACATGCTATTAAATTCGCCCACCGCCACCCATCCCAAAAAGTCCCTTCTATAAATAGAAGGGACTTAAAAACTGTGAAATAGTCTGATCAACCACGTTTTTATCACACACCATGCATCATGTCACAAATCAGTCTTGTTCGCTCTCAAACTTTCATAAACTGGCATTAAAACTCAAAATAAACAAAACACAAAGGTTTTCTAATTAAAATTTATGTATGTTAAAATGTCTTTGCTGTATAATGTTATCACATTACTGTATAAACAATTTCAACAAATTTACTGTGAAATGGGTATTGATTTTGAAGGCACAAATTGTAGTAAACCTTTTCAGATACTGACCCACATTGGAAAAACGTGGTATGGAAATAGAATCAGGTACAGCAACTAATGAATATACCCATCTCAGTACAGAGGTCATCAGATTCAGAGCAGAGGTCACATTCTTTGCTCTTTATTGTTCGTGTGTTTACTTTGATCATGCATTTCAGGAAGGCCAAACAAAGAAAACATGTCCTTTTTAATTTTATGGATAACACAATTTCTGGAATCTTGAATCATCTGTGAGGTCTCTCTATTACTGTATTAATCTAGATACACACCTAGATTTTGAGATAACCCCCCCAACATTTTTTGTAACTGGGTCCAGGAGGATGTTTTATAGAGATATTAAGATTCCTTTTTCAGTTCTGTTTGCATTCTAGGTTCTTCTGTTCAGCCATTTTTATTCAAACCATATTGTGGCTGAGCCGATTACATCACCATATACAGAGACATGTACTTGACCCCTGTTCGATGTACCCCTTTGACCGACACCTTTGCAATGACAATGGCAAAGACAAATTTTGTGTAGCATGTTAGGGTTGACGTTTCCATTGTACTTTTCCTAGGTATTTGACAACTATGCAGTGACAGTAATGATCGGCGGTGAGCCCTACACGCTAGGCCTGTTTGACACAGCTGGGCAAGAGGACTACGACAGGTTGCGGCCACTGAGCTATCCCCAGACAGATGTCTTCCTTGTCTGCTTCTCAGTCGTCTCCCCTTCATCATATGAGAACGTGAAAGAAAAGGTGGGTGTTGTGCCTTGTGGGCTAGATTTTCTAATTTGTTCTAAATCTAATACTAAGTAATCAGGATTAATCTTTCTTGTAGTTGTATCTAGTGAAAAAAACAGTAAAAGTAAAACCTGTTTGTACTAAATTGTAGGCACTAGTGCAACTCATGTAAGCATGTGCCACTAAATTGACCTTGTAACTTGTACAAAAGAGATAATTTGATTTGAAAAAACACATTTGTTATGTGAATACTTCAGATATAAATCTGATGTTGACTTGAAGGTACTTTTAGCTACAACTGCAGCGCGGGATGGCACTATGCTTTTGATCAAAGAGCTAGGATTCTAATAATGGGTCAGGACCATGCACACTTTACGGTAAAACCTGTTTTGAACCGTCACCGGATTTTATGGTCACCTGCCATTTACGGTGACTTTCGCGATGTACGGACGATGTTTACTATATAAAGTACCTGGATTATACAGTCACCTGCTGAATGCGGCCAATGATCACGGTATTGGAACCAAAAACGTTCAAAAAAAAATACCTGGAATTTACGGCCACGGCCAGACGGGCGCGTTACGTCATGTGCGACGGGCCAATGACTGCTCACTCAACACTGACCTCGCCAGCTGCTACACACCTTGACAAAGCCGAGCGCTGTGTCGTTACGCGATGATGGGCGCATGCCATTTGTTTCATGCTGAGTTGAGACGCCTCGTGAAAGGGGAAGCATATGAGATTGACAATTAACTGGGGGAATAGAACACCTCCGTCGCAAAATGTGCATCTGCAAAAGAGGCATAGATTTGCATGCGCCTCGGGGTCTGTGAGTGTGTGTATTGAACTCATGTTCCCGTAGGTGCACACATGACTGACACAATGGCTTTAGGCATCACTACACATGCGCAGAAAACACATCGGAAACTACGAAAGACTGACAAAGATTTATGTCCATAAAAGATATACTGCTAGTGCTATGTCACATTTGCAAATATTGTAAACACGCCAATGCTTCCACTTACTTTCTTTTGGTATCAGGGCACCTAGTTTAAAGGGTCTGTAGACACCAAGGTGTCAAGTTTAGAGGGTACGCAGACCCCACCGCCCCCCCCCCCCCCCCCCCCCTCCATATTGGCATAATAACGGGTCAAAATTTTGATTTAAGAAAACTGCATCGTTTATATGTGTTTTTTTTATAAACTCGTTTCGCTCGCTCTCTCTGTTCTTTAATTTTGTTTACACAACATCTCCAAAAGACACACAGTTGTTTAACATGACAAACCAAACTAAACCACAGGGAAAAGAAAACTACACATCCCACCCTCTCCCCAAAACGCAATCGACGGCAAAACAATGCCGGAATCATCTCCCATGAATAACAGGACAAAAAACAGAAAAACACCTAACAACCCGCGATGAACGGCAAACAGTACCTGATATCCCGTGAACAACACAAAGTTGGTCTAACATGTAACAAACCATAGAACGCGAAAAAACACGCTGGAAAACAAGGATATAACAAATGACAACCAAAAATGCATTAAATATTAACAAGAATAAAAAGCCAACAAAAAAGTAAAGCTACAGAACCCCCAACCAAAGTGAGGGCATGTGGTCAGGTTTGGTCCACTGATGAGAGCAGTACATGGCCAACTAACCAAAGTGAAAACTTGCTCATATGATACACAAAGAAATGAGTGACAAAAACCAAATTTAGACCTGTGTCATGAAACTTTGTGTATACGGCCGATCCAGAATCAGAGCTGAAATTAACATGTCTTTTGGTGTGCGATGTTGAACACCATTTGCCACAACTTGACACGGCTCAAAATCGAAAGTCAACGCAAAATGATGCTGTATCCTATAATAGTATGAATGGCTGACATCACAGCAAATAACGTGTTCAACATGCAGTGAGCACTTTGTGATAATATACTGACACCACTCATAAACTAACAGTTATACTCGCGAGGACCCGGATTCAGTCAAATCTGAAGACAGCTGCAGCTAAGCGAGCCAACTCATCACTATAAACAGAACAACTGACACTTGAGGTACGCACGGTGGCGCACGCTTAGTGCATCTCGGATGCAGATGCGCTGAATTAAAGTGCGTCTGCCTACCCCTTCGTAACATTTTCAGTACATGATTTAAAGTTTTAGTGCGTCACAGAGGCACTAAAACGGGAGCCCTGGTTATGAGTTGATCGTGCGAAGCAAAAGTGAGTCTATGCTTTGGGCCAGTGGTCGTCCGTCCGCCGTCGTCCGTGGTAAACTTTAACGTTGGCATTTTCTCGGAGTCTATTTAAGCCACATTCTTCAAACTTGGCCCAAGGATACTTTGTGGTAAGACCTTCCTAAACATGCCAATTTGAGTGACCTCTCACAGAGGTCAAGGTCACGGGATCAGGAAATAAGTAAAAAATAGCTATATTTTGATACAATTTATTTTTTCTTAAATACTATTCACAACTTCAAGCCCAAACTTGGTACAAAAATACCTGATGGTAAGACCTTTCTATATGTACTATATGGTTGATCCCTCGGAAAGGTCGCGGGTCACAAGATGTTACGTGGTGGAATCGTACTCGTAGTATAATAACCACACCAGACGCACACACGTAAGGTTCTTTTTAAATAAAGCTCATTCAGCTGCAATCCGTCACACGTGGCTTAAGGATGTAGACAATACTGGAGTAACAGTTCCAACAATATTTTAATTCAGCGATGCGATCTCCACACAATGCAAGTCCAAATGCACAAACACTGATACAAAGTCTTTTCTGCAATGTCCACACTGCTACACAAAGTTTCTCATACAGCGTCTCTCACAATGTACATCCTATGCGGGCCACGTACCTACGATAAACTGCGTGTCTCTACACTGACAATGCTAGACAATGTACCCACTTGCTTCCCCAGCACCAATCTTTTATAGTGCACTAATTTCTAGAATAATCTAGGAAAATCAAACAACTTGACCAATCAAAATAATCTACGCAACTGAAACTCACAAACATCGATTAAACATGAACCCTCTAGAAAACCACAATAGGCTACAAAAATTTGGCTGCTCACTTCAGCCCCAAATCCTTGGTAAAATGACATCTCACAAAAGTATGATAGGCAGTTCGGAAACTTAGAAATTTCGAGAGCCCTCATGATATTTCACTACACACAAGAAAACGGCTGATCGCTTCACGCGCATAGTAAACAACTTGTGACCAAAAGAGCGGCTTACTCTGATACCGAGTTTCAAAAGGATGCCGACACTTTGATGTTACACACATGAGGTCACTAGACAGAGCGCGATTTTCTGTAACATTCTAGTCTATTCTCATCGTAACTACACAGTACAAAAATCGACCGCTTTTCTCTGTGTGACTTCGCTAGAAACTTCCGGAACAAACCTAGCACAATAACAAAACAAATTCCTCTTTACACACGAACAAAAGAAAATCACACCGAAAAGGTACGTGAATCGTAACCATGATAGCTCAAATAAATATCAGCTCGTTTCCTACGATTAACACATGTATGCTCTCACAGGACAACACAACCACAATCGTAACACAAGAGCTCAGGAAATAGGTGAGAAATAGCCATATTTTGACAAAAGATGTTTTTTCTCAAATACTATTCACAACTTTAAACCCAAACTTGCTACAGAGATACCTGATGGGAAGACCTTCTATGCACACTAATTTGGTTGATCCCTCGAAAAGGTCAAGGGTCACGAGAGCTCAGGAAATAGGTCTAAAATGGCCATATTTTGGCAAAAGATGTTTTTTCTCAAATACTATTAACTTCAAACCCAAATTTGGTACAGAGATACCTGATGGTAAGACCTATCTATGCATGCTAATTAAGGATGACCCCTTGGAAAGGTCAAGGGTCACAAGAAGCTGGCAAATGTGTGTAAAATGCTGATTTTTTTAATAAAATTGTAGGTATTTTTGCAAATTTTTCAACCAAATTTGGTACAAAGATAGCTGATGATAAGACCTTCCTATGCATACTGATTTAGTTGACGCATCACAAAGGTCAAATGTGGTTGACAGATTTGTGAAAAATGCTTATATTTTCAGAAACTGAGAAAACATGGATTTTGCTGCTGCAGAAGCCAGCCCTTGTCATAAAGGTCACACATATTGTAAATCGGTCATACACGAGAGCCATAATGGCTTTGCCTTTCTTGTTCCATTTTTATCGTGTGTAATGTGGCGACAAAATGAAGCTGCACCGACTTTGAAGTGCAAATGTTTACATGTTCAACATTTTACAAAGACAATGTACGTGTGCATTACATGTATTCTGTCCACATCTTTTGTCTTAACACTAAGGCCGCAAACTTGTACTGTAGGGGATATACACTAGCAATGATACACTGACTCTAGTAGTAG
The DNA here is from genome assembly GCA_036245525.1 of Semisulcospira habei. NCBI lineage: Eukaryota > Metazoa > Mollusca > Gastropoda > Semisulcospiridae > Semisulcospira > Semisulcospira habei. The sequence goes on along the minus strand of BTPG01000001.1, from coordinate 221,204,061 downwards.
TAGTGGCTAGGTTAGCGCAGATTTACATTTCTGGGTGCTCCTGGGTCCAGTTCTATAGTACCTGCCATTAGCGGTCACCTGCTGTTTACGGCCACTTTTGCTTGGCAACAGGATTGACCGCTCATAGCAGGTTTTACTGTATATACTTTATATACACTTTGTATATGTGAACTGACAGTTTAACTCTTTCACCACTATAGTTGACTTACCTCTAGACTGCCATGGGTGACTACAGTCAGCACAGAGGGGTCATGTCAACAGGACCATATTTCCCACAGTACAGTGTTTCTACTACTTAGTACTAGCATAAATGATTTCTTCATGCTACCATGGCTGACTCACCTCCTGTAGTTATCATAAGTTGTGAGAAACTTTTAGAGGTAACTGGTTATAAAAACCCACCTGCAACTTCGTTGATGGTTGTTAATGACAGGCGACACTGTTCGCCACTTACGACTTGCTTTGAGTGGGGTACAGACCACTTTTTTCTTGCAACAAAGGTGGTTGCTTAAAACAGGATCTACTGCATTAGCAAAAGTGTATGCCATTACTTTCACAGCCTTACCCCAAATAGCAAAATGTCTTCCGGGTGATGGCCAGAGTGGGCCCACTGTGGCTTTCGTTGGCCAGAGGATCTTTGCGCACTGGAACAATTTTCAAAATGTTTATCCCTCACCTCTTTAACAGTGGCAGCCTGAGATCACGCATCACTGCCAAAAGACGCCATTCTTGCTGGTGGGGACGCAGATCGACTTGCGAGATGATGCGGCCACTGTGGAGAAACTGGCCAAGAATAAGCAGAAGCCCATCTCTCAGGACCAGGGGGAGCGACTGGCGCGTGAACTCAGAGCTGTTAAATATGTAGAGTGCTCTGCACTAACACAGGTAAAGATTTAGCACCCTTGTGTATGTAGCCAGCATTACTGTTCTTACTCGATTTGTACCCATGGCTGCATGCACTAGATGATTTATGCATGTTGGTCCATGATTTTGGACCTAGAGGTTTTATGTCACAAGGTCTAAAATCACAGCCCAGCACATTAGTTTTTGTTCAGACATCAGACATGAACCAGGTCTGTGTAATCACTATGTCTTCTTCATGCGGTTCCTCCGTGACCTTTTTTGCCTTTGCGGCACTAAAACCTAAAAGTAATTAACTTCTTTTTACCGTAGCCTAGCGATAATAATAATACAGTATTTATATAGCACCCATCTGCATAGAAAAGCAAGCTCGGAGTGCTTGAGAGAGAGCACCTAATGATTGTTAGTCCAACTAATGCACAATCTTCAAAAGCACAATGGTCACATAAGTGCAGTGCCTGAAAGTAAACATGCAGATATGAACATGGTGTGCCAGCAATAAGTGGAAAATGGTGCTGATTTCTATGGAAAAAGAGGTTATCTCATTTTATCAGAAGTTTTGTGTAATTTAAGTTATTATTTTAAGTGTCTGCTATGAAAAGAAGTGCATTTTACGAAGTGGCATGCTTGAATGTTATTTACCTTGCGCAAACACAGAATTATTGATGAATTTCATCCCTTTCCTACTGAAGTTGCAAGTGTTTCCAATGACACTAACAGTGAATTTACATTTGTGATCATAATGAATTTTTTTTTCAGAAAGGACTGAAGAATGTGTTTGATGAAGCCATCCTCGCTGCCTTGGAACCCCCAGAACCCCAGAAAAAGAAGAAGTGTGTGATTCTGTGAGCAGCTAGTCTTAGAACAAGAAACTTTATAACATCACAAAGTGATCTGTAAACCAACAACAAATTCAACTTAATAAAAAAAAAAAAAATGTTCAAGATTCATTTCTTTCACTTCCAATCAACAAAAAATGTTCCTGATTGATTACAAAAAGAAAAACACTGAGTGTCGTGCCTGATTTGCTAGCGCCTTTCCAGGTGTCAAATAAATCAGGCACCATACTTGCGTTGTCATCATATTCAATCTAGTTCTCTTCAGTTGTTGCTAGAAGTGAAAGAAAGAAATTTTAAAACTATGAAAACACAAAAAAATGGAATGTGGTTACATTTGTCCACTGATCAGTAACAACTGTCCAATGAAACGGTATGCTCCAAGGTCATTGCTCATACGGTAATTTACTGCTTTCATGTTTTGTATCTCAAATAATGTATAACCTAAACTTTTTTTAAAGGAAAAAGAAAACAAATTGCAAGACTTGATACTATTTTATAGATGGATAAAAGTAGAAATAACTAACAATACTGATCTGCACAAATTTATTTTATCAATGTGCCGGATTGCAAGTCACTAGAGTATGAATATTTGTGTGTGGGGTAAATATTGCAGATGTAGTATTGGTTTGTTTTGTTCGGTTGGGTGGGAAGGTGGGTGGTAAAATACCATGGTGTACTGTGTTCGTTTTACTTTTTTTTTCAAAGCTGTGATGCCATTGTTTAGTTGTCTTTTGTTTTCCTAAGCTGCTAAACTTAGCAAGTGGCTGGTGTCAGTGTATCAGTGGAAAGATCTCTAGAGTTTGTATTTCTCAGTGTAGTCGAGATTTTGTGTAACACCACACTGATATGTATTATTTCTTGCACATTATGTTCATCAATTTTGAATTTGATCCCCTTGTGCACGCAGCCCCTGTCCTGCAGTACAAAGTGGGCAAGGGCTAACTACAAAGACCAACAAACAAAATGCATGCATTGTTCCTGTCGATCCACAATTTTGTAAATTCTCCTTTTGTCTCTTAGCCAGGAGCATCATCCTGAATTAGCCTCAGTCTGAGGAACAGGTGAAGTCGTCGCATTCGGCAAGAGGCAGATTCACATGAGCCCCTGCCACTGCAGGGGCTCATTCGACTCTTTGCCTCCCTGAGATGAAAGGAGCTGAATGAGAAAGTTCTGGTTATAATGTTTGTACATTGTGTAATATTTCATTACAGTCATAAATTAAAAACTACTGCTTCGTTTGACAGTCGCAGACTTGCATTGTTTTATATTGTGTGTTCAAGTCAGTTCTCACAGCTGAAACGTATGTGCATGTAGTTATCATGTTTTGTTTCAGTGTTCTGAGTTATTGCAATGTATGTCAGAGTTGAATTTTACTGAAATAATGCTAAGAGAGAAATTGAAAAGCATTTGTGACGTTATATATGGATTACTGGTTATTATAAACCAGACACTCATGGAAATATAAAAAGAGGCAGATCTTCAAAGACCTGCACAGTTGCAGGGCTCATGAGCATCTGTGCCTCTTGCAGGTACCGAGATAAAAGGCGCTTCCTTATAGTTATAGATGAAGCCGGAGGAAAGATCATTTCATCTCGATCAACACTCAACTGTTTTGTTGTTTCTGATACTTTTGGGTGAAGGTTTCATTTTTCCGCATAAAACACCAATCAAAGATTATTAGTGGCACTACAATTTTTTTTAAATTACGATTTGTACATATTGTGAATATAAGCCATTAGACATGCTTCTTGTATACATTAGATTGTTATTTGTACACACTGTATTATCTTTTAGGCCATTTGTTTGCCCGTCGTTCTGTTTTGTAATCAAAACGGGTCTGGCATCAAATTTTCTTCTTATGGTAGTCAGTTAAGAGTTTCTTTCAATCCATGTCATCTTTGTAATTTGTATTTTCTGGTTAGTAAAGAACTTTGGTTCATTCTTTTACTCCTGTGTCTAAGTAAATTTTCAAATCGTTGTGTCCCACGTTTCACACACGTCAGGCTTTGTGTCCATGTTTTGGCCAGTCATTCGTCATCACATGAAACCACTTGTATTTTGCTTGTCATCAATATTATCAAAATGTAAAAAAAGAAAACTTGCAAATAGGCAGCTAACATCAGCCACCCAGGTGTAATGTTATTAGTATCAGTACTGTGGTTCCATCCAGGTAGGTAATACAGTGTACATGTATTTTAAAATCTTTCTCATTCACAGAATTTCTGTTTTTGTGTTTCGAGGTACATTTTCTTGTTTTGCATATGCAGTCTCCACTATTCTTCAGTGTGGTAGTGCATCACTACATGTTCTTGTAGTGTATGCTTCCACACATTTTGTATCTCTATCATAATAATTTATTTTTCTTTAAGACTGCTTTCTTTTCACACACTTTCTTCTGATTTCTGTTGCCTGTCTGCCTTTAAATTACTGTATATCCATTATTTTTATTTTTTTTTAATATGGGAATGCCTTGGCCACATGTACATCAGTCTGTATTTTGTAAATGTAGGCATTGCTTTGTATCTATCTTTTTCAGATGTCATTGTCACATGCTCATACAGTATAGACACATTGATATTCCTATTCTGAAATAAACCTGAATAGAAAATATCTCCACTGTACTTTTTGTTGCTTATAATTGTAGCATGCATGCATTGTTTAGAGCTATTGCTTGTGTAGACAGACCCTATCATTAGCAAGACTGCTTTGAGTTTATGGCTAGTGATGGCCATCTAGGCCCAACAGGGTTGACACCACCATGACAGGAGCCTTCGATCAAATGTGCAGCCAAACATCACTAGTGGCCGGGAAACTTCAATCAAAGGACAAAAACTGACAATGTTCCTGCTTTGGTTGTGACTTGCTCTTCCATCCAACTTTCAACATTCATTTGTGCATAACAGAGATTTTGTATGAAAAAATGGTAACAACAACAAAAAAGAGCTGTGCGATCTGCAACTTTTTTTTATCTTTATAAAAGAACAAGGTAGGACAGTGGAGAGTTAGATTTAAATGATGCATTTGATTAACCCATTTAGCCCCAGGACCCAGCAGCAGAAGGATTGATCATGACAATTCAAGGGGCCTTCACTTCAGGCAAAAAGCTCATCTGTCACTACCCTTGAATTATCATGATAATCTATCTCCTGCAACTCTTTCGTAGTCGTTAGACAATGCCTCCAAAAGTTTGGAAATGTGGCCGTGGGGTTAAAATGAGTTGAATGTTGAACAGCTTAAAACAGAACAGCTGACGGTTGCACAATTTGTGAAGGGTACCAGGTGAGTTAAATGTGTGTATGATCGGCAGGTGTGCATGGGCCCTTTGTAAGATGGCAACTGACTTACATGTACTACCTATTTGCATTAATTTGTCATCGTCTAGGCTTTTTAGGTGTAGTTTAACCGTAGTCTTTTCTTCGTAATCTTTATGTGGCAGCCTCCGGCAACCAAGAACAATAGGGGAGGCAACTCTAGTCACAATAGAGTTGAGTACAATGTCTGCAGACCTGTTTACCTTACACATTCGGTGTATTAAAGTACACAATTTTGCTTTGGGGTACACATACATGTACACGTTTATACACAAAAATACACATTTTGGAGAAACTGACAACTCACTGGCTTGAGAATAAAAACACGTGAGGTCCAAAGTACACAATTAGGCAGTTGAAAGTACACTGACTGCACCCAGGGGGTAAACAGGTCTGTGTCTGCAAGAGGTATAAATTCACAATGGTTAACTCATTCAGCCTGGCGCATGTATTTCCCAAATTTTGGAGGCTTCATCTAACGACTCTACACCTGTTGCAGGAGATGGATCGACCATGATAATTCAAGGGCAGTGCCAGATTAGCTTGGCGCCGACAGCACAAGCTAATCTGGCACTGCCCTTGAATTATCATGGTCGACCCATCTCCTGCTGTAGTGTGTCAGGGCTGAATGAGTTAACTTGTCAACATTTTCAAAGTGGAAGGAATATCTGGTACAAGTGATCTGAACTTAGCTGAAAAGTTAGATGATTTCTGGAAAACGCAGAGAATGCTGCATGAACAGGCCACAAATAGTAGCTGAAACCGTGTGTTGACACGTTACATGTCCATGTGTGGGAGTTGTCTTCTTTTTCTTAACGTTTCAGGAGACATATCAATCATGATAGTTCAAGGCCTAAAAGCACCAGACTATGCTGTCGCCACTCTTGAACCGTCACTGTTGATCAATATATCTTGTAGTGTGTCAGGGCTGAATGAGTTAAAACTTAGCACACGGACCATGAATGCTGCATGCTTTCAATTAAGATCTATAAGCATGCCTGTATGAATAATCACAAACCAGATAGGTGAGGCTAGCGCTGGAAGAATTGTACACATGCCAAGGGGAATTACTCGGCGCTGGACAGACAAACGGTTAGATCCCCTGCCCCCGCCTATCAGCACCCAATCGCCAGCCCACAGAGAAATACACAGGTATATAACAAGACGATCATCTACATCCTCTGTATGAATAAGGCACACAAAAATCTGCCTGTATGAATATGGCACACACAAAAATCTGCCTGTATGAATAAGGCACACACAAAAATCTGCCTGTATGAATAAGGCACACAAAAATCTGCCTGTATGAATAAGGCACACACAAAAATCTGCCTGTATGAATACGGCACACACAAAAATCTGCCTGTATGAATACGGCACAAAAAAAAAGAGGATGCATGTATCAATGCCTACATTACAAAGTACTCTCAGAATTTGCAATTTCAGCCACATTCCTATTCAAATGTTTGTTTCATATAACTTGTAAGCCATCATGTAAGTTCAGATCTGCCAAATGCTACAATTTCTGTGTACTGGTACTGTGCTACATTTTGATACCATTTGCTGCGCTAGCTAGTCCTGGGGGGGCTAAAAAAACAAGAATGGCAAAATCCTCAAGGCTCATGTGCATGACTGATCCACATAATTAATTACCTTAACCTTCCAACAGACCACTGAAATAAGCAAGTGTTCTAACATAAGGAAAAGGTCTGCATTTGTACCTGCAAAATTTATGCATTGTCACTGTTGTTAACCTCCAACGATCCTTGACCTTTTTGAGTACAGGTGTTGGAGCCAAATTAGTATGCATGGAAAGGTCTCAGCTACCTTTCTGCCAAACTTGGTTTTAGAGTTTTGCAAAAATCCTGATAAAAAATAAAATTCTACAAAAAAAATAGACATTTTTTCACATCATTTGCTGATCTCTTGTGACCCTTGACCTTTCTAAGAGGTCATCATCCAAGTTAGCATGCATAGAAAGGTCTTACCATCAGGTATCTTTGTACCAGGTTTGGGATGGCAGTTGTACCCGGTAAATAGTATTTGAGAAAAAAAAACAAACATTTTTTATTTGAAAATGGCTATTTGTGACCTATTTCCTGATCACATGACTCTTGACCTTTTCGATTAGGTCAATTGTGACACCTGTATGCCCTAGGTGTGAAAATCAAACAATTTTCTGCCGCAATTTTTCGGTAAAACCACTAACATAATTTTAATTTTTCTTTTACGAAAAAAGCTATCTTCTCATTAATACCCGCATGATTTTTCATAAACAGTGTTTGCAAAAGCCTGCTATTTGTCCCGGCACTGGGGTAGGATTAGGTCAAATTGTGACCTATATGCTCTAGGCGTGAAAATCAGCAAGAAAATTGCAAAGTTGATCCTCTGATATGTCAAATGTTATTACTGCAATGAGTGACGTATTCTGGCGTCACTAGTATGAACACAGCTTCATGGGACTAATGATGCCATGACGTGTTCGGTGCTCCTGCTGTTATTCTTCTTCAGGATAGCTATGCTGCGCCAGATCACAGAGCTTACGAATGGCGGGAATTGCAGTGTGTCCGTCATTATTTCTGTTGCCAGTGTGAAGGATCAGAGGATGGGCTAGAGTAGAAGGAGATGGATTCCTGTCGCTACACGAGCCCACAGGCCGTACTAATGACGGGAAGCGCCGTGTCACAGTGTCCGTCTTTATTTGTATGTGCCTACGTGTGTGTTGATCAGAGGCTGGCTTAGAGAGGAGGGAAATGGATCAGCATAATAAGCCTAAAAATATGAACAACTTCGAATGTTCTAAAAGATAAAGCAACTGAGCTCCAAACAATACGATAGACTTTGGGATGAAATCCCCATCTTAGTTTTGACCTTGTTATTCTTTGCCACAATCTTAATCTGGAGACACATTTCCTTTTATGGATAATAAAGTTTTCTGAATCTGAATCTCAGGCCCGCCCGCCTGTTATGTCCTTTGCAAGCTACACTAAACCTGCTCCGACCGGCCCCATCCCAAAGTCTACGGTACACAAAAAGAGGCCGCTGGCAGGATGGATCAATCCCACATTCAGGACCTAGCAAAAGCCGTAAATTCACGAGTCCGACCCTGACCTTTATCAGAATACTACTTTGCCTTTGAATCTCGCCTGAAATAGCTGAAATTTGGCATAAATGGTAGTGGAGGATAGTCACAGTGCTATTACAATATGTGAAAATATCATGTAAATCAGTGAACGGTTTTGGTGTTATGGCACAACTATCACTACCTTTTTATCATACCTAATATATACTAATGGTAAAAACTTAGGGCCACCTCACTTTTTTGTGTCATTGTTTATCGTCGCAAGTACAAAATACAATGTTCTTTCGATCCAATGAAATGGGTTAAAAGTTGACCTTAGATAGTCCACTGTACAGGGAACAATAGACAACTTATCAATTTCCACGAACGACAACGTGTCAAATGCACGTGAAACATCATCAGTTCAGTTTTGTAAAAAGCTGTGCGATATTGGCAAGCGTACCAAAGCCAGGTGGAAAAACTCGGTAAAGTCGTGTTGCACATGCTAAAGGGGTCAGTCGTGAACACTGAGCACTTCTATTTCGCAACAAATTCTGGTACAGTAGGGGCATAATTGTCACTTCCTAACCATGCCACCACGACGAAGTCTAACGCCAGTAGATCAAGGCCGGACGCTAGCATGGCTGCAAGATGGAATTTCCGGATGAGAAGTTGGGAGACGTCTTGGGGTGTCCCATTCAGTGATCCAGAGGCTGCTGGGATGATTCCAAAATACTGGAAGGGCAGAACAACGACCTTGCTGAGGATGCCCGCGCTGTACCAGCAGAAGGGAGGACTGACAGATACCTCTGTGCAGCGGCTCTGCGCGACCGAACTGTCAGTCAGCCACTCTGCGACGTCAACTGATGCAAGCTGCAAACGGCGTTAACGTCGGTAGAAGCACAGTCTGCCGACGTGTCTGCATGAAATTGGCCTGGCTTCATGCAGAGCAGCAGTGAGAATACCCCTCACTCCAGCTCATCACAGAGCCCGGGTTGCCCTGGCGTCGTCAACATGTGAGGTGGAACAGACTCCAGTGGACTCAGGTTCTGTTTACTGATGAGTCACGGTTCACTGTTTACATAATAATGTGTAATAATGTACTGAGACGTTTGTATAATAAGTAGTGAGGGTTAGGACTAGGTTGAAACACGCGTATTATGTATGCATATGTAGAGGTGGGTGTGAATGTATAAGTGCCGCTCAGTTCAGTCCATAAAAGATGTTTGTGTGAGATGTGTAAGAGTTATGTGTAAAGATTTTGTAGTGTTTACTTTATATCCATTTGGAATTTGTAGCTGTGCAAGTGCAGGGAGAAAATGTTCATAATTATGCTATAATGTTTTTATGTCTTGTTTGTACTATTTGTTATAAATGTACCACAACCGAATTTCTCTTTTCGAGATAATAAAGTACTCTTATTCTTATTCTTATTCTGTGTCCAACGACGACAGGGTGAGGGTCTGGAGACGCCAGGGCGAGTGATTCACGGATAGATGCGTCCACTGAAGAGGTGGATCGCTACGGAGAAGGCTCAGTCATGGTTTGGGCCGGCTTCGCAGGGAAGGCAGGACCCCCCTCCACGTCATCCGAGGCACCCTGACTGGACTGCGCTATCGGGACGAGATTGTGCAGCCCCTCATCCAGCCAGCTCTCCAAGCCATAGGCGACAATGCTGTTCTGCAGGACGACAATGCTCTAACTCATCGCGCCCGTGTGGTGGATGAGTACCTTGAGCAACGGGGCATCATGAGGATGGAGTGGCCAGCTCGTTCACCTGATCTGGCTCCCATCGAGCACCTCTGGGACGTGCTGGGGCAACGTGTAAAAAGCAACCCCCCCCCCCCCCCCTCCTCCTGGCTGACTCAGTTCCTGCATCAAGAGTGGGAAGTGATCCCACATGTTCTCTGAACCCTGGTGAACTCCATGCAGCAACGCTGCATTGAATGCTTGGCTCAAACAGTGGGTACACTCGCTACTGACTGGACCAGTCTTGTGTGACTTTTCAAATGAGGGGTGGGTGAACATTCTGAAGTACTGCTGTTGTTACAATTGCTTGATTTACTCAAAACTTAAATGAAATTGTTACTGAATAAATTAGCAAAGTACTGACTCCAAGTATTGTTACATTATTTGTGTGGTGTTGTCGGTACATTTGCGATAAAAATGGCCCTTAAGTTTTGACCATTAAATACATTTTCATACTTTTAGCCCAGTAAGCAATATGCTTGAAGGTAACATGAAGAAACCAAGACAAAGTACCTGCATCACACGCTCTTCACATACAGCAAGTGAGAGAGAGAGTTAGAGAGCACTGCATCAGTCCATAATGTACAACATGTATAATAATAATAATAATGCATAGCATTTATATGGCGCATTTCTCATATTTATAATATAACTCAATGCGCAGAATGTAGCCGCAAACTGAACCCAACAAGCACGCTCACGTGAATCACACGCATTCACTCACACACTGTACGTAAACACAGAACATTCACGTGGTGCTAAGGGCAAGCTCAAGCGAGCTACTGACGGTATTTGGAAATCGTTTTGTATTTGAAATTTTATTAAGTTGGCTGAAACTGATACCAAAGTGGATAACATAGACATGTCTGGTGCTACGTCACTATCATGAGGAATGCATTCCTTTCACAGTGGTGCATATATCTCATTGAACAAAGTCTGGGTTTTTATATTTCAAAGAAACTAGCCATAAGCTCTGGAACATGAAGGCTTTCAGGCTTAAATTCAACACAAATAAATTTATCATAGTGTACTAATGAATTCCTGAATTTAATTTATGTGTTGACAGCATATTTGTGATTTCTGATATTTTTTCCACAAAAAGAATTAATTATCACTCCAAAAATTGGAAGAGGCACAAAGCTGGTTAGAGATATAAGAATGTACAATTCTTGACCAACTTTTTAAAACTTTAATTATCTTAATTAAACGACCTTAATTGGCTGTTTTTCGCAAACATCGCTCATGCTGATCACAACCTTAAAAAAATCCCAGATCCCTTTATTGCTCTCAGTAAAAAAAGATTTCCAAATCACCAAAATTAATCAATGCCATTGATCTCTAAAACAAAGCAAACATTTTAAATAAAACATAGTCAGCTTACCTGAATACACACACCGTTCACACAAGAAAATTCTATGTTATACACACTATCTATTTTTTAAATCGGAAAACATTTTTCGAAAACTCGCTAGTCGCCTAGTGTGCATGTGAGGGGCGTACCCAGTATTTGCTTACTGAATAGCCTTGTACACACCCCACCACCTCTATCTCCTCTCACAAAGTCTATGACTTTATCAGTACACTCAGTACATTTCTAAATTGGTTTTTGAACTCGTAGATAACAGTGATTTAATAATACCATTTCTCAGAAATCAGGGAGCTAACATTTGGTTGCATGTAAACAACTGGAGGAGTTGCACCCCTTGCTAAAGCCTACATCGTATTGTTAGTCAAACAGAAATTTCCAATTTATCCATCTTGTATTTTTAGTTTCACCTCTGAGAGAGGAGATTAAAAAAACAAAACAAAAAAAAAACAACTAGTATTTCTAATTAACAATGCTGTATCAACCCTCAAAAACAAGGTTAATTTTTCTACTAACAATGCTCTCAGCTCAATTGGCTGTACAATTAGTCAGCAGATTTGAAGCCCCACAGGCCTCTGCGAGTCAAACACAAGCTGGCGAGGCACAATGCGCAATACCTACAGTTAAGTACTTAAAAATCACAGCATTTTCTCGGGCCCGCGGGTGGCCGCTGGAACACACGTAAGAGTAAGTGTGCACAAAAACCTAGGTTCTTACTCTTTCACATGTGACACGGTTCAAATCACCTGTGGCCCCCACCCGGGTCTGCCCTGGGGGACTTGGGTGGGGTTAACTACTTTTTAGTTCCCAGGGTCACCCTGGTCAGCCCACAGGGTGGGTTTTCTTCTCTATTCTGGGGCATGTGTTCCTGTCTTCCCTTGGTCCATTCACCTGTATTTACCTTTGTAAAATTCTCCCTACTGTCTGGGCTGCCTGTAGTTCTTGACATTGGATGTGTGTTGCTAAATGGTCTTAGCTTTATTTAGGCCCCATGTTGTAGGTTTATTTAACATATTGGACTGGCTGGTGACATACATTCAATATTCTGTTTAGTTTTTTTTTTTTTTTCACAAGCAGTGCAGGCACGTCCTGAGAAAGCCTTGTTGCTGTTGGGAAGTTAAGCAATGTACAATCAGTCAATCAAATCACCTTTGGGGATCCCCAAATTTTCGTTTTGATAACTGGCCATAAGACCGAGTGTGAGCTTCCTGATCACCAGGCAGGCAACAAATGAATAAAACAAAAAATAACTGTAAGACTGAGTGTGAATGATCACCAGGCATACTGCGGATGCCAACGGGCAGGCAAATGAATAAACAAAAAATAACTAAGACTGAGTGTGAGCGATCACCAGGCATACTGCTGATGCCAACGGGCAGGCAAATGAATAAAACAAATATCCCCGTCGGGGTGTGACAAAACCCCATAATGTCCTGACCATACCACAATACCCTCACAGGAGAGGTAAATTATGATATAACCTCTCCCTGCGGGGGTGTGGGGAAAAAAATGGTCGCCGGCGGGACTTTTACCCTTTTTTTTCTGTCACAGAAATTAATTAACACAGAGCAGGAAAAGTTTTATTAAGGTGTTTGCTTTTAATAGCCCACTGCCAAGTGTTGGGATCTTTTGCTCATATGGCGTCAGCTTTAATCCGTGGCATGCACCTCTGAAAGCTCTCACATTTCTAAAGCAGCTTGAGTGTTTTCGAGAGGGTCGGTGGCCCCTTTGAAAGCATCTTTTAATGTGTCTGAAAGCTCTCACATTTCTAAAGCAGCTTGAGTGTTATCAAGAGGGTCGGGTGGCCCCTTTGAAAACACCTTTTAATGTGTCTGCTTGAACCAGGAAGGGCAGAGAGGTCTAAGCCCTCTCCCAATTTAGTGTCACACGTGGCCGCTTTTCAATACCAGGAAGGGGTTTGCTTTCAGCAGGGCCAAAGCACTACCTTGAATTACCCCTTTGCTGTCTACTAGAAAGAGTTCCTATCAGCACTGGCAAGAGTGTCACCTGTCACTTATCAAATAAACTACATACGTTACTTAGAGGTTGCAGGTTACCTTACTTGGCTCAGGGGATAGTTGCGGATACAAGTTTACCATTTTTTTATGACAAATTTTTTAAATTTAATCAACGAAAAAAAGTGTTCTGTTACCAAAAAGTGTTCTGTTTGCGTAAAATGGCAACTATCCCCTGAGCCAATTGTGCCACTTGCGCCTGATGAAAAATTACAGGCAGTCTCATTCCGATTAATAAATATTACAGAAGCATTGAAGTATTTGGAAGGTGAAGAGGCAAAATACTCAAGGTGTAAAAGACGGTATAGCACAGTTTCAATTCTGTACAAAACACATCAATGGCTGTGGGTGTGGTTTCAAGTGGTTTATCTGCTGGTGGTATTGCACTGTTTGTAACGAGGGTTGGTAGTGTAATAGGAATTGTTATTAAAAGTGTTAGCGTTGGCACATGCCTGACATGTTTTGGTTTAGAAGCCCTTAACAAAACATTTCATAAGAAACTGCAGAAACATAAGCAAAGCTGAGCAGTATGAAACTTATTATCAGTAAAGCTTTAGAGGACAATAAAATTGATGATGGTGAGTTTAAGAGAGTGCAGGATGATTTGGCCAATTACAAACAACAGAAGTTTGAAATTCAGAATAAGATGCGTAGTCAACCTGTGAATGTTGAAGAACTAAAGGCTAATTTTTTAGAACAAGGAAAACAGATAGGGGTAGAAGAAACAATGAAAAAGGTTCAAAGTCTTTTAAGCAAGTAACAATTAGTTTTGGTAATCGTTTATTATTTCTATCGTACACTTCACAGATAGATAACACGCCGCTCACGCCTATTTGACACCCACGGCGCCGCCGCCACCAGAATATTACTAACAAAAGTTTTTTGTTGTCTTTGTAACTTGTCAAATCTGTCTGAGTAAGTTGGGGACTGGGGTCAAGAACTTATAAGAACTTAGGGTAAGTAATTAATAAGACCTTAGGGTAAGTAATTAATAGTTCTTATGGCAACTAACTTTTAAGAACCTGCAGAGGTAACCTTTAAGTTACCTGCAACCTATAAGTAATGTATAAAGTTCCACTTGACCAGTGAGTTAAAAATCAATTATTCGGGTGCTTTGCCAACATCGAGTTATTGATAGCCTATTAAACGCGGACACCTTAAAAGCTTTGGATGGTCTGTAGCTAGCAAACATAAAAGCCAATAATCGACATTTTGAATAGCGCGGACTGTGAGAACTGGGCTGTTACCTTATGTTGTTGTCAAACTGTGTTTTATTTGAAATGAACAGTGTGTATTGGAGAAGGCGGGTTGTTGACGCGGACAATGGTGAGTTATTGCCAAAATTGCCGTGTTTTAGCAGTCGATGCAGCATTATTGATATAGGCGGGTTTGTATTGTCTTATATATTATCTCTCTGGTTAATGAATTAATTCAATGTCTATTCCGAAAAAAGATAAATATTAAATTTCAAGTGAATATAACAAGAAAGGAAAGACCTTACTGCTCACGTATGTGACCAATCCACCTAATAAGCATGACCGTGACCTTTCCAACAAGTCACTGAAATGAGCAAGTGTTCAAGTGTCTAAATAAAAGTAAAGGGTTGGCTTTTGTACCAGCAATATCCAAGTTATCTCAAAATGTAAGCAATTTTCACAAATTTGTCGACCCTGTGACCCTTGACCTTTGTGAGGGATTGATTAAATTAGTATGCACAGAAAGATGTTACCATCAGCTACCTTTATGCCAGATTTGATTGAAAAGTTTGCAAAAACTTTGTTAGCAAGAAAGGCAAAGCCATTATGGCTCATGTATGACCTATTTACATATGTGTGACCTTTGTGACAATAAGGGCTGGCTTCTGCACCAGAAAATCCATGTTTTTAAAAAATATAAGCATTTTTCACACATCTGTCAACCCCCCATGACCTTTGACCTTTGCAATGAGTTGACTAAATTAGTATACATTGAAAGGTCTTATCAGCTACCTTTGTGCCAAATTTGATTAAAAATTTGCAGAAATGTTGATAGTACCTACAATTTTATAACAAATTCGCATTTTACACACATTCGTCGGCCTCTTGTGACCCTTAACCTTTTCCGACGGCTCATCCAAATTAGTATGCATAGATAGGTCTTCCCATCAGGTATCTCTTTAGCAAGTTTGGGTTTGAAGTTGTTAACAGTATTTGAGAAAAAAAACATCTTTTGTCAAAATAGGGCTATCTTGGACCTATTCCCCGAGCTCTTGTAACCCTTTACCTTTCTGATGATCAACCAAATTTGTATGCATAATAATAATAATAAAGAACATTTATATCGTGCTGAATCCCCAGGAGCAGTGGGCTCTAAGCGCGTTACAAAAAAAAATGTATATTTACAGAATCTCACTACCTTTAATTTTTTTTATCTACGCACACACATACAACTAAAACACACATAACAAAACCATTCACAATCACAAGTTAAATGCATTTTGATGATGCTGATGCGCCACCACGATGGTGCTATATGGTCAACAAAGGGAAGACCTAAGATCAAGGCCACGATGATTGTGCTAAACGGTCAGCAAAAGGATAGAAAGGTCTTCTCATCAGGTATCTTTGTACCAATTTTGGGTTTGAAGTTCTGAATAGTATTTGAGAAAAAATAAATTATGTCAAAATATAGCCATTTTTGGCTCGTGTGCAAAGCAAAAGTGTGTCTATGTTCTGGGCCAGTGGTCGTCCGTCCGTCGTCCGTGGTAAACTTTAACGTTGGCATTTTATCCGAGACTATTCAAGGCACAGTCTTCAAACCTGGCCCAAGGATACTTTGTGGCAAGACCTTTCTAAACATACCAATTTGAGTGACCTCTCATAAAGGTCAAGGCCATAGGCGATCAGGAAATAGGTAAAACAAAAATATTTTGACAAAATTTATTTTTTCTCAAATACTATTCACAATTTCAAACCCAAACTTGGTACAAAGATACCTGGTGATAAGACCTTTCTATGCATATTAATTTGGTTGACCATTTGGAAAGGTCAAGGTCACAGAAGATCAGGAAATAGGTCCAAAATAGCCTTTCTTTTTTTCTCAAATACTATTCACAACTTCAAACCCAAACTTGGTACAGAGATACCTGATGGTAAGACCTTTCTATGCATTCACCGTTATAATTATTTTATTTCTGTTTTTGTTGTTGCCGTCAGTGAGAGCTGCCTAGTGTATCCATTATTAGTTGTATGGTACACGTATATCTTTGGTGTGTGTGAGCATTTCTTGTTGGTGTGTTTACTCTGTTAAGTTTATTTTCTTTGTATATCTCGTTGCGTGAGTGTGTATGTTCTTTTCTATCGAAAGTAGAGGAGCCTTAAAAATATGCATTATTATTATTATGCATAAGAATTTGGATGACCCCTCAGAAAGGGTCACAAAAGATCGGCAGATGTGTGTAAAATGCCAATTTTTGGATAGAATTGTATGTATTGTCAACATTAATTCAAACTTGTCAATTAAATTTGGAATAATGGTAGCCGATGATAAGACTACTAATTTAGTCAACTCATCCCAAATTGTCATGGCGGGTTGACAGATGTGTGAAAAATGCTTAAATTTTGCTGGTGCAGGATAGTTTGTAGTGAGACTTTTCTAAACATAACAGTCCGAGTGACCTCTCTCAACTCAGACAACTTTTCACTTCTTCTGTCATGTTGTATGTTATTACGGTCATGTCAAGATTTGTCACGTTGTGAAGATCTATGACAGATACTTGGAAACCTTAAAATCCACATAAGCAGTCTGGGACATGATCTAGTATTGTGTTCAGAGTTCAGATGTGTTTATTGCATTAGGCATTTTCCCATACACAGGGGGGTGGGGGATGGGGGTGTGGGGGGGGAGGGGGTTATAATATTTCGTTCAGAGTTAAAAAATACAGAACAAAACGATCGAATGGACCGACGCGGAAACCGACATCATTCATGACAGTTCATTATATCATGACTGATTCAGTCATTTTAATAGTCACTCGTGTAAGGGCTTCAACATGTAGCCCGAAAGTCATGCAGCGGCACTGTGCAGTGTTATCCAAGCAGATGTCGCACCAAAGTCGCCAGGATATGTAGGTCTGTCTCCATGATGTCGAAGTCACCACGAAGTGTCTGTTTGTCCACATACCCACCTTGACGTAACCTGTCCCTTCAGTAACGTTCTGTGTCGTTGTTGCGTGCTTGATGAACCAGTTCTCCACGATCTGCTGCTGACAGTCATACACAATGATAATGTCATCACTTTCTCCCAGCAATAACTGCTGAGCTTGTGAGGGCTCGATGTCAAACACAATATTCATGAACTTAGTGTTTCTGGTTGGTTTAAGTTTTTGTGTCATGTACAGTTTAGCAGCGTGTATGTCGTAACCAGCTGCTTCTACTTCTTTTTCGATGTCTAACACATCATCATGTTGAGATGGTGAAGTAGAAAACCTGAAATAGTCCACAGTCCTGTCCAGGTTTTTGACATTTGACACACCTGTAGCACACAACCCTGTACAGCATTACGCGGTGTTAAGTCATACTGAAATTGGTATGTTTAGAAAGATCTTGCCACAAAGTGTCCTCAGACCTAGTTAGCAGTCCGAGGCTTAAATAGTATATGAGAAAATGCCAACATTAAAGTTTACGATGGACACAGGATGCAGATAGACAGATGGCCCATTACATAGACTCACTTTGCCATTAACATGTGAGCCAAAAATTACGGATTCAAATGCAGGTCAACCAACTTTCTCCTAAGCTGTCATTTCTCGTCGATGAACAGTCCAATCTTAATATCCGCAGGCCATCTCGTAACATTTTCTCAAGATAATCATCCTAAAATTTAAAGCTTGCAAGTACACAAACATTTGAGATATTTGTGTTTACATACATACACACACACACACAGAGCGTTTCGCGCCAAATGTACGTTCAGAAGCAAGGTTAGTATAGCCAGACATGCTGTGATTATTACTGTTACTTTACTGTCATAGCTTGAGGCCTGCCATGCCCACCTATGTCATGGGCATGCTACTGAATAAACACCAAGGACCTAAAAAAAAAAGAGGGCAGAGATACAACATGCATGGCCCCTTAAACTGAAAAATACAAAGCACATTCGTTGATGTGTATAAAGAAAAGGGTTTGTAAAAATTAAAACATACTGCCTCTAGGTATAAAACATATTTATTCACCACAAAACTACATACACAATGAGCAACATCAAAGTTTGACTAGAAACTGCAAAACGTGTGAGCACAGAATAACTCTCATAAAGTATTGTGGCACATGGGTTTGTCCAAATCAACAAACTCTAACAGAAAACAAAATTACTGAAGAGGATTTTATGGAGGAATTTAATAACAAATATGTACATTTGAGATACAAAAATCTCAAAACACAACAGCAAAAAATACCACCTTTCTCGATGATGAAAATATATGCCCTGTTTGCACATTTTCCCCAATATTATATATAGCCCAGAACACAAATGTATTTACATTTACACAAACTGTGTATTTTCATTTTTTAAAATCTATGTTGTCACACACACATCAACTAATTGTAAAAATCACAAAAAGAGAACTATATATGTAAAAATAAATCTGTGTTAAAAGCTTCATTGAACTTCTACTTGGCAATAATGAAATTTGCAAGTGTAAATTACACCTTCATATACTACACTCTGCTAAATCCTCATCAATAGAAGAATCTAAAAAAATAACCCCCTTGTGCATGCTGCCACATGTACTGTATACAGAGTACTGGTTGGCTGCATGCGCAAGTAGGTTAAATATCTGAAATCTGTGGAAAACTACTTCTGCCTTTAGAGACTGGCAGTTTATTGGCCTTGTGTGCTATCTAAAATATTGTTTACTCATACATATAAAAAACACATCTACCAAACTGTTTCTTCTCTTTTTAAGCCTTTAGCTATTGGCAGCACTTACAGCTAGGCGATTCATGCATCACACTACTCATAGCCAATTCGGGTTACAATAAATTTCATACCGACAGGCAAAAAGCATTTCAAACGTTAAGATATAGCCATAAAATCATTTCTGCAAACAACAAATGCATGCCTACATGACTTTCTAAGGCAGAGATATTCTAAATGACAAAAGCATAAAAATGACATTATCAGCTGCATACACCGGAGCAAACAATTCTAACAAAAACAAACCTTACTGGCCATCAGAAAGTGGTGAAATTATTGAATCCAATGTTTAAAACATTTAGATGAAAGTAAAAAAAAACTGTGGTAAATGTTTTAAATATGAGGTTAAGATAAAATCATGTTCAAGTTGACAACAATTATTTTACATAATTTACATGAGAACCCTACAAGCACATTTAGTGCAATCTTCAACTGATGTTTTCTGTTTGGCATATCTACAATATAAGATTTTATGTTCATGATATTTATTTTATGACAACGTTCATGAACCTGAGCTAATTCTGACACACTATAGTTTTAAAATGGACTTAACCCATTCAGCCCTGACGCCCTACAGCAGGAGATGGGTCGACCATAATTCAAGGGTAGTGCCAGATTAATCTGGCACTGCCCATGAATTATCATGGTCGATCCATCTCCTGCAACTGGTGCATAGTCATTAGATGACGCCTCCAAAATTATGGAAATACAGCGTCGGGCTGAATGAGTTAATTCTGTAACTGTCAAAAGAAGACTTTCACAAAGCCTAGTGCATATACCGGTAAATACAGTTGTGTCTGAGTGTGTATCACAGCCACATGATGTGCAGATTCACATGACAAAATAAACCACCTAAAATAACTGTTAACTTTTAAGACAATATTAAGACCCAAAATGTAACATTTACTGAAAAGTTCTGCACATGCTTTCGTGTGATATAATTCATAATCTATCAAATGTTGAGACAAACAAACCAGAGAGCCTACTGTTGGGAGTTTGCTTGATTTTTTAATGCTAAAAAAATTGCTTGTTTGAAACTCGTGACTCAGGTTCACCAACAAGAATACAAATGGACACATGTTTGAAAGTCATGTCCTCATCTCCAGCATCACCAACAGGTTGACATTTTAAAAACTTCATATGGTGTTGTCAAGTCATAAAATTGTGTTAATACCAGACTAAATGATAAACTTCCGGTTTTGTAGACTTTTTTTTATTCACATCTTGTCGTTATTTCAAAATAAAGTAATTGCTTCTTTGTCATCAAAATCATACAGGATCACTTAAAAGCATCATTCAATGGATGTCCTGTATGATATGACATGAAAACACCTCCACCGAGCAAGGAAATTTCTTCGATTGGGATGGAGTGAAAGCAGACCTAAAAAACATGAAAAGATGAATTTTCACCATGCAGTGTTCCTATAACGATATTTGTTTAGTCAGAGATGCTTCAATTGATGAGTTTCATGCTAAATTACCCATGGATTGCTTAATTGGAGAACAAGAAATGCAACAAAAGACCATGAAATTTAAACTCTTCTGACTGTGTATGGTAGGCCTGCAATGGAGCTGTTGGACGGTATGCGAGTTTCGCACCACCGTGTATTGACACAGAGCAATTTTTACAATTGTGTCACATTAAGTGGCAAAATGGTCAGGAGACAATATACCAAAGGTTTTATTGAAACTGAAGCATCGGCTAATTTTTAACAGATTTTTTAAAGTCAACTTTGCAGAACCTTTGCTTGTCAGTATATTTTTCAATCTGAAAACAGAAAAAGAATTTGCGTGTCTGTGCATGATTTAGGACCGAACAGTCTAGATCCACAAGGCCCAAAACCACAAACCAGCACACACAAACACACATGAAGGATGAAACAAACACACAAAAGCATGGTTACGAGGTAAAATGCATTTGCAGCAAAATGTATGCTGAACAGTTTAATAAAATGGTCCAATAAATTTGGGACTACCAGTACACAAAAAAACTACTGTCATATAATTGGGTTCAATTTACATGCCCAAATCAAATAAGTGTATGTATTAAATGTCTGTCATTGAAGTGAGTGAAACTGTTCGGCAATGCGACTTTTATAACTGCAAAAACTAACACGTAATGGCAGAATTGAAGTCAGGTTATATGCTTGAACACTTGCGTGTGCGTATGCTTTTGGACCTTAGCCTATGAAATCCTGAGGCCGAGTTATTTCAGATTTGTGAGATGTCCTGGGAAGGACAACATTACAATTCAGGAGACAAGACTGACCATGATAGTCCAAGCATAGTGAGTGCCAGGACAGCTTGGCATCTCTGGATGCCAAGCTGTTCTGGCACCACCCTTGAACTATCATGGTCTAATTTATCTCATGTTAGAGTGTATCTAGCTCGTAGACAAAGTTCAAACCAAGGTATAGCGCTTGGGGTCCTGCCTATGTGAATTTTGTGTAGGTCTTTTGGCGTGGCACTAAATGACAGAAAAAGAAAGGAAGGACCAAAATGTTACCTTCCTGCAATCCTTTGCCGCCATAAACTGAAACAGAAGGCTCCAGTCAATGCAAAAGCACCGACAGCTACTGCAATGTGAACGATTTCAGAGCTTCCGTCATTTTGCCCACACGATTTTAGGATAAATAGATTGCATGTCATTAGTACACAATGACAGTCGACACTTGCGTTGCTCGACAGAAAGATGACACTATATTCTTGTAGTACATAATTGCCTTGACGTCTTGTAGTACATTTGATCCATGGTATTCGTCGAGAGGGTTCTTTATGGGAAGAAAAAGAACAAGAAAGGCAAAGCCCTTATGGCTTACGTATAGGGTGTGACTTTGTGACAATAAGTAAAAGGATGGCTTCTGCACCAGCAAAATCCAAGTTTTCTCAAAATTTAATCAAAAAGGAAAACAGAAGAAAGAGGCTGAAAATGCTTTAAATTAGAAACAAGGAACAACGTTTCGGATCAAAGATCCTTCTTCAGGTGACATGGAAACAAACGTAGAACAGAAAAGAACAAACAATAGAAAGAAAAGAGTCATCCTGTTTAGAGAAAATTTAGAATGACGTAAAAAACAAACAAAAACTACCCCCCCCCAAAAAAAAAGAAGACATAATGACGCAAATACACATGCACAAAACACGTAGCACAAAAACTTACGTCTACATACATACACGTCACTGCATACATTCGCATTCACTCGTGCCTGCTGCCGCTCACGTACATGCATACAGTAGACACACACACTAATCAGTGCAACGGTAGCATCAAGTATCAACGTTAGCATCAAGTATCAACAGTGAGGTCAAGTTTGGCACCAACCACCCATCAGCCCGAGCATACATCCCTAGGGGCGAATGTTCAAGCTGCGTGGATGGTAAGTGTCAAGCCTGTCCACGAAAAAGGATTCTGTCATTTTGCGGCGCATGAAAGTTGGATGTATTTTGCCAAAGGATGCGTATGCTGAAATGTTGAGGCTATGAGGAGGTTCGTTGAAATGATGTCCAACCTGGTTGTTGTATCTGAGGCGGATCGAACAAACATGCTCCTCGCAGCGTTCAGGGAGTGTACGGTATGTATCCCCCACATACAGCATCTTTGGGCAGTGAGAACATGATGACATAGACAATATCTGATGACTGGCATGTGGACTGTGAAAGATGACAGGGGTCCGGTGATGACGGGAGATGTGTTGATATACGGACATGCTTTGCAGTGTGGTTGCTGACAAGGGTGTGTGCCAGGTGGTGTTAGATGCGCGAAGTGAACTGTGAACAAGATGATCGCATAGATTAGCCTCACGTTTGTAAGTGACCAGACTCATTTTGAATGATGTGGAAGTTTCTGAGGAGAATGTTTTTGATGGGGACGTTGTGAGGATGATATGTGATACACAAGACCGGCCGGTCCTTTGCAGCACTGTGAGTTTTCGGCTTCCGCAAAGCTTCACTTCTGCTTGTGGCCTCAGCTTTTTGTCAGCAACCACACTGCAAAGCATGTCCGTACATCAACACATCCCCCGTCATCACCGGACCTCTGTTATCTTTCACTGCCCACCAATCATTTACATGCCAGTACACTCCCTGAACGCTGTGAGGAGCATGTTCGTTCGATTCACCTCGGATACAACAACCAGGTTGGACGTCATTTCAATGAACCTCCTCATAGCCTCACACATTTCAGCATACGCATCTTTTGGCAAAATACATCCAACTTCATCCGCCGCAAAATGACAGAATCCTTTTTCACGGACAGGCTTGACACTTACCATCCCCGCGGCTTGAACATTTGCCCCTAGGGATGTATGCTCAGGCTGATGGGTGGTTGGCTCACTGTTGATACTTGACGCTACCATTGATACTTGATGCTACCGTTGCACTGATTAGTGTGTGTGTGTGTGTGTGTCTATGCGCGTGAGCGCCAGCAGGCACAGTGAATGCGAATGTATGCAGTGACGTGTATGTATGTAAGTTTTGTGCTATGTGGTTTGTGCATGTGTATTTGCGTCATTATTGTTTTTTTTTTTTATATTTTTTTTACGTCATTCTAAATTTTCTCTATACAGGATGACGTCTTTTCTTTCTATGGTGTGTTCTTTTCTGTTCTATGTTTGTTTCCATGTCACCTGAAGAAGGATCTTTGATCCAAAACGTCATTCTTTGTTTCTAATTTAAAGGGTTTTCAACCTCTATCTTCTGTTTTCCTTTCAAATGAAACCCTAGTGGCAACAGTTTTACTACAAAATTTAATCAGTTTTCACACATCTATCAAACCCCCATGACACTTAACCTTTGCGATGAGTTAACTAAATTAGTATACATAGGAAGGTCTTATCATCATCAGCTACATTTGTACCAAATCTGATTGAAAGTTTGCAAAACTGTTGATAATAACTACAATTCTATCAAAAATTGGCATTTTCCACACATTTCGAGGGTTCCGGGCGTAAGGGCCGTAAATCGACATTTTGGCGATTTTGTGATTTTTATATCGCCAAAACCGTTTTTGTGTGTAGATTTATCCTGTGATATCCATATTTCAATCAGTCACATATATAATGTGTTATTGATGAGAACTTAAATCAATTAACGGTTTTGGGTGAGACAGCTGCATGCCAGACAGCCGCATCTTGAATTACGGCAGTGTATAAGAAGCGCGCTATTACCAGTGGCGGGGGCGTAAAGGCCTTATCTGTATGTGCCTGGTCCACCGCGCGCGTGTTTACATTCAGGCACTCGGCGCATCGTGCATGCTGAAGAGCCGTAACTCCAGCTACCATTTTTAAGCAGGCAGAAGTCTGAACAAAGCACACTGATTTCGAAAGCTTAAAGACGGTAGATGCCGTTACGATCGTCCAGCTGGCAAAGAAACAATAAAAGTACCTGCTAAAAGGACAGCATGAAGACAGTACCATGCCTGGCTTGCACGCATTTTAGAGGCATGCCATTAAACAACAAAGATAACTGACGATTTCCGACACTGTGTTTAACCGTAGACTATTATGAAAAGCGGAATATAATTTGGCAAGTCACCAAATCCATATACGTATATTGGTTACCAAATCAATGCTAGCTTATTAGTAAGTACATACACGCATCAAAGATGGTAACAGGAGGCAAACTACTGTTCAAAACTGAAAATATATCGTAGTGCCGTGAAAAGAACAAAAAAAAAAAAAAAAAAAAAAAAAAAAAAAGTTACGCTGACTACACTAGAGACATGTATATAGATCAGTCTCTGTGTCCCTGACAGGCCAGAAACTGAATTCCAGACATTCCTAACTTGACAGGCCTGCACAGTTTCAGTCCCCAGGTGCAGACTGACACATCCTTTCAAACCGGAAGAAACCGTTGGCTTTACGAATTATACACACGTTTTTATTCTTTCATCCGACCATCCTGTGCCAGGACGCTGATTACGGGACGAGTTTCTACCACGGTAAGCACACATACACACACACACACACACACACACACACATGGACAAACACACATTTTCCAACTGATCTGAATGCTAGCGTGGTAACTTGGATAACTTACACTCCTTGTAAACTGATTTATACATAAATAAAATGTAGGTTTCTGAACACGGGCACTAATTAATCTCTTGTTCTCGTTTACAGGCACTCATCTATGGAATCAGACGACAATCATGTATTCCTGCATCTTGCTGCTTCACTCACTGCAGAAAAAAATGATGACAGTTTCAGCACTTCGGACGACGAGCCACTGAAAAACACCGTTCAGTTTAATGAATCTGATCTGGAGCCCCTTAAATGGCAGACTGGTTTTGACACATCAGATGAAGAACCTCTGCAGATGAAAGCTAATCACGATATCGATGACCTGATCACGGACCCTTCCTACGTACCTTCTGATTTTGAGCAGGTTTCAACAAGCAAGAAAAGAAAAGCAAACAAAAGAAAAAAGAGGAAGAGAAACAGTGATCCCGATCTTCAGACCGCAAAAGAAAGCAGTCTTCAAGCCCACCTGAGCCATCAGAGAAATCTGCATGATCACACAGGCAGGTTGGACAACTTTTTGGCGTCCAATGGATTGTACAGACAAAAAATTGTTCCTGATGGTAACTGCTTTTTCGAGTCATCTGTCGTTCATCTGGAGGACATCAGCCATTTGGAACTGAGACACTGTCTGTGTGACCATCTGATAGAAAACATTACAGAGTACATTCATTTCATGGTCAACAGAAGTGAAGAAGATGAAAATGAGCGTTATCTCCGGTATCACTCAAATGTCAGTGAACTCAGAAAGCCGGGAAGATGGGTCAATGATGCTGCTGATTTACTTCCTCGTGCTCTCGCAGACTGGGCAGAAAGGACTGTCATCATATACTTCAGTGACGTCTTCAAGTCTCAGCACGAGATACACCCCTCATCTGGCAGAAACAGTCAGCCAGTTATCCCCCTCGCTTTCATTGACTTTGATCCAACTCACTATGATGTTTGTCTTCCCCTCCTTCGTGCAAGAGCTGATCCGGCAGGTGAGAACACACGCACACACACACACACTCACACAAACATACACACACACACACACACACACACACACACACACACACACACACACACACAGAGAGAGAGAGAGAGAGAGAGAGAGAGAGAGAGAGAGAGAGAGAGAGAGTTGCACAATTCAGCCATACATGCATTTATCACGTTACAGTCACCATCCTTCATACCCCAGCGCCCAATCTTCTAATCACATGAAGTGATAATTGTGAGTAAAGGGCCTGAAACACGTTTGTGATTTCTCATTTTGCTGTCTTGCAGGCCCGTCTACTTTGCATCACAGTGAGACGTGTACCGCAAGGCCCTCCAAGTATACAGATGAGGACTTGACTCCAAACGACGCAGGTACCAGCACTCCTCCACACGACGCAGGTAACAGCACTCCTCCACACGAAGCAGGTAACAGCACTCCTCCACACGACGCAGGTAACAGCACTCCTCCACACGACGCAGGTAACAGCACTCCTCCACACGACGCAGGTAGCAGCTCTCCTCCAAATGACGCAGGTAAAGGCTGTACTTCAAATGAGGCAGACGCTGCATTGATTAATGATGAGAGATGTCCCTCTCCTGAACCAGACAGCTCGATTTCAATATCTAATAAAGTGACACCAAGGAAACAAGGAATGTATTCCAGTCCGCCCAAAATGAAGCTAGCGCGACAACGGGAAGCCAGACCAGAAAAGTGGAAAAAAAATGTTCGGAAGACCTTGCACCTGCAAGGCAAACAATACCTTTCCCAATCTGGCAAAACAGTACCATCAAAGGTGATGAGGGAGGTGGACTGTACAAAGTGCAGGTACAAGTGTTCTGAAAAGATAACAGAGGAGAGCCGAAAAGAACTCTTCGATGCCTTTTATGCTCTTCAATCATATGAAAGGCAGAAGGATTTTGTCTGTGCCAACGTTTTGCAGAGGCAAACAGCAACGATGTTTGATGAGGATGCACAACAACCAAAGGAGAAAAAACGTCGAGTTTGTCGTGTATTTTCTTTTAATGTTAACGGCACCGTCCACAGAGTCTGCAAGAATTTTTTTCTTGCGACCCTAGCTGTTGGTGAAACCTACGTGGACCATGCTCTGGAAAACAGCACTGGAGGTGTGTTCACAGGGCAGCAGCTACGGGGGAAGTCACGACCACCCCACAACAAATATAGTAATGAGGCTGTTGACCGTGCCAAACAACACATTGCGTCCTTTCCTGTGGTCGAGTCGCATTACACAAGAAAGGACACACAGAGGTTGTACCTGTCTTCTGACCTCACTTTGAGCAAAATGTACGAGCTGTACGCTGAAGCTTGCCAAAGTGGTGGTCACACACCTGTGTCCGCCAGAAAGTATAGGGATATATTCAATCAGTATTTCAATTATTCGTTCCATCACCCAAAGAAAGACCAGTGTGTCACTTGCGCAGTGTTCCAACAGAAAGGGTCTGCTGCATCGGAAGAAGAGAAAAATGAGTATGAGAAACACCGTGATAGGAAAGACAGAGCAAGGGAGGAAAAAGATCGCGACAAAAGAGAGGCAGGCATGTCATCACAGTCACCAAAGAGGCATGTCATCACAGTCGATCTGCAGGCTGTGCTGCAAGCGCCGTGTGGACTTGTCAGTCAGCTTTATTATAAGCGCAAGCTGTCTGTGTATAACTTCACTGTTTATTCTCTCACTGACAGAAAGGGGACCTGTTTCACGTGGGATGAAAGCGAAGGAAAGCGCGGTTCATGCGAAATTGCCACCTGCCTGTACATTTACCTGTCATTCTTGCCCCATCATATTGAGGAAGTTATCATTTTTTCTGACTGCTGTTCAGGACAGAACCGCAACCAAAACCTATCAGCAGCACTAATTCATGCTGTCAATAACATTAGCAACATCAAGGTTATCAGCCATAAATATTTAGAAACAGGACACACCCACATGGAATGTGACAGCATGCATGCAGCCATAACTTTCGCCAAAAAACACTCTCCAATCTACACGCCGAGTGGCTGGGACATCATTCTGAGGATGGCACGACGAGGACAGCCCTATGTCGTCATCCCGCTCAAGCATGGTGACTTTCTTGATTTCAAACATGTAGCATCCACAGTCATCAGAAATACAAAGACAGACTTGAAAGGAAACAAGGTCAACTGGCTCAGCATCAAAGTGATGCAGTTCCTAAAAGGTCAAGAAGAGATGATGTTTTTCAAGTACTCCTTCGATGATCAAGAGTTCCAAGTGCTGAAGATGATAGGGTCCAGCAAGCGTCGTGCACAACCTCTACCTGCACAAATACCTAGGTGCTACGCCTCAAAGCTCCCTGTGTCCTTCGCTAAGAAGCAAGATCTGCTGTCTCTTTGCCGCTCTGGAATCATTCCAGCTGAACATCATCCATTCTATGAAAGCCTCTCGACATCTCCAGCTACGAAGGACAAACTGCCCGAGCCTGACATGATGGAGGATGACTGCTCTGATATGGATTAGAACAGGTCATTAGAACAGATCATCTCGGAGTCATGTCTGGCAATGGCACACTTGGCCAGAATAAAACTCTGAGCTCTGACACAAGTTTGACAGTGAGGAACTGTAAATATTGTAATATGGACATAATAAGCGGACTTCAAATTTCAATAATATGTGATTTTGTGTCAGAAAACTCAATCCTTGGATGTTGGAATTTCTTTTCTTTTTCCTTCTTCTTCAAATGTTGACATGCTGAGAAGACTGAAATCAAAGCCTGTGCTACGTATGCTTTTTGAACTGAAAATATGACTTGTAAATGATAACTGTGAATGGTAAGACACTTATCAAACATGCCACAACGACATCATTGGGTGAGTTCTCTTTCATTTCTGCATAGTTACTTTTTCTTCACGTGTAACGAGATGTTCCTGTATTTTGATAATGCCATTATTGCTGTCAGTATCGCTGATTTCATGTTTGGTTGGTTTTCTCCGTATAGAGTGCACAGCTTAAGTGGACTGATCAGTTAAAAACATGTGAAAATGTAATCTGTCACTGGTCAGTCTCCTTGGACTCGTATTACATAGATCCTGCTAGATTGAACAGTTTTAAGTTGTGGACCGCTATTCTCCGTACATGTTTTACGATCTTCTTACACTCATGCAGCAGTTCTATGCTTGTTTTTATCTCCTGCTAAAGAGTCTTGTTTGATTATACTGTTCTTTTCCATGTCCGGTAATGGCAATTTCACCGTGCAGTTGCCGGGCGTAAAGGCCTTATAACTATTTAGAGCTTTTGCGTCCGTAGAGGAGTCTGTTTTTCCTCACCCCTTGACAGCAGTAACTCTTTCTGCGGCTGTCAGGCAATATCAACATGACCCATTTCAGAAACGCAGCCTAGGAGGAAACCTAGCTGCGGTCCTCAGGCGGGAATGTTTACGTATATACTGGCCATTTTGGGCGTGCCTGACACTGTCATTTAGCAGCCCTGTCTTTACGCAGGCACAGGTGGCTGCAAACCTTTTACTCTGAGCGTGCATAAGGACCGTAAATAATGTCAACATTGTTTATTTGCCAAATGTACGCTAAATAAAAATGACTGTTTCAAAATGTTCATTTGAAAGTACAGAGGAGAAAACAAGCTTTCAACTGATACATGTTTTGATACCAGGAACTCAAGCACTAAATAGAAATAAATTTTCAAAACTTTCAAACTGCTCTCCTGTAAAATTGTGGGAAAACAAGATACGGCTCTTACGCCCGGAACCCTCGATTTGCTGACCTCTTGTGACCCATGACCTTTCTTAAGGGTCATCCATATTAGTATGCATAGATAGGTCTTACCAAGCAAGTTTGGGTTTGAAGTTGTGAATAGTATTTGAGAAAAAAAAAATCTATAGTCAAAATATTCCTTTTGGGACCTATTTCCTGAGCTCTTGTGACCCTGGACCTTTCCGAGGGATCAACCAAATTAATATGCATAGAAAGGTCTTCCCATCAGGTATCCTTGTACCAAGTTTGGCTTTGAAGTTGTCAATAGTAGTTAAGAAAAAATAAATTATGTCAAAATATAGCTATTTTTCACCTATTCCTTGCTCCCCTGTGACCTTGACCTTTGTGAGAGGTCACTGAAATTGGAATGTTTAGAAAGGTCTTGCCACAAAGTATTCTTGGGCCAAGTTTGAAGACTGTGGCTTGAATAGTCTCCCAGAAAATGCCAACGTTAAAGTTTACCATGGACGTCGGTGGTTGGGATGGTGGATGACGGACAGACGATCACTGGTCGAGAACATAGTTACTCTGTAGTGGAGATAAATACATCACATGTTCAAATGGGAGATTTTTTTTTCTAATGATGTGCACCATCACATGTACAGTGAACTTAGCTCTCCGAAAGCAAGAGGATCCAAAATATTTGATGCGCCACCACTTTATCATCCAGTATGTTTATGCATCATTGATTCAGAATCAGAATACATGGATTCGGATTCTCAGTCCTAGAGCTAAAAAAACAACAACTGAGGCTTCAGCTGGGGTTATATTGTATCAGGACTTAAAGGGTTAAAGAGACAAGGGGGAAGGTCCAAAAGTACAGCCCAGGTGAACAAAATCCTCAGGACGCTGTTGGCTGCAATCAGTCCACGCATGGCCATGAATAGGCTGACTGCAGCCTGATGGCCCGAGGAACTTTTTCACACTGGGAGACTTGCATGTTATTGTTTTACATTTATGCTTGCTGAGAGGGCCAGGCACCTGTCACTCACCAAGTGCAATAAACGTTTTGTGAGCTGAAACCTATCAAGTTACTAATCTGAAGATTGCAAATTCAGACGAACAGTGCCAGAAACAAAACACGATATATAAGAGCCATAACTCACAAAGTCCCTTTTATATGCAAGCTGTACTCGCTGTCAAGGGTCTCTACTTGTTGTCTTTGACCCGATTCTGATTTTGAAATAAATTTGAAAAAGCCTCGCAAATTTGCCAGTGCATCAGTGAGCTCTATAAGTGTCACAGTGCATATGCGTCATTGTTTTAAAGAGAGGGAGAGAGAAAGAGAGAGAGAGAGAGAGAAATACGTCACATCTAGAGTACTGCGTCGAAGTATAGGTAATGACAAAATTTCTGCTTTTACATCACCGTCACCAGAAGTCGAGGTTTTTACTATTAAAAAATGTTCTTCATAGAATTAATTTTTACTAAAGAAGTTCAAAAGATACAAGCTGGCTAGCGACGCCCTTCTCCAATCCGGCTATATACAAAACTGCAACTGAATATAATGTAAATAACAGACTCTAATGTGGGTCAACCAACTACCTATAAACGGTCATTTAAAGTTATTTTCCCCAGGATCAAGCATCTCAACAATCAGAAAACTGTCTGCAACAGATACTGCTGACAGTATGTGTATGGGTCCTTTGTGTACTTATGTAAGTACAATGCCAAATGTCAAAATTTATCATTTGGAGGGTGTAATGTTTTGTGCCTGAGTCGCAAATTTATTGTCTGCATCAGCCTTGTTTTGAATTAATATGCATATTTATGAGCCTACGTCACAAGGCAGAACCCGGCCGCCTATCGACAGTGTATCGCAATACTGCAGGTCACGAGGTCATTGGTGTGGTGTACACATGTCAGTGTACACATGTACTGAAGTTTTCTGGCATCTCTTTGACGTAATTTTTCACGAGAAAGTAGAATAAACCTTCCATACTCGCTATGCTGTCAAAATCACAATGCGGGTTCCGCTCGAGCTAGTATTTACTAGTAATGATCGTGCTGTGTAGTCGTGCACAGAATGAGGGCGTGGCTTATTTGACTCGCAAAGCCGGCGAGCCTGCGTCCACAGTGCCTAGTTTGACCTTTGATCCTTTTCCCCGCGGAAACACGCAACGCGTTCCATCATTGAAACAAAACATACTTTATACCCACTTTCTGCACTGCAGTCAATTTCACATCTCACACATAGAAGTCTACGTAACTGAAAGCATCATTGGAAACGACAAATGCACCATCGCAGCAGAAACACTACCTCTCTGAATCGAGTAAATGCGAGCCCGCGGCAAACGGACAAAAACATGTTACGACCAGCGATGCCGTACAACTTTGACACACATCATAGTTTTCAGATCAGTCTTTGCAGCATAAAATGTGATAACTAGCTCGTAACTATATGATAAAACAGGTTTAAAATCAAAATCTTGCGAAATCAGTAAGAGATAAATTCTACTGAAGATCATGAATTCTGAAAATCACTAGCACTATAGGAAGATCGACTAAGACCCGGCTTAGATTACTGATTCAGCAGGAAAAGGACACGTTGCCACATGTCCACATTCCTTTGTCCGATGTCAGGGGTACTTAGGGGTATCTTGTCTCTCTTCCGCTTTTTTCTCTTCAATTCCGAGTCTGTCATTGTCGGCGCGAGGCGATGATACTTTTTTTTTCTTCGCTGGTTCATCCGCCATCTTGTCTCTGATTGGTTATAATTACGCATATGTCCTAAGGTCATATAGAATAGTTATGACATCAGCTACCATCGCCTTTCAGAAGCAATCTTTTGATGGTGTCCAGTCACAAGATTTCGGTAGGCCTCTTTTCGCTTTGAACGGACAAAAGAAAGCATTTGGTGGGACAATAGGGTGGTCACTGTCTAAGTGGGTATGTATACTGAAGCCCAGTAGAAGCTTTTTGCGAACTGAAACCTTCAAAAAGTTCAGATGTGTCTCCCCCCCCCCCCCCCCCCCCCCCCCCCTAATTTCAAGCTTGTACGTATGTAAACTTTGGAGATTTTCTTGTTTACATACATATGCAAACACATGCACACATATGGTGCTTCATGCAAAAATTATGCTCTACAGCGAGGTTTGCGTACCTAGACAATACGTAATTTTATTTTTATCTTGTTACTTCACTGTCAGTTTTAGTCTACCCCACCTATAAATTTGTGTGTGTTCATTTGAAATCACTCCACCGCGTCCCATCCTAAAAAGTCTCTTCTATAAATAGAACAGACTTAAAAAGCAGGCTGCTGAATTGTGGACTGGTAGTACTAATGGCTAATTGTCAACCCGTACATGATGAACCTGAGAAATGCTTCTTCCACTGAAATTACCTTCCCTTTACAAAGCTACTTGCCTTGTAGTCCCAAATTTATGGTTTATGACAAATTAACAATTGACCCTCTTTATAAGTGGTATATACATAAGTGATATCAAGAACACTTAACCCTTTCACTGCCAGTGCCACCAGTTTACACTCAGCAAGTCTTTAAATCATAGCAAAGTCAATGCTCAATAACCGCATCTGTCCAAAATAAACACGTAAAACACAGGCCAGAAGGAGGGATAGGTCCTCATGAGCCCATGCAGATGTAGAGGCTCATGAGGATTTATGCCTCTTGCAAGAAAAGGTCTAACCACAATGTATAAATACCTGTAAGCCTTGACAGTGCACCTGTTATTATGCAGGACACAGGGTGGTAACGTTATTATACAGTTGTGCAAAAAACACACGAGTGTGTTCAAATGTGTACTAGTATGTGATTTTGGACCTTTCGGCTCAGCTACAAGGTCCAAAATCACAGACCATGAAATATACAGCAACCCTTCACAATCCACAAGAAATCACTGCACTGTCCTTTTACAAACCGCAGCATTTGTAAATAACTTCACTATCTGTATCATAGTCAATGGTACAAGAAAAACCAGTCTGTTTTCTGTATTTTTTTTTTTTTTTAACACTCAAACTCATACTCATTCTACACATAAGAGGACTCTTCCTGACTAAAATCCATTAAGTTTTTAACCCATTCAGCCCTGACGCACTACAGCAGGAGATGGGTCCGCCATGATACGCCATGATAATTCAAGGGGAGTGCCAGATTAGCTTGGCGTTTGTTGGCGCCAAGCTAATCTGGCACTGCCCTTGAATTATCATGGTTGATCCATCTCCTGCAACTGGTGCATAGTCATTAGATGACGCCTCCAAAATTGTGGAAATACGGCCGTCGGGCTGAATGAGTTAAGCATAAAGCAACATTGTTTCCTCCCTCCTCTGAACATTTTTGTGGGTCATTTTAAATACAATTTAGCGTGTGGTTTTGCACAATGGATACAAATCAACAAATGTTTGTACAGATTCTCCTGCTGCATGCAACAACAGAACAATGCTATCTCTCTCTCTAACAAAAACCAACAACGCAAAAATCAACTTGCTGCATGTAATGTAAACCCAGACATCAGCCACAGCTGGCTGACCCACACCTGTGAACAGGCCAACTGCAGCTCACATCAGCCTGATGACTTTTATCTAAGTACCAATTCAACAGTCAGATTCTGGCCACAAAACCTAAACACAAAAACATTCTAATAATTCAACTTTACCTTTTCCTTTCTTTAGAAATTTTCTGTCAACTCCATCTCCACTTTTCTGAACAAACAAAACAGCAAATGTGCACTGGTCCCTGATTTTGCTACTCATGCCTGTAAGAGCAGTAAGGTCCAAATTCACAGACCAGCACACAAATGCCAGTAGGCTGCAGCACAAAACTTGACTTACACCTTCGCAATGAGACCAGCTCAAAGCTAAACCCAACTCCCATGTTATATAATCCACTGCAGAAGTCCCACAAAGTATACAAGTGGACAGCACACTGTCAATGTGTCAGGATTGGTTTATACACAATCCTGGTTAATATACAAGATAGATATTGGCGATAACGACAATGGCCGAATGCCCGTGATAATGGCTGATCACCACACTGAGCACTTTTCCTGCCGGTTCATGTATGAGTTGGCTTTGCAGGAGAAGGCGCTGGAGAAAGCATGCAGATTCTGGAGGGTGCCAATTATTCTGCAAAAGATGAAGCATCACAGATGATATACAATAATTTAAAATAGTATTCACACCAACACACAGTGTGCATCTGTAAGAAAAGTTTGAATTTATTTTTAAAAGTCTGAATTAGAAAAATGTGATCTGATTTTAAGAAAAGTGATCAATGCATTTTTTAAAAAGTTATGTCACAAAGATATTCAAAAGTGACAAGAGCTTCTCTAAATTTTCAAATGTGACCTGACCCCATCTTTTAAATTTCATCACATGATTTTACTGGCAAAGGTTCCAAATAATTGATTTCATGTTTTGCCAGTAATAGTAAATATTCCCCCCCCCCCCCCCCCCCCCCCAAAAAAAAAAAAAAAAAAAAAAAAAAAAAAAAAAAAAAAAAATTGAGGAAGCTAGTGAGGATAGCAAACACAGCAGTTGAAAAAATATGAAGAACACCGACAGATACAAGCAGGGACTGGGGACTGGAATCACAAATATTAACAAGCACCAAGTGTAGTCACCTGTAACGCCCAGGACTGTGTACACCTGTGCGTAGTCTGTTGATGGCTGCCTCAGGCCGCACTGTGCCACACCACACCTGCAATATTCAGCATAACATTAGTGAAGCTTAAACAAATACAATACACTACAAAAATTCATTTTTCTCTAAAAGGTATTTTTTCGAAAAATAATTACCGATGACATGACTGTGGAAGTGTCTACTACTTACTCAATTTTAGCCTAAGAACCCGTTGTGTTACCACACAACCCGGGAGGCACTCGGGGAACCCCCAGAGGGGCCGAGAGTTGTCTCCCATTCCTGCCCATCAAGTTCCGAGTCACGTGGTGACTAACCAGTCAGGATACTTAGCTCACCAGCGGCAAGCGGGGCAGGTGGGAGGGTCCTCCGAGTCATGTCATCGGTAAGTATTTTTCGAAAAAAATACCTTTTAGAGAAAAATGAATTTGTTTCTTCAAAAACATTACCGATGACATGACTTTGTGAAAGACTTGCGATAAGGAGGAGGGTGCTGCGCCCAACCACCCCCATAGGGCCAATTAGAGCCATCCTCCCTGCCGCAAACTCCCGACAATCCTAGCTAGGTATGTACCTACGGGAGGGAGTGTTGCGCCACAGTGATGTCCCCTGCCAGCGCTGGCCTGCCAGATATCGGAGGTAGAAGCGGGCGAAGGTTGATTCTGCCCGCCAGCCCACGGCAGCCATGATGTCTTTGACAGCACAGTTCCGGTTGAAAGTGACGCTTGTGGCCATGGCGCGTACCTCGTGTGCACGTATCTTTAGCCTCTCGCTCCCTGCGGGGAGAGGTCCTGGTAGGCGGACCTTATGATCCTGCGTAGCCAGGAAGAGATCGTCTGGGCTGTTATGTCAGTTCTGCCGGGCTTCAAAGGCAGAAAGAGGCGTGAGCGTCCTCTCCGGACGGCTTTGGTTCGGCATAGGTACACGCGTAGGGCTTGCACAGGATCTTGTTGCCTGGTCTCCTGGGGGAAGTTCGTCCCTCTCAGCGGCCGTAAGGTGATGATCACCTGTGGTGTGGTCAAAGGAGACCTGGTCTTGGCAATGAAGGCAGGTTCTGTAAGCAGCTGCATGGAACCATCCGCTCGAAACTGCAGGCAGGTAGGGCGCGCTGACAGCGCATGCAGCTCGCTAACTCGGGCCGCCGTGGCAAGAGCCAACAGGAAGCAAGTCTTACGAGTCACATCCGCGAGGCGGGCCAAAGGCAGCAGTTCGAATCTGGCAGAATTCAGCCAAGTCAGTACCCAAGGTAGGTCCCAGCGAGGAATGAGCGATCGGGGCACTGGACGCTGCAGGCCGAAGCGAGTCATAAGGTCGGCGATGTCTTTACAGGCGCCGGGGTCCGGGCGGCCGATGTGCCGGTAGGTGTCGGCAATCATGGACAAGTGATGATTATAGGGGCCAATCCTAGGCCTCCGAAGAGCCAGAGGAAGAAGTCCACGAGCTCGGGGTTAGTTAGGTCAGTGGGGGCGAGGCGCTGGTCGTCGCACCAGGAGCACAGTACTCGCCATTTTCCCTCGTAGACGCGTCGTGTCGAGGGTTTGCGGGCTGTAGTGATGGCTTCCACTGCTGCACTCAAGAAGCCTCTAGCGGCGAGGGCTTGCCGCACAACCTCCAAGCGTGAAGGAGTAGGCGCTCCGGGCACGGGTGGAACAGCGATTTCGGGGTTGCTTGAGCATCGTGCGGGGCGCGGGAAGCAGCAGTGGGGGGTCCGTGGCGAGGCTGAGGAGGTCGGTGGTCCAGGACCGGTTCCAAGAGAACGGGGCGACCAGTAGGACGACTGCATTGCATCCCCGAAGCTTGAGGAGGACTTTGGGCACGAGGACTGTCGGGGGGTACGCGTACGCGATGAGACCATCCCACGGGATGGACAGCACGTCGACTGCCCAGGCCAGAGGGTCTGGGATCGGGGAGACAAATAGGGGAAGCTGGTAATTCCACCTCATGGCGAACAGGTCGACCATTGGCGTCTCCCATTGCGCGCAGATCATCCGAAAGATGTCCTGGCGTAAGGTCCACTCCGTGTGTAGCAACTGGCCGCATCAGGAGAGAGAGTCTGCCAACACATTCAGGTGGCCGGGTATGTGACGAGCACGGAGGGAAATGCTGCGGTCCTCGCACCAGCTTATCAGACGGTAGAGGAACATGCACAGGTCGGGTGAGCGGGTCCCGCCCTGTTTCTGGATGTAAGCCACCACTGTCGCGTTGTCGGAGAGGACGAGCAGTTCCTGGTTTCTGAGTTGTTCCTCCCACGCGATGAGGGCTTGCCAGACTGCTTGCAGCTCCAACCAGTTGATGTGCTTGTCCGCGAACTCTGGAGGCCAGGGGCTGGACGTTGTGAGGAACTGCGGTAGCAGGTGGGCTCCCCAACCAGCAAGACTTACATCGACACACAGGGAGAGTCAAGGAGGAGGAGCGGTCAGGGGGACTCCCGAAGCGAGCCACGACGTGTCCGTCCAACGCAGGAGATGGGGGCGAATCAAAACGGAGACACGGGAACCATGGCGGTCAGATCGTCTGAGGAGGGACGCCAGAGAAGCAGGAGGTGCAGCTGTAGCGGCCGGGCGTAGAGACGACCGAGGGGGAGTAGATCCGCCGCCGCATTGATTAAACCAAGGAGCTGAAGCCAGACTCTGGCGGAGGCTGCGTCCTGCTGGGCTACCTGGCCGGCTAGGGCGGCCAACTTCAGGATCCGCGGCTCCGGCAAACGCACCCTGTTGAGGTCGGTGGCGAACTCCATGCCGAGATGGACGAAGCGACGCACGGGAGTGAGGTCCGACTTGCCTGCGTTGACTAGGAACCCCAACCGCGACAACAGCCATATCAGTGCGTCCCTGTCCGATCTCAGGTGGGTCTCCAATTGGTTGCGCAGGAGGAGGTCGTCAAGGTAGTTCGACGTCGGGCTGGAAGACGATTGCCATGCCTTGGCCACCACTGCGTCCATGATGCGGGTAAAGACCCATGGGCTGAGGTTGAGACCGAACGGCAGGGCCCGAAACTGGTAAACTACTCCGTCGCAGGTGAAGCGGAGATACCTCCTGGAGGCCGGGTGCATGGGGACATGGAGATAAGCATCGGATAAGTCCAGACTGATCGCGTAGTCCATGGACTGTACGGAAGCTCTGAGGGCCCGGGCAGTCTCCATGCGAAAGGACGGGGCAGAGATGAAAGCGTTCAACGCTGAGAGGTCGATGACAGGTCGCCACTTGCTGCCTGGTTTGGGCACCATGAAGAGGCGGCTGTAAAAGGCTGGGGAGTCCGGGCGTAGCACGACCTCTGTGGCGGCCTTCTGTAAGAGAGCGGCGACTTTTCTGCGAAGGGCGCAGGCCTTGAGCTCGTCTGATGGAACCTCGGTCCACAACAGAGAGCAATGCTGCGGAGGCGGGGAGCGAAAGGCGACCCGAAGGCCCCCGGTAACGGTCTCCAAAATCCAGGGTTCGTCTGGGAACAGCGAGCGCCACTCCTCGCTGCACAGTGCGAGCCTCCCGCTGGGCGCGGTCGACGGAGGCAAAAGCGGGACAAAGTCAGGTGGCCCGCCCGCGCCCTGGGCGACAGGCAGGACGGGGCCAGGCGGGGGCAGGGGCGCTAACAGGTCCGGGGCAGCCGAAAGCGGGACGGCAACGAGGGGCCCGCGGAGTCGCGGGGGCGGACGACGCGGCGGGTTTGGTGGTCCGCAGGGCGCAACCCACGGCCTTGCGGGCGGCCTGAAAGCGTTGTGGGGCTGTCTTGCGAGGCCAACGGTCTGAGTTAGCATCCTTCACGGTCTGCCAGGTCTCACTGAAGAGCAGAGGGCCACCCAGGGGAGCACGGCACAGCTGAGTTATCAGATTGGGAGGCATTCCACGGCAGGCCAGCAACACGGCATCCCGACATAACAGGTCGCAGTTGGAGGCGGCAGCCATCGCGTTGATCGACGAGTGATAAGCTGCCTGGTTGGCTGCTTCCGCAAGAGTGAGAAGGTCTCCGAGGAGGGGCGTCAAGGAGGGATGCCAGGAGTCCTCGATGCGACGGACGAAGGCTTGGGTCAGCAGTTCCATAAATCCCGCGCAGGCTAAGGTGTTACAGTCGAGCGAGGCCATCTTGTCCAAACCGCGGGGCAGGGAGCGTTTCAGCAGAGCGGTGCCTCCAACCTGCACCAAAGCCGGCGGATCCACAGCCAGTGAACGCCTGTGAGTGTCCCGAGTACGAGTCCTGACGAAAGGCAATGTCGAGTCCGGCAGGCTACCTACGGTCGGAGAAGAAAGGAGGTGCACTGAGAAGGCGTCACGGAGGTCACGAAAGCCGGGAGGCTGCGGCAGGGACTTGAATCTCTCCACCTGTCTCCCAGCATCCACAAACGCAGAGATCTTCCTCTTGAGCGGGGGCGACAGCGGGCAGACAACCGCGGGAAGCGTGGCGGCGACGAGACGAGCAACTTCGTCCAGGGCAAGCATGGTGCCTGTACGTGACGAAGGGGCCAGCTTGAGGGAACTCGAGGAGACAGAAGAAGAAGAGCGAGGTGAAGGCGAGCGGCTAAGCCCCCCGAGAAGCGCAGAGACAGAGTCCTCGGTGAGTAGGCTCAGGGTCTCGTCCTCCAGAGGGTGGGGGGAGGGGGACAGGTGAAGCCAACGGGGGCTAAGGGCGACGAC
This sequence comes from Semisulcospira habei, assembly GCA_036245525.1. Lineage (NCBI taxonomy): Eukaryota > Metazoa > Mollusca > Gastropoda > Semisulcospiridae > Semisulcospira > Semisulcospira habei. The sequence goes on along the minus strand of BTPG01000001.1, from coordinate 221,163,943 downwards.
ATCCAATCGCCGGCGGCCAGTGGAGGGGGAGGGGAAGCGACCCGACACGAGCGGGGGCCGACGAAGAAGACGGGACGGCGAGCGAGGCGCGGGACATCGTGGTGAAGACCTACTGCCGCAGGCAGGGCGTCCGGAGCGCGGCGAGCGACTACCACTACGTGAATGGGGCCGACGAAGCCGAGGAGGGGGTTGGCTGGCCGGGTGAGGGGAGGAGGGACGAGAAGATCGGGAGTCCGGTCGAGGGAAGGACAAGGACGAGTGCGACGAAGAACGGTGGGAGCCAAGGTCCCTGGAACGATGCAACGTGTGGTCCTCTCCCCCACAGGGGAGCGAGAGCATCTGGTAGAGCTGGAGTGGCATGAGGGCTCTGAACTGCCCGAAGTCCTCGGACGCGTGGGTAAAGGTCTCTCTGAGCCGGGCTCAATGAGGCGGGCTCTCTGCCGGCGAAGCGACTCCCCGTAAGAGTCAGCGGGCTTTCTTGGAGACGAGCGGGGACTGACAACGGACATGGGATGGCGCGTGGTGCGTCTCTCTGAACCGGGCTCAGTGAGGCGGGCTCTCTGCCTGTCAGTAGGCTTTGTCCGGGCGGGCTCCCTCCTAGAAGCGATCGCGTTGAAAGCAGTTCCGCTCCGAGCGCTAGGCTCCCGCGTCCGGTGTGGCGTCTTTTCCATACAGTCGGTGCGGTCTCGTGCGGTCAGTGCGCAGGGCACGTGGGGATGGCGCCTCGACTGGTTTCGGATCACACACAGGTGCCGGTCGCTTGCGTCTGTAAAAACTCCATAACTGCGACCAGCGCAGTTCAGGCCAGGTAGAGCAGGTGTCGCAAGCGTGGTTGGAGGCGCATCCGGCGCAGGGGAGACAGACCTTGAGGTTATCTGACGGCCACTGGAACCCTCCGCAATGCGTGCAGGTCATCAACAGGCCACTGCAACATATAACAGGCCTGAAGGCATGCGGGCGAGGGCCTGTGGGACCCCGCCCTGGTAAGGCAAGCCTTCGCAACACAAAAAGGCACAAACAGCGAGGTACAAGCCTGTCAGTAAGCATCTGGGCCTGCAATATCTACCCCCGTAAAGCTAGTGGGCGCAGGCATGTGGGGCCCCGCCAAGCTAAGGGGAGCATACGACGCATCAGGCACAACAAAAACTCAAGCATGTCCTGACAGGTACAGGCACGAAGCAAGCGTCTGGTACAGCAACATTTACCAACGTAATGGCAACAGGGCGCGGGCACGAGGGGCCCCACCAAGCTAAGCGAGCCATGGACGCATAACGTCTCCCCACAAAACCCAACAAGGTACAAGCCAGCAGGTAAGCACCAAATCTTGCGACACCAATCAGCTGAAAGGGGAGTGAGCACGAGCACGTGGGGCCCCACCAAGCTAAGGGGAGATTTTGGCGCGAAAAGTTACAGCGAAGATGAAGAATGTCTTCGTCCCTGCTCGAACCGGCGCCCAGCCCGGGAGCCGGCCAAGGACCAACCCAGCTACCTTACCTCTCTGCTGGAGCAAGAACGGGGGAAGAAACGTCCATAACACCACGGCGCGAACGCGGGCGATGTCCCAGCAAAGCGCAGTGAGCAGCCCAACAGCCCAAGATGCAGGAGAGGGCAGCAGCTAAACAAAGAGGGGACCAGCAGACCCACCCAGGGTACCAGGAGGGTGACGAAGTAGGAGTCAAACAAGAATCCAAGTGAGTGGAAGACCGGTGAGCAACCGGTCGAAAGTTTCTAAGTCCGTAGGCTAGGGCAAACACGTCTGAACGGTGTGAGCCTAAGTAGCATGACTGGTTAGTCACCACGTGACTCGGAACCGGATGGGCAGGAATGGGAGACAACTCTTGGCCCCTCTGGGGGTTCCCCGAGTGCCTCCCGGGTTGTGTGGTAACACAACGGGTTCTTAGGCTAGAATTGAGTAAGTAGTAGACACTTCCACAAAGTCATGTCATCGGTAATGTTTTTGAAGAAACAATTACAAAACTACCATGACACTGTAACAGTGTGATTGTGTGTGTGCATGTGCAAGGTGTGTGTGTGTTGTGTGCGAGACAGATTGTGTGAGTTTGCTTCAGTCCTTGCTTCATCTTACGTTTTTCTCGGGGGAGCTATACTGTTTCACCACCTTTGCGTGTGTGTTTGTATGTGGTAATTGTAAACTGACATCCAAATGTCTCTTCTTTACATTTTAACCCATTCAGCCCTGATGCACTACAGCAGGAGATGGGCCGATCATGATAATTCAAGGGTAGTGCCAGATTAGCTTGTCGGTGCCAAGCTAATCTGGCACTGCCCTTGAATTATCATGGTCAATCCATCTCCTGCAACTGGTGCAGTCATTAGATGATGCCTCCAAAATTAATTGGGAAATATGGCCATCATGCTGAATGAGTTAAACATTTAGATATTGTTTGGAGCTTAGAGCCAAAAGTGTCATATAAACCCCCCTTAGTGCCATACATGTAAAACTACATTAGGAATTTGTCTCGCTGCTGTGCTCAATAACGGAAGGACATAAGACACATACAAGTTACATTGTAACAGCATGCACATACACGCACAAACGCATACATTAACCCAAATCATACTGAGGTTAAAAGCTTCAAATTTGTACACTGCCATATGCAAGCTACATTATAGTACTTACAGATAAGGAAATAGACCAATGGCTTTAGTTCAAGGGTAGTGCCAGAATAGCTTGGCGCCTGGTGCCAAGCTATTCTGGCACTACCCTTGAACTAAGGGTTATTAAGTATGCTATAATTAATAATAATTATATTTATACCACTTGCATGGCATTTTCTGGGGTGGATTAACACTGTTTGATCTACCTAGCAACCTTTGATCTACCTAGCAACCTTCGATTTACCTAGCAATGGACCAACGACTGAACACGAACCCAAGCTGAGGTAAAATAATGACGTAACAAGACATGAAATACCGAATGTATGAAGCAGGGAAATGTGTCATTTCAATCACAGGCTTTTTTTTTTTTGGTTCATGTGCGAAGCAAAGTGAGTCGCGAAGCAAAGTGAGTCTATGTTCTGGGCCAGTGGTCGTCCGTCTGTCATCTGTCTGCCGTCATCTGTGGTAAACTTTAACATTGGCATTTTCTGGAGACTATTCAAGCTACAGTCTTCAAACTTGGCCCAAGGATACTTTGTGGCAAGACCTTTCGAAACATACCAATTTCAGTGACCTCTCACAAAGGTCAAGGTCACAGGGGATCAGGAAATATATAAAAAATAGCTATTTTTGGACATAATTTATTTTTTCTCAAATAATATTTACAAATTCAAACTCAAACTTGGTACAAAGATACCTGATGGTAAGACCTTTATACACACACTAATTTGGTTGGTCCCTCGGAAAGGTCAAGGTTCACAAGAGCTCAAGCAATAGGTCCAAAATAAACATATTTAAAAAAAAAAAGTTTTTTTTCTCAAATACTATTCACAACTTCAAACCCAAAATTGGTACACAGATACCTGGTAAGACCTTTCTATGCATACTAATTTGGTTGATCCCTCAGAATGGTCAAAGGTCACAAGAGTTAAAGAAATAGGTCCAAAATAGCCATATTTTGACAAGAAATGTTTTTTTCTCAATTACTATTCACAAATTCAAATCCAAACTTGCTACAGAGATACCTGATGGTAAGATCTATCTATTCATACTAATTTGGATGACCCGGCCTTGGAAAGGTCAAGGGTCACAAGGTGGACAAATGTGTATAAAATGCCAATAACTGTAGTACTCACAAACCAGATAGGTGAGGCTTGCGCTGGCAGAATTGTTCAACAAACCAAGGGGAATCACTCAGCGCTGGACAGACGAACAGTTAGATCCCCTGCCCCCGCCTATCAGGCACCCATTCGCCAGCCCACAGAGAAATACGCAGGTATAGAACAAGACGATCATCTACATCCCTACATCATCTACATAAGGGATGTAGATGATCGTCTTGTTCTATACCTGCGTATTTCTCTGTGGGCTGGCGAATGGGTGCCTGATAGGCGGGGGCAGGGGATCTAACTGTTCGTCTGTCCAGCGCTGAGTGATTCCCCTTGGTTTGTTGAACAATAACTGTAGTTGTTATCAACATTTTTGCAAACTTTTCAGTCAAATTTGGCGCAAAGGTAGCTGATGATAAGACCTTTCTATGTATCCTAATTTAGTTGACTCATCGCAAAGGTCAAGGGTCATGGGGGTTTCAAAGATGTGTGAAAACTGATTAAATTTTGAGAAAACATGGATTTTGTTAATGTTAGTGCAGTAGACAATCCCTTTACTGTCAGACATGTGTGGATCAGTCGAAGGGTTTGCCTTTCTTGTTTTTTGTTTTTCTGGGTCACTAGTAATAGAAAACAGTGGCAGCATTTGGCAAAAGCACGGAAGTTGTGTGCAAGTGTCTACTGTGATTTGAATTAAATTCGTGGCAGACACAGGTTAGGGGATGGGTTTCTTCTGAATTATCGGACTTGCAAGAGATGATTATCAAGTTTGCTGGCATCTGAAGCACATTTGTAATTTTTTAGGCATCACATGTGTAACATGCCGCGGAATGCGTCCACTTTTAAGGCTGGTTCAGTCACATATTTCAGTCCACAAAAATAGTAAGTAAACTGCTTAGGTAATAGGGCTCTCATTGATTACAGAAAAAATGTTCACCTAGTATGTTATTTGGTGCTGCATGAACCTCGCATTCCGGGCTCCACCAAATAAATACCTTGTGACCATTTCTTCTGCTCCAACCTTATTGTCTAGCACTCCAAACTTAAAACGCAATAAACAGAGATTGCACATTAATACAAATCAAAGAAGACATCACAATATAAAACAAATCGCACCACAGATGAATGAGTGATTGATTGTACATTGCTGAACGTCCCGACAGCAACAAGACTTTCTCAGGACGTGCCTGCACTGCTTGTGAAAAAAAAAAACTAAACAGAACATTGAATGTATGTCGCCAGCCGGTCCAATACATTAAATAAACCTAACACACGGGGCCTAAATAAAGCTAAGACCATTTAGCAACACACATCCAATATCAAGAGCTACAGGCAGCACAGACAGTAGGGAGAGTTTTAAAAGGTGAATGGACCAAGGGTAGACAGAAAACACATGCCCCAGAATAGAAGGGAAACCCACCCTGTGGGGCCGACCAGGGTGACCCTGGGAACTAAAAAGTAGTTAACCCCACCCAAGTCCCCCAGGGCAGACCCGGGTGGGGTGCACCACAGATGAAAACAAGTATTGCTAAGACACCCTCTCTTGGCTTGACTTCGCGAACGAAGATTTTATAGGAGTTGCCCACGACGTCTGCAGGCTTGTTCGTGGCTGCGGAGGCCAATCCGAGACAGGCAGGTTCGACCGCAGTGGCTGCAGGGGAAGGTATGGCCAGGGTTCTGAGCTGCGGCATCTCTGTTTTTTCTCCTGAGCCGCTTGTCCTTAAGGCTAGCTCTGTGAGAGTCCTCAAAGGAGACAGCTGCCTTGTAAATGGTGGAGCGCCAGGTGTCACGGTCCGCAGCAAGCGAAGACCACTGGTGGTGGTCGATTTGGCAGGCACTAAGTGACTTCTTGAGACAGTCTTTGTATCTCTTCTTTGGTGCCCCTCTGTCACGGTGTCCAGTAGCAAGCTCGCCGAACAGGGTGATCTTTGGTAGGCGATGATCCTCCATCCTGGAGACATGCCCCGCCCAGCGGAGCTGTGTCCGCAGCAGCAAAGCCTCGATGCTCACAGTTTTAGCCTGTTCAAGGACCTCGACGTTGGTGACATAGTCACTCCAGTGAATGCCCAGGATGGTACGCAGGCAGCGCTGGTGGAAGCGTTCGAGGAGTCGTAGTTGGCTGCGGTAGAGGGCCCAGGACTCGGAACCATACAGCAGGGTGGTGAGGACCACAGCGCTGTACACGCTGATCTTGGTGCCTGTTTTCAGCTGTTGATTGTGCCACACCCGCTTGAAAAGTCGCCCGAAAGCGCTGTTCGCTTTTGCCAGCCTGCTGTCAAGCTCCTTGTCCAGCTTGGCGTCCGACGTGATAATGCAGCCAAGGTAAGTAAACTGGTGCACTGACTTTAGTTCAGACTCGCCAATGGTGATGTGAGGAGGGCGATACACTGTCTTGGGTGCCGGCTGATGGAGGACCTCTGTCTTTTTCAGACTGACCTCGAGTCCAAAGAGCTGGGCAGCATCTGCGAAGCAAGACGTGATGCGCTGCAGGGCTCTCTCTGTGTGTGCAACGAGGGCAGCATCATCAGCAAAAAGCAGCTCACGAATCAGTTGGTCTAGGGTTTTCGTGTGGGCCTGCAGTCGTCTGAGGTTGAACAGGCTGCCATCGAGACGATACCTGATGTACACTGCATCGTCATCATCGAGGTCCACTGTGGCTTGCTTCAACATCATGCTAAAAAAGATGGTGAAGAGGGTTGGTGCCAGCACGCAGCCCTGCTTTACGCCGTTGAGAATAGGGAATGGTTCTGAGAGGTCATTGTTGAGTCTGACCTGGCCTTGCTGGTCCTCGTGTAGCTGGACAATCATGTTGAGGAACTTTGGGGGACAGCCAAGTCGCTCCAGGATCTGCCACACCCTATATACATCATAAATAACCAGTTGGACAGATGGATCTTGCTTGGCATTTGTTTGCTCTTTTACTCACAGTCACACAATCCAAATAACTCACTGACAGCACCAGCCAGATATAAAAGCTGTACTTGCCAGGGCCACTCATTTTTAGAACCAAGAAATGTTTTTGAGTGGCTACAGTAAAACTCCTCTAACACCACTGATATCAGGACTGATATGAAAATACAAACACTTACATAAAAATGATTTGTCTACTTTTAAAAAAAAAATCTGTTAATAATTTTAGATTTCAGGAGGAAGGTGAATATAGAAAATTACCAGTTTTAACACAATTTTGCATATCATTGCAGGCAAAATGCATAAAACATGAAAAAAAAAGGCATTCAAATGAAAATGTATTTACCTAACTTTATGTATAGACAGCACCAAACATATCCCTAGCAAATAGAATCAAAAATTATGAAATGGAAAGGAACTAATAACACATTGCTGAAGTCAACACAGTCCATGTGCCATCTCATAACTTCTCACACAGATTGTTGAACCATGTACAGAGTCATTTAAAGTCAGCGCTCAAGAATTGTAATTTCATGTACCACAAACCATGAAATGAATTGTTCTTTTTACCATGATGCATTTTACACATTCGCCAATCAATACACCACTTCATCAGCTTTGCATCACGGGCATGTGTGCCACACCCACTTTCAACATGTTCGCTTGCATTAGTAATGTTCTCTGTCTCTCATCTTCCTCCTAGAAAACATCAGCCAAAACATCGTTGCTTCTTCAGGGTCTACCTGTGACCCACTTTGCATTGGTTTTTTTCATTTGAAAACTTCGGAAGTTGCCAATAAAACTCACACATTCAAACAGGAAGCCAAAGTTTGGACATGTGGCTTACTAGTAAATGCTGAAGAACTACAGGCTTGTGTCCAACTTGCTGTTTTTATCCAAGATTGTGGAAAAGGATGTCATGAGTCAGCTTTTGCACCAGCAATGGTCTGTTAGAGCTGTATCAATCTGCCTACAGGAAGAATCATAGTACAGAGACTGCTTTGTTGCATATCACTAACAGTCTGCTCACTCATGTTGACGTGGGACATGTATCAGTGCCGTCACTGCAAGATCTTTCGGCAGCATTCAATACTCGTGACCATAGCATTCTGCTTGATTTTTTGTGCATTTCTTTTGGCATCTCTGGCATTGCTTTGGAATGGCTCAGTTTATACCTGGAAAACAGATTCCAGTCAGTCTGTGTGAATGGTGTCATTTCAAAGCAAGTGCCTTGCACTTTCCGAGGGGTCATCCAAATTAGTATGCATAGAAAGGTCTTACCATCAGGTATCTCTTAACAAGTTTGAGTTTACAGTTGAAAATCGCATTTGAGCAGAAACAATTTGGTTCAAAATATGGCTTCTTTTTTTTTTTTACCCCTTTCTGGACCCCCTGCGACCTTGACCTTTGAGATAGCTCACTGAAATTGGTATGTTCAGAAAGTACCCTTGGGCCAAGTTTGAAGTCGGAGGCTTGAATAGTCTCCAAGAAAATGCCAACATTAAAGTTTACCAAGGGCAACAGATGCCAGACGGCGGACAGACGACGGATGGCCCATTACACTTTCACTTTTGCTATCGCACTTGAGCAAAAAACTGTTTTTAAAATAAATCGTGCATGTTCTGACTGCCCCGCAACAGCAACCTTATGGCAACATCTCAAACAACTCATGGGCTGGGCAGCAATCATCCTGGTGACAGATCTAGCCTTTCTTTGAGCATTCTGTCTCTGAAAAAGGGATTCCAAAGAAGGTAAATCAGTATCAATAATTTGTTATGCATTTTTTACGACTCTACTCAACTTGGACTGTTCTTTCTGTGTGGTACCGTCAAACGACACAGTCAGGGAAATGGTCAAACTGATTTCAATACTTACCTGGTAGACTCTGGTCATGATTTGTCCGCTAACGCCAAACATTCTGAGATGTTTGAGAAAATATAGTTGTTGATGTGACTTTCCACCAAGGTATCAACGTTTTTCTTCCATCTGACATCATTGGGTGCCAAGAAATTTAAAACAGTCAACAATCTAAACCATTGCTACATTATCAATATTATGATCCTTATTATTTGTCCCATACCTGTGCAAAGTTGATGAAGAAGAGCTGATCATGACTGAACTCGAGCATGCCTGGCAGTCTTGGCTCCTCCTGTCCCTGGTTACGCACCCATTTCCTATATGCCTACACAAAACACACAGTCTTTGAATTGACAAACCGAGTTCCAAGGTCAAAACTCTAAATTTGAAATGCTGTTTTCTGAACACACTACACATCAGTTCAGGACACACATCTATCATGACAGTTCAAGGGTGGTGCCAGAACAGATTGGTGGCAACAAGTTAATCTAAGAAATCCTTGAACTATCACAGTCGATCTAGATCTTGTTGTAGGGTATCAATGCTGCAGGTTTAAGGTGCAGAAAATCACAAATGCTGCTGAAAACTGGTATGTATACAATGGAGTTCGCTTAACACAAATTTCCAGGGACAAAGAAAATTAGTTCATGTAAAACGTATTTTGTGTTAACCAATTTAGACTCAAAATTTTTCAGTCTAAAAGAAGAGAGTGTGTGGGAGATGTGTAACTAAGTAAGCCCTGCCCTGGAGGTTAAAAGTGCTGCTTACTCTCATCTCAATAGGAAAACGTATTTTTCTTTAAAATAAGTTTTTTTGAAAAATACTTACCGATGGTATTACAACTAGGAAATGTTTCTTAGCTAGTCTAATTTTAGCCCAAAAATTGTTGTGTACGATAATGGCCATGATGGCAGGAGAGGGGCGCCATAGGTTAGGCGGAAACCCGGTAGCCTCCCTTCCGGTTCAACCACGCATGTGCTCAGTGCTCAAATCACCAGTCAGTTTCTTAGCGGAGCAGCGGCGAGCGGGGCAGGTGGGAGGGACCTTCGAGTAATACCATCGGTAAGTATTTTTCAAAAAAACTTATTTTAAAGAAAAATACGTTTGTTTTCTCAAAACACATTACCGATGGTATTACAACTAGGAAGAATCCCGAAAAGGAGGTGGGTGCCGCTAACCGCCCCTACCCCTGCCATCGAAGCTACTAGAAGAGTCCACCCCAAGCAACCTCCCTCTAATTTTAGTGAAGATACCTACGGCGCCTAGGGCGCCGGGAGGGAGTGTTGCGCCGCCACGATGTCTCCCACCAGCGCTAGGTTCTGCCGCTGGCCGGAGAGGTCCCTCAGGTAGAAGCGAGCGAAGGTGTTCTCTGTTCGCCAGCCCACAGCCGCCACGATGTCCTTGACCGCACAGTTGCGTTCGAATGCGAGGCTCGTGGCCATGGCTCTGATCTCGTGCGCCCTGATCCCCATGCGTTTTGCTGCATCAGGGGCGAGTTCCTGGTAGGCGGATCGTATCACCCACCAAAGCCAGGAGGATATAGTCTGGGCTGAGATGTCGTTTCTACCTGGGGACAGAGGAAGAAAAAGGCGGGTGCGTCCCCTGCGGAGGGGCTTGGTCCGGCGCAGGTACACACGTAACGCTCGAACTGGGTCCTGTTGCCGGGACTCTCGATCGGAGCGTGGTTCTCTGAGAGGTAGTATGGTGACCAGTTGTGGTGCCACGAGTGGAGATCTGGTCTTGGCTAGGAAGGTCGGGTCGGGAAGCAGCTGCACCGAACCGTCCGTCCGGAACTGTAAACAGTTGGGGCGAGTAGAGAGGGCGTGCAGCTCACTGACTCTGGAGGCTGAGGCGAGGGCTAGCAAGAAGCAGGTCTTCCGCGTCACGTCCGGTAGTCTCGCCAGCTGTAACGGCTCAAAGCGGGCCGAGTTGAGCCAAGTAAGGACCCAAGGTAGGTCCCAACGTGGCAGCAGTGTACGTAGAGCGGGACGATGCAGACCGAAATGGCCCATCAGATCGGCGAGGTCCTTGCAGGCGCCCGGGTCGGGACGTCCTAGATGCCTGTAAGTATCAGCGATCATGGCCAAGTAACCTCGAATGGTGATGGGAGCTAAACGCTGGTCGTGAAAAAGTCAGAGGAAGAAATCCGCCAGCTGAGGGACTGTCAACTCGGTGGGGGAGAGGCGTCTGTCGTCACACCAGGTGCTGAGGACTCTCCACTTGCCCTCGTACACTCGTCTGGTCGAGGCTCTGCGGGCTGTAGCGATCGCGTCCACTGCCGCACCTGAGAAGCCTCTAGCGGAGAGGGCTTGCCGGACAACCTCCAGGCGTGGAGGAGGAGACGTTCTGGACAAGGATGGTACAGCGTCTGCCGCGGTTGCTTGAGCATCGTTCGTGGAGTGGGTAGCTGTAGTGGGGGAGTCGTCGCCAGATTCAGGAGGTCGGTCGTCCACGACCTGGTCCAACAAAACGGGGCCACCAGAAACAGGATAGTGTTGCTGCCCCTGAGCTTGAGAAGAACCTTGGGGATGAGGACCGTGGGTGGGTAGGCGTAGGCGACCAGTCCATCCCAGGAGATGGAGAGGGCGTCCACTGCCCAGGCCAAGGGGTCTGGAATCGGCGAGACGAACAGAGGGAGTTGGCGATTCCAACTCGTGGCAAATAGGTCGATCATGGGTGACTCCCAGGTAGCGCCTATCATCCGAAAGATGTCTGGACGCAGTGACCACTCGGTGTGCAGTAGCTGACCGCGACGGGAGAGGGAGTCGGCCAGCACATTCAAGTGGCCCGGGATATGTCGAGCACGGAGAGAAATGTCCCGATCCTCGCACCACCGGAGCACTTGGTACAGGAGGATGCAGAGAGATGGGGAGCGGGTACCGCCCTGCTTCTGGATGTAGGCGACGACCGTAGAGTTGTCCGACAACACCAGTAGCTCCCGGTGAAGCAGGCGAGCTTCCCACACACGAAGGGCTTGCCAGACGGCTTCCAGTTCCAACCAGTTGATGTGTCGGTCCCGGAGATCCAGGTCCCACCGGCCGGAGGCCGTCTCGAAGGAGGGAAGAAGGTGTGCTCCCCAACCGGAGAGGCTCGCGTCTACGCAGATGGAGAGGGAGGGCGGTGGCGAGAACAGCGGCACTCCTGTTGCGAGCCAGAGGGGGTCCGCCCAGCGTAGAAGGTGAGGACGGAGCAACGACGGAATCGGAACCGGAGACTCTAGGTCGGAGGTCGACGGACGCCAGTGTAGCAGAAGGTGCAACTGTAGCGGCCGGGAGTAGAGACGTCCTAACGGAATAAGGTCTGCTGCCGCGCTCATCAGCCCCAGCAACTGAAGCCACTGCCTGGCGGGAATCGAAGACTTCTGGGATACCTGCCGAGCTAGTTCCGCCAGCTTCTGAATGCGGGGTTCGGGCAGCCGGACGATATTGCGGTCGGTGTAGAACTCCATGCCGAGGTGGACAAAATGGCGTGACGGCACGAGGTCGGACTTGCCGAGGTTGACTATGAAGCCCAGCGTCTTGAGGAGCTGAAGCAAGGCATCCCGGTCCACCTCCAAGGCGGCAGAGGACTGATTCTTCAGGAGCAGGTCGTCCAGGTAGTTGGACGTGGGGCTCGTGGAGGTCCGACGGGCTTTGGCTACCACTGCGTCCATGATGCGTGTGAAGACCCATGGGCTGAGGTTGAGGCCGAAGGGAAGTGCGCGGAACTGGTATACCACACCCTCGAAGGCGAAGCGTAGATAGCGTCTGGACGCTGGGTGCATGGGCACGTGAAGGTAAGCATCCGCGAGGTCCAGGCTGATTGCAAAGTCGAGGGGTTGCACCGAGGCACGCAGGGCCCGAGCTGTCTCCATGCGAAAGCGTGGAGCTACTATAAACTTGTTGAGCGCGGACAGGTCGATCACAGGACGCCACTTGCCGCCCGGCTTGGGAACTACAAACAGCCGGCTGTAGAAAGCTGGGGAGTCGAGACGCGTCACCACCTCTGTCGCTGCTTTCCGAAGTAGGGCGGTCACCTCGTTGCGCAGAGCGTCTGCCTTGAGCTGGTCTGTCGGAACCAAGGTCCACGCCGGAGTACGTTGCAGTGGGGGCGGGGACCGAAAGGAGATCCGCAGACCGAGGGAGATGGTTGAAAGAATCCAGGGGTCGTCCGGGAACAGCGCCCGCCAGGCGGCGCTGTGCCGTGCGAGCCTCCCGCCGACCGGAGGTCCCAGCGCGGTCGACGGAGCCCGAAGGTGGAGAACGTCAGAAGGCCCTGCCCCGCCCGGGGCGTCGGGCAGGCTTGGGCCAGGTCCTGGGAGCGGGGGCCGAAGAGGATCCTGCAGTGGGACGGGTACGGGGGAAGGCAGGGGGCCTGGGGGGGAGACGTCCACCTCTGGTGTAAGGCCGGGAAACGGGTCTAGCCGCCCGCAGGGGGCGACCCTGGGTCCTGCGGGTATGTTGAAAGGGAGTAGGTACTGTACGACTTGGCCAGGTGTCCTTATTTGCCTCTTTAACCGCTAACCAAGTGGGGCCAAAGAGAAGTTCTCCGCCAAGGGGCGCCTGACGAAGTTGGAGCTTTAGGTCATTGGGGAGAGGGCAGGAGCGGAGGAGGAAATCCCGACGCAAAAGGTCACAGTTGGCCGCCGCAGCCATAGCGTTGACACAGGTGTGGTAGGAGGCCCGGTTACCAGAGACGGCCAGGGCTAGCAGATCCCCCAGCAGCGGCGTAAGGGACGGATGCCAAGCCTCCTCTACGCGACGAACCATGGCTTGAGTCAGAAGGTCAAGAAATCCCGCGGAGGCTAAGGCGTTGCGTATGAGATTACCTGTCTGATCGATTCCTGGAAGCAGAGGGGTCCGTGCCGGAATAGCCGCCAGGGCCCAAGCAGCTGGGTCCGGTTTGGGTAGTGCGCAGGTAAAGCTCTGAGTATGTCCTGCGTACCAAGATTGCCGAAAAAACACGTGTAGGTCCGCCGGCCACTTAGAGTCATTGAAGAATCCAGCGGCGCCCAAGTGTCCCTGCGCGAGTCGAGCCGAGAACGCGTCCCGTAGGCTGCTGAAACCGGGAGGTTGAGGAAGAGTTTTAAAAGTCTTGGTATGGAGTTCCGCATCTACATAGGCCGCGGCCTTCTTCTTCGCAGGCGGAGAAGGAGGACAGTCTTCCGGCGGCAGGCACGCCGAGATGATGCGAGCTGCCTCGTCCAGGGCACGCAGAGTCTCCAACCTGTGTCCCACTGCTGACGGATGTTGTTCATGCTCATCTTGATCCACGTCAGGGGGCGCCGGGATAGAGTGCGCGGGGCTGTCGTCCCGAAGTAAAGCCGAAACTGAGTCCTCAGGCGCAAGGCTGAGCGCGTCATCCTCTAAATGCAGAGCGAGGTGGGTGGGGCCGGTTCGTGCTAAGAGTGTGGGCCCAGCCTCCGCGACGAGCCGGGATGTGACCGAGGCCTTGGCCGGAGAAGGTCTCACGGAGCGGTGACGCCACGAACGGACCGGGGAGGTTACTTGAGACCCAGAGCGAGAACGATGAGCGTAGCGTCGAGGCGACCTCCTACCCCGCGGGGAGGGCTCACGGCGGGAGCGGGGACTCCTAGAACGGGATTGGCGGCGGCAGCGTCGACTGCCTCTGGACGACGACGGCCTGGAGGGTGGAGTAGACGATTGGCGCACTCTCCGAGTAGAATGTCTCACAACTGGAGAATACGGTCTGGACCGACGCACCACTTGCGGAGATCCGAGCCCGGACACCGTCCGCGATGGCCTACTGGTACGGGAAGATCTGGAGGCATGCCTATGCCGCGGTGACCTGTCCCTGGAGGGTGAACGATGGCGAGAAGAGCGGGAGACCGTCCGGTGCTTCTGCTCTCTGGAACGAGGTGAGTAACGGTCCGTACCTGAACGCCGAACTCTGTCGATGCGTGGAGGAGGAGTATCCTTCTGCTGGGAAGCGGGCATCTCCTGTGCCGAGACCGCTACCGGAACTGAAGCCTGTACCTGTACTTTGTCTCGCGCCGAAAGTATCGGCGGAACCGGGCAGCGTGCACTAGTCGGGCCTGTACCTGCTGCCGGTGTAGTAGAACGAGCAAGCGACCGAAGTCGCGATGGAGAACGTTCTAACGTCTGATAAGCACCACTAGTCGGGTCTGTGGTGATTACCGGCGTGTCTATATTGTTCCAGGAAGAGGGCCTGACTGAAACTTCAGTACTAGTTTCTGCTACCGGACAGCGCGCACTAGTCGGGTCTGTGTTCGCTGCCGGCCCAGGAGGACGGGCTCGCGGTGTAAGTCGCAGCGTAGACTGTCCTCTCACCAGGTAATACCCACTAGTCGGGTCTGTGGTTCTTACCGGTGTATGGCCCTGTATACGTGCTGGCGTCGGAAGTGCACGGTAGAAACCCCATAGCTGATTCCATTGTTCTTCCCGCCAGGGGGCGCAGACCAGGCACGGTTGGGAAGATGTACAGGTTGAACAGGGCAGGCACACCTCGTGTCCATCGCTCGGCCACTGGAATTGTCCACATCTGATACAGGTGCGGACTTGCCAACTGCAACACAAAACAGAACAATCTATGTGAAGGTAATCGAACCTGCCACAGCCGGCAGGCAACGAAACGCGCGAAACGAACGAAGGAGATACGGCGTATGCTGGCGTGCGGCGCTCAAACCCTCCCTGAGCGCCGTACGGAAGCAGTGACCGAGATTATACCTCGCCATGTTTGGGAAAGGAGAGAAACGAAGAGCGGTGTCAGCGGTGAAGCCCGAGGCAGTCCTATCAAGGCGCCAACCCGCTCCGACCGGCCACGAAGGGACCGGTACCAGGCGCAGAGACGACAGTCACCCGAGAAGACCCGGAACGCGCCGTCCGCCACCGAACCAGGCCTTCCCCGAGGTAGGCCAAGGACGAACCCCAAGGGCACCAGAAGTTGAAGGCGACCGGCCGACAGTGAGCACAGCTCACCAGCGTTGTTAGGAAGTCCTCTCGAAACAACGCACACACGAAAGCGTCCCAGCCCAAAGGCCACAATCCCTCTCACACAGTAGAAAGTCGAAGCAGTGAACGAAAGCCAACGAATGAAGGAGCCACAGGCGTACACAACCTCACGCGACTAGCGAAGAAACTGACTGGTGATTTGAGCACTGAGCACATGAGTGGTTGAACCGGAAGGGAGGCTACCGGGTTTCCGCCTAACCTATGGCGCCCCTCTCCTGCCATCATGGCCATTATCGTACACAACAATTTTTGGGCTAAAATTAGACTAGCTAAGAAACATTTCCTAGTTGTAATACCATCGGTAATGTGTTTTGAGAAAACAAACAATAGACCACATGCGTACAGCTCATAAATTTAATGTACAATCCATCAAGAAAACAATAGTCCACCTGATAAAACAGCTCCATAATCACATGCAATATAGGAAATTGTGTGCTATTTTTAGCTGTGTACTAATGTTTACAGGCAATATGATGAACGCTTTGCGTGTATCAGTGTCATGATCCTTGGAACTGCAGTTTCACCCTCAATGGCACTTTGTGTCTATTGCTTACAAATCAGATCAGACCCCCCCCCCCCCCCCCCCCCCCCCCACTTTGGTACCGGTCTCAGGCCACTTTACAAATTTCAAATACAAGCGATCAAAAATTCTCTGTAACTTCAGTAGCTGACTGGCCCTTCGTTTGTCTTGTACTGTGTTTGTCTTAAATGGCGTAAATCCGTGTCTGTTTCGTGAGTGTGTGTGTTGGGTTTCAGGCGCGGCGCTTTGAGTCGATTTCCCCAAAATTGAGAAAAAGCGCCTATATAATAACGGTATTATTATTATTATTAGATCTGTACGGGTTTTATCACCATTGTACTGAAAAATGAAATGTTAAAAACGACTGACTGTGAATGAATGAATGTACAAGATCACCAGAATACAGAAACACTATCGGTTGAGATGACACTTCCAAAGCACATCAGTCAGTCAGTCGTCTTTGGTTGAATAAAGAATGGGAAAGAGAGAATCTCATCTAGACTAACTTGCTGTGCTTACCACCGATGGTCATTTTCACAAACAGGGCTCTAAAAAAACGTGCAGGTCTCCCCTCCCTCCCTCACCACTACTACATCCCTCCCTCTTGTGGGTCAGTGTGTGTACGGAACCTGAGGCGGGCATGTGTCCGTCACCTTACTCCATCACTTGTGGAGAGGTGTGTACCAATACACATAAGTACACCTGTTGAGCACTAGTGGTTGAAAACAACAGATAGCCTCAGCCGTTGGCAATGCAGATCGGACTGAGGTGTGAAAGCTAACATGCAGTAGCTCAGGCATATTAGCTACTGCATAATGGAGTTTGCAGGTGCTTCTGCAAACAACGCTTCCGTGTGCAGTATTACACGGAAGACGGCATTGTCTCAGTCCTTGGGATATATGGTTGTTCATGTTAAACAGGTGATTATACTAAAAATGAATTTTTTTTCTAAAATGTATTTTTTTGAAAAATACTTACCGATGGCATTACTATATGGAATACACTCAATTGCCTGTAGATTTCAGCCCAAAGTTGTGTCCCCTACACAACTGGGGAGGAGACACCGGGGATCCAAGTATAGGCGCCCGGGTGTCCTCCCCTACCAACCTATCCCGCCATGCGTGTGGAGAACTCACCTCAGTTTCACGCTTAGCCAAGGAGGCAAGCGGGGCAGGTGGGAGGGCCATCCGAGTAATGCCATCGGTAAGTATTTTTCAAAAAAATACATTAAAAAAAAAATTCATTTGTTTTTTTCAAAATACATTACCGATGGCATTACTATATGGAAGAATATCAAAGAGGAGGAGGATGCCGACACCCAACCCTAAAGTAGAGCCCTCCGCTAGCCCGCAAGGAGCACTCCCGACGATTTCAGCTAAGAAGTGGCTATGGCGCTGTGGCGCGCGGAGGGAATGCTGGACTGCGGAGAGGTCGCCCATCAAGACCAGGGAGTCACGCTGGCCAGATAGGTCGCGGAGGTAGAAGCGGGAGCAAGTGGAACAGCACACCTGCCTACCGCCCGTCCCAAAGTCATAACCGAGCAGAAAGTGGTCAAAGCCGCTCAGGGGCTACTGCTTGTACTTCATGCGCCCGGAACTGTAACCTTCTATCCCGTAAAGGGAGAGGTTGGGTAGGCCAACGAGTCACCCACCGAAGCCAAGGCGAACTGTCTGGGTCGAGCTACTCGGCCTGCCTGACGAAGGGTAGGAAGAGGCGGGCAGGCAAGACGGTGTGGCCGATAGCCGTGCAGGAACTGCAGTGCCTGGACTAGGTCCTGACGACGCGCCCCGTGGGTCGGTCGTCCCCTGAACGGGGGTAAGGTAAGCCACTGGGGTGCAGCTGAGAGAGGCCGGCTCAAGACCTGAAGGCCGGGTCGATGAGAAGTTGCGACGAGTGAAGGCTCGGACTGCCAACCTGCGGGGCGGACTGAGAGAGCATGCGGCTCGCACCCGCGGGAGCCGTGGCGAGCGCCAGGAGGAACATGTTTCCGGGCCAGGACGGAGAACCGTGCCAAGGCAGGGGTTCGACGCAGTCTGTAAATAGCCACGTCCGGGTCCAGACGAGGTCCCACCGAGGTAAGAGAGAACCGGAGAGAGGAATCTGAATTCAAGGTCCCAAGGACCGAAAAACTCACCAGGGCCGAATCCTAAAGGCCCCGGCAGAGGGAAGCGAGTACGATTACGGAGCGGTAACTCTTGACGGAAAAAAGGAGCTTAGCCTTGGTCGTCGAAGAGCCCTAAGGGGAACTCCGCCCGTAGGGATAGTGAGATAGTGGGGGCGGAACCGCCGAGAGGCGCGCCCCGACTGGTAGAATCTCCCCTAGCCGTCGCACACAACACTGGTAACAGTCCGCGGGCTGCTGCCATAGCCGTCCCGCCGCCTCCGAGAATCCAAAGCCGGGGGCCACCAGGAAGAGAACCGTGGAGCAGGAAGAAGACACTGCAGAATCTTCGGCACCACACCGAGAGGGGGAAGGCCACAGGGAACAGTCCATCCCAAGAAGAACAGCGTGTCTGCAGCCTGGGCGAGAGGCTGAGCCCGTGGTTCTCTCAGTGCCTAGCCGGAGGCCCAAGGCCCCAAAACCCAACTGGCCCAGGGTAACGGGCAGGACTGTAGGCTGAAACCGTACACCTGGGAGGGCCGGAAGAGTGTGGCGTAGCCCTAGCCGCACCTGAGTCCACAGAAGAAGGCGGGCCGAGCTCGCTCAAAGTCGGGTTCGCCTGACTCTCGGAAAAGGAGAGAGGCAGCCGACAGGTAGCGAAGTGTCGTCCTTACGAGGGTAACTGTCTCCAGCCTGGTCAAGGAAGTCCCCACAAGCATACTGCCGCGGACTTGTTTGGAGGCGGCAGCACAGATTCGCCCTGAAAGAAGACGGGACTCATAGTACCAAAGACAAGCTGCGCGTCGACTACAGCGTCCGGTCAGCGCGCTCCACTGAGCGCGGTCCCGGAAAATCCTGACTGAAGTGCTGCGTTCTAGCCCTAGGAGCGTGGTCAGAGCCGTCTTCTCGGGTCTGTATCTGCAACCGGTGAAGAAGCTCGCTCTCGTAGCTAACTCTCGCCGACCCACCGTCCCAGGGCAGGAACCACTCGGGAAGGTCCTAAATGGAGCGCTGACCTCATGCTTAGGGCAAAGAGGACAAGGCCCCACCTTCTTGGAAGCAGCAACGTAGGGCCAACCAGCTAAGGTGCTGAAACCCGTTCCCGCGTCCAACTCGAGCCGAAGCAGTCGGCGGAACCGGGTAGAGTCCACTAGTCATGTGGGAGCTGCCAACTGTTTCCTGTAAGAATCCGAGTCGCCGAAGTCGGCGAAACTGGACAGCGTCCAAGGAGGACTGTGGTAGCTGCCGGAGCAGGAGAACGGGCCCGTGACCGAAGTCGCGGCGTTGACTGTTCTGTCGCCTGCAAGAACCACTAACCGTCAGCGTAACTGTAGATTATCCTGTGTCGCCAAATCGACTGAAGCCAGCCAGCCAGCGCGCTAGCCGGGTCTGTGTATCACTGCCAGAGGAAGAACGGACGCGCGACTGAAGTCGCAGCGCCGACTGTGCCAACGCCTGGTAGATCCCCAAACCGGGACTGAGGGGATACCAGCGTGTTAGACTTGCACTGAAAGGAGAGTCTGTACCTGAAGCTTGGCTCTAGTAGCAGCGGCCGGAAAGGGTGCAGTAGACGGGTCTGTGTTAGCTGCCGGTGCAGGAGGACGGGCTCGCGGCCTATGCTGCGGCGTTGACTGTAGTCTCACCAGGTGAAAAACCGCTAGACGGGTCTGAGGGTCTAACCAGAGTTGGACCTAGATCCGAGCTGGACTTGTCAGCTGCAACATAGCGAACCAAGGAACCAAGCGCAAGCGCCCCCGCAGGTACACAAGAACAGTGGAACCGCACGAAGAAGAACACGGCGTATGCTGAAACACGACGCCCTACCCCGTCCCATGAGCGCCGGACAGAAGCCAAGACCGAGATTACCTTGCCAGAATGCAAGGAAAAGGCAAGAAAGAACGTAACAAAAAGTGTAGCCAGGCGCCGTTCCACCAAGATGGCGACGAAAACCGATACCCGTCCGGCCAAGGGCTGCGAACGGCGCAGGAAGCAGAGACGCCCGTCACAACTGGTCGGCGAAGATGGAACAGCACCGCGAGGCAAAGGTAACAACCAGGGCCTACACAAGTCCACAACTAGCCAAGGCGACGCCAGCGGGCACAAGCCGAAGAAGGCGTGTCGTAACAGAGCGAAGAACGCACCGGTGAAGTCCCGGAAGCCGGCTGGCTAAAGGAGGGACTAGCAACGCTAGGCCTGCCTCTGCGCGTAGATCCCCGCGGAAGCCTGTCTCTCCATAAATGAAGGAGGACCGAAGAAGAGGGGGAGGAACTACGCCAAGACCCAAGCGAGAAGTCGGCGAGCTGAGCGAAGAGCCGACGTCATCCAAAGAGGAGACCGACGTGACCGCTAACAGCCGGGGGAAAGAACCAGTCATCGAGTCTCGAAAGAAGAAGACAGCCGAATCCGTAGGATGACGGCTGAGAATATCCGGTTCGAAGAAGTGAGGCCGTCCATCCCTCGAGGTGCAAGGAGGAGCGAGCGGCTCCCAGAGCGACGAAGCGCCGCGCTAGAGGAAGACGCAACCCGCCCGCGAAGCCCGCAGGCGGCTCGTCATACGGCGGAGGGACCGCGAAAGACGGACAGTCAGCAGCGAACTGAGATCCGAACGCGGGTGCCGAAGACCGCTCCCCGAGCGGAACCGGTCTAGGGACAAGAGTCCGGGTCCCGCCGGGCCCGCTTGGGGGGGAGGGGGGGGGGGGACCCACCGTAGTCGCCCAAGACCGCTCAGCAAGGCAAGGCGGGGAGGGAACAGTCCAAAGTCATGCCAAGACCGCTCAGCGAAGCGAAGCGGTGAGGGGACAGACTAAAGTCACGCCAAGACCGCTCAGCGAAAGCGAAGCGGGGAGGGGACAGTCAAAGTCACTCCAAGCCCGCTCAGCGAAGAGCGAAGCGGGGGAGGGGACAGTCTGTAGTCACACCAAGCCCGCTCAGCAAAAAGCGAAGCGGGGAGGGGACAGTCTATAATCACGCCAAGCCTGCTCAGCAAAAGCGAAGCACGGAGGGGATAGTCTTAAAGTCACACCAAGCCCGCTCAGCAAAAAGCGAAGCGGGGAGGGGACAGTCTATAATCACGCCAAGCCTGCTCAGCCAAAGCGAAGCCGGGAGGGGACAGTCTTAACGCCACGCCAAGCCCACTCAGCAAAGAGCGAAGCGGGGAGGGGACAGTCAAAGTCACTCCAAGCCCGCTCAGCGAAGAGCGAAGCGGGGGAGGGGACAGTCTGTAGTCACACCAAGCCCGCTCAGCAAAAAGCGAAGCGGGGAGGGGACAGTCTATAATCACGCCAAGCCTGCTCAGCAAAAGCGAAGCAGGGAGGGGACAGTCTTAACGCCAAGCCAAGCCCACTCAGCGAAGAGGGGAGGGGACATTCTGTAGTCACGCCAAGCCCGCTCAGCAAAAGCGAAGTGGGGAGGAGACAGTCTATAGTCACGCCAAGCCTGCTCAGCAAAAGCGAAGCAGGGAGGGGACAGTCTAAAAGTCACGCCAAGCCCGCTCAGCGAAGAGCGAAGGGGACAGTCTGTAGTCACGCCAAGCCCGCTCAGCAAAAAGCGAAGCGGGGAGGGGAAGTCTATAAACACGCCAAGCCTGCTCAGCAAAAGCGAAGCAGGGAGGGGAAAGTCTTAAAGTCACGCCAAGCCCGCTCGGCGAAAGGCGAAGCGGGGAGGGGACAGTCTGAAGTCACGCCAAGCCCGCTCAGCAGAAAGCGAAGCAGGTAGGGGACAGAAGGGGCGAACGAATCCGCACCTGTGAATAAAAGTCTGAGTCACGCCGGGCCCGCCTGGAAAGTTCGGGGCGGGGGGGGGGGGGGGGGGGGGGGGGACAGAAAGGTGTCACGCCAAGCCCGCTCAGGAAAAGCGAAGTGGGGAGGGGACAACTGGTGCGCCCGAATCCACACCTGTGAGTAAAAGTCTGAGTCACACCGGGCCCGCCTGGAAAGTTCGGGGCGGGGGGGTGGACAGAAAGGTGTCACGTCAAGCCCGCTCAGGAAAAGCGAAGCGGGGAGGGGACAAATGGTGCGCACGAAACTGCACCTGTGAGTAAAAGTCTGAGTCACACTGGGCCCGCCTGGAAAGTTCGGGGCGGGGGGGGTGGACAGAAAGGCCACGTTGTCACGCCAAGCCCGCTCAGGAAAAGCGAAGCGGGGAGGGGACAAATGGTGCGCACGAATCCGCACCTGTGAGTAAATATCTGAGTCCACCAATGTGGGAAGCACGACCCTGATACTCGCCTGCCCTGCTCAGAAGACTCGGAGAGGGGAGGGAGTTTCTGCGCGGCTAAGGTAAAAGAAGGGGACTTACCTGCGGGCTGGCAGGCCCGGAAGCCGTAGTGAAGTGGGGCCCGAGAAGCCGACGCCATCCTGCGGAGAAGTCCGGGGAGAACGTTGAGACCAGGAAGAAGGACACGTCTGTAGGATCCCACACTTGAGACCGCCGGTCCTCACTCCCGTCAGCACACACGTCACACCTCCTGTCGGAAGAGAAGTAGAGCACGGCCGGCAGGCGACGAGGGCGAACAAGGGCCACAGAAATCCTCACAAAGGGGGGCAAACTTCAACAGAAGCCGCCATAGCGTTCGTTGTACACTGTACACAGGAAGGAACACACTCAAGCACCGAACTCACACCACGAGGCAAAAGCCACGTGAGTAAAGTCACAAGCTGAAACCCCAAGGCTGCAGCCAAGGACGAAGTTCAAATAGCAAGGCAAAAGCCCGACCGTCCACGGTCGAGCTAAGAGTGAAACTGAGGTGAGTTCTCCACACGCATGGCGGGATAGGTTGGTAGGGGAGGACACCCGGGCGCCTATACTTGGATCCCCGGTGTCTCCTCCCCAGTTGTGTAGGGGACACAACTTTGGGCTGAAATCTACAGGCAATTGAGTGTATTCCATATAGTAATGCCATCGGTAATGTATTTTGAAAAAACAAACTTCTGTTGGGGAAACAAACTCATCTTCGTGTTAAGCAAGAATTCCACATTAAACATTTTTTGCTAACCATAAAATTTATTTTAAAATGTTTCGTGTTAACCAACATGTTTGTGTTAACTGGACTCCACTGTATATATCCATGAGATGAGGGAAATCATTAAATGCTTTGTTCACCACTAGCAAGGTGCCCTGTACCAACAATGAAAATCAGTTTATCAGTTTAACACATCATCCTAAAGACAAGATGATTCAGCCATGATAATTCAAAACACAGTTGACCTATCCAAAGCATGTTTCTTTCTTTCTTGGTTCCTGCACTACAATGAAACACGATCATTATCTTACCCTGTAAGCTTCCTTAATGCCTCCGTTGTCTGCAATGTTCTCTCCTTGGGTCTGGATTCCATTCACCTGCGGATGTAATGCAAACATTTAGTACCAATCATCACAAGAAGAAGAATGCAAAGCCCTTACAGATCACCTGTATGACCAATCCACATAATAAGTTTGACCTTTGTGACTGCCCTTTCCGACAGATCACTGAAATGCGCAAATGTTTAAGTGTCTCTACAAAAGGAAAAAGTTGGTGCATGCAAATTTATGCATTTTTCACACATTATTCAAACCCCAACAACCCTTGACCTTTGTTAGGGGTCAACCAAATTAGTAAGTATAGAAAGGCATTACCATTAACTACCTTTGTGCAAAATTTGATTGAAGAATTTGCAAAACGTTTGATAAAAACTAAAATTCTATCTGATTGCCAATTATTACACATTTGCCAACCTGTGAACTTGACCTTCCGAGGAGTCATCCAGTTTGGTATGCATAAAAAGGTATCACGATCAGGTATGACTGTACCAAGTCCGGGTTTAAAGTTGAAACAATAAAGGCAAAGCCCTTATGGCTCATGTGTATGAACGATCCGCACAAGTGTGAAAATGAGGAATAAGCTTCTGCACCAACAAAATCCACGTTTTCTCAAAATTTAATCAGTTTTCACACATCTGTCAAACCCCGGTGACCCTTGAGCTTTGCGATGAGTCAACTAAATTAGTATACATTGGAAAATCTTATCATCAGCTACCTCTGTGCTAAATTTGATTGAAAAGTTTGCAAAACTGTTGATAATAAGTACAACTCTATTAAAAATTGGCATTTTATACACAGTTGTTGACCTCTTGTGACCCTTTACCTTTATGAAGGGGTCATCCAAATTAGTATGCATAGATAGGTTTTACCATCAGGTATCTCTGTAGCAAGTTTGGGTTTGAAGTTGTGAATATATTTGAGAAAAACATCTTTTGTCAAAATGTGGCTATTTTTCACCTATTTCCTGAGCTCTTGTGACCCTTGACCTTTCCAAGGGGTCATCCAAATTAGTATGCATAGAAAGGTCTTACCATCAGGTATCTCTGTACCAAGTTTGGGTTTGAAGTTGTGAATAATAGTATTGAGAAAAAACATCTTTTGTCAAAATATGGTATTTCTTACCTATTCCCTGAGCTTCCATGGGATCAACCAAATTAGTATGTATAGAAAGGTCTACCCATCAGGTATCTTTGTACCAAGTTTGAAGTTGTGAATAGTATTTGAGAAAAAAATAAATTGTCTCAAAATATAGCTATGTTTGATATATTTCCTGATCCCCTGTGACCCTGACTTTTGTGAGAGGTCATTGAAATTAATATGTTTAGAAAGGTCTTGCTAAAAAGTATCCTTGGGCTAAGTTTGAAGACTCTAGCTTGAATAGTCACCAAGAAAATGCCAATTGTTAAAGTTTACCAAGGATGACGGCACATGGACGACGGACGGATGATCACTGGCCCAAAACATACTCACTTTTGCTTCGCATGTGAGCAAAAAAGTATTTGAGAACAATTAATTTTGGTCAAAATATAGCTACTTTTTTAACCTATTTTTGGGTGACCTTGACCTTTGAGAGAGGTCACTGAAATTAGTATTTTTAGAAAGGTCTTAAAAAGTATCATTGGACCAAGTTTGAAGACTGTGGCTTCACTAGTCTCTGAGAAAATGCCAACATTAAAGTTTACCACAAACAACTCACTTTTGCTATCGCACTTGAGCCAAAACCTGACAACCCTACATCAAGCAAAGGTGCCAAAAAATGTCTCTGAATGTTTTTAGAGCACTATTTTCAGACTCTTTTTAATTTGCATACCTGCATGCCGACTTCCGGGACAGTGTAGTTATTGTACTGGTCGATAATGCACTGGGCACGTTCCTTGAATCGTGTGATGACAATGTCATCCCACCACTGTTTCAGGTTCCCATCCTTGTCAAACTGACGACCTACATGTAAAAAGCAAAATTTAACCCTCTTGTGCATGCAGCCATCTGTACTGCAAACAGTAGTGGTGGATGCACACTCAAAGTTAATCCTTATCATTCGGAATACACCAGTGTGTGAAATAAGTTTGACTAAAATAGTTCAAGGGTAGTGCCAGAATAGCTTGCCCTAGTAGCATTCAATGGTCACAGTTACCATCTCGATTTGGAAACAGCGTCACGTTATGGTCATGGTCGTTTTGAGGAGGTACATTTATGTAACTGTGATGGAACATTCGGCCCGTTGCATTTCGGGCTCAACACGAAGACCTATGAGATGGTACTGCAACGTCTATGCGACCTTTGAATGAGCCCCAAATGTGACTGTCACAAAGCAGAGATCATTGTGCCGTCACAGCACTGGCTCACACGAGCTCATCCCCAAAAGACAGATGAGACAGTACTGCGACCAGAATGGGACTATCATGAATGAGAGGGCGCAAAATGGTCGCACTTACGTATCATCTGCCATGATCTGTGGATGTTAATTGCCCTTGCCACATCCATCCATCTATCCATCCATTTTAATTTTTTCCCTCTCTCTCTGTCTCTCATCTGAAAGGTCCAGGGTTCGAATCCAGCTATGGTCAAAATTAGTTCAGAAACTATTTCTTTCGGTGCCCCATCTTTGAAGCCCCCCCCCCCCCTTCCCCAGCCAGCAAGTTAGACTATCATCCACCCACCCATCCATCAATTTATCCATCCCGACACTAACCCCTGACTCGGTAAACACACATGAGTCAGAGAAAACTGCATTGGTAATAGGTCTTACTGGATTAGGGATATTACTTCTTTACCTATTTCATTAAATACCCAGCTATTAATCCTCCTACTGTCACCAAAAAGACCCACACATGCTCCGTCATAAACCCTTCTATCTTCCCTGCTGTACTGATCAGCCAACTGACAACACTTCCTATTATGCCAGGCAAAGCATCCATCGCTTTCACAGCCAATTTCTTAAGCAAATCAGATATGTGTGACAACTGTTTCTTTACCCATGTCTGTAAATCTTTTGGGTCAGTTGAGGCTGGGAGAAGGGTTTGATTGATTGTACATTGCTTAACGTCCCGACAACAACAAGGCTTTCTCAGGACGTGCCTGCACTGCTTGTGAAAAAAAAACTAAACAGAAAATTGAATGTATGTCGCCAGCCGGTCAAATACATTAAATAAACCTACAACATAAGCATAAAGAAAGCTAAGACCATTTAGCAACACACATCCAATATCAAGAGCTACAGGCAGTGCAGACAGTAGGGAGAGTTTTAAAAAGGCAAATACAGGTGAATGGACAAAGGGTAGACAGAAACACATGCCCCAGAATAGAGAGAAAAACCCACCCTGTGGGGCTGACCAGGGTGACCCTGGGAACTAAAAAATACCTAACCCCACCCAAGTCCCCCAGGGCAGACCCGGGTGGGGGGGGGGGCTGGGAGAAGGGGCGCTACCTCCACCCGTCACAGCCATTACAACAGTAGAGAGAGAAGAACCTTCCTCCTCCAGGAAAGGAATTACTGTTAGTCTTTTCATCGGCGTTTTTGTAGCTATTTTACAACAGTACTGATAATAAATCCAATAGCAGTAATTAAACTCGCAATTGTGATACCCTGCTCTCTGAAAAGTGTTTTCAATCTCTCAGCCAAAGCTGTGTCTTCATGAAGTATTTTCTGAATAGTTTATCTAATCCTGTTGATGTGTGTTTTCAGTTTTTCTCTTCCAATACTAATCACTTCTAATCGCCCTGATCTTTCTATATGCAAATCATTAATCTGTGTTGTATTCTTTGTTTTGATTTCTGTGTCATAATTCTCGTCTGCTGTAGTTAGTTTTTCCTTTTCTCTTTCTATTTGATTATCAAGCTCACCTAGTTTGGCTCACCTCTGATTGATTGCAGTGTTTTATTTAACCCCATTAAATCTTGCATGGTTAAAGGCGGGTCGTCTATTGTTTTTATTACTTCGTCAGTAAATGAGGTTTCTTGTTCTACATTGTTTGCTATTTCTGGCAGGATTTTTACTTCTGTCATTTTAATTTCTTGCCCCGTTGGCAACCTTGTTTGTGAGTCGTGAAGAATAGTAACAAGATGAGGTGGCAACTTCTTACTAGCGTTACTATCAACACCAAGGTAATGCTGCAGCGCTGCCTCACCACCGACATCAGTTTTTATTGTACTTAAAGCTCTAAACATAGCAGGGTTGTTTTTATGGGTAAGCTGCACTTTTCCTCTGTCTGTATTAAATATAAATGATCTAGGATCTATGTTGTCTGGGCGGTCACAAACATGATCATAAAACGAGTTTACTTTGCTTTGTAAAAGTTTGTGACGTAAACTGTAAGTATTTCTTGTACCAGTCATATCTGTCATATCTGTTGTAGTATCAAAATCAAGCATGTCATCCATTTCAATATCATGATCAAATCCTCCCACTGCCATCGTTTTTTTTTTTTTTTTTTTTGATTTTTGCATAATAAAATGACATCGACTTACGGATCAAAGTTAGACCCATATAGAAAACTATGTGAACCTCTTGATGTTAAGGGCATTAGGCATTCAATTGTTATCACAAACAATCCTAGCACCATAGATCAAAACCAAGTTCTTACTGTAAAGTTTCCAAACCTAGGTCCCAGTGACATTATCGTTCCTGGTACCGCATGTCTTACTTTTAATATCGAACTTTCATCAGAATCTGACGCATACAGAACACTAGTTGACAACCTAGGCAGAGCAATTATTAGGACCATTAAAGTTAAACTTGAAGGACAGGAAGTGTTTAGTCTTGATGATGCTAATGTGTTCTACTGTTACAAAGATCTGTGGCTCACTCGAGAAGAGATTGATTGTACATTGCTTAACGTCCCGACAGCAACAAGGCTTTCTCAGGACGTGCCTGCACTGCTTGTGAAAAAAAATAAATAAACAGAACATTGAATGTATGTCGCCATCTGGTCAAATACGTTAAATAAACCTAACGCATGGGGCCTAAATAAAGCTAAGACCATTTAGCAACACACATCCAATATCAAGAGCTACAGGCAGTGCAGACAGTAGGGAGAGTTTTAAAAAGGCAAATACAGGTGAATGGACAAAGGGTAGACAGAAACACATGCCCCAGAATAGAGAGAAAAACCCACCCTGTGGGGCTGACCAGGGTGACCCTGGGAACTAAAAAATACCTAACCCCACCCAAGTCCCCCAGGGCAGACCCGGGTGGGGGCACTCGAGAAGAGAGAGAAGACCATATTTACCAAGGCATACAGTCAGATAACATTGCCAAACTCTGAATCGATGCCGGAGATAAAACAACCACTACAGTCAAGGATGTTATTGTGGCCGAAACATATGGTAATAGACTTTACATTCCACTTGAATTTGAAATCCTAACAGCACATTTGCCTTATTACCAAGGAGCACTGAATGACCGTCTAAGTTTTGAACTAATCTTTAATGACTACTCCAAAGTTATTAAATCAACTGACAGACGCAACATATAAGATCTCTAACATCTCCTTAGAATATGAAATTGTCACACATGCTCATCTAGCTACTCTCATTCAAAATCAGTACCAGTCAAGACTGCCGATTTATTATGACCGTGTTATACGACACAGTTTAATGCACAAAGACAAAAGTGATCCAATGTGAAATATCAACTTGAACACACCTGCTAGGTCACTGAAAGGCATTTTTATGTTGTTTGTTGAACCAGGAAGTCCATACAAACGAGATTCAGAAAAATTTTACAATCCAAAGATTACTCATTTATCCTGTACAATCGAAGGTCACCTTAATCAAGTCTTTGCATCAGGAATGCAACCTTATCAACACTACGACGAGATCACAAAGTATTTTGCAGGTGGAAGGCTTAGGGAAAAACCAGCAAACATGGCAAGCAAAGATCTACATCTGTATGATGCAAGGATTGGTCAATATCTGACAAACAAGTATGCACTTTGGCTAGACCTGCGTAGTACAGATGATGACTATCTACACGGGTCAGGTCGTACTGTTGAAAATGGCAGTGATAAAATTACAATCCAAATACAAGAAAAGACTGAAACGGCTGGAGCAATAAATGTATATTTGTATCTAATTTATGACGCCCAACTCAATATTGCAGAAAGCAGACTAAGTGGACATGTGTATAAAATTATATTGTGTTTTAAAATAAATTTGCTAACACTCGACCCACATTGTGGTTTTAAATGAAAAGAAAAGGGGAGACTGGGTGCATGGAAATTTGGCTCTAGGTGGTGGCATGGAATGTATGCCCCTGCAGACACCACAGTAAAATGTGGTTGTCTTTGCAGGTAGGCAGAAATTCCTGCCTCCTCCAGTATCGCCGATGGTGTGCTGAAGAGGTCGCCAAGACCGAAACAGCTGTCCACACCGGCTAAATATCTGGACCCCCCCCCCCCCCTTGGGGGGACCTAGATTTAAATTTTCATGCACTGAGTGGCTGGAACAGTGGGATATGTGATACGCCCCCCTTCGGGGGGGCTTCCATATGCATTGCTTTCAGTCACTTTTTTAGCGCCCCCTCTCTTTCCTATCTCTTTTTTTTTGTGTGCTTTGGCCACAGTAGATCTATGATCACTGGTCGATCATGCACACTTCTCTCCCCTGACAGTGCTATTATCTACTTTACTTTGTAACCAACCCACATTGTGGTTTGTTTTGTGGTGCCACAGGCTGTGGAAAAACTGAATTTGTACTTGACCTCTTACAAACAAGATACATCCATCATTTTGAAAACATTGTGATATTTTGTCCTACGATCAAACACAACAAAGCTTATCACAACCGTTCATTTATTTGGACTGACAACAACATTAACTTAGTTGACCCTGAGAAAAAACTGAACGACTGTTTGCTGTCTTTTTACAAGCAATTCAAAGGACAGCCAACTTTGTTTATTGTTGATGATTGCTCTGCAGAGAAAGACATTGTCAAGAAGAGAAACACATTAGCAGAACTTGCTTTTAGTGGCAGACACGCAAGTGTCAGTGTATGGATTCTCACTAAAAAATATAATGCTGTACTGAAAGATTTTCGAGAGCAACTAAAGTTTATCGAGAGCAACTAAAGTTTATCTGTTTGTTTTACTGTAAGGATCGTGACAGCTTTGAAGACTGTCTCAGAGAGAACGATGTCATCCCAAATAAACATGAACGAGACATTGTGAAAAATAAACTGAAATTGACAAAGCATCTAAAGCTTATCTTAAAGACAGATCAGCCCACTGGGTATGGATTAGAAAATTAATTTATACTTTTTGTTTTGTCCAATAAATATGATGGACGGACAAACCATGCAAGCGGAGCCGGAGCAAGCTATTGATATCACACACTGCTTCAAAGATGTTGAGCAATTTACTGACTTAATATCATCTCCCAACAGCCTGACATAAGCCTTTCAGCACCAGTGGAGATATACATGTCATATAATGTAACTTTAGAATCTGTTGATGAGCATCCAGTTTTGGAGTGCATGTCAGTTGATTTTAAGACACATTCCTTTAAAGTTAATGATACCAACTGCAACTGGTTTGAGATACTTTGTTATAACATATTTAAACAACTACATAAACTAAATGTTTATATTAACTGGCTTACAGTTAATAAAATGGTATTACACATACAGAGTCAGCGTTAGTTTTTTTTTAATTATTATTTTGTCGGACAAATAAAAATGACGGTCAATGCTCAAAGACCTGGCCCCGACTTAAGAAACGTGTTTCATACAACAGACTTACCTATATCCAACACTTAGAATGTATGAATCAATAGAAAACTCTTTTTCTGTCATACAAGATAATCTTCTTTCAGGCAGTGTAAAGATTCAGGTTATTGCTAAAATAGAATTTAACAGAGTAGACGGTGAAATGATTGTATCATATATATCAACAAGACAACATACAGTCAATTCAAGAAGAGAATTGGAGAACATGTTTAGAGAAAGACTGTTGCCTGATTTTCTTGAAGCAATTGACAGAGAAAGAATGAAGGGGTCTGGTTGGCACGAAGGGTATGTACATGAACTACAATTAAAACAGTCAAGATATCATCCTATATTAGGCAAATCATGGTTAACACTGCCAACTGAGGTTGCAAACAAAAAGGCTGTCGTCAATATTCAGAACAAAGATAATCTCCGTTTCATGTGGTGTGTGCTTGCCGAACTGCATGTTATAAAAACACACCCTGAGCATGTATCTATAAAAAATTTGTAAACGAACTCAACTTTAGTGGTATAGATTTTCCTGTTAAGGCAGAGGACATAAACTTGTTTGAAAAACTAAATCCTGGCGTATCTGTGAATGTGTATGTATGGGATTATGACTCTCCTAACAAGGTATAACCAATTAGAGTATCACCACTTGCTCCCACCTATGAGCAGCCAGAAGATAAGCATGTTGACATGCTATTAATAAGCCTTGGCTCCAGCTCTGACTCGGGTGATAATGATAATTTTCACTATACAATTATCAGAAATATGTCACAACTAATTCATGGACATACAACAAAACACGATGGGAAACAGGAAGTGTGTAAGAGATGTTTACAAAGGTTTTCTTCTATTAAAGTAGCACATAATCATGGCCAGCACTGTAGGTCACCTGATGACATTCAAACAATACTTAGGTACCCAAATCTTGGTAGTCAAGTATATTTTAAGAACTATGGGAATCAGCAAAAGCTGCCGTTTGTAGTGTATGCTGATTTTGAATCACTGGTTGTACCGTATGAGGTTCCTGTTCCAGAATCATTACCAAAGACAGTAAAATTGAGTGACCAAGTGGTGTGTTCTTTGGGATACGTTCTTGTTAGGTCAGACGGTGAGCATACAGAACCTGTTATCTACAGGGGTGAAAATGCAGCATGTCTGTTTTTAACAGAAATGAGACAACTGCATAGTCAGGTAGTATAGTACCTGGAAAAGTGTCAGGTGCCTTTGGTGATGACAGAAGAAGACAAACAGAATTTTGATACAGCGGTGATGTGTTGGATTTGTGAACAACCCCTCCAGGGTGATAAAGTTGATCATGACCATATAACTGGGCGTTACAGAGGTACTGCACATGGTGCATGTAACTTGAAATTAAAAACAGACCCCAAGACATACAAGTTACCAATCTTTTTCCACAATCTCAAAGGATATGATTCACACATTATCATGCGTGCTGTAGATGTGTCTTACAAAAAAATAGTTGTATTGTTCAGACAACTGAAAAGTACTTGACTTTTAGGCTAGACAACAAATTAGTGTTTTATGACTCAATGCAACATTTGTCTTTAGGTCTTGCTAGTCTGGCAGAAGGTCTGACTGAGTTTCCAATAACAAGTAAATATTTTGAACCAGAGTTAATCAAGAAAGGTGTCTACCCCTACGAGTATATTGATCACTGGGTTGTGTTTGAGGAAAGGAGACCGCCACCAAAAGAGGCATTTTATTCTACACTAAATGGTAAAGGTATTTCTGACTCTGAATACCAGCACACTCTTAATGCTTGGGATAAATTAGGATGTGAAACGATTGGTGACTACCACGACCAGTACTTGAAAGCTGATGTTTGTTTGCTAGCAGACATATTTGAAAGTTATCATGAAAAGGGTTTGTTGCACTACGGTCTTGACCCGGCTTGCTACATAACTAGGCCTGGCATGACATGGGATGCATTTCTGAAATCCAGTAAGATATATATAGACCTGTTGTCTGATCGCACAATGGGTGAAATGGTGGAACGTGGATTGAGGGGAGGCATAAGTATAGCTGCAAACAACTATGCCAAAGACAACAACAAATATCTGGATGGCTATGGTGACCTTGGCCCGGGCTTTGACCCTCAAGGTCAAGGTTATTCATTACGTACCTTGACGCTAATAATTTGTACGGATTTGCGATGTGTGAATTATTACTCTTAAAAAACTTTTCTCTGTGTGATTTGTCACAGTGTGACATAACAGAGTCAGGGTTAACAAACTATATTATGACTCATGACCGAAACAACGCAAAAGGTTGGATATTTGAAGTCGACCTAGAGTACCCACATCATCTACATGATTACCACAATGATTATCCCTTAGCTGTTGAGAAAATGTCTTTGACAGGGAAAAAAGAAGACACTAAACTTGTGCCAAATTTGAATGACAAATTCAATTACGTTTGTCACTATCGCTTACTGCAGTTTTACATCAGACATGGGTTAGTACTAAAGAAAGTTGTTATGTGTGTTTTAGTTGTATGTGCGTGCGTAGATTAGAAGTGCATAGATTAAACTTTTTTAAAGGTAGTGAGATTCTCCATATATACATTTTTTTGTAACGCGCTTAGAGCCCACTGCTCCTGGGGATTCAGCGCGATATAAATGCTCTTTATTATTATTATTATTATTATTACAGAGGCATAAGCTTTGACCAGTGTGCGTTCATGAAAGATTACATAATGAAAAACACAACTCTTCGTGCAAAAGATGGCAACACTGCATTTGACAAAGACTTCTTTAAGCTTATGAACAATGCCTGTTTTGGAAAGACAATGGAAAATCCTCATCACTGCAAAGATGTGAGACTGGTCACAACTGAATCAGGCGCAATTAAACTTACAGATAAGCCACAGTACACAGGGTATAAAGAGTTTTATTCATCATTGTTTGCAGTGACACTCCCCAAAAAGATTGTTAAACTAGACAAGCCAGTATTCATTGGTATGGCAATTCTTGAGTCGTCAAAATTATTGATGCTTGAATTTTACTATGATTACTTTAACCCTTTCGCCGCCGATCTCGCCGTTTGGCGAGTACGTGGCTCACTGCCGATCTCGCCTTTTGGTGAGTAACACAGTCGAGTTCACTGCACTTGATCGCGACTCTAATGTATGAGGTAGTTTTGGTCAATAATAGTGCATCATGGGACAGGGGAATCCCCTCTTACATTCCAGCGCTAACTTTGAGTGCTTTTGAGTTTTGAGCCAAGAAATTGCGAGTTTTTCTGACTTTTTGGGAGCGGTGCTTTTTCGTGGATGGCTGAAACTTCAAAAGGGCGAAGTGAGCGGCACAAGAGACTATCTACGGAGGAAGTTTTGCGTTGTTTGAACCTCCTACGATCACAAACTGATGTTGATTCGAACAAGGAGCATCCATGTGGCAACGAAGTTGACAAAGAGCTTTTTGGAAATTTGCAAGATAGCTCTGATAATAATCCGAGTACGAGCACTCTCGCGAGCAGATTTCGTGTAGAAGAGTGTTGTGTATTCTTCATGTGTTATGGATTATCTGTAGAGCTCTGAACAACCAACTATGCTTCAGTTGTGAGCTGAACATTTTCTCAATATATTTCTTGACATGTTATCATGTGTTTGTTACTGTGTTGGTGACTGCCTTGTGTGTAAACTGTCTGTTGTGTGTGTTGAGAACACAGATTTTGTCTATTCTTCTTGCATCAGGCCAGATATAAAACTTTGAGTGAGTCACATGAAAGAAATAAAGGTGTCAGTGTACACATTTGTTTTCTCATCTCCATTTTATTTTAAAAAATGAAGTAATTCGGTTCAGTCGTTCAAGAGTTATAGCCTTTTAAAAACAGCTGCGGACTGGGAAATGCAACATTTTAACACCTGTGGTGGCGAAAGGGTTAAACCAAAGTATCCTGAATGTCGACTGCTATACACCGATACTGACCCTATGATCATTGATGTGCCTACTGAAGACTTTTATGAAGACATGAAAACAGAACTCACGGCTGTTTGGCCCAGCGCTAGAAGTGGCCCTTGAGTTTGTTCCAGGCGAGCCGAGAAACTGGGTCACAAGTGGTGCTCGCGCGGTGAGGCCAGCGAGTCTCTCAGCTGTCAGGCTAGCTGATAAGCGGGCTTCCTGCTAGGCACAGTACAGCTGGGAAAATGACTACCTTTTGTTTTTCATGATTTTCTTATTTACCGTTCAAATGTGTGAAGCAAAACTTTGTTTAAAAGCGGACATTCTGCCCAACACACTGACACCAAACACACTATAGTTGTGACAAACCAGTAGCCAGCAGGATAAGGTGGAAATAAAGAGAAAAAAAAAAAAAAAAACAGATTTCAGTGGCTGTGTTGATTTTTTTCACAAAATAGATGAAGTTCCAACATCAATAACACAAATACCCCGCCCCCTCTCTCAATCTTGCATCCCATTTCGATTCCTCCCTTTGAAAACTTCTAGACACCCATGCCCCTGTCACCACCTGCTCCATACCCAACCGACTCCCCTCCCCTGGCTCACTGATGACATAGCTGAGGCCAAGAGCAAGCGTCGACAAGCGTAACGCCGCTGGCGCTCATCTGACCTCACCATTCACAGAGAGATCTTCCAAACCACCAGATCCAAAGTCTGCAGAATAATCTCCGACTCCAAACGTAAACACCTTCAAAACAAAATCCTGGAATCCACTTCTTCCAAAACCCTCTACGCTACCATGAACACACTCCTAGGCACTTCTAAAGACTCTCTTCTTCCCAACACACACAGCAAAGAAGAACTTCCGTCCGCTTTTTTCTCCCATTTCTCCGACAAAATCCAAACTCTGCGCAACACGCTCGACACTCTGCCTTTTCTGCCTTGCCTTCCTGACCCCCCCCCCCCTTTTCCGGCACTCCCCTCTCATCCTTCCGCCCGTCTCTCAGGATGAAGTCCTCAAGACCATAAAGTCCATGCCTTTCAAAACCTGCGAACTAGACCCCCTCCCAGCTTCTCTCTACCGTGACGGCCTCCCAAAACTTTTGCCCTTCATTACCGACATCATCAACACATCTCTAGAGAATGGCTCCGTCCCCGATATCTTCAAGTCCGCCATCGTCAGTCCTCTCCTCAAAAAACACAACCTCGACCCAAACGAACTCAAGAACTACCGCCCAGTCTCCAATCTCTCTTTCCTGTCAAAGCTTCTTGAGAAGGTTGTCCTCAACCAACTCAACCTCCACCTCGCCGACAACAACCTCCTCAGTCCCTTCCAGTCTGCCTATCGCAAAAATCACAGCACTGAAACAGCCCTTCTACATATCCTAAACGACCTGCTTCTCTCCACTGACTCGGGCAACATCTCCCTTCTTACGCTACTCGATCTCTCTGCCGCCTTCGACACCATAGACCACTCTATCCTCCTCCACCGCCTTCACCACTCCTTTGGCATCACTGACTCTGCTCACTCCTGGTTTCTCTCCTACCTCTCCGACAGACAGCAGTCCGTCACCATCGATGGTGTCTCCTCCAACCCAGTCAGGCTCTCCTGCGGCGTTCCACAGGGGTCCGTCCTGGGCCCGGTCCTTTTCACACTCTACACCTCTCCCCTGTCCAACATCATCCAGTCTCACCACATACGCTACTCGATCTCTCTGCCACCTTCGACACACTGACGACTCACAACTACTAGACAAAGACAAACTCGACAACACTCAGACACTACTGACTCGCACGGCTGACTGCTATGAAGACGTGAAAAACAGGATGACAGCAAACAAGCTCAAACTGAACGACGACAAAACAGAAGCCATGCTGGTAGGCACTCGCCAGAAACTTTCCCAGCTCCCTCCCTCTCTCCACCTTCAAGTCGACAGCACCCCCATCTCCCTCTCTGACTCGGTCAAGAACCTTGGCGTTATCCTCGATTCCTCTCTTTCCATGACCAGCTTCGTCTCCACCACGGCCCAGGCATGTTATTTCCACCTCCGCCGCATCAGTCAGATCAGAAAATACCTCACTAACGAAGCTGCCACCAAACTCGCTGTCTCTCTCATCTTATCTCGCATTGACTACTGCAACTCTCTCCTTTCCAGCCTTCCTCACTCCACCACTCTCACTCTCCAGCGCGTCCAGAACAATCCTGCCCGCCTCGTCCTCAGAAAGAAAAAATCTGACCACATCACTCCCCTGCTCAAGCTCCTTCACTGGCTTCCCATCCCCCAACACAAGATTCTGTCTCTCCGCTACAAATCCCTGAACAACTACGCTATCTCTCCAACTTACTTCACCCCTACTCTCCTTCCCGCTCCCTTCGCTCCGCCTCCGACCCTCTCCGCCTCCTCATCCCCCGCACCAAACTCAGCACTTTCGGCCCCAGCTCCTTCTCAGTATACGGTCCATCCACCTGGAACACTCTCCCACTCTCTCTCCGTCGGAAACACTCTCTCTCCTCCTTCCAGCCCGCCCTCAAAACTCACCTCTTTCAACAGTTCTAGCACTACATCACCA
Source organism: Semisulcospira habei (assembly GCA_036245525.1). Lineage (NCBI taxonomy): Eukaryota > Metazoa > Mollusca > Gastropoda > Semisulcospiridae > Semisulcospira > Semisulcospira habei. Next base: position 221,126,355 of record BTPG01000001.1, on the reverse strand, counting down.
CACTCCCCACCCCAAGCTGACCGTCGTAATGTATTTTCACTATTTGTGGTACGTGAGTCATTGTCTAAAGCGTGCGCATGCGTGTGCGAGTTGTCAGTGCGCGCTTTGAGTTATAATTATTATAAGATAAGCGCATTATAAATACCGTAATTATTATTATTATTAAATATGATACAAACTACATCAAAACGGACTTGCATGTGCTAGAAGTAACATGCCTACAGTAAGTATGACTTACCAGATCAGAGATACCGTGAAAGGGGCTGGAGAGCGGAGGGGGATAATGAGGTCACTGTTAGTGCCAGTACTCTCAGTCACAGACATGATGGAGCAGTAGCACGGATCAATGTTATCATTTCTTTCATGTACTTTATTAAGTCTTTTTATAATGTTCTTCTATAGCAAAGCACTTGGTCAGACATTACATTTTTTTGTACATAGTTAAGTTAACAAGGCTGCAGACACATTAGTTTCATCCACAACTAGAGATTCTTGTTGTAAGGTTTCTAGTAGGATAAAAACATTCAAGCAGTCAGTCACGGGAATATGTGTCAAACTCTCTTGTGCGTTTTCTGCTTTTGAGACGTCGGAGTGCTTGCTAAATGAATGTGACTTTTTGTTTAGTCCCTTTCAAGCTATAGGACCTATTATCAGTCGTAACGTATGTTTATGTGAGAGTTTGCATCAATTTAAATGGTGTAGATTGTGAAAATGGAGGACACCTCACACACTGTCAGTGTCCATGAATATAGACTCAATTCTCTGTGTCGAATATGTGGAAGGAGGTCAAGAAAAAGGTATGACAAAAAACAGGCCATATACATGCAGGCCTATCATGGGCGATCTTTTGTTGGAAACCACTGTCATCGTTATCTGAGGCCTGCTGTGTACAGTGATATCAGTGACAGTGTTCTCACCAACACAGTAAAGATAACAGATGACCACAACCTACACGCAAAAGCAGACGATATCTATCCTCCAAGTTCAAAACGCTTAATGAACTGTATTCTAAAGTTCACAAGAATGTTTCACATAAACTACCAATCATCAGGACAGGAAATCAAAAACAGCATTGACAACTACATGATCTTCTTTCAGAACCAACTTTCCTGCAGTAAAGATAATCCCAAAATAACACATACTTGAGTGCCACTGTGCAGACTTTATCGCACAATGGGGCTTTGGACTGGCACTCCATGGTGAGCAGGGAGGCAAAGAGACGCATGCAACAATAAACATTCTAAAGAGTAGGACATTCGGCTTGCAAACGGAAGCAGAGAAGCTCAAATTACTCAGAACAGAACACATGGCACTATTGTCACCTGTTCTGTACTCAGTCATGCCACGTGTGAAAAAAAGAAAAAGAGTAAAGGGAAGCAGGTGATTGTTATGCTGTCGTTACACACACACGCAGTGGTGTTTTTTTAAAATAATTTTTTTATCACACCATCGAATTACCGATACCGCTTTCTGTCAGACAATTAAGCTAATCTTTTATTTCTTAATCACACAGTTGGTCTCAGTTGCTGTTGGAGGAGGTTTTGGTGTGCCAAGCAGACTGATGTACATAGGTGTATTGAATTTCTTTATTCTGTTGTCGTCCGTTCATGTTCAAAGCAGACTTGTCCAGGTTAAACATTTTCGTCCTGAGAAACTATCCAAGAGTGAGATCATCTTGTTTACCACACAACAGTTTTCTTTAACCCGTTTAATACCAAGGCTGCATTTCCCAAATTTGGGAGGTGTCATCTACTGAACAACTGAGTAACAGTTGTAGTAGATGAATAGACCATGATAATTCAAGGGTAGTGCCAGATTACCTTTTTGCTTGATGTCACCAAGCTAATCTGGCACTACCCTTGAAATACCATGGTCGATCCATCTCCAGCTGTAGGGTGTTGGAGTAAAACTGAAAATAGTGCCAAAGAAGTGTGTGTCCAGTGTTGACAGATCCCTGCTACTGCTATGTGCCTGTGAGAGTATTGGCACTAACAGTGACCTCATTATCCCCCTCGGCTCTCCGGCCCCTTTCATGGTATCTCTGATCTGGTAAGTCATACTTACTCTAGGCATGTTACTTCTAGCACATGCAAGTCCATTTTGATGTAGTTTGTATCGTATTTGTAAGCCTTGTTGCTGTCGGGACGTTAAGCAATGTACAATCAATCAATCAACGTATTTGTGTTATTGATGTTGGAACTTCATCTATTTTGTGAAAAAACTCAGACAATGAAATGTTTTTTCTCTTTATTTCCACCTTATCCTGCTGGCTACTGGTTTGTCACAACTATAGTGTGTTCAGTGTTTGGTGTCAGTGTGTTGGGCAGAATGTCCGCTTTTAAACAAAGTTTTGCATCACACACTTGAACGGTAAATAAGAAAATCATGAAAAACAAAAGGTAGTCATTTTCCCAGCTGTACTGCGCCTAGCAGGAAGCCCGCTTATCAGCTAGCCTGACAGCTAAAAGACTCGCTGAGGCAGCGCGCGCGCACAACTTGTGACCCAGTTTCTCGGCTCACCTGGAACAAACTAAGTGGCCAAACTGAAACAGCCGTGAACTACATATGTATGACACGTCTGATTATCCTAAAGACCACCCACTGTACAGCACACAAAACAAGAAAGTGCCTGGCAAGTTTAAAGACGAACTGAATGGAGTGCCTATAGTTGAGTACGTTGGACTGATATCAAAAATGTATTCTATTTTACACCAAAAAGGTAGTCAGTCCAAAGCCAAAGGAATTAAAAAAAAAAAAAACAGCGATAAAAAATAAAGACATCCGTCATGAACACTACAAGCAAGTATTAGATGGAGAACTAATGCCTGATTATCCAAACAAGACACTGAGGTCAAATAAACATAATCTTGAAATGATCCAAACACATAAGAAATCACTGGCAGTAGGAGACACAAAACGAGTGTTTCACACTAAGGAAAAGGCTTATGCACCTGGGCATTACAGACTTAAGTTATCTGAAGAAACAGCCGATGAATTATTTGACGAGTTAGTTACTGAAATGAGTAACAGTGTCTCAGGGAATAATCTGTAATTCTTCTCTGACAAATGCCCTCTGTGGGGCAGGCTCATATAGATAATAAATCGACAAATTGCCGCCAGCTCCCGTTACTATTTTTTTAATATTGTGTACAGATGTAGACCAAATGGGGTCGGTTGCTCTGCGTCTGAAGTCATTCTCAGACTCACCGGGCTGATATAAATATCTTACCTGTTTTGTAAACAAACTTGTGTCTGGTATTGTTGTTTTAGCCCCATCTCTGACGGTATTGATTTTGGCTCTGTCATTGTTTTCAATTTAATAGCATCAGCAGGCTTAGGCTGACCTTCGTTATTGATTGCTTTTATTACAGACGATAATCTCTTAACCCACTCAGTGTTACGTGCGTCATGCATGAGTTCCTTAGAATACTGGTAACTGAAAAGTCTCTCTGATAATTGTTAAAGTTCTCAACAATTGCCTGTGATCTGTGCACACCTGGAATGCCACGTCTAAGCAGTATGCCATGCTTAGCAAATAATTGATTAACTGCTCCTTTGAATTGAGATCCGTCATCGACTTGCACAAGCCTGGGGAATTTTAAAAAGCCTCGACTATATATTTTTGTTAAAGCAGTTGCAACAGTACTAGCGTTTTTGTCAGTTATGGGTTCGGCGTCCTTATACCTTGAAGCAATGTCAACAACAGTCAGTGCATACTTGTAAAACTTCTTTCTTATTGTATCGTGAGGTAAGAACAAAAGATCCATTTGATGGGTGTCATTGGGGGTAGTGTTTTCAAAATGAGGTCTTGATATTCAAATTGCCTGTCTCTGTAGCCATTGTTTTATTTGATCAAGTGTGACATCGCCACCCACAGCCGCACGTAATTTCTGTATCGCAGTTTTCCCTTTCCAGTAGCCAACAGGAGAGTAATATATTTTCGATAGTTTATTTTCGACTGTCATTTTTTTCTAGCAATAAAAGCTCCTGTGAAATATACAAATGTCATTCCTACTAAAACAAAGATTATCTCTCCGTTTCTTTGTTGTGGACTGGGTTGATAGTAATCGCTAAGTTTCGGCTGTGGGGTGGACATGTCTTCACTCGTAACAAGAAAATATTGTTTGATTGTGTCATCAACATTTGAAAATGTATGTCGCGCGTGACCTTCTAGTCTGAGTTTTTCATTGATGAAATCAAGTTTCTCTATTCTTTGCTTTTCGTACTCTTGTTGGGCTTGGGCTAGTTTTTCTGATGCCTCATTGTGACGCCTCATTTCTTCTGCAGATTCATCTCTACCCATTTTTGAAGAGATAATTTGGCCCACTGAAAGCCAGGGCATTGACCATGCCGCCCCCAATCATAATAGCTAAAGTTGCCATACTTTTTTTATTTACATAGAAACATTTTCATGAATAATTCCTTGCTTGATGAGAAAGTCTTTTGTTGCAATTGATGCTGTGACAACTACAACTAGCTTAGCCGTATCTTCAAAGTCTAATCTACTCAGATCAGCAAATTTCATTTTGAGAACACTTTTTCCCAGCATAGAGTAAGCAACGGCTAGTCTGCTTATAATGGCAGAGTGATAGACAAGGTTCATGAAGTTTTTTGTTTCGCTCATTTTCTTATGCAATAAAAATTAAATTAATATTTTTATTCACTGCATGAAAAATGGGTCGGCGACTTTAGGTGTTGCTGGTAATGTGGCGACTTCTGGTTTTGTTTTTGGAGTGTCTAATTTTTGGGACACTGTTCGAGTGTGGGGTTTGTATTTTTTGTATAATTGGTAACCTGCATAACCAAATCAAACAACAAATCCGGCAACTATATATTTTGTTGTTTCGGGTTTAGACTCGGTTGATAGTCTCTCACTTTGAGGGTGTGGTTGGGGTGGTATTAATGGCAGCGACACCGATGGGGTTGTTAACGGTCCTGACGGCAGGTCAGTTACATGAGCCTTTTCTGTTAGCGCCTGAAGCTGTAATTTTTTTGGTCTGTTCCATTCGGCTAATTTTTTTCCTGCCTCTATCCGACCTGGCCTTTGAGTTTTGGTCACAGTTTGAATCAGAGTCGAAACTGGGTTTGGTTGTGTACTGTTATAAATGATCAAGAATAATTAAACACAATTGGCTATATTTACAGTTTCATGTTTGGTTTGTTTGCAGTTGTTACATTTTTCTTCAGATTGTTCTTTTCATGACAGTTTCTGTCAAGCTTCAGATAGACTAAGTAGACATATTGCCCAAGGAGTCATTCGTAATGCATTTTACAGTGTGCCTCTTTGTAGAAGAATGCCTAATGTTTGACTCAGGTTTGACTCTTGTAATTATTATGCATGCAAATATTGTTTGAGGAACAAAGAAGGGTTGGAAAAGGGAGGGATCACAATGAAGCCCAAATGTGACCATCCTGCGACGGTCCCTGTGAGCCCTTACTGCGACTCTCTGGTGACCGTCACAAATAAGCTCTAAACGCGACCAAACTATTGCATTTGCAAATGAAACCTAAATGCGACCATGACGCGGTTGTCGCATCTCCGCATTCATTTTTGTTTTCTCACTTGTTCAGACATATCCCACTAATCTATATCTCGCTGCTCATGTTCACTGGAGGAGAGTAATAAATTAGGATAAGTGTCAACCCTCTGGTCTAGGATAAATGTGGTTGGGACCTTGGAAAATACATTATATTCAACTTATGTTTTATCTGAGGTATATATATATATATATATATATATATATATATATATATATATATATATATATATATATATATATATATATATATATATATATATATCAGAGATGAGAATCCTAAAATGACAAAAAAGAGGAAAAATTGCTAGGGGGGTCCGGGGGCATGCTCCCCCGGAAATTTTTTGAAAAGATGGTTAAAATCTATGCATTCTGAGCCTTATTTTATGGGGTCAGATCAGTTGTTTTTGTGGTATTAAAATGCTGTTGTTAGCTCTCCACAGCTCAACACATAATGAATTTATTTCAAACATCAGTTACGCCTTGTATTAATCAAACATTCCTTTTGACTGCAGACAAGAATGGTTTCAATACCAATGACAAGATAAGGCTTTACCAATGCACATAATTATTGTCCAAAACAGAGTTGTACATTTATACATAGAATCAGCATGAAGCCTCACTGACACTCTTACAGTCACACCAAACAATAAAATCATAAATACCTCGATTGAGTGTTCAAACAAGGTTTACTATTTCAAGATAATGTCTTGGAAAAACCACAACAAGGAAAGCAGAAATACGGATGGTTTCAGGCAGTAGTTCCTAGAACAGTTCTGATACTATAATCATATACATTATGAACAACTTCAGCCTTGAAGTCTTAGTCTTTCCCTCCATACTTTAGCTTATCGCCGCACCACTCACATATGGCCACTCCGGCCGAATTTGCCTTCGAGATTGAGTCGCCAGCACACAACTCCACATTTCTTTCGATCTTTTTGTCCTTCAAACGAATTAAGACTGTCGTGTTCAACTTTTCTTCTAACCACTTAAAGTTCCACTTGTTTTTTACACCACTGTCAATGTGGGTAGCAAGAGCCTTTTCTCCAGGATTCAGTTTTCGAAGCATTTTACAAGTCACGCTTTGTTCTCTTAACAATGGCAGATCAACCACGTGATGTTTTGGCTGTTCCATCGTTCGCACTACAACTCAGCGCGCATGAGAAATGGCTTCAAGCACCTATTTGAGTGACGTCACTGTCTCACTATAATCAGCGGGAGTGTCTGGGAACAGCCGGAATCTTAAGCGCAGAAAAACGGGAGGGCTAAACTGCACGTTTACCAGGACACACGGAAGAAAGAGAAATCGGGTTATCTCAGCTTTTTACGGCAGCTTGGTGGATCGACGGAAACGAAGTGAGAGTGAACCAAATGACAACAATCCGCATGGGAACGAGTGGGAATAAGCTGCGAGATCGAAAATCAACAACTCACCCTAGTCATATACACTAAAATTTTCTCACCGGATTTAAACCGATCTCAAAAATGACCCTGGGACCTTCCGAAAGAGCGGATTTCCGCTAAAAGGCGGAAGATTCTCATCTCTGATTATATATATATATATATATATATATATATATATATATATATATATATATATATATATATATATACACATATATATATATATATATATATATATATATATATATATATATATATCTTGGCTTGACTTCGCGAACGAAGATTCTATAGGGCTTGCCCACGTCGTCTGCAGGCATTTTCGTGACTGCGGAGGCCAATCCGGGACAGGCAGGTTCGACCAGTGGCTGCAGAGGAAGGTCTGGTCAGGGTTCTGAGTTACGACAACTCTGTTTTTTCTTCTGAGTCGCTTGTCCTTGAGGTTAGCTCTGCGAGAGTCCTCAAAGGAGACGGCTGCCTTGTGAATGGTGGAGCGCCAGGTGTCATGGTCCGCAGCAAGCGAAGACCACTGGCGGTGGTCGATTTGGCAGGCACTAAGTGACTTCTTGAGACCGTCTTTGTATCTCTTCTTTGGTGCCCCTCTGTCTCGGTGTCCAGTGGCGAGCTCGCCGAACAGAGTGATCTTGGGTAGGCGATGATCCTCCATCCTGGAGACGTGCCCCGCCCAGCGAAGCTGTGTCCGCAGCAGCAAAGCCTCAATGCTCAAATGCCTGTTCAAGGACCTCGACGTTGGTGACATAGTCACTCCAGTGAATGCTGAGGATGGTACGCAGGCAGCGCTGCTGAAAGCGTTCGAGGAGTCATAGTTGGCTGCGGTAGAGGGCCCAGGACTCAGAACCATACAGCAGGGTGGTGAGGACGACAGCTCTGTACACGCTGATCTTGGTGCATTTTTTCAGCTGTTGATTGTGCCACACCCACTTGAATAGTCGCCCGAAAGCACTGTTCACTTTTGCCAGCCTGTTGTCCAGCTCCTTGTCCAGCTTGGCGTCTGACGTGATGATGCAGCCGAGGTAGGTAAACTGGTGTACAGACTTCAGTTTAGACTCGCCGATGGTGATGTGGGGAGGGCGATGCTCTTCCTTGGGTGCTGGCTGATGAAGGACCTCTGTCTTTTTCAGACTGACCTCAAGTCCAAAGAGCTGGGCGGCATCTGCGAAGCAGGACGTAATGCGCTGCAAGGCTCTCTCTGTGTGTGCAACGAGGGCAGCGTCATCAGCAAAGAGCAGCTCACAAATCAGTTGGTCTAGGGTTTTCGTGTGGGCCTGCAGTCGTCTGAGGTTGAACAGGCTGCCATCGAGACGATACCTGATGTACACTGTGTCGTCATCGTCAAGGTCCACTGTGGCCTGCTTCAACATCATGCTGAAGAAGATGGTGAAGAGGGTCGGTGCCAGCACGCAGCCTTGCTTCTATATATATATATAGAACTGGTGTATGCACACTCAAATGTATAATTTTTTAAAAAGCTCTGCAGGGAAGGTGGAATTAACACATTCAGCTCTGAGTTTGAAATTCCCGCAGTTTGGATGTGCTCTCTGAAAACATTGGTCTCCGAGACAGACAAACCATGAACAAAGATGTCAGAATAACTTGGCATCTCTAAGTGCCGAGTTATTCTGACACTATATGTGAACTAACATGGATGACCCATATCTTGTTGCATGGTTGTTTGGTTTTTGCATGGTTTATCCCAATCAGCCCGGTAAACCGCTTTAGTGGTTGGCGGTCGGTCTCATATACCGTTTAGCCCAGCAAGGCGTTTCATATCATACGCCTGGTTACGCACTGAGCCTCGCTGCGCATGCGGTGACCTCGCCCTTTGCACTGACACATACTGTTTACACTACAGGGTCACGACAGTGTGCATGTACTTTCGTCTGTGGTATGCGATCAGTTTTGCAGTGCTAGCGTGGGTTATGGTCGCAATGGCGAGTGGAAGTGTAGATATTCGGAGTGGTAAAGTTTTGTGTTTAGAGAAATGGTTTTAAAAGCGTGTATCAAAAATGGTTGTTGTGATGCGTCTAGTGTGGTAGCGCAGTGGTAGTGCTTGTCACTTCTTGCTCTCAGCTTCCACCGCTGGCTAGCAGTATTGCAAAAAGGAGGGCAGAATATGTCAGTCTCTCTCTGCCAGTACATAGCCTCTCTAAGAACAAGCCTCATGTAGTGCCTCTTCGCGGCAACACACGGTAACTGAGCACCTTACGGACTCAGGCTGAACTACAGGGCCTCGGAGGAGGTCTGGCCCCCAGACATACAGCATGCAGGTCCACAGGTGTGTGGATATGCCCTGATGACCGTGAACCTGTCGACCTTCTCTTGGACCCCGCCCCCTCCCCCGATCTTGCATCCCATTTTGATTCCTCCCTTCGAAAACTTCTAGACACCCATGCCCCTGTCACCACCTGCTCCATACCCGACTCCCCTCCCCCTGGCTCACTGACGACATAGCTGAGGCCAAGCGCGAGTGTCGACAAGCGGAACGCCGCTGGCGATCATCTGACCTCACCGTTCACAGAGAGATCTTCCAAACCACCAGATCCAAAGTCTGCAAAATGATCTCCGACTCCAAACGTAAACACCTTCAAAACAAAATCCTGGAATCCACTTCTTCCAAAACCCTCTACGCCACCATGAACACACTCCTAGGCACTTCTAAAGACTCTCCTCTTCCCAACACACACAGCAAAGAAGAACTTCCGTCCGCTTTCTCCTCCTATTTCTCCGACAAAATCCAAACTCTGCGCAACACACTCGACACTCTGCCTTCTCCGCCTTGCCTTCCTGACCCCCCCTTTTCCGGCACTCCCCTCTCATCCTTCCGCCCAATCTCTCAGGATGAAGTCCTCAAGACCATAAAGTCCATGCCTTTCAAAACCTGCGAACTAGACTCCCTCCCAGCTTCTCTCTACCGAGACGGCCTCCCAAAACTTTTGCCCTTCATTACCGACATCATCAACACATCTCTAGAGAATGGCTCCGTCCCCGATATCTTCAAGTCCGCCATCGTCCGTCCTCTCTTCAAAAAACACAACCTCGACCCAAACGAACTCAAGAACTACCGCCCTGTCTCCAATCTCTCTTTCCTGTCCAAGCTTCTTGAGAAGGTTGTCCTCAACCAACTCAACCTCCACCTCGCCGACAACAACCTCCTCAGTCCCTTCCAGTCTGCCTATCGCAAACATCACAGCACTGAAACAGCCCTTCTACATATCCTAAACGACCTGCTTCTCTCCACTGACTCGGGCAACATCTCCCTTCTTACGCTACTCGATCTCTCTGCCGCCTTCGACACCATAGACCACTCTATCCTCCTCCACCGCCTTCACCACTCCTTTGGCATCACTGACTCTGCTCACTCCTGGTTTCTCTCCTACCTCTCCGACAGACAGCAGTCCGTCACCATCGATGGCGTCTCCTCCAACCCAGTCAGACTCTCCTGCGGCGTTCCACAGGGGTCCGTCCTGGACCCGGTCCTTTTCACACTCTACACCTCTCCCCTGTCCAACATCATCCAGTCTCACCACATACGCTACTCGATCTCTCTGCCGCCTTCGACACACTGACGACTCACAACTACTGACAAAGACAAACTCGACAACACTCAGACACTACTGACTCGCATGGCTGACTGCTATGAAGACGTGAAAAACTGGATGACAGCAAACAAGCTCAAACTGAACGACGACAAAACGGAAGCCATGCTGGTAGGCACTCGCCAGAAACTTTCCCAGCTCCCTCCCTCTCTCCACCTTCAACTCGACAGCACCCCCATCTCCCTCTCTGACTCGGTCAAGAACCTTGGCGTTATCCTCGATTCCTCTCTTTCCATGACCAGCTTTGTCTCCACCACGGCCCAGGCATGTTATTTCCACCTCCGCCGCATCAGTCAGATCAGAAAATACCTCACTAACGAAGCTGCCACCAAACTCGCTGTCTTTCTCATCTTATCTCGCATCGACTACTGCAACTCTCTCCTTTCCGGCCTTCCTCACTCCACCACTCTCACTCTCCAGCGCGTCCAGAACAATGCTGCCCGCCTCGTCCTTAGAAAGAAAAAAATCCGACCACATCACTCCCCTGCTCAAGCTCCTTCACTGGCTCCCCCATCCCCCAACGCATCCAATACAATATTCTGTCTCTCTGCTACAAATCCCTGAACAACTACGCTCCTACCTATCTCTCCAACTTACTTCACCCCTACACTCCTTCCCGCTCCTTCCGCTCTGCCTCCAACCCTCTCCACCTCCTCATCCCCCGCACCAAACTCAGCACTTTCGGCCCCCGCTCCTTCTCAGTAAATGATCCATCCACCTGGAACACTCTCCCACTCTCTCTCCGTCAGAAACACTCTCTCTCCTCCTTCCAGTCCGCCCTCAAAACTCACCTCTTTCAACAGTTCTAGCACTACATCACCACACTCCCCACCCCAAGCTGACCGTCGTAATGTATTTTCACTATTTGTGGTACGTGAGTCATTGTCTTAAGCGTGCGCATGCGTGTGCGAGTTTTGAGTGCGCGCTTAGAGTTTTAATTATTATAAGATAAGCACATTATAAATACCGTAATTATTATTATTATTAACCTGACTCCCAACTATGGGTAAATAGCCCCACTACCTTGTGGGTGCCTCGGGAGAGGCAAAGGCTAGGGGAGCAAACCCCGACAAAAAAAACAACAACCATGGGCAAAAAAATGACCAACGAAATCGGAGTGTCGCTGACTATGCCATCTGGTATAGTGTGAAAACCCATCAGGGAAATGAGCACACACGCAACCCTCACGGATTATGCCTCTGATGGATATTAATCTTGACATATGAGGCAGAAACTCGGGAACACTGAAGAAGAAGAAGGTTTCAAAAGCAGACAGCTTTGATGTCTCAGGACATGTGTGCCCACCTACCGAGAGGCAGCATAACCACATGTTGGCAACCTGATTCTGATGCTGAATCCAGAGGATCTAAATGATATTCCGGCGACACACACTGGTCACATGCGCAGTTCATGTAGAGTCTTTATTACACTGGTATTTACATCTGATAGCATACGAGACACTATACACATTGACCAACGTCCATTGCTGCTGCTTACATGTTGTCTAGACCGTGGATATATTGTGTCAGTTACATTTGTAGAAAATGACATCTGGTGACAAAGTAGGGGCCTTACAGTGTATCAGCATGCTGGACGTGCATAGACACTGATGAGTCACAGTAAAAAAACGCCCTTTTTAATGATGCATGTTAGCTAACAGCAACCTGTCAATCACAAAACACTTTTTTTCAAGTTTATTGTCATCTGTCACTATTTTTGTCATGAGTCATTAAGACACGTGACACAGCGTGGTCAAATCCATAAAACGATAGTCCATCCAATGGCAAATCAGTACATATAAACTGTGATGAAACTCTATGTTCACGCATAGGGTTCACACAGTAGGTTTAATACGGTACAGTTTTGGTTAGCGGTTTGTTTGTGACGATAGTCCGTGGTGGCACGTGGGCCACTTGGAATCTTTAACGGTTAGCACGGGGAGTTTTAGTGAGCTCAGGCGAACAGGGCTGTAAAAACATTAGTACGGGCTTTACTGTCAGTGGGTACAGACGTGTGTGAGCCCATATTCCAAGACTCTGAAACCTAGAATTCAGGAATGTTTCTATATTGATGGTTGCTTAAGTTAAAGACGGTATGCGTTGGTAAGAGTAATTTGGCTGTAGAGCGTTGTCTGGGTTGGTTCAGTTATGCTGGTTTGGAATTCATTGAGGTAACCGGTGTTTCGTATATATTTATCTACCGAGATGGATAACTAAGGAATGTGAGAGGTGTTTGCCTATGTCGTTATGAAGGTAGTACGTGGTTAAGTATAGTCTTTTTCAGCGTATGGGATAATGTATAGCGAGAGTGTTAATTATTGTGTTAGGTTATAGTCTGATTCTTTGTAGTGACAGAGATATGGGGGTGTTACGAAAGTAGTCGGGTTACTGAAGCACGTGGGTGTGTAAATGAACGTGTGAGTTATTGTATCAGCCAGGTTATGTAATGTATCTCATATTATCCAATATGTTGTGTGTTTAGCAAGTGTTATGATTTAAGACTTTATTACTGTTCAGAGTGCTTATCGGAGGTTGGAGCGACGGACGCCGAGACGTCAAGTCACCAGGGATCTAATGCGAGGTCATCTCTCCATCTCTTCACTCGGGGAGTCAGCGACCGGTGCCGAGACACTTGGGTCACAGCGAAGATACGGTACGAGTAACGAGGACGTCCACGGTACGAGAGACAGGACGACTCGGCAGCGTACGAAGGACTTGCACGCCTAGATGTGAAAGGACTGAACGTAACCAGGCGGGAACACCGAACAGGTTGAAGTGTGAGAGACTACTACCTAGCCTGGCAGTTATATATTGTGCATGTGTATGTGATGATGGCAGACGCCAAGCTGGACAAGGAGCTGGACAACAGGCTGGCAAAAGCGAACAGTGCTTTCGGGCGACTATTCAAGCGGGTGTGGCACAATCAACAGCTGAAAAAAGGCACCAAGATCAGCGTGTACAGAGCTGTCGTCATCACCACCCTGCTGTACGGTTCAGAGTCCTGGGCCCTCTACCGCAGCCAACTACGACTCCTCGAACGCTTTCACCAGCGCTGCCTGCGTACCATCCTCAGCATTCACTGGAGTGACTATGTCACCAACGTCGAGGTCCTTGAACAGGCGGAAACTGTGAGCATCGAGGCTTTGCTGCTGCGGACACAGCTTCGCTGGGCGGGGCACGTCTCCAGGATGGAGGATCATCGCCTACCCAAGATCACTCTGTTCGACGAGCTCGCCACTGGACACCGAGACAGAGGGGCACCAAAGAAGAGACACAAAGACGGTCTCAAGAAGTCACTTAGTGCCTGCCAAATCGACCACCGCCAGTGGTCTTCGCTTGCTGCGGACCGTGACACCTGGCGCTCCACCATTCACAAGGCAGCCGTCTCCTTTGAGGACTCTCGCAGAGCTAACCTTAAGGACAAGCGACTCAGAAGAAAAAACAGAGTTGTCGTAACTCAGAACCCTGACCAGACCTTCCCCTGCAGCCACTGCGGTCGAACCTGCCTGTCCCGGATTGGCCTCCGCAGCCACGAAAATGCCTGCAGACGACGTGGGCAAGCCCTATAGAATCTTCGTTCGCGAAGTCAAGCCAGCCAGCCAGATGTGTATGTGATGTTTGGATGCTGGTAGTGGGGAAGGTGTGGTGTAAATAGTTTAATAGTTCTTCATTTATCGTGTATAAAAGTTCCGTTAGAAAGGAAGCCCGTGAGTTGTGTTTTACCGCATGAATGCGCCCATCTAAGTGGCGGTGTATGCGTCTGTTGTGCGAGAGTCTGTGCGTACGACTGGGGGCAAGTCTGCGTGCGTTACAGTGGTGACCCTGTTTTAGCGGTATTTTATAGTAGTGTGGGCGCTAGTGGAGTATATGGATTTAGAGTAAAGTTTTTTTTGCTATGTGCGTGTTTGGTTGTTTGTGTTAGATTCCCCTCTCCGATTCTAGGGGGTAAGATCCGTCGTTTCTATAGTTTTCTGGATCTTACGAGGAGCTAGTTCTTGTTTCTTACTTTTGTATAGTTTGTAGTATTTTTTTCCCTTGCTCTGCTGCCTATCGTTTTTTCATTCCATCTGGACGTCTTTCTAGTAGGTCGCTGTTTCTTGTGCGTAAGTTATTTCTGTGGGTCATATTTTAAGTTCTTGCCGTTGATTTGTTTGTGGTTTTGTATTTTTACGTTTTTCACATTTTTGGGAAGAGGTTATTGTAAATAATTATGGAGTCAGACCAGGTAGAGGTGTACATTAAGCAATGTGAGAGGCTAGGGCTTAAGGATGATAAACGTTTTGATTACGTTGAGAAATGTAAGGATAGGGAGGATAGGGCGAGAGAAAGAGAGGTTCACAAAGCCTTAAAGGATGATGATGATGATGAGTTAGGAGAAGGAGTTAGAAGCTCAGAGAGAGAGAGAAGAGAAAGAGAGAGTACTTAAGAAAGAGGAAATATAGTTCAAAGAGAAAGAACTAGCGTTTCAGATTGATTGATTTACATTGCTTAACGTCCCGACAGCAACAAGGCTTTCTCAGGACGTGCCTGTACTGCTTGTGAAAAAAAAACAAAAAACAACAGAATATTGAATGTATGTCGCCAGCCGGTCCAATACGTTAAATAAACCTACGACATGGGGCCTAAATAAAGCTAAGACCATTTAGCAACACACATCCAATAATAAGAGTTACAGGCAGCGTAGACAGTAGGGAGAGTTTAAAAAAGGAAAATACAGGTGAATGGACCAAGAGTAGACAGAAACACATGCCCCAGAATACAGAAGAAAACCCACCCTGTGGGGCTGACCAGGGTGACCCTGGGAACTAAAAAGTAGTTACCCCACCCAAGTTCCCCAGGGCAGACCCAGGTGGGGGAGCGTTTCAGAGAGAAAAAGATGAGAAGTCACTAGCGTTTCAGAGAGAGAAAGATGAGAAGTCACTAGCTTTTCAGAGAGAAAAGGACGAGAGGGAACAAGCTTTAAGAGAGAAAGAACTAGAGTACCAGAGAGAGAAAGAAGATAAAGATAAGGAGTCGAAAGAGAGAGATAGGGAGTTGCAGCTACAGTTAGCTCGAGATGCGGGGTCTAGAGCAGCTCCAGATAGTGATTCGGTAGGCCGGGGCATACGTAATTTCCCTAGATTACCGATGTTTAAGGAGTCTGTGGACTCCATTGACGCTTTTCTGTGTCGTTTTGAGGCTCATGCACAGGCGTTGAGTTGGCCTTTTGCCAACTGGCTTGTTTTGCTTTCGTCGGTGCTAGAAGGTCAGGCCTTGAGTCTTTTCCATAGTCTGAACGTTTCGGGGAACGTAGATTATGAGACTTTGAAGGAGTGTCTCTTACAGAAGTTCCAGTGTAGTGCGGAGGGTTTCAGAGAACGCTTGAGAGCTTGTCGGCCAGAGACAGGGGAATCGTTTGTGTCGTTTGGCAAGCGATTGTCCCATTTGCTCGTACGTTGGTTCGAACTGTCCAAGATCGACCACACGGACGAGGCATTATTCGATCTCGTGTTGGCGGAACAGTTCTTTGGTAGCGTTTCCAAGGATCTAGCGGTATTCTTGAGGGAGCGTAACCTCAAGAGTAAAGATGAGTTAGTGCAGAACGTGGAGGCTTTTCGGTTGGTGCATCCGACGAAAAACCCAGCGCGTAGGGCCGAGCCGCCACCAGTCGGGTTGCTCGCCGCTAACACGAATGGGGGATATCGGGGCGTCAATACCTTGCGTGGAGCTCAACTGGTGAACGGTAGGGGTAGTTTGCGTTTTCGACGAGGGGATCGAGGTAACAGTGACCCTTGTTATCCTTACACACGGGGAGAGAAATCTGGGCGTGGATATGGTCGTGGTCGTATTGCTAATTCGGACACTCAATGTTTTGTGTGTCATGAGTACGGTCATTTCAGTCGTGACTGTCCTAGCAGTAGTTCAGGGGCTCAGTGTTTCACCTGTCAGGGGTAAGGCCATCTGGCTCATCAATGTCCTAGCGATACTGGTATGGTGGAGGGGGCGGAGCAGCCCACTCACATAGCCAGTTTTGCAGTCCCAGTTGGGGAGGAACCACAGCTGGGCGGAGTGTGTTCAGCTGAGGGAGGTGGTTGCCTACCGCTGGTGGACGGTGTTGTAAACGGATGTCTTGCTTCTATTCTCCGTGACTCAGGTACAACGACCGCAGGGGTCAGATGTAGCCTTGTTAGAAAAGATCTGTACACGGGAGAGACACGGAAAGTGATTTTGTTCGGAGGGAAAGTAGAAGTTTTTCCGTTGGCCAAGATAGAGGTTGACATGGAGTTTTTCTCAAGTGATCCGATTTCTTGTGTCATTGACGAGCCAGTAGTTGATCTAGTTCTCGGTAACATGAAGGGTGTGCAGCCAGTCATCGGTAGGGTCAGGGCGATGAAACGGCGAGCTCACGTTCCTCACAGTGCAGTCGCATCAGGCGCGACGAGAGCTGAAAGCAAGCGAAATTGTAATCAGAAGGACCGTGTTGTTGCTGTCCGGAATCAGGGGATCGGTCAGCGGTTTTGGCCCACCACTCGGGTTGGTCTGAGACGGCATAGTTCTGTTGCGGACAGAAATGCCGCTCACCTCCTCGTCTTTGGGTAGATCGGTGACTGTTGAGTCTCGCGATTGCGTGGATTGTGTGGGCAGTCGATGGATCATTTTCAGGTCTGGAGGTTTTAGCGCGTTAGTGATTAGGTTGAGTTTTGCAGTCAATAAGTCATATGACCGGAGGAACATAAAATCAATAGGTCATTTTGAAAATCCATAAGTCAACAAAAAAAAAAAAAAAAAAAAAAAAAATCGGCATTTTCGATGTCAAACTTGTCAACACATCTTGGCCCGCAGACTCTCACTGTTTACGTTTTCGCGGTGTTTGCCTGCCATTTGGTTACAGTCATGGCTGTTTTCAGTTAGACTCAATTTGAGAAACCTGAGCATGAATGGAACCAGTCAGAGGCGTAGATTTTCATGAACCCGTGGGCAGAGGCGACTCATGAGGATCTGTGCCTCTTGCAGATGTGGATTATAATCGTTACTTAGTCCGCATCTACTTCCTCAGTTTGAGTAACACTATCAGATAAAATCTCGAGCAATATGCATATTCTCATAACGACCCTTAGGTGGTGAGGACTTTTGAACGTCTATGCCTCTTGCAGACTTTAGAAACTCACTCTTGGACTGGTTACTTTCATCACACAGCCAGCTATAGGTGTTATACTTGGTGTATAAAATACCAAACGCAAGTATATTTGGCAATTTCGGATTTTTATTTAGTTTTTGCTATTTTGCAATCTAATGTAATCAGGTTTGCGTTTCAATGACTTCCATTACATATATAATATGCTTTTTTCAGTAAACTTGTGTGCAAGCACTGAATTACTGTGAAGAGCACAATGGTTCTCAGCAACAAGAGCCAGTTTTCTGGCAGTACTGATTCAAGCTTTAGTATCCAGGACACCAACCACAACACATTTTTGTCAAATTGTCATAGATAGACACCCCCACCCTCCGCCCTCTCCTAGAAAACAACAAAGCAAGAACAGATTGTGGTTGTCATAGTCCATAAGCTAGCAGAGTTTACCGTGCACCCCCCCCCCCCCCCCACCAGTACTCAATAAGATGGGTTTCAAAGTGTACCTTAGTATGTCCTGAGATGTTTAAGCCATGTTCCCTGAAAATCCTTAGGAACACACCAGAGATATAGCCGATGGCGCAAGGGTACCCCATTCATGCTCTTCGTGGATGCTAAAATGAGGTTGAGAAACATTTTCCTGCTGCCGACCTCTTGACAGCTCACTCATTGGCAGCCAGAACAATATAAGATTTAAAGATGGTCATTAAGTAATTGAACGTTGCAGAAAAAGAAGGCAAAAAATGGAGGTGGAAGTGATGATCTCGTGGTGGACATGTGGAAACATTACGCATATTCATATTTACACATTTCTAGATAAAATTAATGGAAAAGAAAAGGGGATATTATCCCTTACTAGACCCGCCTTATGCTAGGTAAATAAGACCAGCCACTTAAAAATAGTTACAATTAAATTGATGGGTCACATAGAAATTAATGAAATGATCACAAATTGTTATGCTCATTATGCATAATTTGTTATGAAAACTGGCAACAAAAATATTTAAACAGAGGAGTATGACATAAGCAATTGTTATGGTCATTTTGCGTTCGTTTGTGTACTGGTAAAATGGGGGTAGGGCAGCAGATTTAGCCACTGTGGCCCCTAAATGCATCACAGCATCATAAAATCAGGTTGGGAGTAACTGTGGTACTCTATCCTAACCAATAAAACCTAAGAAAGACCTATCAGTTGTATAAAGAATTTTTGAGGGCATCAGAAACAACGTATGTTCCCCAATTCAGCAATTTTAAATGGGAAAAAGCTATCATTCACCATACATTTACTGTAAAGGATGCCGACTTTCCTTATTTTCTTGCACTTTACACTCACATTATTGAAACTTAACAGGTAAGGAGAGGTCAAAATGAAATGGAATAAATTTAGTAATTTTTTATAATTAATTTTGTTTATTTTTACAACTTTGAGGTAGGGATACAAAATCAACCACTGTGGCACTCACAGTAATCATAGATTCACCTAGTTAAGTTTATAATAATTGTGACATCCTGTTTTAATGATGTAAGCCTGAAAATAGACTGCCAGTGCTATAAAAAATGTCTGAAGGCATCCGATACATTATTTTTGTCTTTTTTTTTGCGGAAATGGCTGTTTACTGGGTGCACACATACCTTCACTGTGAGCCAGAGATTCAATATTTTTTCATTCTGTTTTTTTTGCAGAGGACGCAGAAGGTGTGCCTTAACATAATAGTGTCTGATTTGGGCTTTTCAAATGAACTCTGATTTATTTAGAGGAAAATGTTTCTCAACCTCATTTTAGCAACCGCAAAGAGCGTGAATGGGGGTACCCTTGCGCCATCGGATATATCTCTGGTGTGTTCCTAAGGATTTTCGGGGGAACATGGCTTAAACATCTCAGGATGACATACTAAGGTACACTTTGAAACCCATCTTATTGTGTACTGGGGGGGGGGGGGGGGGGGTGCACGGTAGATCCTGCTAGCTTATGGACTATCAGTGTACAACTAATTACATGATGTGGACTTCAACTACAAGACGAAGACGCGAACAAAGCAAGATCGAGTTACTGATTGTGTAACCATGGAATAAGAACGAAGGTTATATGTGTGAGCACGAGAGACCACTGGTACATTGCAACATCTTACATTACAACATTTTGGACATCATGTAAAAATACGCATATCTGTGCAAAAATTACGAACCGGCAGCACTGACAACAGTTAAGCCATTTCCTTTGCTTATAGACGTCTATTATGAATACGTGAAATGCTGAACTGCGTGAAAAACAAAACCTGGCTACAGACATCTAGACCCAGTCCGCTGCCGCACCCTCATACCGACTCCGAGGATCAAAATCAGCGTCAATGAGACCAACAAAGGAGACTTTAGACTAGAGTTAATGCAGCCGTGGGGACTGATGAAGATGTTTGCCTCTTACAGGCGGAAGGCGTTTTGCATCATATTGGACCGTGTACCTAGTCAGGGCCAATGCTTGCAGTATTGTTTACATTTGCTCGAGACAAGGGGCAAGTGTCACCCATCACTGTTGGCAGCCTCCCTAATCTAGGATGCACTCTGTTCATTGAGGACTGCGTGTCTCAGTGATTGTTTAAAAAATGAATAAGTCATATGACCGGCTCACTGACAGAGCAATGCGTCATTTCAGATTTGTATGCGTCAATGACCGATGACCGATGAGCATCCTATTCGCTGGTTAGTTCTGTTTTCGCAATCGCTGTGCGATCCGAGAGTGTGCGTTGAGGATTAAGACTGTTTGTTTTTTTTCTTCTGTGATAGGATGGTGTATTGCATCAAGTAGTCTTAAAAAGAAACTCGGTCGTATCTTTTTTTCCCGAGGAAGGGGGAATTGTGATGAAACTCTATGCTCACGCATAGGGTTCACACAGTAGGTTTAATACGGTACAGTTTTGGATAGCGGTTTGTTTGTGACGATAGTCCGTGGTGGCACGTGGGCCACTTGGAATCTTTAAGAACCGGTTAGCACGGGGAGTTTTAGTGAGCTCAGGCGAACAGGGCTGTAAAAACGTTAGTACGGGCTTTACTGTCAGTGGGTACAGACGTGTGCGAGATACCTTAGCCCGTATTCCAAGACTCTTAAACCTAGAATTCAGGTATGTTTCTATATATGTATTATTGATGGTTGCTTAGTTAAAGACAGTATGCATTGGTAAGAGTAATTTGGTTGTAGAGCGTTGACTGGGTTGGTTCAGTTATGTTGGTTTGGAATTCATTGAGGTAACCGGTGTTTCGTATATATATATCCACCGAGATGGATAACTAAGGAATGTGAGGGGTGTTTGCCTATGTCGTTATGAAGGTAGTACGTGGTTAAGTATAGTCTTTTCCAGCGTATGGGATAACGTATAGCGAGAGCGTTAGGTTATAGTCTGGTTCTTGGTAGTGACAGAGATATGGGGGTGTTACGAAAGTAGTCGGTTGATTGTACATTGCTTAACGTCCCGACAGCAACAAGGCTTTCTCAGGACGTGCCTGCACTGCTTGTGAAAAAAAAAAATAAACAGAACATTGAATGTATGTCGCCAGCCGGTCAAATACGTTGAATAAACCTAACACATGGGGCCTAAATAAAGCTAAGACCATTTAGCAACACACATCCAATATCAAGAGCTACAGGCAGTGCAGACAGTAGGGAGAGTTTTAAAAAGGCAAATACAGGTGAATGGACAAAGGGTAGACAGAAACACATGCCCCAGAATAGAGAGAAAAACCCACCCTGTGGGGCTGACCAGGGTGACCCTGGGAACTAAAAAATACCTAACCCCACCCAAGTCCCCCAGGGCAGACCCGGGTGGGGGACGAAAGTAGTCGGGTTACTGAAGCACGTGGGTGTGAACGTGTGAGTTATTGTATCAGCCAGGTTATGTAATGTATCTCATATTATCCAATATGTTGTGTGTTTAGCAAGTGTTACGATTTAGGACTTTATTACTGTTCAGAGTGCTTGTCGGAGGTTGGAGTGACGGACGCCGAGACGTCAAGTCACCAGGGATCTAATGCGAGGTCATCTCACCATCTCTTCACTCGGAGAGTCAGCGACCGGTGCCGAGACACTTGGGTCACAGCAAAGATATGGTACGAGTAACGAGGACGTCCACGGTACTAGAGACAGGATGACTCGGCAGCGTACAAAGGACTTGCACGCCTAGACGTGAAAGGACTGAACGTAACCAGGCGGGAACACCAAACAGGTTGGAGTGTGAGAGACTACTACCTAGCCTGGCAGCTATATTGTGTATGTGTATGTGATGTTTGGATGCTGGTAGTGGGGAAGGTGTGGTGTAAATAGTTTGATAGTTCTTGAGCGTTTCTTCATTTATCGTGTATAAAAGTTCCGTTAGAAAGGAAGCCCGTGAGTTGTGTTTTACCGCATGAATGCGCCCGTCTGAGTCAGTGGCGGTGTATGCGTCTATTGTGCGAGAGTCTGTGCGTACGACTGGGGGCAAGTCTGCGTGCGTTACATATACTTTTATGGGGGATATTTGTAGTAAATTATTTTTTACAAGTATTTTACAGTGCACACCAACAGAAATTTCTCAATGTCAGGGCTGAAGGGTATATTATATAGACTTCTTATCTACTCAGGGCTGAAAGGGGTAAGGCCCTGGCAGCAACGAAGACTCATACATGTGAGTATTGAATCAAGGCTAATTATTCCTTGCAGGACTGGCATAAATAAATGTAAACTACAACAGATGCCCCGGTCTCTGCCTACTGTCATAACACTGATGAAAACATCTTACCTCTGTCATCAAAGCCATGTGTAATCTCATGACCAATCACCATGCCGATGCCACCATAGTTGAGTGACCTGCAAGTTTAAACTAAAATTGTGAGCTGAAATCCTTCAACCACTGGAAACTATTTCAATCCAGAGACTGGGTTCTGTCCTCTACTGACCAAGTACCATGCAGTTACATATACATGTAATGGATCAAACACGATTATTTCAAAGGTTATAGTGCCAATTAAGTAAGATTAGCATCTCCCACAGTACATGTATCAAGCTAAACTGGCACTACTAACAGCTATCATCTTTGAAATAAGAAGACTGTTACTCCAGTCATGCTACAAATCTAAAGATAAATGATGAAAATGAACAATGCTACATGATAGTGTGATGTTGTGACAATTAGGAAACTAAAAGACTACTCACTTGGGGTACTCTTTGCTGTAGAAAGGAGGCTGAAGGATGGCAGCTGGGAACACTGAAAAACAACCAAAAAAAAGTATTTTTCTTTAAAATGAATTTTTTTGAAAAATACTTACCGATGGTATTACAACTAGGAATGGTTTCTTAGCTAGTCTAATTTTAGCCCAAAAATTGTTGTGTACGAGTATGGTCATGATGGCAGGAGAGGGGCGCCAAAGCCTAGGTGGAAACCTGGGTAGCCTCCCTTCTGGTTCAACCATGCATGCGATCAGCGCTTACTACTTCAGTCAGTTTCTTAGCGGACCAGCGGCAAGCGGGGCAGGTGGGAGGGACCTTCAAGTAATACCATCGTTAAATATTTTTCAAAAAAATTCATTTTAAAGAAAAATACATTTGTTTTCTCAAAACACATTACCGATGGTATTACAACTAGGAAGAATCCTGAAGAGGAGGCGGGTGCCGCTATAACGCCCCTACCCCCTGCCATCGAAGCTACTAGAGTCGCCCTCCTCCAGCAACCTCCCTCTAATTTTAGCAAAGATACTTACGGCGCCTAGGGCGCCGGGAGGGAGTGTTGCGCTGCCACGATGTCCCCCACCAGCGAAAGGTTCTGGCGCTGGCCAAAGAGGTCCCTCAGGTAGAAGCATGCGAAGGTGGTCTCCGCTCGCCAGCCCACGGCCGCCACAATGTCTTTGACCGCACAGTTGCTAGGTCTAGTTGCTAGGCTTACCGCTATGGCTCTGATCTCGTGCGCCCTGATGTACATGCGTTTGGCTGTAACAGGGGCGAGGTCTTGGTAGGCAGATCATATCACCCACCGAAGCCAGGAGGATATCGTCTGGGCTGAGAAGTCATTTCTTCCTGGGGACAGAGGAAGAAATAGGCGGGTGCGTCCCCTGCGTAGCGGCTTGGTCCGGCGCAGGTACACACGTAAAGCTCGCACAGGGTCCTGTTGTCTGGACTCACGGGTGGAGCCTGAGTCTCTTAATGGTTGTATGGTGACCAATTGAGGTGCAGCCAAAGGTGATCTGGTCTTGGCTAGGAAAGCTGGGTTGGGTAACAATTGAACCGAACCGTCCATCCGGAACTGCAAACAGGCGGGGCGCGCCGAAAGGGCGTGCAGCTCGCTGACCCTGGAGGCTGAGGTGAGTGCCATAAGGAAGCAAGTCTTCCGTGTCACTTTGGGTAGTCTCGCCAGCTGGATCGGCTCGAAGCGAGGCGAGTTGAGCCAGGTAAGCACCCAAGGTAGGTCCCATCGTGGCACCAGGGAGCGCAGAGTGGACGCTGTAGACCGAAGTGGGCCATGAGGTCGGCGAGGTCTTTGCAGGAACCCGGGTCGGGTCGTCCCAGATGCCTGTACGTGTCAGCGATCATGGCCAGGTAGCCGCGGATGGTGATGGGCGCTAATCGCTGGTCGTTTAACAGCCAGAGGAAGAAATCCGCCAGCTGAGGAACTGTCAAATCGATGGGAGAGAGGCGTCTGTCGTCACACCAGGAGCAGAGTACTCTCCACTTGCCTTTGTAAACTCGTCTGGTCGAGGATCTGCGGGCTGTAGCGATCGCGTCCACTGCCGCACCTGAGAAGCCTCTAGAGGTGAAGGCTTGCCGGACAACCTCCAGGCGTGGAGAAGGAGATGCTCTGGGCACGGATGGTACAGCACCTGCCGTGGTTGCTTGAGCATCGTGCGCGGGGTGGGGAGCGGCAGCGGGGGGGGGGGGGGGGGGGGGGGGGGGGGGGGAGGGGGCCGTGGCGAGGTTCAGGAGGTCAGTCGTCCACGACTTGGTCCAGCAGAACGGCGCCACCAGGAACAGGATCGCGTTGCACCCTCTGAGCTTGAGTAGGACCTTGGGGACGAGCACCGTTGGCCGTTGGCGGGTAGGCGTAGGCTACCCGACCCTCCCAAGAAATGGAGAGGGCGTCCACTGCCCAGGCGGTCTGGAATTGGCGAGACGAAAAGCAGGAACTGTCGATTCCATCTCGTGGCAAAGAGGTCGATCATGGGTGTTTCCCAGGTTGCGCCGATCATCCGAAAAATGTCTGGACGCAGCGACTACTCGGTATGGAGAAGCTGACCGCATCGGGAGAGGGCGTCGGCTAGCACATTCAGGTGACCGGGGATGTGACGCACTCGGAGAGTGAAGTCCCGATCCTCGCACCACCGGAGCACCTGGTAGAGGAGGATGCAGAGGGAGGGAGAGCGGGTCCCGCCTTGCTTCTGTATGTAGGCGATGACCGTGGAGTTGTCCAACAGCACCAGGATCTCCTGATGTAGAAGGCGAGGTTCCCATGCAAGGAGGGCTTGCCAGACCGCCTTCAGTTCCAACCAGTTGATGTGTCGGGACAGCAAATCCAGGGGCCACAGGCCGGAGGCAGTCTCGAACGACGGAAGGAGGTGTGCTCCCCAAGCGGAGAGGCTTGCGTCGACGCAGAGGGAGAGGGTGGCGAGAACAGCGGCACTCCCGTCGCGATCCAGGTGGAATCTGCCCAGCGCAGAAGGTGAGGATGGAGCATAGTTGGGATCGGAACCGGAGCCTCGAGGTCGGAGGTCGTCGCCCGCCAGTGAAGGAGGAGATGCAACTGCAGCGGACGGGAGTAGAGACGCCCTAAAGGGATAAGATCTGCTGCAGCACTCATCAGACCCAAGAGCTGAAGCCACTGCCTGGCAGGGATCGAAGTCAACTGGGACACCTGCCGAGCTAGATTCGCCAACTTCTGTATGCGGGGTTCCGGCAGCCGGACGATGTTGAGGTTGGTGCAGAACTCCATACCTAGGTGTACGAAGTGGCGCGACGGTACGAGGTCGGACTTGCCGAAGTTGACCAAGAAGCCCAGGGTCTCGAGGAGCTGAAGCATGGCATCTTGGTCTTCGTTCAAGGTGGACTCGGCCTGCTTCCTCAACAGCAGGTCATCCAGGTAATTGGACGTGGGGCTCGTGAACGTTCGACGGGCCCTGGCTACCACAGCGTCCATGATGCGAGTGAAGACCCAAGGGCTGAGGTTGAGGCCGAAGGGGAGCGCGCGGAACTGATAGACCACACCTTCGAAGGCGAAGCGTAGATAACGTCTGGAGGCTGGGTGCATGGGGACGTGAAGGTAAGAATCCGCGAGGTCCAGACTGACTGCGAAGTCCATAGATTGCACCGCGGCACGAAGGGACCGAGCTGTATCCATGCGGAAGTGCGGTGCTATGATAAACTTGTTGAGCGCCGACAGGTCGATAACAGGACGCCACCTGCCGCCCGGCTTGGGCACAACAAAGAGCCGGCTGTAGAAGGCTGGGGAGTCGTGTCGAATCACAACCTCTGTGGCCGCCCTCCGAAGTAAGGCAGCTACCTCGGTGCGCAGGGCGTCAGCTTTGAGCTGGTCTGTCAGGACCAAGGTCCACACCAGAGAACGTCGCAGCAGGGGCGGAGATCGAAAAGAGATCAGGAGTCCTTCTGAGATGGTCGCGAGAATTCAAGGGTCGTCCGGAATCAGCGACCGCCAAGCGGTGCTGTGAAGTGCAAGCCTCCCGCCGACAGGAGACCCCGAAGCGGTCGGCGGGGGCCGAGTGGAGAGACAGTCAGTGGGCCCTGCCCCGCCCGGGGCGACGGGCAGGCTTGGGCCAGGTCCTGGTAGCGGGCGCGGAGTCGGAGCCCGGGAGAGGACGGGCGTGGAGGAAGGCCGGAGGTCTGGGGGGGAGACGTCCACCTCTGGTGTAGGGACGGGTGTTGGGTCTGGACGCCCGCAGGGCGTGACCCAGCGTCCTGCGGGTAGGCTGTAAGGAGGGTGGACCAGGTCGGCTGGGCCAGGTGTCCTTATTCGCTTCTTTTACCGCCAGCCACGTAGGACCGAAAAGTAGTTCTCCGCCAAGGGGGGCCTGCCGAAGTTGAAGCTTCAGGTCCTTAGGGAGCGGGCAGGCGCGGAGAAAGGCATCCTGACGCATGAGGTCACAGTTGGAGGCTGCGGCCATGGCGTTGACACAGGTGTGGTAGGCGGCGCAGTTACCGGAGACGGCTAGGGTGAGTAAGTCTTCCAGCAGCGGCGTAAGGGACGGATGCCAAGCCTCTTCCACGCGACGGACGATGGCTTGTGTCAGGAGGTCGAGGAAACCCGCTGACGCTATAGCGTTGCGGATGAGAGTCACTGTCTGATCGACGCCGGGAAGGAGGATGCGACGTGCGGGAGTAGCCGCTAAGGACCAGGCGGGGGGTCCGGCTTGGGCAGGGCGCAGGTGAGGTTCTGTGTGTGTCCTGCATACCAGGTCTGCCGAAAAAAACATGTGCAAATCTGAGGGCCACTTGGTGTCCGTGAAGAACCCGTTGGGGCCCATGGAGCCCTGCGCGAGTGGAGAACGCGTCCCGTATGCTGCCGAAGCCCGGAGGTTGGGGAAGAGACTTAAAGGTCTTGGAGTGTCGCTCAGCGTCAACGTATATCGCGGCTTTCTTCTTCAGCGATGGGGAGGGAGGGCAGTCTTCCGCCGGGAGGCACGCGGAGATGATACAAGCCGCCTCGTCCAGGGCGCGGAGAGTCTCCAACCTGTGTCCACCCGCCGAAGGCTGTTGATCCTGATCAGTATCGTCAAGGTCAGAGTGAGATGGACTAGAACGTGAGGGGCTGTCTTCACACAGCAGGACCAAAACCGAGTCCTCAGGGGCTAGGCTGAGGGCGTCATCCTCTACGCGCACAGCGCGTGGGGGGGGATCTTGAACGAGGTAGGAGGGAGCGGCCAGGAACCGCCACGGGTCGGGAAGATGTCGAGGCCTTGGGAGGGGACCTTCCCGCCGGGGAGCAGTGCCTAACAGAGCAAACTGGTGACTGTTCCCGAGACGAAAACCGAGACCGGCGTGAAGTACGACGAGGTGACCTGCCGTCTCGCAGGGAGTGACTGCGGCGGGAGCGGGAACTCATAGAACGGGAGCATCGCCGTGAGTGGCGTCTGACCGTGGAAGACGAACGTCTAGAGCAGGGAGGAGAAGATGGGTGCGCTCTATGCGAGGATAATCCCAAGAGGGGGGGACGCGACCTGGCCTGACGACCAACCGAATGCGTGTCATACCTGGAAGACGTCCGAGAGGGCCGGCTAACACGGGAAGAGCGGGACGTAGACCGTCGGTGCAGTGACCTGTCCTCGAGTGCGATCGGCGTCGAGAAGAGTAACGGCGATCAGAACGAAACCGGGAAGGAACTTCTCGATGTAACGCTGCCTCTTGCGTACTGTAAGCTGAAGAGCGGGAGAGCGTCCGGCGCGTCTGCTCTTCTGGTCGAGGTGTGCGAAGTTCCTGTGCGGAGCGCCGATCTCTTGCGTTAAGCGTGCGCGGAGGATCCACCATCTTGGAAGCAGCTACCTCCGGGGCTGAGAAAGGTACCGGTGCTGAAGCCTGTTCCTGAACGATATCTCGTGCCGCCGAAGATGACGGAACCAGGCAGAGGCCACTCGTCGGGTCTGTGGGAGCTGCCGGCGTAGAAGAACGGGCTCGCGACCGAAGTTGCGGCATTGACTGTTCTGTCGACTGGCAAGAACCACTAGCCGGGTCTGTGGGGATTACCAGCGAGGCAACCTTGTGCCGAGAAGAGGGTTTGTCTCAAGGCTTAACTTTTGGAGCTCGAGGAACTCCAACCGGGCAGTGGCCACTAGGCGGTACTGTGGAAGCTGCCGGCGCAGGAGGACGGGCTCGCGGCCTAAGCTGCGGCGTTGACTGTCCTGTCACCCAGTAATAGCCACTATGGGACTCACCGGTGTTGCAACCCCTTATCCGTTATGGTGTTGGCTGTTCGCGGTGGTAAAAGCTCCATAGCTGAGTCCACTGCTCTTCCAGCCAGGGGGGCGCAGACCAGGCACGGATTCGAGGAAGTATAGGCGGAACAGGGAAGGCAAAATTCATGTTCGTCACTCGGCCATTGGAATTGTCCACATCTAGGACAGGTACGGACTTGCCAACTGCAAAACATAGTGTACAATTGAAAAGCGAGCGAATGCGCCCCCACAGGCAAGCAATACGAACCGCGGAAACGAACGAAGAAAGTTCACGGCGTATGCTGATGCACGGCGCTCTACCCTTCCCCTGAGCGCCGGACGGAAGCTGTGACCAAGATTTTACCTTGCCATAATGAGGAAGAAGAGGCACGTAAAAGGACGGGACATCCAGTGTAGACCGGGCGCAGTCCCACCAAAATGGCGTCGAAGACTGGTTCCCGTCAGTCCAAGGTCTGAACAGCGTAGCACCCAGTGACGACAGTCACAATCGGCCGGCGAAGAAGGAACAGCACCGTGTGAAGTGCGAGCCTCCCACCGAGTCACAGGTAGAGAGCAAGTCTACCGAAGTCCACGAGGCTAGCCGGGGGCGAAGCCAGAGGGCACCAACCGAGGCAGGCACTAATGGCCAGACCGGCCCACTAGTGAGTAAAGTTCACAAGGCGCTGTCACGTCCGAGAAATGGCACACCAAAGGCTGTTAACCACACGAAAGCGTCCAAGCCAAAGGCTCACAAGCGGGAAAAAAAAACCAAACACAAAGCTTCCACCGAAGAAGATACAGTCCGAACGTAGAGAGCCACTGACGTACACAACCTACTCTTAGACTAGCAAAGAAACTGACTGAAGTAGTAAATGCTGAGCGCATGCGTGGTTGAACCGGAAGGGAGGCTACCCGGGTTTTCGCCTAGGCTATGGCGCCCCTCTCCTGCCATCATGACCATACTCGTACACAATTTTTGGGCTAAAATTAGACTAGCTAAGAAACCATTCCTAGTTGTAATACCATCGGTAATGTGTTTTGAGAAAACAAAGATACACACAGGTGCTGTATGTGTGGTATATGACATGCAAGAAATGCCAGGTAAGTAAGTCTAAATAAGGTCTCACAAAAAAATAAAGCTGTTTTTTTTTTAATCAAGGCAGCTGAATTAAGTTGAATAGAAAAATCATACAACTATCTAAACTGAATCACTCATTTCCTGAACACAGAGCTAATTTTATTATCATGTGCATGGTCATAAAAAAGGGTGATTTCCGTGAAACTTGGGGGATTTTTATTTATAATATCAAAATATAATAATAATAATAACAATAACAGGTGCTTGGTATAGTGCATAACTTCCTAACAGAGTTCTAGGTGCTTTACAATCAGTAATAGATATAAACAATATGCAAAATAAACAAGTAAGTATAAGCAAGATAGACAAACAAAACTAACCAACAAAACCACAAAAACATGGGTGTGTGTATTTGGTGGCAAGAGGGTTGAAACTTTATTCCTATATGCACCATCACACTAACCAATGTGAATCAGAACTTGACTCAAGTGCATAAGTCCTTTTGGCTCATGTGTGTGACCATCAGGCATCTACATAATAATCTTTGTGACCTTGACCTTTTCAACAGGTCACTGATCATTAAATGAGCAAGTATTAAAGTGTCCTAAGATAAGTAGAGGGTTGGTTTTTGTACCACCAAAATCCGAGATTTCTCAAAATTGAAGGTGTTAAGAAAAGTGTGCAAAAACATTTACTTTTTTTAATAAACTGGCATACTTCACACACTTGCAGAGGGGTCATCCAAACTAGTATGCAAAGAAATCCATTAGGTATCACTATAACAAGTCTGGGTTTGAAAATGAAA
Source organism: Semisulcospira habei (assembly GCA_036245525.1). Taxonomy (NCBI): domain Eukaryota; kingdom Metazoa; phylum Mollusca; class Gastropoda; family Semisulcospiridae; genus Semisulcospira; species Semisulcospira habei. The sequence goes on along the minus strand of BTPG01000001.1, from coordinate 221,095,914 downwards.
ATAGTATTTGAGTAAACGTTCAAAAAAATATGGCTGTTTTGGACCTATTTCTATCCCCCCCCCCCCAAGATCCTTGACCTTTGCAAGGGGACCACTAAATTAGTATGCATGGGCACTCTTATCATCAGCTACCTTGGTGCCAAATCTCTACCTTTGTGCCAAATCTGACTGAAAAGTTTCGATACCGGCATACCTCAGTTTAGTTCTTAGCTAGCCTGTAGACGGTTGTTTCTTTGCGTCGCTCTTCGATTCCTACGGTTTTGTGACCGGTCTTCTTGCGACTTTACCTTACTGTTCTGGTTCACTCGGTTGTGCTGGCTTGGAGCTTACTCGAGTGTTTGTACCTGAGACTGTTTTGAACTTGACTTGATGCTCACGAGGATTGTGACCGGTCGTCTCGTGACATGACACTCTGTTGTGGACTTAGCGTGCCTGGGACTGGTGCTCACTAGGTTTTGGCGGGCTTGGAGCCCTCTCGGCTTGTACCTAGCGCTGTGTGGACCACAACGTGACTTGCCTGGCATGCCTGTGACGAATTGGACCCGGGTCGTGTCTAAGAGTCCGGTGGGCCTCAGGACGTCGCTTCACAGGCGTGGGTTTGCTTCATCGCCAGGTAATATCTCGGTGAATGCCCTCGACCGGCGCTCAGGGTAAGGGAAGAGCACCGAGCGTCGGCACGCGCTGTGCACTGGTTTGATTTCACTTTCACCCTCGCGCGCGGAATTTTTGGTGCGCGGCCTCGGCGGCCACGCTCGCTTGTTCTTCATTTTGGCCTCTATGTTGCAGTTACCAGGTTCGTACCTGCACGCAATGTGGTGTTGTTCAGGGGGCCTGTGACGAGCTGGGGTGTGAGTCAGCGCACACCTACACTGTTGGCGCCCCCCGCCTGGAAGATACATGGTCCCAGCTGTGGGGATTCTACTGCCGTGAACACCCGACACCTATCAGGGAGCGACCGCCAGTTCCTGCCCAGAGGCCACAGTTGGACCCAATACAGTTGGACCGTGACGGCCCGGGACGGTAGGTCTAACAAGATGCAAATTCCACGGAGGGCCCTAGTAAGGTTCCCCTTACCGTGACGAACAGGACAGATACCAATGCGCACAAATTCCGCGGAGGGGGCGACTTCCCCTTACCGTGACGAAAAAGACCTATCCTACTACTGCCGGGCAGAGGTCGGCACCCGAACATACGACGCTCCTCGCCCCAGGCCAGAAGGCGGATCGCAGACCTGACAGACAGAAGGTGTCATGCTCGGGGGCTTTGGATGGAGAGGCACAAGGCAGACTCACTCACGGCGGGATCCTGCCTCTAGAGACGACCGCTCGGCTTCTCGATCGCAGGTCAGTGATGAGTGTGTATGTGAGAGCATATATTGTGCTGTAGGGTGCAAGATTTGTGTATGTTAGTATGTCATTTTAATGCGCCTAGAGCCTTTCTTTCAAGCTAGGCATTTTAAAAATATACATTATTATTATTATTATTACTATTATTATGGGCGCCCACGCCCAGGCAAGCTCTCTACAGGCATCGGCGCCAGCTCCCGCACGCGTTAGACAGGCACGAACCTGCTGCATGCAGGGACCGCTAGTACCACAGGGCTGCTGCACGTCCCACGCCAAGATCCCAGGTCAGTGATGGTGGACCACGCCCTCGCGCCCGATCGTGGAGACGAGAGCCCGCTCCAGATGCAGTGCTGAGAGGCGAGAGACGACCCCACGACGGGACCCCGTTCCCCGCCCTCAGCCACGATCAGACAGGTCACCTGCCTCCAGAAGCGCGCGCTCCCTACTCAGAGTCCAGGGTCGCGAGAGGAGCATGCGACGACGTCCCAGTGCCATTGGGTCGCTACGTGATGGGAATACCGGCGCCCCTAAGACTCCTCTTCGCCGTTCGAGTTCGTGGGACCGGCCTCTGAGACGACGCTCTTCTTCCCGGACTTCGCGCGACAGCAGTCACGCTAGGCCTTCGTCACGGTAGACGGGAGCCAAGTTACGCCCCCCCCCCCCTCCTCGGCCCGTGCTGTTTCGACGAGACGCCGTTACGCATCGAGATGCCCGTTAGAGACCTTCCGTTCTCCAAGCCACAGCCGCTCCCCTTGGGACTGCCGGTCGGCCCCTGGCAGTTCGGCTTCTTCTTACAGGACCCCGGCTCGTCTCCGCTTGCGGCATGGCCACAGAGGAAGACGATCCCCACCTAGGGCTGTTTTAGCTTCTCGTCGGACCGCCGCCTCTCGGCGTTCATCAGTCGTTCGGAGCAGTTAGACGCTTCTTCGTCCCGCTTGCGTGATGGACGACTCTTTCAGCTTGGCACCAGAAGACTTCGTTTCGGCGTGGCTGGGCGATGATGGTGCCTCCAATTCGCTACGCTCGCAGTCTCGAGATGTGCTGGAGTCGCCGCCAGCTTCTTTCGGCTTAGGATGGAGACTCTTCGGTCATTGGACGTAGCGTGGTTGTCTTCCCGAGGAAGACTGCCCGCCTTCTCCCCCTGCCAAGAAGAGAGCTTCGGCCTTCGTGAACTCCGAGTGATTGCCCAAGCGTTTCAAGTCTTTTCCTCAACCGATGGGTGCCGGGACCTACGTGACGCCTTCTCCTCTCACCCGCTTCAGGGTGCCTGGGGAGACACCGGTTTTCTTCGCGACAACAGGTGGCCGGCGGACTTGTCCATGGCCTTCCGGCGGAGGTGGTATGCGGAACTTCGCAGAGCTGCGGCTGCCCACTCCTGGCGGTAGACCCCCCGGCGCTGTCCTGTGCTGGCTCTCTTCGACATCGTGATTCTACTCCTGGTCTTGCGCGACCGCTTCCCTCTTCCATGATTTCCCGGCCTCTGCGGGGCTCCTGGACCTGGTGGCGCAGGACATCTTCCGCCGCGTTGAGGAGGCATGGAACCCTTCTTCTCTCCGCTTAGCCGACATCCTCGCCTTGGCTGTTCCGGTAACTGGGCCCCTTACTACTCCGCTGTCACCGCCTTGACTGCGACGGCCATCTGTGATCTGCTGCGTCGAGGTACCTTCCGGCACGCTTGCTCGCTGCCGACCGAGTTGAAAAACCAACTACGCAGGGCGCCGCTCGGTGGAGAACTCCCTTGGCCCCACCTGGCAGACCGTCAAGGAGACTAACGAGGACCGGTGGCACAGACGGCGTCGCGCTGTTGACAGCACTGGACGTAGCAGTCTTCCTGGGACACTGATGCAGGACGTGCCGGCATTCCACGCAGACCGTTGAACTGGATTGGCAGGGACCTCTCTTCCGCAGAGGTGCAGTTCGGAACTAGTCGGCTGGCAGCCGAGGGACGGAGGCGACGGTTCTGTGACACCGACGGCGCAGTCCTGGGAACGAAGTGGCAGCCTTTTCCCGGCGTGCGGCAGATGGCTAGGAACTAAGCAGTCTACCTTCGTAGGTCTAGGTGTCAGCGCGGGGTGAGGACTGGTCCGACCGACATCACTACGTGGGCCGACATCGCTCTCCATCGTGTTAGCGGATGCAGTTCAGTTTACGCACCTGCTGGGACGAGACGTCTCGTCTCTTCGCATCCTTCCCCCGGCGGAATGCTGCCGTCTGGCATCGCATTGGCTTGGTCTTCGCTCCGCGGCGACCAAGCACTACAAGTCTTCTCCTCAGCCGACAGCTTCGGGACCTAGCGGAGGCGGTTAGCGTGGCTGCATGGAGTCAGCTTGGAGTTCTGGCGTTCTTCGGCGCCTGACCAGAGTAGATGAATTCACTCCCAACGGCCTGTTGTGCAGATACCCGCCTGGCGGTGGATGAGAGCTCGCTGGTGCAGGCAGGGCGCACCCAGTGGTCTGACGAGGATGGAACAAGAACCTTCCTGTTCCGCGTCTCGCTGGGGTGAACGGGGTGCTGTGATGCGACAGTGGACGCTGTGGAACCATGCAGCCTGGGGCGCAAGTACCGGGAGATGAGACGTGGTGACAGCTGGGCTGGATCTTTCAGTCGTAACCTTAGAGGTGGTCCTGCGCTCCGATCCCGCGACAGTACAGTCGACTCTTCTCGTACCCAAGCCGGCGGTTTTGGCGGCCGATCTTTGACCTGTCGGCTCAGCACAAGTTCCTCGGCGCCGCGGCAGATTGGCGACAGACAGAGTCCTGAGGGCAGCGGTGCGTCTCCAGGACTTTGTGACAGCTGGAGGTTCGACGTCGAAACCTGTTAGCAAGCCTCGGCGGTAGGCAGGGTTCCTGCGCGTGATTCTCCGTCGACTAGGCTGCTTACGCTACGGGACAGGTCCTACGTGGTTCCTTCGCGCGAATGACATTGAGGATGGAGCTCGTGGCTGTCCTGTTCGAGTACGACTCCCAGTAGGACGGGAGCAGTGCAGAGTAGGAGTGACCCTCAGAGCCTTACTTCGGGTTGACTGTTAGGACTGCTGGCTCGCCAGTGGATCGCCTTGCAGCCTGACACTTCATCTGCTTGGAGAGGAAGCGCTACGGCTGGTTCTGGAGAAGACTGACGTACACAGGGGAGATGCTAGTGCTCCTGAGGCCAGCTGCGCTTGGAGTCGTCGCCATGACCAGATCTTCCAGCTTCCCTGCTCGCCATCGAGAATCGAAAATTGAGGTTATGCGCGTGGTTGTCCGACAATCCCTCTTGCCAGAGGCTTGCGGCGCATATGATAGTAGCGCAGTCTGCAGCCACGAGGAGAGCCGCTCGGCGGCTACGAAGGTAGAGGGACATTCTCCTGGCTCGGTGCGACTCGTCACTTCACCAGTCGTGGTCATCTCTTCCCCACGTGCCCTCCTCTGCAGCTCCCCACCCCACGCACGATACTCAATCAACCGCGACAGCCGCCGTACCAGCCGTGCCCTGAACATCTCCTCCACGCCTGGAGTTTGTGCGGTGAGCCCTCGACCGCAGAGGCTTCCCTAGCGCGGCAGTGGATGCGATCGCGACAGCCCGCAGACCCTCAACCAGACGAGTTACGAGGGGAGATAACGAGCGCAGTGTGACGGGTGTGGTGACAACCTTCTCTTCCCACGGACTTGATGAAGCCCCAGCTGGCGGAGTGCTTCCTCTGGCTTTTCAACGACCAGGGACTGGCTCCGATCACCTTTCGGGGCTACCTAGCCATGATCGCCGACACCTTCCGGCGCTTGCGCTGGTCCGACCCTGGTAGCTGCAAGACCGCGCAGATCTGATGGTCACATCGGTCTGCAACGCCCGGCACTACTTTTGCTTGTGCCAAGACGGGTCTACCTTGGGTGCTTACGTGGCTCAACTCCATCCGGTTGAACCTCTGCAGTGGGCGCGCTTGACGGATGTAACTTGGAAGACATGCTCCCTGTCAGCCCTAGCCTCAGCCTCCAGGGTCAGGGAACTTCACGCGCGGTTGACACACCCAGATTGCTTGTAGTGCCGACTGCTGCCTGAACCATCTTCCTGGCCAAGACGCGGTCTCCTTTGACGCGCCCACAGACGACGACTATTCGCCCTTCACGTGTGACAGACTCCACCCGGGAGACCAGACTACAGAACCCGGTGAGAGCCTTTACGTGTGTACCGGCGCCGGACCAAGCCTCGGCGCAGAGGACGTACCCGCCTGTTTCTCCCTTTGTCCCCAGGTAGACGTGACATCTCAGCCCAGACCATCTCCTCCTGGATCCATTGGGTGATTCGCTCTGCCTACCAGGACCTCGCCCCAGATGCAGCCAAACGAATGAATATCAGGGCGCACGAGGTCAGAGCCATGGCCGCAAGTCTCACTTCGACCGCAACTGCGCAGTCAAGGTCTTGGTGGCGGCTGGGGGATGGCGAGCTGAGACCACATTCGCCCGCTTCTACCTGAGGGACCTCTCCGCCCAGCGGCAGAACCTCTCGCTGGTGGGAGACTTCGCAGCAGCGCAACACTCTCTCCTGGCGCCATAGGCGCCGCAGGTATCTTAGCTAAAATTATCGGGAGTTTGCTGCGGGAGGGCGGGCCTGAGGGCAGTGTCGTTGGCATTAGGGGCGCTATAGCGGCACCCACCTCCTCTTCGGGATTCTTCCTAGAAGTAATACCATCGGTAATGTGTTTTGAGAAAACAAATGAATATTTCTTTAAAATGAATTTTTTTGAAAAATACTTACTGATGGTATTACTCAAAGGTCTCTCCCTCCTGCCCCGCTTGCCGCCAGTTCGCTAAGAAACTAAACTGAGGTATGCTGGGTAATCTCGTTCCGGGTGGGACTAAGGGGAGGCTACTCAGGTTATGGTCTGGTCTATGGCGCCCCTCTCCTGCCAACACTCCCTTATACGGACACAACCAAATTTTGGATAAAATTAGGCTAGCTAGGTAACATTCCTATAAGTAATACCATCAGTAAGTATTTTTTTTTTAAATTCATTTTAAAGAAAAATTCATTTTTCACACATCTGTCAACCCCCCCCCCCCATGACCCTTGACCTTTGTGATGAGTCGACTAAATTAGTATGCATAGGGAGGTCTTGTCATCAGCTATCTTTGTACCAAACTTGGTTGAAAAATTTGCAAAAATTTGGGAATACCTACAATTTTATGAAAAATCAGCATTTTACACACATTATCCAGCCTCTTGTGACCCTTGACCTTTCCAAGGGGTCATCCAAATTAGTATGCATAGATAGGTCTTACCATCAGGAAATTTCTGTACCAAAACTTGGGTTTTAAGTTGTGAATAGTATTTGAGAAAAAAACATCTTTTGTCAAAATATGGCTATTTTAGACTTATTTCCTGAGCTCTCGTGACCCTTGACCTTTCCAAGGGATCAACCAAATTAGTGTGCATAGAAAGGTCTTCCCATCAGGTATCTCTGTAGCAAGTTTGGGTTTAAATTTGTGAATAATATTTGAAAAAAAAAAATCTTTTGTCAAAATATGGCTATTTTAGACCTATTTCCTGAGCCCTTGACCTTTCCGAGGGGTCATCCAAATTAGTATGCATAGATAGGTCTTACCATCAGGTATCTCTGTACCAAGTTTGGGTTTGAAGTTGTGAATAGTATTTGAGAAAAAACATCTTTTGTAAAAATATGGCTATTTTTCACCTATTTCCTGAGCTCTTGTTACCCTTGACCTTTCCGAGGGATCAACCAAATTAGTACTTATAGAAAGGTCTTACCATCAGGCATCTTTGTACCAAATTTGGGTTTGAAGTTGTGAATAGTTGAGAAAAAAAAAAAAATTATGTCAAAATATAGCTATTTTGGACCTATTTCCTGATCCCCTGTGACCTTGACCTTTGTGAGAGGTCACTCAAATTGGTATGCTTAGAAAGGACTTACCATAAAGTATCCTTGGGCCAAGTTTAAAGAATGTGGCTTGAATAGTCTCCGAGAAAAAGCCAACGTTAAAGTTTACCATGGATGACGGCGGACGGACGATGGTGGACGGATGGACGACCATTGGCCCAAAACATACTCACTTTTGCTTTGCATGTGAGCCAAAAACCACAATTCTATCCAAAACTGGCATTTTCACACATTTGCCAACCTCTTGGTCATCCAAATTAGTATGCATAGAAAGGTCTCTCTGTACCAAGTTTGGGTTTGATGTTGAAAATAGTATTTGAGAAGCAAACAATCTGTATCAAAATAATTTTGGGTCACCCTGTGATCTTGACCTTTAAGAGAGGTCAGCAGAAAGGTTTTGCAACTAGTGTCCTTGGGCCACTTTTGAAGTCTGTGGCTTGAAAAATCTCAGGGAAAACGCTAACATCAAAGTTTATCAATATTATGGACAACAAACACCAGACAGAAGACGAATGGCCCAATACACAGACTCGCTTTTGCTATCGCAAGTGTGCCAATAAAATGTGCACTGTATGTTTTTACCTCTTTATTTCTGAATCAGCAGTTAATTGTCATAAACCACCATACAACTGAATGTTACCTAACGCACCTCTCAATACTTCACTTTACAAGAAAAGGTAAAGCCCTTATGGATCAATATGTGACTTTTCTGACAATATGTAAAGGGATGGATTCTGCACCAGCAAAATCCATGTTTTTTTCAAAATTTAATCAGTTTTGACAAATCTATCAAACCCCCGTGACTCTTGACCTTTGCAATGAGTCAACTAAATTAGTGTACATAGGAAGGTCTTATCATAATCAGCTAACTTTGTGCCAAATATGAGTGAAAAGTTTGCAAAACTGTTGATAATAACTACAATTTTATCAAAAATGGGCATTTTACACACATTTGCCGATCTCTTGTGACCCTTGACCTTTCTGAGGGCTCATCCAAATTAGTATGCATAGATAGGTCTTACCATCAGGTATCTCTGTAGCAAGTTTGGGTTTGAAGTTGTGAATCGTATTTGAGAAAAAAATATCTTTTGTCAAAATATGGCTAATTGTTTTATCTATTTTCTGAGCTCTTGTGACCCTTGACCTTTCCAAGGAATCAACCAAATAAGTATGCACAGAAAGGTCTTACCATCAGTTATTCTTGTACCAAGTTTGGCTTTGAAGTTGTCAATAGTATCTGAGAAAAAATAAATTATGTCAAAATATAGCTATTTTTTTTACCTATTCCCTGTGACTTTGGCCTTTGTGAGAGGTCACTGAAATTGGTATGTTTAGAAAGGTCTTGCCACAAAGTATCCTTGGGCCAAGTTTGAAGACTGTGGCTTGAATAGTCTCTGAAAAAATGCCAATGTTAAAGTTTTTACCACGGATGATGGCATATGGATCACTGGCCCAGGACATAGACTCACTTTTGCTTCGCATGTGAGCCAAAAATCCAGCAGCAATGTAACTTAGAAACTAGCCACTGGTGGAGATTTCCAAAGGGAAAGTCAGCTTTTGATCTTGTAACTCTAGCCTTGTGTTGTTTTTCAGCACAGTGAATGTCATAATGCCCAGACTGGAATATGCTGAAGTCAGCAAGGCTGTCACACTTACTGATCTGGTTCTTGGTAGAGCTGTAGAAGGCATTGACAACAGCTGGTGTTGTTGACCACCTGCGGACAAAAACTTCACATTTCACACACATAAGCTTCTACCAAACCTCCAGTGTCTTCAAACATAAATTTAATCACAAAGAAATATTACACAAAACTGAAATTCCATCCAATTCTACTGCTTGTCTTCAAGTATATACTTCATCAAAGTTCACAGGAAATGTAAATGAAATGAGGTAAAGCTGACATGCCATATCTACGGCTTACTTTGATCGGTCGACAGGCTCTCGCAGTTTCTTCAAGCCGGAAGTGGCGATGTGTTTGATGTTGGCCACAACATTTTGGAAATAGTGCTCCTCTGAAAACTCCAACTAGAAAAAAACATGCCTTACATGTATGACTGATCCACGTAATAATATGTCTAAACTTTGTGACAGGTCACTGAAATGAGCAAGTGTTCAGGTGTCTTAACAAAGGACTGGTGTTTGTACCAGCACAATCCATGGTTTCTCAAAATTTATGCAGTATCACACATTTGTCAAACCCCTTTACCCTTGATTTTTGCAGTGGGTCGACTAAATTAGTATGCATATATTTAGGCCTTGTCAACAGCAACCTTTATACCAAATCTAATAGAAAAATTTGCAAAAACTTTGATAAAATAATAATTCTAACAAAAATTGACATTTTGCACAGATTTGCCAACCACCTGTGACCATCGACTTTTCCAAGGGACATCCAAATTAGTATGCATCGAAAGGTCATACCATAAGGTGTTCTGTACCAAGTCTGGGTTTGAAGCTCGAAATAGTATTTAAGAAAAAGTTGTTTTTGTCACAATATTTTTGTTACCTATTTCTGGATCCCCCATGCCCCTTGACCTTTGCAAAGAGTCAGCTAAATTAGTATGCATATAAATGTCTTATCACCAACTACCTTTATGACAAATCTGATTGAAAAATTAGCAAAAACTTTAGATAAATCTACAATTTTATCCAAAATTGGAACTTTTTGCACATTTGTTGACCTCTTGTGATCCTTGACTTTTCCAAGGGGGTCATCCAAATTAGTATGCATAGATAATAATAATAATAATACATAGTATTTATATGGCGCATTTCTCATATTTATAATAAAACTCAATGCGCAGGACATAGCCGCGAACTGAACCCAACAAGCACGCTCACGTGAATCACGCGCATTCCCTCACACACTGTACATAAACACAGAACATTCATGTGGTGCTAAGGGCAAGCTCAAGCGAGCTACTGAAAATTTGGAAATTTTTTAATCTTTTTTTTTTTTTTTTTTAGAAAGGTCTGTACCAAGTTCAGGTTTTAAGTTGAAAATAGTATTTGAGAAAAAAAATTGCTGTCAAAATATGGCTATGTTGGACCTATTTCTGGAATTCCCAGTGACTTTGACCTTGAGAGATTGTATGTTTAGAAAGGTCTTGTCACAATGTGTCCTTGGGCCAATTTTGAAGTCTGTGCCTTGAACAATCTCCAAGAAAATGCCCCACGTTACAGTTTACCACAGATGATGACCAGACGATGGATGGTCCTATGTGCGTACTCACTCCATAAATGTTTTCCTCCTTTCACACATGTATTGATATATAGTATAACACGCAAATAAATATTCATGAATTTGCTTGATATACTTTCCTTACCAAAATCCCTTGTGCACCAAGATTTGATCTTGATACTTGCATTTTTCAAAATGGAAGTGTGAAATATTTTCATACTGCAACATTAAGAAGCTCCTTGCATGCAGTGTGTACTAAGCTCCTTCTCAGGGTGTATGGATGCTCAAAATTTATAACATACACACACACACAAATGGAGAACAGACGCTAGCAAACGTGTGAGTCAGTGCATTGACTAGTGAAACTGCCAATACGTCAGTTGGCGATAATGAAAACCTGAGAAAAGAACTAAATAAACAAACCTGCTGGCATTTTCCGCAATTATGAGTGATCTAGTTACAAGTAGAATTTACTCACACAGTAACACGCATGGTTATACAAAACACTGATGTCTTCATAGTCAGACGAAATCTATGCGCTGAGTCGACAGCGATATGCAGTCATCTGTCATTCATGTGTTTTGTCTGAACACCGCAATCAAACGCAAAATGAATGACGTGAGGCACAGTTTTGTTTTGGACTGGGTACATAAATTATATTGAGCAACATTTTGCTTGATATAGTGCCGATAACCGACAGATGTGATTACTTGACCTGAATCAAAATGTCCTTGTCTGATGACTCGGATGCTTTGATTTGGGTCTTGTAATCACGTCTGCCTGTTATCGACACTATATCAAGCAAAATGTTGCTCAATATAATAGAATAAAAGACTCACTTTTGCTATCTCACCTGCCAAAAAGAATGTAATGAAGTGGGTGAGAAGTTTACTATGGATGTATCTGGGCGCTGCTTGTTTTAATTATCATCCAACTTAATACACTCTACATTTTGTATCATGTGCAACACGTAATGTGTATACCCATAAGCAGACCTGTGAAAAACAAGAATGTCAAAGCCCTCAATCCTCACGTGCATGACTGATCCACATAATTAATCTGACCTTTGTGACCTTGACCTTTCCAACAAGTCGATGAAATACGCAACTGTTCAAATGTAAGTAAAGGATTGACTTTGTAACTGTAAAATCCATGTTTTCTGAAAATGTTTGGACTTTTCACACTTTTTGTCAACCTCCTGTGACCTTTGACAGTAGTGAACCAAATTAGTACGCATAGAACGGTCTTAAAAGCTCCTTCAAGCCAAACAAACTTGGTTGAAAGTTCTGCAAAAATGCTGAATAAAACTAAAATTCTACTAAAAAATTAGACATTTTTTCACATCGTTAGCCGATCTCCTGTGACCCTTGACCTTTAGGGGTCATCCCATTAGTATGCATAGGAATACCATCAGGTATCTTTGTACCAAATTTGGGTTTCAAGCTGGAAATATTATTTGAGAAAACAAATTACATCTTGTCACAATTTGGCTATTTTTGACACATTAACTGATCTCTTGTGACCCTTGACCTTTCTGAGGGGTCATCCAAATTAGTATGCACAGAAAATCTCAGAAATCTTTGTACCAAGTTTGACTTTGAAGCTGTAAATAGTATTTGAGAAAAAAACAATTTTGCACAATTAATATGGCTATTTTTTTAACTATTTCCTGATCCCCTGTCACCATGACCTTTGAGAGAGGTCACTTAAATTGCAATATTTTGAAAAGAGTATCCTTGGGCCATATTTAAAGACTGGCTTGAATAGTCTCTGAGAAAATGCCACCATTAAAAGTTTACCGCTGATGACAGACAAGATGACCACTGGCTCATAAATAAGACTCACTTTTGCTATCACATGTGAGAAAAAACACACACACACACACACACACACACACACACACACACACACACAAAAAAAAAAAAAAAAAAACAACCACCTTCGATTCTGAGTAAACTATAGGCATTTGGAGCAAACCATTGAACATTCAGAATATTTACCATTTGGCAACACAATACAGGTTGGTCTAGGCAAAATGGTCTTATCATGATTTTTCACAAGTTCAACAGGTCAAAATTTTCAACAACAACAACAAAAAAAAAATACAGAAACAGGAATGGCAAAGCCCTTAAGGCTCACGTGCATGACAGATCAACATACTTAATCTAACCTTTGTGACTTTGATCTTTCCGACAGGTCACATTTTCATAAAATTTATGCATTATTCGCTTTGTCAACCTCTCATGACCCTTCGAGTATTGAACCACATTAGTATGCATAGAAAGGTCTTATCATCAGCTACCTTTCTGCTACATTTGGTTGAAAAGTCCGCAAAAATCCTGACCCAAAAAACCAAAAAAACAACAAAATTCTTTTTAAAAAATAGACTTCATCTGCTGATCTCTTGCGACTTCTGACCTCTCCAAAGCGTCATCCAAATTAGCATGCACAGAAAGGTCTTACCATCAAGTATCTCTGTACCAGGTTTGGGATAGAAGCTGTAAATAGTATTTGATTAAAAAAAACAACTAGTTTTAGCCAAAAAAGGCCATTTATGACCCACTTCCTGTCTCGTGACCCTTGACTTTTCTGAGGGGTCATCAAAATTAGTATGCATAGAAACGTCTTACAATCAGGCATCTCTGTACCAAGTTTGGGTTTAAAGTTGCAAACAGTATTGGAAAAAAACATAAATTTGTGGCAATTAAAATATGGCCATTTTTTTACCTATTTCCTGCTCCTCTGCGACCTTTACCTTTGAGAGGTCACTCAAATTGGTATGTTTAGAAAAGTCTTGCCACAAAGGGTCCTTGGGCCAAGTATAAAGACTGTGGCTTGAATAGTCTCCGAAAAAATGCCAACATTTAAGTTTACCATGGATGAAGGCGGACCGCCGACGGATGACGGATGGATGGACGACCACTGGCCCAGAACATAGACTCACTTTTGCTTCACACGTGAGCCAAAAACAAAACTTATGTAATTTTGACAAAATACTGACATACAAAGAAATCAAGAAAATCTCACTACTTGAACTGGGCAAGCCGAACAGATCCAGCATAGTTATTTTTCTGCATTTTATCTCATGTGTGGTCTGGAGTTGAAAATCATATGAATGATCCATGTAAACTACTTTCATGCTTCATATCAGGCACTGTATGAAACCCAGTGCACAAAAGATCCTTGGGCTGATGTGAGCTTTAGTTTGCTTGCACTCAGTTGCGTGTACGCCAACTGCAGCAGACGTAAGCCTGAGGATCTTTTCTGCCTTGCACACAGCTGTGCGCTGGCCAAATGTGGATGTCAGCACGAGGACCTTTTGCTTACTGAAAGTGAATCATAGGCACTAGATTATTACTTACACCTTCATACTCCTCGTTCAGGGCGGTGTCATTCAAAATGTAGTCTGGGTAGCCAATCTTTTCTGCCATAACCTCTGCCTGTAGAAAACAATGGTTTCTTTCACTTTACTGTCAAACATAAACATTCATTAAGTCTCTTCTATTTACAGAAGAGACTTTTTAGGATGGGTCGCGGTGGAGCAAATTCAAGAGAATCCCCAGAGCAACAATGGCGGGCAGGTCTGAAAGTCTGACAACTAAAGTTACCAGATAAAACTTACGTCATGTCTAGTTACGCTAACCTCAGTGCTGAAAGTCCATTTGGTGGGAAATGCCGTATGTGTGTCTGTGTATGTATCTAAACACGAAAATCTCCGATGTTTGTGTACATACAGGCTTGAAACTTGGGGAAGTATTTTGTTCAAGGGGTGCCTAGGAGAGCCTCCGAGCATATTAAAATTGAGTGTCTCATTGAAGGGTAAAAGACCGTTTATAGAAAGTCAGTTGTACCACATTCGAGTCCGTAATTTTTGTCATATTAACTTGAAATTTTTGATATAGCTCGACTGGAAAAAGACATTGTATGAGTGCGTTAGCCAGTCTTGTGTCTTTTGAAATTTTCTTTTTTAGTAAAAATTAATTCTATTCCGAAAAATATTAAAAAGAAAAAAACCTCAAATTCTGGAGAAAATCAGACAGTGACAGTGACATAAAAGCAAAAATTTCGTCACCACGCAGACAATGACGCAATACTCTAGATATGACGTATTTAGCATGCGCACAGGCACACACATTGACGCCTTTGTCAGAAGAGCATGCACATATACAGTAGAACATCATGTATCTAGGTAAAGTCAACCTCCCTTCATACACATTATAGAGACTGGAAAGTGCACCATGAAATTCTAGTTTGGTCACCATTGTTTCTTAGGCCTGGAAGACAAAGTTGAAGGCTTCCATATGCACTGCTTCCGGTTATTTACTTAGCGCACCCCTCTTTCTCTATGATCATTGGTCGATAGTGACAGTGCTTTTTTCTGCTTGGTAGTCTCTTCTAAAGTTGAACTCCTATCACGTAACATATAAAATTATGACATGACAAATGACATTTGACAAACTAATGTATGCACTGTGCACCTTATTATAGAGCTCACTGACGCATTGCCAGATCTGCGAGGTTTTCTCAATAGGAGATATTTCAACATCAGAATCAGGTCAAAGACAACAGGTAGAGACCTTTGACAGCTCGCATATAAAAGGGAGTGTGTGGGTTAGGGCTCTCATATAGAAGAGACTTTGTGGGTTATGGTTCATCCCATCTTGTTTTAATTTCATGTGATATAAAAAGGAGTCAGCGTAAAGTAACACAGGTTTCCATTCACATAAATTATTAATGCAGATGAAACATCCAACACTGTACTGGGTAGGTACATGTAGGTCATTTGTTTTACTTTCCTCCTTTATCCCAAATTATCACTGCCCATGTGACTCTCATCTCAATCGCTTATTCAATTACGTGAAAGTGCAAAAAATCAATACAACTAACAACAAAAAACACAAACCTTTTCACGTGCAACTCGACGAGTCGGTTCATCCATCCAGTCAGCCTCATTTAGCAGCTCATAGAAAGCATCACGTATGTTGTGAATCATGGCCAATGCCTGAAAAGAACAATCAGATGGAATCAAGTGTTAATCATCTTGTGCATGCAGCCACCAGTACTGTGAACGGTACCAGTGGCTGCGTGCAAAAGAGAGTTAATGATCATAGAACAGAAGCACAATTCAAATATCTCCTGCAATCTTTGTGAATTGCCTGCAAAATGGAGGTGCTTGCATGAATCTATTCTGCAACAGTGCCAATATAAAAGTGACAAGTATTTTCCCCCCAACGAAATCATGCACTTATGCTTGAAGAAATAATTCCTTCTAAAATCATAGCTGTTACATGAATAATGGAGAAGCAAGTTTGTTTTGAATGTTTGTTAAAAAAGAAAAAGAATATGTTCTTAAAGTTCCTCTGAAGTTTTGCAGACAACGCTGGCCTATGAAAATAAACAACTTCAACTAGAGGCACTGAACATTCATCACGTTCAAACTCAAACTGAATATGACAATTTATGATATCATGTATCATCTTAATTGCAAGAGCTGCAGTTTACCCAAGATAAAATTAGAAGAAGGTCAAGTCCTCAGGTGCAAAAACACCATAACCAACTCTTACTCATAGATTCAACTGCAGATGTGTTCACCTCCCTCTCACTCCCCTCCCCCCCCCCCCACACACACACACAATGCATAGTAGTGCCATGATAGTTTAAAGGTGGTTCCTGAATAGCCTGGCACCAAGTTACACTGGCGCTACTCTTTAACTATAATGGTTGATTAATATCTTGTACTGTGTCAGAGCTGAATGAGTAAACTTCCGTATCCATCTCAACTACATCCATCCGAATCACACAAAAAATAGGAAATATTTATAGATCACACCAACGCAATCCTATGCATAACAAATCCCTGCCCTGAAGAGTTACATTACCATAATGATTTATCATGTTGCACCATTGCACTCAAAATTCTGTACAATGTGCATCACAGCCTTTCTCAGTAAAATACTATAATTATTACACAGTATGCGGTGGGCTTACTGGAGCTCAGTTCATCTGCTGCACATAGCTCTAGAAAGAAAAATATTTCCACTACCATCAAGCTTTATCAAATGGCACAGCGCTGATCTCTGGTGTAATAATTAATTCGCCTTACCGCGCCAAATCACCAGTGACCCCTAAAATATGTATCCCTCCTTCCCACTGACATATCAGTCTGTCATGAACAGATGACTGTAGTGGTTTCACAGCTCTTACACGTCCAACTCCAACAGTGGGAGATAGAGATGGAAATAGTTTTTACTTGATAGTGAAAGGGTACATACTGCCTGACAAAGAGCATCAATCTCTCTGTCAAAGGATAACCCGCCATTACAATGAAGCATTGCCATCTGCACGGGTGGGACAGAAAAAAAGTTGAATCCTGAAAAAAAATGTTGAATCCTGAAGCGGGGGTCTGGGGGCACTTTTTAAGTGAAAAAAATAAATAAATAAATTGGGGGGGGGGGGGGGGGGATCCGGAAAAAAATCTGGCTGTAGCCGGAAAAGTCCCACCCATGCATCTCTCTCATAGTGTAAGCAAAGTGGAAAATCATTACACTGAACAAAAAATTTAATTGCAACATTGGAGTTTAATCACATTATTCAGCAACACCTCAATAAATAACAAGTAAAAATTCCCAGTGGCCATTTTCCTGTAACTGTTGTGAAAACACACGTTCATTCAAAAGTCATTTATCTAATTCGAGAAACTGATGACAAGAAAGACCAGTGTCTGCCCAGCTAACTCAACTATGGTACTATTTGCTAATGTTGCAATTAACTTTTTATATTTAAAAAAATCTTTCTTCAGATATTACACTTACAGCACTCCATCTGCAGGAGTCATTTGTATCATGATAGCTAATGCCTAGAGCCTGACAGGTTTAAACACAGGCAGGGACTCGGCAACAATAATTTGAAACTGGATTGATTTGGTTAGATTTAAAACTCAATTAGGTTTTGTTGATACCTCAAGAAATTTTTGTCTTAATTTTTATGGCTACAGCAAGATAACAAGAAGATTTCCGGCCCCTCCCCCCCCCCCCCCAAAAAAAAAAAAAAAAAAAAAAAAAAAAATCCTGGGGATCATGCTGATATCAGAGACGTCTACATCTTTGATGATTTATATGTCTGTTGGAGATAAATAGGTTTCACAGCTGAAAGATTACACTAGTCACTGATAAAATCTCCACTGGTTACAAACCCTACGGAAAATCACTTAATTGCAGTTTCCTGATTGTATGGGCCTATCACAGCTGTCAAGAAGACCAATGGACAGTTAAACTTAATGCAGTTAAGAGCAAGTATGCGGATCTGCGATTTGTGACCATATGACCTATGGCCATAAGGTCTCAAATCGTAGACCTGCACACATTACCAATGTGTGTAAAGCACTTGTTAAATGTCAGCGCAGAACTGCTCCATTCGCTGCAATGAGACCGTTGCAGTGTTTTAACATTATTATATCTAATGCATGCAACTATGCAGCATGTGTATCCTGATTTATTTTCAGCTTGTCTGAAGTCTGAGACTGAGAGATTTTTGCTTATCTTTCTGCACATGTAAACGCAAGTACATACAGCAGCACAAGAAAAAGAAAATAGAAAAATACACAAGTATTAGCCCATCAACACAGGCAAGGCAGAATAAGAGGGAGCGCATGAGAGAGAGAGAGGGAGGGGGAGAGAGAGAGAGAGAGAGAGAGAGAGGCCATGGGTAGGTGGGTGGGTATGTGGGGGTAAGGGGATGTGGGGGGAGAAACAACATTTGTCAGATATTCACATGAAACTGGGGTCAAAAGAATAAAAGAGTGAGAAGCCGTCATTACCAAAATCCAATTTATGTTTTTGAATGCACAATTTCTTTGCTGTTTTGTCATGTGAAAAGCAGTCTAGAAAGATTTCACAATTGTTCCTCCTGTATACTCTTTAATGTTTTGCCAGCATTTCTCAGTGAAATGGCAAAAGCAAACACTACCAAAAACCACATATCAGCACATTTCACATTTGCCTGATGTGTCTGCACCAAAAATCTGGTAATAAACCAGTCTTGATTGTACAAGGGTGATGCCCTATTTGCTAGGCGCTTCTTCAGGTGTGAAGCGAATCAGGCACTATCCTTGAGCTGCCAGGTCAGTCTGCATCTTGCAATTCTCCCCTGCTCCTTGCGCAACATTAAACCCAAGAATAAATCAACACATCTTTTGCAGTTACCACCACATTAAATGATTACACATTTTCTTTTTCATCATTATAACGTGCTCTTTGAAGTTTCTTTGAAGTTTCATCCATGCCCTTCATATAGAGTAACTCAAAAAGATAAAAGCTGCTGGTTCATCTAGAAATTTGTCAAGGATGGTCCACACTGTTGTCAACCAAGGATGGAAGACCAAAATTGCAAAAATTTCACATACTGTGCTCTTTGATGTTTCGTCGAAATGTTCCTGCACAAACAGTCGTCCGACAGCATTGCCCATGTTGTCATTTACGTAGCTGACACAATCTCTCCATCTCGCTCGCTCCGTCTCGGATCCAAACACCGTCTAAAACCACGTTAAAGAAGTTTATGAAATAAATGACAACAAAATCAAGAGCAGAAGCTACCAGTAATATTAACCCTTTTAGCCCTGGATCCCTACAGCAGGAGATGGCTTGACCATGATAATTCACGGGGAGTGCCAGATTAGCTTGGTGCCTGAAGGCGCCAAGCTAATCTGGCACTACCCCTGAATTATCATGGTCAAGCCATCTCCTGCAACTGGTGCATAGGCAACCTCCAAAATTTGAGAAATGTGACCTTGGGGCTAAAGGGTTAAGTGCACAGCACTGTTAGGCATCAAAGACAGTTCCCGTAAGATGTTGTATTGTTACAAGAATGGCAAAACCCTCAAGGCTCACATGCATGACCGATCCACATAATTAATCTGACCTTTGTGACTTTGACCTTTCCAACAGGTCACTGAATTAAGCAAGTGTTCAAACATAACATAAGAAAAAAAGTTGCCTTTTGAACCCCCGAAATCCTAGCTTGACCAAGCACATTGAACTTTTATTTTTGAAAAAGTTGAAGATATACAAAGCTGGCTAACAAACTCATCTAATGTCTTTCTACAAACTAGCCATATCCAAAATTTCAAGTGCTTATAATCAAAACTGCAGACTCTAATCTGGGTCAACCGACTTTCTATAAACGGTCTTTTATGTCTCCAATGAGACATCCAATTACAATATGCTCGGAGGCTCTCTTAGCCACCCACTTAATAAAGTATTTTGCCAAGTTTCAGTTTTGTGCATACAGTAATATCGCAGATTCTCATGTTTACATACATACATACATACACACACATACATACACACATACATACAAACATACGCACATATCATATGGCACCCAAAACGATGTTCGACAATGAACAATGAACCTTTATTTTCCAACGGTAGAAGTTATTGGCAACAGGACCAGTTTTCAAACTTGCCATTGCTACATCTACTACATAAGTGACATAGATAAGTAAAAATATACATACCACACACTGCTGCATGCATGCATTTGCTCACGCACGCACCACGCATGCACATACGCACGCACGCAAACAGTTCCCAGCAAGGTTAGAGTGGCTAGAAGTGATGTCATTTTAATTTGTTACATCTTTGTGAGACCATGAGCTCTGCCCGCCTGTTAAGTCCTTTGTATTCTACGGAACGCACACTGACCAGCCCCATCCTAGAGTCTACTGTATTTTCAATACGGAAGAGAAAAAAAAAGGAAGGAACCAGAGAAGCAACCTACCTGGAGCACCTATGCCACCATAAACTCATGTAAAAGTTTTTATTAAATGCGCAAGCCACTGTTAGCAACTGCGACTAACGTACTTTGTGAGACCATGAGCCCTGCCCGCCTGTTAAGTCCTTTGTATTCTACGTTAACGGACACTGACCAGCCCCATCCTAGAGTCTACTGTATTTTCAATACGGAAGAGAAAAAAAAAAAGGAAGGAACCAGAGAAGCAACCTACCTGGAGCACCTATGCCACCATAAACTAATGTAAAAGTTTTTTTTAAATGCGCAAGCCACTGTTAGCAACTGCGACATGAAAGATTTCAGACCTCCCACCATTTTGTCCACAAGAAAGTGAAGAATTTGGGTGGATAAATAGATGATGGTAACAAGAAAACATTTACATCACTCGACAGCAGGATTTTTTTTGATAATCCCTTTGACGCCTCATTCTTGCAGTCTATATGAAAACACTGTACTCCTTGAGAAGGCTCTTTAAGGAAAGAAAAAGAAAAATACTAAGTAATTCTGCACCACCAGCTAATACTTTTACCAAGACAAATCTGAGGCAGAGGTAAAAGCATCATAGAGATTTTTTTCCGGTCTAACAATGAAAACAACCTACCCCAAGTAACGGATCTGCTCCAATTCTGGTGTGCGCCATGATATCTGATGGGAACTTAGGCGTTTGGAAAGCGTTAGGATCCAAAATATCTTATGCGCCACTGTCAAATCACCCGGTAAGTTAATGCGCCAAGGATTTTTTTGCGGTTGGATTCAGGGCCTCGATTCTAGAGCACCCCAAAATAAGTGAGGCCCTGTTTTCTCAAAATTTATGCATATTCCACTTCTGCGCACTTCCCATGGCCTTTACCTTTGTGAGTAGGGAACCAACTTAGTATGCATAGAAAGGTCTTATCATCAGCAAACTTTCCACTAAATTTGTTTCAACAGCTTTTCAAAAATCCTGATAAAAATTAAACTTCTACCCCCGAAATAGACAATTTTTGCATCATTTGCTGATCTCATACAACCCTTGACTTTACTGAGGGGTCGTCCAAAATAGCATGCATAAGAAGGTCTTTACCATCAAGATACCATCTGTACAAGGTTTGGAATGGCAGTTGAAAATAGTATTTGTGAAAAAACAATTTTTTGTCCGAAAATGGCTATTTTCAACTGTTTTCCTGGAGGCATCATCCAAATTAGTATGCAAGGAAGGTATAGTAAAACCTGCTATGAGCGGTCAGCCCTGTTGCCAAACAAAGGTGGCTGTAAACAACAGGTGACGGCTCACAGCAGGTGTTGTAGAAATGGTTCCAGAAGCACCCAGAAATGTAAATCTGCTCTAACCTAGCCACTAGTATGCTAGTGTATACCCCCTACAGTGCAAGTTTGTGGCCTTAGTGTGTGTAAAATCGTGACAGTTAAGACAAAAGATGTGGAAAGAATACATGGAATACACACGTACATTGTCCTTCTAAAATGTTGAACATGAAAACATTTGCACTTCAAAGTTGGTGCGGCTTCATTTTATCGCCACATTACACCCGATGAAAAACCCAATCAACTTGTAACTGCACATGAAAGTTTCAAGATTAACAATCAGTCTCTGTGGAAGCATTGGCATGTTTACGACATTTGAAACTGTCACATACCAGTGTATCTTTTACAGACACAAATCTTTGTCTGTCTTTCGTAGTTTCCGGCATTTTGTTTTCTGCGCATGCGTAGTGATGGCTAATGCTGTTGTGTCAGTCATTTGTGCACCTATGGGAACCGAGTTCGATGCACACACTCACAGACCTCAAGCCTATGCCTCTTGCAAATGTGCATTTTGCGACGCAGGTGTTGTATTCCCCCCAGTTAATTGTCAATCCCTTTTACAAGGTATCTAAACCCAGCACGAAGCAGATGACACACATGTCCGTCACTGTGCAACAATATGGCGCTTGGCTTTGTCAAGGTGTGTAGCGGCGAGGCCGTGTTGAGTGAGAAGTCATTGACCTGTCGTACGTGACTTCTTTACCGCACCAGTCTGGCCGTAGCCATAAATTCCAGATATTTTTTTTTTCGTTTTTTGGCTCAGATACCCTGATTGTTGGCTGCGTTCAGCAGGTCACGGTATAATCCATGTACTTTATATAGTAAACATTGTCTGTACACCTCAAAAGTGACCGCAAACGGCAGGTGACCGTAAAATCCGGCGACCGTTAAAACAAGTTTACTGTATTACCATAAGGTATCTCTGTACTAAGTTTGGGTTTGAACTTGTAACAAGTATTTGAGAAAAAAAATGTCCAAAAATGGCTAATTTTGACCTATTTCTTGATGTCTTGTAACCTTTGCCCTTTTCCAGTGGTGAACCAAATCAGTATGCATAGAAAGGTCTTACCATCAAGTTTGGGTTTCAAATTGTGAATTGTTGGCATCTTTCTGTCTCGGAAGACAATGGAGTATAATTATGCGCTTGCTGGGTCAGTCCGTTTTTAAGATTTGCAGTGCCTGCTGTGACTAATCAGTCCAATTCGAGAGCGGCTGTATCTGTTGCATTTGCTACAAGTGAAGCCTGTGACTGTTGCTGTGGGCACTGGCTCTTCTTTCTTTCGTCTGCGCTGCCTCTTGTCCTCCCACTCCCTCGCTCAGCTTTATGCTGGTCTTCACTGCGAGCCGCCAGCTGGCACGGTCTGCGGTGGCGGCTTCTAAGTCTGCGGGATTCAGGTTTCCAGCTTTCAGATCACGCTTGCAGACATCTTTGTATCTAAACGCTGCTCTGCCTGTTGGTCTGGTGCAGGAGGCAAGCTCACCAAACAAGATGTCCTTAGGAATCCGACCATCCTGCATACGGCAGACATGACCGAGCCAGCGTAGGCGTATTTGTGAAAGGAGTGTGTACATGCTAGGAATGTTTGCCTGGGCCAGCACTTCAGTGTTTGGAACATGGTCTTTCCAAGTGATGCCCAAGATTCTCCTCAGGCTGCGCAGATGGAAAGAGTTAAGTCTGCGCTCTTGACGGGTGTACAAACTCTACATCTCGCTGCTGTAGAGAAGAATGCCAAGCACACAGGTCTGGTACACTTTCATCTTAGTGTTGATGGTAAGCAAGCTGTTGTTCCACACTCTCTTGGTCAGGCGAGCCATCGCTGTTGATGCCTTGCCAATTCTGGAGTCCAGTTCGTTGTCCAAAGAGAGGTTATTGGAGATAGTTGAGCCAAGGTATGTAAAGTTCTCCACTACCTCGAGGGTGTGATCGCCTATAGAGATGCAAGGGGTGCTGCTGACATCCTGGCCCATGAAATTTGTCTTCGTCAGGCTGATGGTCAGCCCAAATTCATTGGTGGCGCGATGAATACTATTTAAGTAAAAAATACATTTTGTCAAATATGGCTATTTCCTGATCCCTTGTTACCTTGACCTTTGAGAGGTCACTCAAATTGATATGTTTAGAAATGTCTTGTCACAAACTATCTTTGGGCCAAGTTTGAAGACTGTGGCTACAATAGTCTCCGAGAAAACGCCAACATTCAAGTTTACCACGGACGAAGAACGACACACGTGAGCCAAAAATAGGACACTTTATGTAATACATCATAGTTCAGGGGACAGATCAAGCATAACAGTTAAAGGGTGGTGCCAGAATAGCTTGGCACATTGAGGTGCCGAGCTATTCAGGCACCATCCTTGAATGATTACAGTCAATCCACATCTAGTTGCAGTGTGTCAGGCTAACTCATTCGAGGTGTGCCGCCTCTGGATACGCAGCTTTAAGCCACGTATCCAGAGGCGGCACGTCTCAAATGAGTTAAGTGTGAAAATGGAAAGAAAGCACACACACCTTGTAGTAGTCCTTCTTGATGTCCCTGTACTTGCGGGGCAGGTTTGTGATGCGGTTCATCATGATGCGCCATATCAAGTAGTCCACTAGCACCCTAAACACACCAGCAAAGAGGATGCTCAGGAATCACAACATTTTCTGCAAACCTGCCTCTTCTTCACTTTTCGCGATAATAGCAAACCACAACAGACAAGAATTGCAAAGCCCTCACGGCTCACATGCATGACACATGCATATAACTGATCTGACCTTTGTGACTTGACCTTTCCTACTTGTCACTGAAATGAGCAAGTATTCAAGTGTTCTAACACACCGTAATTACCCTAAATATTCGACCGCTCCAAATATTTGACCACAGCCCATTTTTCAGGAACTTTCACACAAAAAAAACCATCCTAAATATTCAACCAACATTCGATCACCACCCAAAAATGCCATGTCCTCAAATATTCGACCACCACTCAAATTGCGCTTAAAATATTTGTTAGAAGCCCTTCAGAAAGGTTTAAAAATCTGTGCTTGTGAAGTCTGCTTTCATGATGATTACTGGTACAACGAATCCTTGCATTCACTGCGACACACAGTACTCCCACATAGCCCCAAACCCATTCTGGTACTGCTTATTCATAGATTTAAATAAGCCAAAGGCAGGCATACATTGTCATGATGTATTGCCAGAGCAGCAGTTCTTGAGATTCTATGCCTGCTGCAAGAGAAACTATCGGTATGATGATAGCTGCTGCCAGTGCAATCATGCCTCACCCTGCATTTCGTAAAAGACACAGATTCATATTCACTCACAAACCAGATAGGTGAGGCTAGCGCTGGCAGAATTGTACACAAACCAAGAGGAATCGCTCTGGGCTGGACAGACAAACAGTTAGATCCCCTGCCCCCGCCTATCAGGCAAAACTCACAAAACCAATCCTGGCAAGGCTGCATGATTTGGGACATTCAATCACGTCCTTCATTGATGACTGCCTCTTAGTGGGCAAGACAAAAGAGGACACAGTTCAAAATGTTATCAATATGGTTAGACTGTTTGATGCAGGGGGGTTCATGGTCCACGGTGACAAATCTCAATTCTTACCCATGCAAGAGATTACATACTAGGATTCGTGATTGATTCTACCGACATGTCGGTGAAACTGACGAAAGAACGTAAGCAAAAACTGAGCGAAGTGTGTTCCGAAATAATGAGAAAACCAGTAGCCAAAATTAGAAAATTAGAGCAGTAGCTTCTGTCATACGACTTATGGTAGCGAGTTTTGTTGGCGGTACCCCTAGGCCCTCTCTATTATAGGGCCCTTGAACAAGGCAAAACCCGAACTCTCAAAGAAAACAAAGGAAACTGGGAGAAAATAATGCCTATAACACAAGACACGGTTCTTGAGCTGCAATGGTGGGTTGATAACATCGGACACCAAAACACTCCCCTACAGAGGGAAGACCCTATCGTTATGCGGAAAACAGATAGCTCGCTGTCAGGCTGGGGGTTAGTTAGTTAGTTATTTGGGTTTAACGCTGAGCAGGCGGCTAAGGCCATCTCATGGCGGGATGGGTAAAAATCTGGTCAGCCAGTCTAAAAGCGAGGTCTTAAGACAAGATGTAAATATAGCTTAAAAATGTCAGGCTAAAATGTCGCACATGTCTTTAAAAGAAACATCTACAGACTCTCAAAAAGGGCAAATAAAAAATTCATATATTCTATGAATGCTCAGATCTTGTTAAAAATATTGCATTCTCTCAAGAAATTGAAGATTTTGTCCAGGGGAACATCCCGGAACAAAACCTTCAAGGAGTCTGCTGTGAAGTGTTTACATCTCGTGTCAATTAGATCAGCACAATACAGCAAAAAGTGTCGAACAGAAAACTGCTCATCACAGGCAAAACACCATGGACGCTCATCCTGTTTAAGTAAGTAAGAGTGCGTAACATACATGTGCCCGATGTGGAGCCGAGTAAGGACAGTCTCCTCACGGCGGCTGCTGCAGCTGAAAGGTAGACTGATGGACACCGTAGGAAGAGCTTCATGCAGCTTGTTCCCTTCCTCTTTGTCCCACTCGGACTGCCACTCACGGGCTATGTATGTACTAATCACAGGTTTAAAATCACTATAAACAGTCTGTGTGTCAGGGACAGGGTCACTGCGGGCACTGTTGGCAGCAGAATCTGCGATTCTGTTGCTCAGGCTGGGGGGCTGTGGTTGATAGCACTACTCGGACAGCCAAGGTGCTTTGGAATGAAAATGACAAAAAAGCAACACATAAACTTCCTTGAGCTCAAAGCTATTTTCTTTGGGTTAAAATCGCTCCTACGAGAGATCAGAGACATAGATGTGCGTGTACTGACAGAAAACACCACTGCTGTTGCTTGCTCGCGTAAACAAGATGGGCACAATGAAAGCGAGTTCGCTGAATAAAGTTACTTGGGATATCTGGCTCTGGTGTGACCAGAGGAGACTGTGGCCGAGTGCAGCACACATACCAGGTACTGAGAATGTAGAAGCAGACCGTCTGTCCAGACAGTTGCACAGTGACACAGAGTGGAGAATTGACCCTGAACTCCTTAAAAGAGTCACTCCGATTTTTAAATGTCAGACCGTCAGCTGACCTGTTTGCATCCAGAATCAATGCTCAGTTTCCCAAGTATGTATCTTTTCTCCCAGACCCTGGGGCTTTCGCTGTGGATGCTTTCTCTATTGGTTGGGGTGATTGTATGTCTATGTTTTTCCCCCTTTCAGTCTGTTACCGGCGGTCCTGGCAAAGATAAACAAGGACAAAGCCAGGGTAGTGGTAGTGGCACCAGCGTGGCGAAACCAGATGTTTTGGCCAGTGCTGACGCAAATGCTGGTAGCAGAACCAGTATTGCTGTCAGCAAGAGAGACTTTGTTATATCAACCAAGCAACCTTACACAAAGACATCCTCTGCGCAAAAAACTGAAACTACTCATTTGCAAGGTGTCAGAGATAGATACAGAGGTGAGGGATTTTCTTCAGATGCAACCAACATTATGTTATCGTGGCGACCGGCCACCCGTCGCTTGTACAATGGATACATCACTTGTTGGAGACAGTACGCAAGTGAGAGATCGGTGGATCATGTTTCACTGCCACTAGCTGAGGCAGTCAACTTTCTTGCATCATTGGCACTCAATGACCTGTCGTATAACACTATAACTACAGCACGGTCAGTGCTCAGCTGTTATTTGTGTACAAATGATGGAGTGCCGCTAGGCTCTACAGTACTCAAACCAAGGGGAATCACAGCGCTGGACAGACAACAGTTAGATCCCCTGCCCCGCCTATCAGGCACCCAATCGCCAGCCCACAGAGAAATACGCAGGTATAGAATAAGACAATCATTTCCATCCTCAAAAAGAATGGATCAGGTCTCTTATATAACCCATGTCTTTCTCCGGAACTTAGGAAGTAGGCAGGAGAAACATACATACACAAACATGAAGGTGTGCTACTATATGTGGTCGGGTAAATACCTTGATTTCCCACAGTAGATGCACAGAACATTACACAACAATGTAACGATACAAATTTTGCCTCGAGTTATACGTGATACTCGCAAACCAGATAGGTGAGGCTAGCGCTGGCAGAATTGTCAGTACTCAAACCAAGGGGAATCACAGCGCTGGACAGACAACAGTTAGATCCCCTGCCCCGCCTATCAGGCACCCAATCGCCAGCCCACAGAGAAATACGCAGGTATAGAATAAGACAATCATTTCCATCCTCAAAAAGAATGGATCAGGTCTCTTATATAACCCATGTCTTTCTCCGGAACTTAGGAAGTAGGCAGGAGAAACATACAAACACAAACATGAAGGTGCGCTACTATATCGAGGGTTGACTGCCGAAAAGCAGTATCTTGCTTTTTCCTAGTTTTGCAGGAGACGCTTTTGAAATTTTGGACCTACTTTGAACCTTTCTGTACAATGCAAGAATTTAAGATGCCCCTCAAAATTTTACAATGTTATTGGGCAGCCTATTTTATTATGCATATCCATGGTATTATGGCTATATCTAAATTCTGGTTTGAATTATTAAAGAAACCGTAACACGAGTGAAGATACTATATGTCTGGCAATCGGAAAGGCGATAAATAATGGCAGCAGAAACACCGTATCTCAACATACGAGAACCTTTCGCTGACAGAGCCTGCAAAGTGTTGACTGCCGAAACACCGTATCTCAACATACGACAACCTTTTGCTGACAGATCCTGCAAAGTGTTGACTGCCGAAACACCGTATCTTAACATACGACAACCTTTTGCTAACAGATCCTGCAAAGTGTTGACTGCCGAAACACTGTATCTCAACATACGACAACCTTTTGCTGACAAATCCTGCAAAGTGATGACTGCCGAAACCACGTATCTTCACATGGCTCCCTCACTGTGTTAGAAAACCAAAGGTTTCAGAGGGGAAGCGGGCAGCCAGATTCATGTAAATTGTTCTACTTGGCATCTGCCGTGAACAAAGTAGACAGAAAGCGTGTCTAGAAATGATTTATTTTAAACTAACACTATTCCACAGGTAATTCATTCGCGAATTCTGTTTTACTATTTGAAGTATTTGGTGGTAATGCATTAGAAAAGCATTTATTTAGACACATTATACGTACTCATAGCACACTGATTTGACTTATTTTTAATTGGTATAGTCGCTATACTGCCAGTACGTTGAAGACAATTATTGTGGAAAATCACGTTATGTGGCAACCATGCAACTCTCACAATACATTAACAAAACATAATCAAATGTATGTGTGTGTGTGTGTGTGTGAGAGAGAGAGAGAGAGAGAGAGAGAGAGAGAGAGAGAGAGAGAGAGAGAGAGAGAGAGAGAGAGAGAGAGAGAGAGGGAGAGGAGATGAAATTGAAACTTTATTCGCCAACGGATAAAGTAATTAGCACATGGGCCATTTTTCGGACTTGACGTTTTTACTCTACACAAAATAGTCAAACAGTGCATCGAGACATAAAGTGTAGTTTCACACACACTCTCGTACACACATGTTGACTGGCTTGCATATATATTATAATGCACGGCAATAGAATGGGGCGGTCCGTGGCGCAGTGGTTAAGGCGCCTGCCACCAATGCTAAAGGTGCGTGGTTCGACTACGGGTTCCGGCGTCGGATTTTTCTCCTCTAGTAAGTGTCACCGTTAATTCGGGCGGACCGTCGGGGGTTCTTTCTCCGGGTACTCCGGCTCTTCCTCCCCCTCCACTTTGGTATCAGTTTCAGCCCACTTAATCAAATTTCAAATACAAACGATTTTGAATTTCCAAAAACTACAGTAGCTCGCTTGAGCTTGCCCTTAGCACCACGTGAATGTTCTGTGTTTATGTACAGTGTGTGAGTGAATGCGCGTGATTCACGTGAGCGTGCTTGTTGGGTTCAGTTCGCGGCGGCGCTTTGAGCCGATTTTCAATTGGGATAAAGCGCCTATTTAATGCGCTTATTATTATTATTAATAGTTTACAGTAAAAGCATGGTGGATAAATAACATGTTCAGGATTAGTGAATCATGAGGGGAAAAAAACAACTCTGAAGAGTTTATGCTGGACTTAATGATTGGTGCTTAAAGAGGATTTCTATACACAAAGAGAGCAACCTGCAGTGCGTTATGCTCGATGGCAAGGTGTTCCATAATGAGCCACCGGAAAATGCATGGCTAGTTTTAAATATGTCAATTCTGGGACGTGGCATAAACTTTCTTCTGGATGTGGAATAACCCGGGTCAGATTTAGTAAAACGTTTGCATAGCTATTCCGGAGAGACAGACAGAGAGACAGACAGAGAGGATAGCAAACTATTTTACAGCTGTACCTTTAAATCCGGCGTTCACTGACTGCTCCATTTACAAAAATATTATTCCAATAGAGAAAATAACACTTCATCACGTTGTTGGCCATTTTCGCGCCGTCACAATAAGACAGCTTTCGTCACACACTGGTAATGCTGTCAAATTGTTCACGAGTATGAACCTCACAATTTCCACAAAGACGATTAGCGTATATTTAATTGTAGTAAAGTCTTTGATGCACTGACAAATATTTTGTTTATAGGACGATTTTCACAACGCAAGCTGTGTGTCACAGTAGTACATGAAGTTGGCTGTTTCGCATGGCGTGGTCTAGAACTTTCTGAGACAGACAGTGTTGAAAGAAAAAACTTTTTGCAAACCCGCTTTTTTCCCCCGTCTACGTTTAAAAATAAAACTCTGCTCAGGCTCCGTTTTGGGGGATAGGGGTTTGTTGTCTTCTCCTAGCAGTGTTTTTGTGTTTTTTTCTCTACATTTGAACAGATAAAGGACTTTTGCTTTTCACAGACGCCCAAGCTGTAAAATGCCTCAAACAGTGCTTGCCGTTCTGATTTATAAACCCTGCTGCATTTAAAACGGCAATTGGAGCAGTCTATTTGTTTATTTTCTTTGCAGGTACTATTTTCCCATTTCGGATACATACTCCTTTCCATGCACCCACAAAGCCTTTCTTGAATTTTTCTTCCAGGTATCTGGCATGGCAAATTTCTTCATAAACAGTTGTTTTTTTGTGTTTTTTTTTGGGGGGGAGGGGCGGGGGGGTGGGGTGGTGTCTTAAACTTGCCTCGTTTCCTTGGTGTTTGTGGTTTGGGGGTGCTGTGCAAAAGCGATAATGAAGAAGTATGCCGTGATCTAGGAGTTTGTGATGTGTTTGGTGGAGACATCTGTTCAATGACTGGACTATTTGGCGTGTCGTTTCTGCCACTGGTCTCATACATTGTGACTTCTTGTGTCTTGCTGGTTTCTGGCACTGTGTCTCTGCTGCCTCGCTCCTTGTGTCCCGCTTTAACGTGTCGCAGGTGGGAAAGGAAATACAGCATCATAGTGTTGGGCTTCAGTCTCAAGTAGTGACAGAATGATCGGTGATTGATCAACACCAGTGTCACCGGCTTGTGTGTCTGGGTAAAGAATCGTTTCCTAATGAAGCAAGTAATTTGAGTATATTATAACCGGCCTCTTTGTGCAGTCAGCAAGCGCCTTCAGCAGCAGATCAGCTGCGTCGTTGCTCCAGATTCCTGGGGCCCGCAGCTGTTCCATGTTCCAAAAGTATTTTAGGTACCTTTCATTTTCATCATCTTCATTTGTTGTCAGAAAGCAAAATAAAGTAGGTCGCAAATTTGTCCTCAAGGTAATTGCATATCTGTGTCCTCAGATCAAGCACCGTGATATTCAGGTGCATGGAAACTGCCTCGAAGAAACAGTTTCCGTCTGCAGCTACTTCTACTGAGTACAATCCGTTGGCTGAGAGCAGATTCTGAAGCCGACTTCTGTGCACTTCTTGTTCTCTCTGGTGTCGCTTCATCTCCTGCTTGCTCATTGCCTTGGCCAGCTCTATATTGCTGCTTTTGGATAATGTGTGTTTGCGTTTTCGTCAGTGAAAGTAAAGGCGTATTTTCGTCACTTTAATCCTCGTTGGAAGACGTCGGCACTACATCAGCTTGAGGTAATTCAGTGACTGGACTGTAAGTGGGATGCTTGATGATGTTGTCATTGTAACTCTCATTTTCTTTAGTGGTCAAGTAGGTTATGTCCAGGCGTTTGCTCTTTATCAAGGGCTCATCATAGTCATCCGAGCAAGACCACCGTGCACCCTTGATTTTTACTGATAAAGGCTCCAGGTTTGAATGACACCAACTTGCATCCTCTTGCCCTGGCTGCTTGAAGAGTTGCTTGGAGACTTGAAGGGGCTCATCGTCAGACAGGCACCAGTTGCAATCTTCTTGGATGACTCTGGACTGTTGACAAGTCATATTTAAAATAAATCAGTTATCATCAGTCTTTATGTTCGGGGGGGGGGGGGGGGGGGGGGTGTGCGTGCGTGCACTGAGGTGTGTGTTTGTGTGTGTGTGTGTGTGCGTGTGTGCGTGTTGGGGTTGTTGGGGTTGTGGGGGTTGAGGGGGGGGGGGGGGCACATAACGGTACACACGCGCACATCAATTCAGTAGCTAGGCTTCACATAATGATAGTGATACAGATAGAGTTCAAGACAAACTAAAGGGAATCGCTGATAACAGTAAATTGTAAACAAGAACCCGTAACTTATATCTGTTCGACAAGTCTCAGTACACTGTGAGCCACAAAACTGACCATACTGACTCGAAGTTGCTCAGAATTGACAGTGGCATTTAGTGGCCAGATTTAGGTACACATTACCTTCAGCATCATTCTTTGGTTGGCTGTTCATTCTGTGAAGATGTGCAATTTGTACATGACTATGGATCAGATACAGTAGTAAATGACATTTAATAGCATTGTGCCGGGCTGAGGGTGGGGGTAACTTAAAAAAGACTACATTAATTATCATTTTACACTAACCTGCCTCTAAAATAATTTAATGATAATCAATAATAAATTGCAATGAGTATTTTACCAGTAATCGACCCAAATTTAACAGTCAATGGTGACGATTACATTTGTACTGAATACTGCACTCCAAAAATAGTATAGATGACATAAATTATGTTACCTGCAAGAACACTGTGAGGCCAATGACTGTCCGATCCAAAATACTCCACTGCCCGGGAATGCTGAACTTGCGAAGAGTAGTATGAAAACTGGGGTCTTTCGGATAAAACATCCCACACTCTTGGTAGGATGTGGAACAAAAAGGATTTGTAGCTCGTTAGTATCCTAATAAACTATGTGGTCGGGTAAATACCTTGATTTCCCACAGTAGATGCACAGAACATTACACAACAATGTAACGATACAAATTTTGCCTCGAGTTATACGTGATACTCGCAAACCAGATAGGTGAGGCCATAGCCTATAACCCTTGTTTTTATAATAAACAAGATACATTATAGTACTTACAGATAAGGATATAGACTAATGACTTTAGTTCAAGAAGGCGCCAAGCTATTCTGGCACTACCCTTGAACTATTTTAGTCAAACTTATTTCACACACTGGTGTATTCCGAATGTTAAGGGTTAAAAGAACAAAACAAGTGTGAATGGGGTCAGTGAGAGCCTGCAGGGCTCAAGAGGATTGAGGGCTCTATCAGGTTGGGAGTATGTTTATTAACACTTCCATCATTTTCAACATGCAACAGAACATTTACTTGGCACTCTAGATTTTACTTGACACTAAACTGGGCACCAAGCAAATCTGAAACTACCCTTCAACTCTCATAGTTGATCCATCTCCAACAGCTGGTACACAGCCATATTACAGGTGGCTCCCAAGGGTAGTGTCCAGTTTGCTCGACACATCCAAAGATGCCAAGCAATTCGGACAGTACTCTTGAGCTACAAAGACGATTCATTTCCTAGGGATGACACAGGACATAGGAACAATACTACTACTCAGGAGACACACCTCTTGTCTGTCTGACGATAGATTTCCACGAAGTCTTTGAGGTACTGAGGAGCGTAAATGACGACTTCCTCAGACTCGTTGATCTTGATGCCAACAGGATCAAACGTCAGCTGCTGGTAACGAAGCCAGTCAAACTGAAATCAGAAGAAAAACACATAAACACAATAAGCACTGACAGAAATGAGCCAGAAGGCATACCAGTACAAAAACATTCAAACACAGCAACAATTCACATACTATATTGCTCTAAATTTCTTTTACAATCTTGTCTCAATTTTGGCATCCCTGCAATGAGACACACACAACCTGACAAGACCTGTGCATCTGTGTTAACCCTACCGCCACCCCTCAAGTGCCCTCATGCACACACATGTCCTTAGTTCATATTATTATATCATTATCACTCAGTCACTAACACATATCAATGTTCAACATGACTGTCAAGGAACTGTTCTGACACTTTTAGGTATGT
This sequence comes from Semisulcospira habei, assembly GCA_036245525.1. NCBI lineage: Eukaryota > Metazoa > Mollusca > Gastropoda > Semisulcospiridae > Semisulcospira > Semisulcospira habei. The sequence continues at coordinate 221,062,062 of BTPG01000001.1, read as the reverse complement.
TATTCCATCAATCCTTTAGTGCATTTAACATACAAATGTCAAACCTTCCTCTGCATCATTTTGATACTTTTACAGAATGCTAAAGAACCAACAATTAATTATTTTTTATATCAGTCAAAAAAAGTACTACCAATATGGTGTTGGATGCAGATTTTTTTCCCTATCAGATCCTAGCCTGGGTGAAAATGAATAAAAAGGATCATTTTGATTATATTCAATTCCAGGATCCTATACATCAAGTTTTTTTTTCTCTCTCAGATACAGGATTGTTTTATCTATAACTTCAACCTTTCCCTCAACTGATACGCATAATCTACAAAGTTAAAACTCACCCCTGGAATCATCTCATGTAGCTCTTTCAATGTCATTCTGTTGTACATCTTTTCATTGTCCCTTCTCTCTGCCTGGGGAATCGTGATCTGTCAAAGTCCAGAACACAGACACAATTACAGTATGAAAGTGAACTGTACATTCATAAAACAATGTTCACTACTTAATTTCCAATCACAAGCCAACTACGAAACGTTAACAAATAACACGATTAGCTCAGTCATAAATATATAATGTACTGAGTTCACGATAAAGCAGATCATGAAAAGGCAGCATTCTTGAATACATTTTTCTCAAGTGTATTTGTGGAAGAAAATTTGAGTAATGTTTCATTGCTTGGTAGAGGCTCAAAATCGAATGGGTGCACCATAACAGATATCATAATAACTCCTGATATTGTCAAGAAAATTAAAAGAATTAAATCCTTCCAAAGCTCAAGATCCAGACTGTATCCCTCCCAGAGTTTTACAAGAGTTGTGTAATGAGTTGACAGAACCACTTCGCACTTTATTTACATTTTCACTTAAATCAGGTATTGTACCGCAAGACTGGCGAACCGCAGAGGTAAGTGCTATTTTTAAAAAAAGGTTCTAGGTCAGATACAGAAAACTACAGACCAGTAAGTTTAACGTGCATGTATGTAAAGTTAGAGTCTATAGTCCAAGATGAGATCGTTAATCATTTTACTGTGAACAATATGTACACTGAATGCCAACATGGTTTCAGAAAGAAACGATCATGTGTTACTCAATAACTACAGGTTATGGATGATATAACTTCCTTACTTGACAACAACAACAAAAAAAAAAAAAAAACGGTTGACATCATAGACTTTAGAAAAAGCATTTGACACTGTTCCTCATGAAAGGCTTCTTCAGAAGCTAGAGGCCTATGGTGTATGTGGAAACATTTCCAACTGGATAAGAAGTTTCTTACATGAAAGAAAACAAATGGTAAAGGTTGGAAATGCAAAATCAGACAAAATAAAGGTGCTGAGCGGTATACCTCAAGGAAGCATCCTAGGACCTATATTATTTACTATATTTATAAATGACTTGCCAGACTGTGTTGATAGCATGTGCAAAATATTTTGCAGACGATACTAAAATCTATAATGAATCAAGCAATAAAGACGTGTTGCAGTATGATTTGGATCACTTGCAAGAGTGGTCCGATACATGGGATTTGCATTTAATGTAGAGAAATGCAAGGTCTTGCATGCTGGAAGGAACTATCCTGAACATGATTACTTGATGAAAGTTAACAGTGACATTAAAAAGGTGGTATCTTGTGAGGAGGAAAGAGACTTAGGTGTTGTTTTTGATAAAGTTATATCTATTGACCTGCCCCCCCCCCCCCCCCCCCCCCCCCAAATATTCAGAACTTATCAATAAGGCCAACAAAATGGTTGGAATAGTTAAGAGAGCCTTTAATTATTTGGATAAGGACATTTTTTAGTAAACTGTATAAATCACTAGTCAGACCACATTTAGAATATGCAAACACTGTATGGTACCCAGGTTTAAAGAGACAATCAGTTGCACTCGAAAGGGTACAGAGACGAGCAACAAAGCTGGTTAAAGAATGTAGAAATATGACTTACTTAAACAGACTTAAATACTTTGGACTACACTCCTTACGTGGACCTAGAATACGTGGAGACTTAATACAAATTTTTAAAATTTATAATGGCATCAACAACCTAAATTTTTTGCAGCACCGTTTTGTGACAGAACTCGAAACTCTTAAGGGAAAATTTTTGTAGGGCACTGCAACACTAACCTGCGGAAGTCTTGTTTCTCTAACAGAGTTGCCATTGTTTGGAATGAGTTACCAGTTTCATTAAAAAAAAGCACCTAATATAAATTCTTTAAAAAACCAGCTGGACGAATTACCAAAATTTAAAGAGATTTTCTATTGCTATGAATGATTTATAGGAAAATGTGCATGCATAACAGACCCATAAAGTAATTAAAAAAAGAAAGGACATTTGCAAAGGCCTCACGGCCTATTTTGTCCTCACACTACTTCTACTACTACTACTACTATAAAACAGCAGCACATAATCTAAATTTCACTCAGAGTGTTGAGGAAGAATCAAATCCAGATTAAAGCCTTTAGGTCAGCTATTGCGATCCAATGACTGGACTAAGACAACCGATCTAGGTTCACATTTGATTGCTATCTCTGCACGGTTCCAGGGGCAAGATTGCATTCAGGACTGATCTCCCCTTGTTCCCATGATTCTGGCAGGAAATGCAGCAAAAATAAGTAATAAACAAGTATGTTTTCTGATGACTGTAAACTTACTTACTTACTTACGCCTGTCACCCCTACCCGGGTATAGGCCGTCGACGAGAGACCTCCAGCAACTCCTGTCCTGTGCTTCTCCTTCGATTCTACTCCAGGTGGTTCCCAGTCTCTTGATGTCTGCTTGGAGGTCTCGACGCCAGGAGTTTCTCGGCCTACCTCTTTTCCTCTTTCCCTGGGGGTTCCATGACAATGCCTGCCTAGTGATACTGGAGATGACTGTAAAGCAAATGCTTTTCTCTTTTGTTCACTTGCAAGGGGTCAAGGGGTCTCTGCCTGACTCAATGGGTGGGGGCCCCAGGGGACGAGGTGCGTTAGTGGTGCGGGCAGTGGGGAACTCTTACAACGCCTCCCCCAGGATCCCCCTAGTCTAGGGCCTCTTGGCCTTTGTGAGGCACCCTCGTGTGTAATCCCTCCGGACTAGCATAGCATCCCTCTATCCCAAGACCGCCCGTGCGTGATCCCTGGCCACATCCTCTCCGAGGTGACCCCAAAAACAGGGCAGCACTAGCCCCCAGGCTAAACACGGCGGATCTAGAGGAGAGAACCTCGAAAATAAATCATTGTCCTGCTGCCTTGCAGGCCTGACCGCTTGGCTGCGGAAAGGCTAAGGGAGGAAAACCCAGACATCAAAGCCCCCGTGTCTCCAGGGAAGGCTTTTGAGCCAGAGACTAGGACAAGGACAGTCTGATATAAAACCTACGACCCGAGGACCTCGATGCCACCGTCCCACATTGCTAGGCCATGGCAGATGAACCAAGGGTTTAAAGGGTGGGGCCAGTACTGCGCACACTGCACTCCACCAAAAAGCTCCACCGCGCGGGCTTTAGGAAATGTCCACGGACCATGACACTGCCCATTCCAATTCCTGTAGCGATGGGCAAGGGGCGAAATGGCAGGTGAAAGATGTCACTGGAAGCCGCAGTCCCAAACCTGCATGCAGGCGGTTCAGGATATTGGTCGCCTGATGTTGACCTGGGGATGACAACATCACTCGGCACACCTTGAATGACCAAGCAGCCTTCTCTAGGGACATCACTGCTTGCTCCACACGGAGAGGGGCCTAGAAATGGTGGCCTAACCAAAGCTCATCCCCTCGCAACCCCAGTCGGCTAGCCGCAGTCAACGGGCATCTTCTCCTGCGGTCATAAAACAAGAAAAAACAACAGATCCACTCTCATGACGACCACGACCGGATTCAACGTAGCATGCTGGAACATCCAAACCATGCTCGACACAGCAGACAGTGGATGCCCTGAACATCGCTCCGCCCTCATTGCCCATTAATTGCGGAGGTTAAACATCGACATCGCCGCGCTCAGCGAAGTACGCCTCCCGGACGAAGGCAGCCTTCAAGAACTTGGCGCCGGATACACCGTCTACTGGTCAGGCAGGCCTGCATCAGAAAGACGGCTCTCAGGCGTGGGCTTCATGGTCAAGACCTCCATTGCGACTAAACTGGAAAACCTACCAACGGGTCACTCTGACCGCATCATGTCCATGCGCCTCCCACTGAGACACCAGCAATACGTCACCCTTCTTAGTGTGTACTCCCCAGCCCTCCTGGCAGAGCTTGCAGAAAAAGACAAGCTCTACACTGACCTGCGCAGCCTCCTACAGAGCACCCCTGCAGACAAAGTCATCATCCTTGGCGACTTCAACGCCAGAGTGGGCCAGGACTCTGAAGCCTGGAAAGGAGTCCTCGGCAAGCATGGTGTTGGGAACTGCAATGACAATGGCCGCCTACTGTTGGAGTTCTGTGCAGAGCAGCAACTTGTCATCACCAACACTACTTTCCAGCAAAAGGACAGTCGAAAGACCACCTGGATGCATCCTAGCTCCAAGCACTGGCACCTTATCGACTTTGTCCTAGTGTGTCAGAGGGATCGCAGTGAGGTCCTCCTCACGAGAGTGATGCCCAGCGCGCAGAGTGCCACACTGACCACCACCTTGTCCACTGCAAACTCAGGCTCCGCCTCAAGCTGAAACCCAAGAAAGGGCCCCCCCCCAAGCTGAAACCCAAGAAAGGGCCCCCCCCAAGAAAAAGCTTGATGTTGCCAGCCTTCAGCGCGATGACGTGAAAGCTGCCTTTCAGACAGATTTGCAGCGCATGCTCAAAGACACAGCTGATCCAGCAGACCCCTCCCCTGAAACACTCTGGGAACAACTGAAAACAGCTATTGCAAAATCCTCTGCGGAAGTCTTGGGCTTTGCTAGAAAGAGGAACAAAGACTGGTTTGACGAAAACAACGTACAGATCCAGTAACTTCTAGCAGAAAAAAGAGCCGCCCACCAGGCCCACCTAGCCCCGCCTTCCTGCCCTGTGAAGAAGTCTGCCTTCTGCCTCATCTGCAGCAGTCTCCAACGCAAACTTAGAGAGCTCCAGAACGAGTGGTGGTCCAGACTGGCACAGAGGACCCAGCTTTGCGCTGACAACGGTGACTACAGGGGCTTCTACGAAGCACTAAAAGCAGTGTATGGCCCCAGGCACCTGGTTCAAAGTCCCCTGCGAAGCGCTGATGGACAGGCACTCCTCACAGATAGTACGTCCATCTTGAACCGCTGGTCGGAATATTTTCAGGTCCTCTTCAGCACTGAGCGCACTGTTCAAGAAGCAGTCATTTTCCAAATCCCACACCTCCCAGTAAAGGTTGAATTGGATGAACCGCCCACCACTGAAGAGACCCTCAAGGCCATCCACCAGCTCAAGAGTGGCAAAGCAGCAGGCATTGACAGAATCCTGCCAGAGATCTAGAAACATGGAGGCCCAGCACTGCACAACAAGCTCCACGACCTCTTTCTCTGCTGCTGGGAGAAAGAAACACTACCAAAGGATCTCCGTGATGCAGTCATCATCACCCTGTACAAGAACAAAGGAGAGAAGTCTGCCTGCTCTATCGTGGAATTACCCTGCTGTCCATTGCTGGGAAAATTCTTGCAAGGCTGCTCTGAATCGACTGGTACCTGCCATCGCTGAAGACCACCTCCCAGAGGGCCAGTGTGGCTTCAGAGCCAACAGGAGTACCACCGACATGGTCTTTGTGCTGAGACAGCTTCAGGAGAAGTGCCATGAGCAGAACAAAGGGCTGTACATAACGTTTGTCGATCTAACAAAAGCGTTTGACACTGTGAGCAGGCAAGGTATGTGGCAGATCCTGGAGCGACTTGGCTGTCCCCCAAAGTTCCTCAGCATGATCGTCCAGCTCCACGAGGACCAGCAAGGCCAGGTCAGACTCAACAGTGACCTCTCAGAACCATTCCCCATTCTCAATGGCGTGAAGCAGGGCTGCATGCTGGCACCAACCCTCTTTACCATCTTCTTTAGCATGATGTGACTTTGTCGTCTGCAGGGGTGCTCTGCAGGAGGCTGCGCAGGTCAGAGTAGAACTTGTCTTTTTCTGCAGGCTCTGCCAGGAGGGTTGGGGAGTACACACTGAGAAGGGTGACGTATTGCTGGTGTCTCAGTGGGAGGCGCATGGACATGATGCGGTCGGAGTGACCCGTTGGTAGGTTTTCCAACTTAGTCGCAATGTGGGTCTTCACCATGAAGCCCACGCCTGAGAGCCGTCTTTCTGATGCAGGCCTGCCTGACCAGTAGAGGGTGTAGCCAGCGCCAAGTTCTTGGAGGCTGCCTTCCTCCGGGAGGCGTACTTCGCTGAGCGCGGCGATGTCGATGTTTAACCTCCGCAATTCATGGGCAATGAGGGCGGAGCGACGTTCAGGGCGTCCGCTGTCTGCTATGTCGAGCATGGTTCGGATGTTCCAGCATGCTACGTTGAGTCCGGTCGTGGTCGTCATGAGAGTGGATCCATTGTTTTTTCTTGTTTTCTGACCGCATGAGAAGATGCCCGTTGACCGCGGCTAGCCAACTGGGTTACGAGGGGATGAGCTTTGGTTAGGCCACCTTTTCTAGGCCCCTCTCCGTGTGGAGCAAGCAGTGCTGTCCCTAGAGAAGGCTGCTTGGTCGTTCAGGGTGTGCCGAGTGACGTTGTCATCCCCATGTCAACATCAGGCGACCAATATCCTGAACCGCCTGCATGCAGGTTTGAGACTGCGGCTTCCAGTGACATCTTTCACCTGCCGTTTTGCCCCTTGCCCATCGCTACAGGACTTGGAAAGTTCAGTGTCATAGTCCGTGGGCGTTTCCTAAAGCCTGCGCGGTGGAGCTTTTTGGTGGAGTGCAGTGTGCGCAGTACTGGCCCCACCCTTTAAACCCTTGGTTCGTTTGCCATGGCCTAGCAAGCTGGGACGGTGGCATCGAGGTCCTCGGGTCGTAGGTTTTATATCAGACTGTCCTTGTCTTAGTCTCTGGCTCAAAAGCCTTCCCCGGAGACACGGGGGCTTTGATGTCAGGGGTTTCCTCCCTTAGCCTTTCCGCAGCCAAGCGGCCAAGCCTGCAAGGCAGCAGGGGACTCGTGGAGGGCGGGGTCGTCTATGTCCCGTGCAGATGTGAACATCTGCCCACTGCCCACGACTTCAACGCCAGAGTGGGCCAAGACTCTGAAGCCTGGAAAGGAGTCCTCGGCAAGCATGGCGTTGGGAACTGCAATGACAATGGTCGCTTACTGTTGGAGCTCTGTGCAGAACAGCAACTTGTCATCACCAACACTACTTTCCAGCAAAAGGACAGTCGAAAGACCACCTGGATGCATCCTCGCTCCAAGCACTGGCACCTTATCGACTATGTCCTAGTGCGTCAGAGGGACCGCAGTGACGTCCTTCTCACCAGAGTGATGCCCAGCGCAGAGTGCCACACTGACCACCGCCTTGTTCGCTGCAAACTCAGGCTCCGCCTCAAGCTGAAACCCAAGAAAGGGGGCCCCCCCAAGAAAAAGCTTGATGTTGCCAGCCTTCAGCGTGACGACAAGAAAGCTGCCCTTCAGGCCGATTTACAGCGCATGCTCAAAGACACAGTTGATCCAGCAGACTCCTCCCCTGAAACACTCTGGGAACAACTGAAAACTGCTATTGCAAAATCTTCTGTGGAAGTCTTGGGCTTTGCTAGAAAGAGGAACAAAGACTGGTTTGACGAAAACGACGTAGAGATCCAGGAACTTCTAGCAAAAAAAAGAGCCGCCCACCAGGCCCACCTAGCCCAGCCTTCCTGCCCTGTGAAGAAGTCTGCCTTCCGCCTCATCTGCAGCAGTCTCCAGCTCAAGCTTAGAGAGCTCCAGAACGAGTGGTGGTCCAGACTCGCACAGAGGACCCAGCTCTGCGCTGACAACGGTGACTACAGGGGCTTCTACGAAGCACTGAAAGCAGTGTATGGCCCTAGGCACCTGGTACAAAGTCCCCTGCGAAGCGCTGATGGACAGGCACTCCTCACAGATAATACCTCCATCTTGAACCGCTGGTCGGAATACTTTCAGGACCTCTTCGGCGCTGAGCGCACTGTTCAAGAAACAGTCATCCTTCAAATCCCACACCTTCCACTAAAGGTTGAATTGGACGAACCGCCCACCGCCGAAGAGACCCTCACAGCCATCCACCAGCTCAAGAGTGGCAAAGCAGCAGGCATTGACGGAATCCCGCCAGAGATCTGGAAACATGGAGGCCCAGCACTGCACAACAAGCTCCACGACCTCTTTCTCTGCTGCTGGGAAAAAGGAACACTACCAAAGGATCTCCGTGATGCAGTCATCATCACCCTGTACAAGAACAAAGGAGAGAAGTCTGCCTGCTCTAATTATCGTGGAATTACCCTGCTGTCCATTGCCGGGAAAATTCTCGCAAGGTTGCTCCTGAATCGGCTGGTACCTGCCATCGCTGAAGACCACCTCCCAGAGGGCCAGTGTGGCTTCAGAGCCAACAGGAGTACCACCGACATGGTCTTTGTGCTGAGACAGCTTCAGGAGAAGTGCCGCGAGCAGAACAAAGGGCTGTACGTAACGTTTGTCGACCTAACAAAAGCGTTTGACACTGTGAGCAGGCAAGGTATGTGGCAGATCCTGGAGCGACTAGGCTGTCCCCCAAAGTTCCTCAACATGATCGTCCAGCTCCACGAGGACCAGCAAGGCCAGGTCAGACTAAACAGTGACCTCTCAGAACCATTCCCCATTCGCAACGGCGTGAAGCAAGGCTGCGTGCTGGCACCGACCCTCTTCACCATCTTCTTCAGCATGATGTTGAAGCAGGCCACAGTGGACCTCGACGACGACGACGCAGTGTACATCAGGTATCGTCTCGATGGCAGCCTGTTCAACCTCAGACGACTGCAGGCCCACACGAAAACCCTAGACCAACTGATTCGTGAGCTGCTCTTTGCTGATGACGCTGCCCTCGTTGCACACACAGAGAGAGCCTTGCAGCGCATTACGTCCTGCTTCGCAGATGCCGCCCAGCTCTTTGGACTTGAGGTCAGTCTGAAAAAGACAGAGGTCCTTCATCAGCCGGCACCCAAGGAAGAGCATCGCCCTCCCCACATCACCATCGGCGAGTCCGAACTGAAGTCTGTACACCAGTTTACCTACCTTGGCTGCATCATCACGTCAGACGCCAAGCTGGACAAGGAGCTGGACAACAGGCTGGCAAAAGCGAACAGTGCTTTCGGGCGACTATTCAAGCGGGTGTGGCACAATCAACAGTTGAAAAAAGGCACCAAGATCAGCGTGTACAGAGCTGTCGTCCTCACCACCCTGCTGTACGGTTCCGAGTCCTGGGCCCTCTACCGCAGCCAACTACGACTCCTCGAACGCTTTCACCAGCGCTGCCTGCGTACCATCCTCAGCATTCACTGGAGTGACTATGTCACCAACGTCGAGGTCCTTGAACAGGCGGAAACTGTGAGCATCGAGGCTTTGCTGCTGCGGACACAGCTTCGCTGGGCGGGGCACGTCTCCAGGATGGAGGATCATCGCCTACCCAAGATCACTCTGTTCGGCGAGCTCGCCACTGGACACCGAGACAGAGGGGCACCAAAGAAGAGATACAAAGACGGTCTCAAGAAGTCACTTAGTGCCTGCCAAATCGACCACCGCCAGTGGTCTTTGCTTGCTGCGGACCGTGACACCTGGCGCTCCACCATTCACAAGGCAGCCGTCTCCTTTGAGGACTCTCGCAGAGCTAACCTTAAGGACAAGCGGCTCAGAAGAAAAAACAGAGCTGTCGTAACTCAGAACCCTGAACAGACCTTCCCCTGCAGCCACTGCGGTCGTACCTGCCTGTCCCGGATTGGCCTCCGCAGCCACGAAAATGCCTGCAGACGACGTGGGCAAGCCCTATAGAATCTTCGTTCGCGAAGTCAAGCCAAGATCAGCATGATGTTGAAGCAGGCCACAGTGGACCTCGACGATGACAACGCAGTGTACATCAGGTATCGTCTCGATGGCAGCCTGTTCAACCTCAGACGACTGCAGGCCCACACAAAACCCTAGACCGACTGATTCGTGAGCTGCTCTTTGCTGATGACGCTGCCCTTGTTGCACACACAGAGAGAGCCTTGCAGCGCATCACGTCCTGCTTCGCAGATGCTGCCCAGCTCTTTGGACTGGAGGTCAGTCTGAAAAAGACAGAGGTCCTTCATCAGCCGGCACCCAAGGAAGAGCATTGCCCTCCCCACATCACCATCGGCGAGACCGAACTGAAGTCTGTACACCAATTTACCTACCTTGGCTGCATCATCACGTCAGACGCCAAGCTGGACAAGGAACTGGACAACAGGCTGGCAAAAGCGAACAGTGCTTTCGGGCGACTATTCAAGCGGGTGTGGCACAATCAACAGCTAAAAAATGGCACCAAGATCAGCGTGTACAGAGCTGTCATCCTCACCACCCTGTTGTATGGTTCCAAGTCCTGGGCCCTCTACCGCAGCCAACTACGACTGTTCGAATGCTTCCACCAGCGCTGCCTGCGTACCATCCTCAGCATTCACTGGAGTGACTATGTCACCAACGTCAAGGTCCTTGAACAGGCGGAAACTGTGAGCATCGAGGCTTTGTTGCTGTGGACACAGCTTCACTGGGCGGGACACGTCTCCAGGATGGAGGATCATCGCCTACCCAAGATCACCCTGTTCGGCGAGCTCGCCACTGGACACCGAGACAGAGGGGCACCAAAGAAGAGATACAAAGTCGGTCTCAAGAAGTCACTTAGTGCCTGCCAAATCGACCACCACCAGTGGTCTTCGCTTGCTGCGGACCGCGACACCTGGCGCTCCACCATTTACAAGGCAGCCGTCTCTTTTGAGGACTCTTGCAGAACTAGCCTTAAGGACAAGCTGCTCAGGAGAAAAAAACAGAGATGTCGAAAATTAGAATCCTGGCCAGACCTTCCCCTGCAGCCACTGTGGTCGAACCTGCCTGTCCCGGATTGGCCTCCGCAGCCACGAACATACCTGCAGACGTCGTGGACAACCCCTATAAAATCTTTGTTCGCAAAGTCAAGCCAAGAGAGAGAGACTTGCAAGAAAACAGATTGTAGCCGCCTGTTTGTGCGGTTAAATCGTTTTCTCATGCATCTGTCAAAACTTGCATGCTGACTGGTCAGCATCATATTGTATTCCTCAAATACAAGAACTCTTCTATGAGAAAGATTAACCTATACTATACTGAGGCTAAAACTTCAAATTTGTACACTACCATATGCAAGCTACATCATAGTACTTACAGATAAGGATATAGACCAATGGCTTTAGTTCAAGGGTGGTGCCAAAATAGCTTGGCACCTAGAGGCACCAAGCTATTCTGGCACCACCCTTAAACTATTTTAGTTAAACTTATTTCACACACTGGTGTATTCCAAGCGAAAACTGTAGTGTAAACTTGACATCCATGCTCAGTGCAGCTCGAGTACTGACATCAGTACCAGAAGCGGGCCAAATGTAAACGCACCCTCACAGAAGGCTAATTTGATCTTTTCTACGAACAAAAATGGCAAAACAGTTATGGATCACTGTATGATAAATCTATGTAAATTGTCTGACCTTTGGGATCTTGACCTTTCTGACAGGTCACTAAAATGAGCAACTGTTCAGGTGTCTTAACACCAAAACAGGGTTCAGGCATTTTTGTTCACATTTGTCAACCTCCCCTGACCACACTGACCTCCAAATTCGCATGCCTAGAAAGGTTTCATCATCAAATTTGATTTTGAAGTTGTGAATGGTACTTGAGAAAACAATTTTATTTAAAAAATATAACAATTTTATTCCAAATGGGACTATATTATTCTAAATGGGACTATTTTTAACCTATATTTCCTGATCTCTTTTCACTTGACCTTTCCAAGGGATCATCCAAATTAGTATACCATCAGGTATAGTCGTGCATTGTATTTCAAGACAAAATTGCTATTTTTGACCCCATTTCGTGAACCTGTGACCTTAAACTTTGAGAGAGATCACTGAAATTTACAGCGCTCACATGGTATATTTAGAAAGGTCTTGCTACGAAGTACATTGTCTCCTTGGGACAAGTTTGAAGACTTTGGTTTAAATAGCCTCCGAGAAAAAGTTGACTTTCAAGTTTACCACAATGCCGGATGTCGGACCTATGGACAAATACACTTGCCCAATACACTCACTTTTGCTATAGCATATGAGCCCAAAACACTAATATTCTGCTAAAACTAGTCTTTTGCCAGCAGGTAATATCAACATTTAACAAGAAGGGCAAAGCCCTCATGGCTCATATGCATGATTGATCCAAATGATTTATCTGACCTTCTGTGACTGACTTCTGTGACCCCGACGCTTCTGAAAAATGACATATAAGCAAGTGTATGCATGTCAAATGTGCCAATGTGGCAATAGTAACTGCAAAACAAATTCCCATGTTTTGTCATCATATGTGCATTTTTAATGAGAATAGTGGGTTATAATAGTGATAAATCCCCATTTTCATACATTTGTCAACCTCCTTTGAGTGGTCAGCCAAATTAGCAGGCATAGGAAGGTCTTATCTACAAGCCTTCTGCCAAGTTTGTCTGATATTTTTGCAAAAGTGTCTGCAGTATAGCCACTGACCCATGAAAAAGGTCTCAGTGAACCATCCATATCTCGTGAATTTTTAAACTCACCAGAGGTTTCTTGCATGTGAACACCTAATTGTCAGTTGCCAATGAACCTCCATTTGCTGCTAACATATTACAAGTGTGTTTCGGTATGTGCCGAGGAAAATACTGTACAGGCTGTGTATTTATTATGCTTGAAGTAAAATTAATCGATGTTGATTTTACTATTTGTTTACTGTTTGCTCTTTTCTTATTCTGTCTTTCTTTCCTTCCTCACACATAGGACAATGTATTGGAATTCATCCTATTGTTTATCCACTGGCAGTAGATTGGAATAGACTAGCAAATCTGATTGCAGCTAGGATTGTATGCCGTTGTCAAGGTTGTGCATGCAGTGTCTATGTTTGATATAAGCACTTGAATTGTATAGGCTTCAGTAGGTCACTGGGACTTTTCATATTTGACCAGTCATTCAGGTCACTAGTTCATGTGCTGTTTTAGGCACTGTGCATCTCTCTCACCCTCTCTGTCTTTTAAGTATCTCTTTGGCTGCTCAGTTTGATTATTTAATGTCTTCAGATATGTAAATTAGTTCATATTGCGTTTGTATATAGTCTAGCACTTGTACTTATCAGATGAAAGTTGTCATAGTAATGTATTACTGATACGTTGCATACAGAGTTGCCAATGAACATACATTTGCGTCTGAAAGACTGCAAGTGTGTTTCAGGGTTGCGAAATGAAGTCGACATGTAAATACACCACTTGACTGCCTCCACCTCTTCTTCCACCTTACACATCAGAGCCCTAAGCGGGACCCAACCACGTCTAGCTTTTTTTCATCCATTTCCTGACCTCTTGTGACTCTTGACCTTTGAGCAGGGTCACCCAATTTAGTTGATGCCGGAAGGTCTTATCAAAAGGTATCTGGCGTTAAAGTTGAAAATAGTATTTGATAAATGACAAGTTTTTATAAAAAGAAAGGCAAAGCCCTTTTGGCTCATATGTATGACCGATCTACATGTGTGACCTTTGTGACAATAAGTAAAGGGTGGCTTCTGCACCAGCAAAATATGTATTTTCTCAAAATTTAATCAGTTTTCACACATCTGTCAAACACCCATGACCCACAACTAAATCAGTACACCTACAGAAAGGTCTTATCATCAGCTTCCTTTGTGCCAAATTTGATTGAAAAGTTTGCGAAACTGTTGAGAATAACTACAATTCTATAAAATAAATAAAATAATTTTTTTTTTTTTTTTAAAAGAAATTGCATTTTACACACATTTGCCAACCTTTTGTGACCCTTGACCTTTCCAAGGGATCATCAAAATTAGTATGCATAAACAGGTCTTACCATCAGGTATCTCTGTACCAAGTTTGCGTTTGAAGTTGTGAATAGTATCTGAGGGAAAAAACATTTTTTTGTGAAAATATGGCTTTTTAAAACCTATTTCCTGAGCTCTTGTGAACCCTTTAACCTTTCTGAGGGGTCATCCAAATTAGAATGCATAGATAGGTCTTACTACCTGGTATCTCTGTAGCAAGTTTGGGTTTGAAGTTGTGAATAGCATTTGATGAAAAAAAAATCTTTTGTCCAAAAATGGCTATTTTTGTCCACCATATTGAAAATACATTAGACTTTGAGATGGTGCTAGTCAGAGCACGTTCCGTAGCATGCAAATAACAAACAAAGGCGGGCACTCATCAGACTGTGACAGTGAAGTAACATGACAAAAATTACGTCATGCCTAGCTACGCTGAACCGCGCTGTTGAACATACATTTGGCGGGAAGCGCCGTGTGTTTGTATTTGAGTGTCTGTGTGTGTGTGTGTGTGTGTGTGTATGTAGACACGAGTATCTCCTGTGTTTTTGTATGCATAGGTCTGGAACTTTAGGAAATGCTTTGATCGAGATGTATTTCAGAGAGCCTCTGAACATATTCAAATTGGGCGACTCGTTCGTTTATATAATGTCTGTTGACCCACATTTCTGTACCTTTTCAAATTTTTAAAATAATAATTAATTCATTTTTGCAAGTTTTGTAGCCACTATATACTTCCATCAAACAGTCAGCCCTGGAAGAGGCTGAGTGGAAGAAAACAGTGAGCCATGGATAAGCGATGTCAACATAAAATTTGTCACTGTGTACACAGCATCGTGAGACCAGCGATACCAAGACAGCAAGCTTATAGTGACATCATTTTGCTGCTCGTGCTATTCTTCATCAGAATTCCTGTCCGTCCCTACACGAGCCCACAGAACGTACTAATGGCGGGAAACGCCATGTGTCTGTCTTTATTTGTGTGCGCCAGCCTGTGTGTTGATCTGAGGTTGGCTTAGAGAGGAGGGAAATGGATCAGAAGGATAAGCTTAAAAATATGAACAACTCTGAATGTTAAAAAAAAAAACACATGTGAGCTCCAAACAATACGGTAGACTTTGGGATGAAATCCTTATATTGTTTACCTACTTCCTGAGCTCTTGTGACCCTTGACCTTTCCGAGGGATCAACCAAATTAGTATGCATAGAAAGGCCTTACTATCATGTATCTTTGTACCAAGTTTGGGTTTGATTGATTGATTGATTGTACATTGCTTAACGTCCCGACAGCAACAAGGCTTTCTCAGGACGTGCCTGCACTGCTTGTGAAAAAAAACAACCAACTAAACAGAACATTGAATGTATGTCGCCAGCCGGTCAAACACATTAAATAAACCTAACACATGGGGCCTAAATAAAGCTAAGACCATTTAGCAACACACATCCAATATCAAGAGCTACAGGCAGTGCAGACAGTAGGGAGAGTTTAAAAAAGGCAAATACAGGTGAATGGACCTCGGGTAGACAGAAACACATGCCCCAGAATAGAGAGAAAACCCCACCCTGTGGGGCTGACCAGGGTGACCCTGGGAACTAAAAAATACCTAACCCCACCCAAGTCCCCCAGGGCAGACCCGGGTGGGGTAAGTTTGGGTTTGAAGTTGTGAATAGCATTTTATAAATTATGTCAAAATATAGCTATTTTTACCCTATTTATAGATCTCCTGTGACTTGACCTTTATGACAGGTCACTCAAATTGATGTTTACAAAGGTCTTGCAACAAAACATCCTTGGGCCAAGTTTGAAGTATGTGTTTTGAATAAACTCCAAGAAAATGCCAACATTAAAGTTTACCACAGATGAAAGACAAAGGACAGACAGAGACCCAATACATAGAATCACTTTTGCTATAATACAATACAACTTTATTGTCTGTTCGAGTCAAAGCATGACAGAAATTTGCCTTTTGGCTCGTCATAAAACAACAAAACAAGACACTAATAAACACTAAAAGAACATTCCATTAAAATTATCATTGCAGCAATCTATCACAGGCAATCTATCAGAGTACTTTCCCTTGGTGTGTGTACAATCTATCAGAGGCAATCTATCACAACCAATCTATCACAAGATGGGAGGTAATGTTAAGTAGATCACACATTATACATCACATAGTTATAAACAAGAGTTCAAAATCAAGACAGCAGTTGGAATAAAAGACTTCTTAAAAACATTCTTTTGGGCAAGTGGCATGTTGAAACGTCTGCCTGATGGTAGCATTTGAAACTGATCAAAGAGTGGGCGACGAGGATCACCAACAATGCTAGCAGCTTTCCTTCGGACAGCCCTATGGTACAGATCATGTAATGGGTACTGTCCAAGGCCAATGATCTTCCCAGCTGTTCTGACGATACGTGCCAGTCTGCTCCTGTTTTTCATACTGAGGTTGCCATACCAAGCAGTGATGTTAAAGTCAGCATGCTTTCAATCAGGCTTCTATAAACGGATTCAAAAACCTTAGAACTGACATCAAAACTTCTCAGTCTCCTAAGAAGGTACAGACGTTGGTTTGCTTTTTTCATAATCAGATCGGTGTTTCCAGTAAAAGACAGCCTACTATCAACAACTGTGCCACGGTATTTAAATTCAGTGACCACTTCTACAGGTTGATTATTAATTGAGACAGGTACGCAAATATCATCAACTTTCCTATCAATGACGAGCTCCTTGGTTTTCTGTACATTCATATCCAGAAAACTGTCTTTGCACCATGACTCTAATACTGCTATCTGTGCAAAGTACTCAGCCAGACTGTCTTCTTTTTGGAGTAGGCATACAAGATCCATGTCGTCTGAGAACTTTAAGAGATGAGAAGTGGCAGTATGACAACGCATATGGTCTGTGTATATAGAAAACAGTGTCGGAGAGAGAACACAACTTTGATGGCAACCCGAATTTAACATTAACACCATTTGGTCAGACAGACTGCCGTGTACATTTACACGTTGCGGCCTGTCCCTCAAAAAGTCTCTCACCCACAAAATAATACTTGTGTTCACATGAAAGTCCATCATACGCTTCAAAAGTATCAGTGGTTCAACAGTATTAAAAGCATTAGAAAAGTCAATTAAAAAAAATTCTCACATGTGCTTTTGAATATTCAAGATGTTAAAAAACAAGACTGTACAGAGTAAGGCACACATCTTCCACACCCCTATGATTTTTGTAAGCAAACCGGAGTGGATCCAGTAGTTTGGCAACATCATTTAACAGATGCCTCCGCACCACCTTTTCCATACATTTTGACAGAATAGAAGTCAATACAATTGGGCGGAAATCGTTGAATTCACAAGCATTGGGTTTTTTAGGAATTGGAACAATGATTGATGATTTTCAAGCAGTATGGACAGCATGAAGATCAAGCAGGAACTGAAAGATAGTAGTGAAGATTTTTCCCAATTGACCTGCACAGGTTTTGAATACTTTTCCTCCTAACCCATCTGGTCCAAGTACATCACATATATAATAAGCCAAAAATTCACCTTTAGGATAGCCTCTGAGAAATTGCCAATGTTAAAGTTTACCACGGACAATGGACAGACGATCACTGGCCCAGAACATACTCACTTTTGCTTCGCACACGAGGAAAAATAGGTAAATTGGATGTATTTCTTGACTGTCTGTGACCTTGATCTTTGAGCGAGGTTATTAAAATGGACATGATTAGAAACGTTTTGCCACAAAAGTATCTTTGGAGCAAGTTTGAAATATGTGTTTTCAATAAACTCCAAGAAAATGCCAACATTAAAGTTTACCACAGATGAAAGACAAAGGACAAACAGAGGCCCATAGAATCACTTTTGCTATCACATATAAGCCAAAATTTCATCTTTAGGATACCTTGCCTGGAAGCCAATCGATCTTAATGGTAGAAGGGTAGTGCTTGGGAAGGAGCTAAGCTATTTTGGCAGTACCTCTGAGCTATCATGGTCAACTGATTTCCAACAGCTGGTACAGTCTTCATACAAATTTCCAGAAGTGAGGGCAGTCATCATGAAACATGAACAAATTAACTTACATTTGCCAGTCTGACTTCCAGCTCTACAAGTGCATGAACGTCACTTTTAGCCGTCGTTTCATTGGCTCCAAACATCACGGCCACATCATACGCATATTTCTCATACACTGCAAGGAATAGAGGGTCATCTTTTTTCACGTAGTAGTCAGGTGAAGGCATTCCAAGGTCGGGCTGGTCAAGCTGAAAAGATGAAGTGCATCTGTAAATAAATGTGTAAATAAGTGTGATCAATGTGTCCTGGTCTGTAAGTTTGAACATAACAGCTTTATAGCTTTTTGTCTTATCTGTATAATTTTGGTAAATGGCATTTTTCCCTTTTTGTGTTATTGTATTACAAATATACTAATACAGAGCATATAAGACAGCTTTCACAGTAAACAGTCTCACTGTAGCTTTAAATTTTTTTAAGAAAATTATCACGTTCTGTTATTGTTTGTTATTTTTTTTATGTTTGTGCTTGTTCATATGGCTTGTGACAATAAAAAGTCAATGAAATTCATCAAATTGTCAAAAGCGTTTTTTCTTTTTGACAACTTTTACACGTGTGATCGTATCGATTACCACAGACGCCATTTCCCTGTGAACATGCACTCTCACATTCAAATATGTGCAATAATCACAAATCAGCAAAAGTTACGTGTCATCTTACGTAACATTGTAGAAATGTGATGTACAATGCTTTTCCGATTAAAAAATTACAGATATGATGAAAATATTTAATTGTTAATGGCCCAGCGTAACATGCGATCGAATTCGCCAAAGTCTGCTACTGAGTGCGTCTATAGCGACCGGCAACACTTTGACGTCGCGCTAAAAGTAGAAAGGCAATAGAACGAACTTCAGGGTTTCGATGCAATGATATGATATATACAGTTTTAGTGTGGATAATTTTTTTTATTAATCATTTAATCTATCTGAAAAATAATTAATTAATCATTATCACGCTTGGCGTCTGCTACCGTTTGCAACATGATCAAGATTTCAGAAAATATAATATTTAATTACGATTTTTTACACCACCGGAAGTTATAACGCAGAATTCGTAAAACGGAAACCAACTCTTTTGGCGGGGGCAGTGTTAGCAGGTGAGATTAATGTTTTTTTTTAATAAATTCATAAGAACAATGGTGTCTGCTTCCAACGATCGATATTGACACGGTCACAACAGTCATGTTAGAATTAACAGTTTAGCATTTTTTTTTATATAAATTGGAACGCACGTCTTGATTGTGACATTACTCAATTAATTTTACCAACATTGAAGGCTAGCAAGGCAGAAGTGTGTGTTAGCCTGCTTCTTTTCTGTTTTTTTTCCGATGAAATATACATCGAGTCAGCAGATGTGCACAAACATATATCGATTGCTACATTGGTAGCAGACAGATGAATTGCGAATTCCAGACAGCTCGAGGAGCTACTGTTGAATACACAGCATGTGTTATTGCTCCTCCTCCCTATCTGATCCAAGACATGTGTAGTGATGATGTAAGTTCATGAAGTCTGGAAGCAGCAAAAAATTCTTTTTTTCCCAGATATTGATGAAATAAAAATTGTAAATATGTCACAACTGACAAAACTTAAACAGCTTGTTATTGACAATAGAGGACATTATTACTTTGTTTAATTTAATGCATTATGTCTGAATCTTCTTGTAATTATATAATTATATTCTTAAATTTTTAAATGTAATATAGTTGCTGCAACTATATTACATTTAAAAATGTAAGTATATATATATATATATATAATTATATAATACAAGAAGATTCAGACACTTCAAGAATAACCCAATTTACAGTATATTTCTTTAAATAGCTGCTATAGGAAAATAGGCTTTTTTTAAACTGCATTATCATGTTTATGTGTGTTTTTACACTTCTTTCATGCAGACACATATATAACTGATGTGTTTTGCAAAGATAGGCCATGCTTGTATCACTGGTTTGATTCCGTCTTGTTTTCATACTTTTTGCGATTTAGGAGGGTAGGGTACCATTTCATCTGCTTTTAAGAAATGTTCAAGTGTATTGTCATTTTAATGTTACTAATTTGTCGGCAGGGATCCATTGTACACATTTGTAAAGGTTTACTCATTCTAATCTGTAAAATTATTGCTTAAGAGAAATTATTGAGCAGACGTTATCTTGAAATGTCACCGTATTGAAGTCAGTCTGACACTGCTATATGATATGTCCACTTATATAAAGGTTTTTCTGACTTTATTTGTTGCACTTGAAGTAGTACTTTAGTTTTATGCAATTTGTGACCATGTATGACAAGTGTAACATGGTCCAAGGAACAGAAACCTTTACTATGGCTTGTTTTGGCCTTAGAACAGGTGACACACTTTGCGCAAGCATACCTCTTTTCAAAGCAATGAACCTATATGGTTTGTTACCTTTATTTGAAAGTATTAAAGTTATTCTTTTGAAAAATCACTACAATTGGGTATTTGGTTCAATTTTTTTTTGGACCAAAAATGTGTGTAAATGGGAAATGCTCAATACAAATACTGTGAAAGCTGTCATAAATTCATACTGAAAATACAACCACCATCACACCACGCACAAAGCAGCTCCACCCCTCGCATTCCCCAACAAATATACAATGACTCATGACACAAGTACCTGAACTATGTTTATACAGTTTGTGTGTTACCTATATCATGTTGACCTCAGATTTCTCTTGCGTAATTAACTCATTTGAGATGTGCCGCCTCCGGATACGCGGCATAAGCTGCGTATCTGGAGGAGGAATGTCTCAAACGAGTTAATGTATGCTAGTCTGTGCTTTTGGATTTTATGGTTTTGTCATGCTGTTAACAAGAAAGGCAACGCCATTATGGCTCATGTGTATGACCGATTTACATATGTGTGACCTTTGTGACAAGGGCTGACTTCTGTAGCAGCAAAATCCATGTTTTCTGAAAATGTAAGCACTTTTCACACATCTGTCAACCCCCCCCCCCCCACCCCCCCCCACCCCCCCCGTGACCCCTGACCTTTGTGGTGAGTCGATTAAATTAGTATGCATAGGAAGGTCTTATCATCAGCTATCTTTGTACCAAATTGGGTTGAAAAATTAGCAAAAAAAAGGGAATACCTACAATTTTATCAAAAATGAGCATTTTACACACATTTGCCAGCCTCTATTTACCCTTGACCTTTCCAAGGAGGTCATGCAAATTAGTATGCATAGATAGTTCTTGCCATCAGGTATCTCTGTACCAAATCTGGGTTTTAAGTTGTGAATAGTATTTGAGAAAAAACATCTTTTGTCAAAATATGGCTATTTTAGACCTATTTCCTGAGCTCATGACCCTTGACCTTTCCGAGAGATCAACCAAATTAGTGTGCATAGAAAGGTCTTCCCATCAGGTATCCCTGTAGCAAATTTAAAGTTGTGAATAGTATTTGAGAAAAAACATCTCTTGTCAAAATATGGCTATTTCGGACCTATTTCCTGAGCCCTTGTGACCCTTGACCTTTCTGAGGGGTCATCCAAATTAGTATGCATAGATAGGTCCTACCATCAGGTATCTCTGTACCAAATTTAGGTTTAAAGTTGTGAAGAGTATTGAGAAAAAACATATTTTGTCAAAATATGGCTATTTTTCACCTATTTCCTGAGCTCTTGTGACCCTTGACCTTTCCGAGGGATCAACCAAATTAGTACATATAGAAAGGTCTTACCATCAAGTATATTTGTACCAAGTTTGGGTTTGAAGTTGTGAATAGTATTTGAGAAAAAAATTAATTATGTCAAAATATAGCTTCTTTTTTTTTAAACATATTTCCTGATCCCCTGTGACCTTGACCTTTGTGAGAGGTCACTCAAATTGGTATGTTTAGAAAGGTCTTAACACAAAGTATCCTTGGGCCAAGTTTGAAGAATGTGACTCGAATAGTCTCCGAGAAAATGCCAACGTTAAAGTTTACCACGGACGACCACTGGCCCAAAACATACTCACTTTTGCTTCGCATGTGAGCCAAAAATTACAGACCAGCACACAATATCCATCTTACTTGTATGATGTTGACCTCAGAATTCTTGTCATCAGAGCTGACCCACTGGTCAATGAGGATCTTGTTGTTGTAATGCCGCAGTTTCACAATTAGCTCCATAACGTCCACACTGTCAGGCTGCCATGATGACCCCAGCACCACAGGCCAGCCACCAAGGTCATCCAGCAGCTCCTTAATGGGATCAAGGCCTTGGATGTCGATCAGCGCTGAAATGACAGGGTCAAGTAATGTCACAGTAGAGCATGTCATGGGCATGAAATACCGAAAGGTCTTCCAGCTGTTCCTTAATGGGTTCAATGCCTTAGACATCAATCTGTGCTGAAATGTCAAGGTCAGAAAATATTAATGTCATTGTCAAGGTCATGAATGTCAAGGGCACTGAATGTCAAGGTCAATCATTGTAACATCCTGCATCCCGCAACTCATTCAAGACGTGCCGCCTATGGATACACGGCAGTTCACCAGCTATCCGTAGGCAGCACGTCTCGAATCAGTTAGTTCAGGCCATGCTAAGGTCTATTATGTAAAACACTTATAGGCTCTAAATAAACAGGTAACTGGGCGCAGCTAGTTCTAGTATCCATGCAAATTATGTCATGCTAAAAGGGCACACTACCAAAATATGTGATAACCTGTGAATTTGGACCTTACAGCTCTTTAGATCAGCAAGGTCCAAAATCACAGATTAAATTATTATGGTCTATCCAACTCCTGTTATAGAAGGAAGTGTGTCGTGGCTGAACGAGTTCCTTTGTCCATTCTGCATAACACTGTAGGCGCATCCCTGAAAGCAACTTGTCTCTCAGCCATCTTTAGTCTCTTCTATTTATGAAAGAGACATTTCAGGATGGGACGCGGCCGGGGCATTTTCAGTAGCACGTACATAACTTCATAGGCATGCAGGCCTAGAACTCTGACAATGAATGAAGTAACAAGATAAAAATTACATCATGTCTAGTTACGTAGACCTTGCTACAGAACTTACATTTGGCGCAAAGCGCCATGTGCGTGTGTGCATGCGTGTGTGTGTGTGTGCGCGTGTATGTCATGTGTATATATGTAAACGTGTGTGCATGCGTGTGTGTGTGTGTGCGCGTGTATGTCATGTGTATATATGTAAACGTGCTGAAAACGGGCACCAAGATCAGTGTGTACAGAGCTGTCGTCCTCACCACCCTGCTGTACGGTTCCGAGTCCTGGGCCCTCTACCGCAACCAACTACGACTCCTCGAACGCTTTCACCAGCGCTGCCTGCGTACCATCCTGGGCATTCACTGGAGTGACTATGTCACCAACGTCGAGGTCCTTGAACAGGCAGAAACTATGAGCATCGAGGCTTTGTTGCTGCGGACACAGCTTCGCTGGGCGGGGCACGTCTCCAGGATGGAGGATCATCGCCTACCCAAGATCACTCTGTTCGGCGAGCTTGCTACTGGACACCGTGACAGAGGGGCACCAAAGAAGAGATACAAAGACGGTCTCAAGAAGTCACTTAGTGCTTGCCAAATCGACCACCGCCAGTGGTCTTCGCTTGCTGCGGACCGTGACACCTGGCGCTCCACCATCTACAAGGCAGCCGTCTCCTTTGAGGACTCTCGCAGAGCTAACCTTAAGGACAAACGGCTCAGGAGAAAAAACCGAGTTGTCGTAACTCAGAACCCTGACCAGACCTTCCCCTGCAGCCACTGCGGTCGAACCTGCCTGTCCCGGATTGGCCTCCGCAGCCACGAAAATGCCTGCAGACGACGTGGGCAAGCCCTATAGAATCTTCGTTCGCGAAGTCAAGCCAAGATATGTAAACGTGCAAATCTCTGATGATTGTGTACATATAAACTTGAGAATAGAGGAATTGCTTTATTCAGTGGGTGTCTAAGAGAGCTTCCAAGCATATTAAAAATGGAAAGTCTCATTGAAGAGATCAATGACTGTTTATAGAAAGCTGGTTGACCCACATTAGACTTCGCAATTTTTGTCATTTTCATTGGGAATTTTGGATATAGCGAGCTAGGAGAAAGACATTGGGTGAGTTCATTAGCCAGCTTTGTACCTTTTCAACTTTTGCAGTAACAATTAATTCTTTTGCAGAAAAAAAAATTTAAAAAAACCTTCGGCTTCTAGACAAAACCAGACAGTGACGGTGATGTAAAAGCAGCAACTTGGTCAGCAAGCAAATATTGATGCAATACTTTAGATATGACGGGTCTCTCTCTATCTCTCTCACACACACACACACACACAGACACAGACACACACAAAATTACGTCATGTGTCTAGTTACGCAAACCTTGCTGCAGAACTTACATTTGGCACAAAGCGCTATATGTACTTGTGTGTGTGCTTGTGCATGTGTATGTCATGTGTATGTATATATGTAAACACGCAAATCTCAGATATGATTGTACACCCATCTTGTTATTCTACCTAGTGCCGCCAAATGTAATAACTCAGCCCTGAAAATGGCGAGTAATTTTACTCGCCATGATTTTTGTTTTGGGCGAGTAAAAAAAAAATCCACTCGTCAAATGCAAGTGTGCTCGTGCATTTTCCAATCCACACTTTTTCAGTCCTAAATCCGAAAGTGCAACCTTCACTTCTTGTAATACTAAGCAAGCAATAGAGACAAGTCAGGGCTTCCGTTTTAGTGCGTCTATGACGCATTAAAACTCAAAATCACGTACTGAAAATGTAATTAAGGGGTAGTCAGACGCACTAATTCAGTGCATCTGCGTCCGAGACACATCATCCTTGCGCCACCGTGCGTAACCTACTTTTAGTGACGAGTTGGTTCGTAAAGTTTAGCCGCTTGCTTGGTTGCGGCTGCGTTCAGAATCACCCCGACTCTGGGGTCCGTGCAAGTGTAACTGGACGGGCAAACTGTTATTACAATTAATTGTTATTACAAAGTGCGTGCTACATGTTTAACGCGTTACTTGCAGTGATGTTACCATTCATATTATTATGGGATACTGCATCGTGCATTTCACTTTCGATCTTGAACGAAGTTGTGAATGGCGGAGAAAAAGCAAAGGAAGCTGGAATGCTTCTAATTCTTCAATCCGGCACCGTCTGATCGTGATAATCGCTTAGAAGAAAGTTGCAATTCGACACCGTCATCTCCATAGACAAGCGACAGTACCAGAAATGATACCCCTGGACTGTGTGGTGCAGTGGCACCGCTGCTGTGACTAGCCACAGTTTTCAGAGTTCATGGTGGCATGTATTTCCATGGCTAAAGCACGACGGCACACGGATGACATGCGCAATGTGCATGGAGGCGAACTCAAAAAGCAAGTCCAGAAATTTGAACAGAAATAAGTTTGTCAGTTTTTTTAATTTTTTTTTTATCGAGGTCGATCCGGCCATCTTTTGGTACACATGTAATAATAATAATAATAATTACGGTATTTATAATGCGCTTATCTTATAATAATTATAACTCTAAGCGCGCACTCACAAATCGCACACGCATGCGCACGCTTTAGACAATGACTCAGGTACCACAAATAGTGAAAATACATTACGACGGTCAGCTTGGGGTGGGGAGTGTGGTGATGTAGTGCTAGAACTGTTGAAAGAGGTGAGTTTTGAGGGCGGACTGGAAGGAGGAGAGAGAGTGTTTCTGATGGAGAGAGAGTGGGAGAGTGTTCCAGGTGGATGGACCGTATACTGAGAAGGAGCGGGGGCCGAAAGTGCTGAGTTTGGTGCGGGGGATGAGGTTGATTGATTGTACATTGCTTAACGTCCCGACAGCAACAAGGCTTTCTCAGGACGTGCCTGCACTGCTTGTGAAAAAAAAAAAAACAACTAAACAGAACATTGAATGTATGTCGCCAGCCGGTCAAATACGTTAAATAAACCTAAAACATGGGGCCTAAATAAAGCTAAGACCATTTAACAACACACATCCAATATCAAGAGCTACAGGCAGTGCAGACAGTAGGGAGAGTTTTAAAAAGGCAAATACAGGTAAATGGATCTCGGGTAGACAGAAACACATGCCCCAGAATAGAGAGGAAAACTCACCCTGTGGGGCTGACCAGGGTGACCCTGGGAACTAAAAAGTACCTAACCCCACCCAAGTCCCCCAGGGCAGACCCGGGTGGGGGGCGGGGGATGAGGAGGCGGAGAGGGTTGGAGGCGGAGCGGAGGGAGTGGGAAGGAGTGTAGGGGTGAAGTAAGTTGGAGAGATAGGTAGGAGCGTAGTTGTTCAGAGATTTGTAGCATAGAGACAGAATCTTGTATTGGATGCGTTGGGGGATGGTGAGCCAGTGAAGGAGCTTGAGCGATGTGGTCGGATTTTTTCTTTTCAAGGACGAGGCGGGCAGCATTGTTCTGGACACGCTGGAGAGTGAGAGTGGTGGAGTGAGGAAGGCTGAAAAGGAGAGAGTTGCAGTAGTCAATGCGAGATAAGATGAGAGAGACAGCGAGTTTGGTGGCAGCTTCGGTAGTAAGGTATTTTCTGATCTGACTGATGCGGCGGAGGTGGAAATAACATGCCTGGGCCGTGTATTAGGCAAAAGCTCTAAAATTGGAGAAATACGTCTTTCGGGTTAAATGGGTTGAAACCAACTTTAAGTACATTAGTTCACACAAACACACACACACACACACACACACACACACACACACACACACACACACACAGAGTTTAGACAAGTCAGACTTTGGTTGTCAATCTGCATTCAGCAGAAAAGGCTGTATTTTCTGTTACAATACATTATCAAATGATCATGCAGATAAATACATGTGTTTTTCTGTGTGAGAGAGAGACGAAGAGGGAGACAGGCTTTTGCACGATAGTTCAACAGTTAAAAAATCAGTATCATGGAAATACACACACACTGTCACAACAAAATTAATGAGAGAGCAAAATGAGTTAATTTATTAAAAAAGAAAATACAGATGATGCAGTTTTTCTTAAATAAATATGCGGACCCTCTATTATGCTCAGATGGGGGTATGTGTACCCTCTAAAATTTATACCTGGGCGTCTACAGACCCTTTAACCTGTTGTGAAAACAAAAGCCCTGCAAGTTGTACAACATTTTTGGCGAGTGCGTTAAAATGTATTTTTTTTTAATGAATTTTTTTTTAAATACTTACCGATGGTATTACTAATAGGAATGGTTTCTTAGCTAGTTTAATTTTAGCCCAAAATTGTTGTGTACGAGTATGGTCATGATGGCAGGTGAGGGGTGCCATAGCCTAGGCGGAAACCCGGATAGCCTCCCTTCCGGTCCAACCACGCATGCGCTCAAGTGCTTAATACTCAGTCAGTTTTTTAGCGGAACAGCGGCAAGCGAGGCAGGTGGGAGGGACCTTCAAGTAATACCATCGAAAAATACATTTGTTTTCTCAAAACACATTACCGATGGTATTACAACTAGGAAGAATCCCGAAGAGGAGGCAGGTGCCGCTATAACGCCCCTACCCATGCCATCGAGGCTGCTAGAGCCACCCTCCCCAAGCAACCTCCCTCTAATTTTAGCAAAGATATCTACGGCGCCTAGGGCGCCGGGAGGGAGTGTTGCGCCGCCATGATGTCCCCCACCAGCGAAGGTTCTGGCACTGGCCGGAGAGGTCCCTCAGGTAGAAGCGTGCGAAGGTGGTCTCCGCTCGCCAGCCCACGGCCGCCACAATGTCCTTGACAGCACAGTTGCGGTCGAATGCTAGGCTGGCAGCCATGGCTCTGATCTCGTGCACCTTGATGTGCATGCGTTTGGCTGTATCAGGGGCGAGTTCCTGGTAGGCAGATCGTATCGCCCACCGAAAACAGGAGGATATCGTCTGGGCTGAGATGTCATGTCTACCTGGGGACAGAGGGAGAAATAGGCGGGTGCGTCCCCTGCATAGCGGCTTGGTCCGGCGCAGGTACACACGTAAGTCCCGCATAAGGTCCTGTTGTCTGGACTCACGGGAGGAGCCTGGGTCTCTTAATGGTTGTATGGTGACCAATTGAGGGGCAGCCAAAAGAGATCGGGTCTTGGCTAGGAAGGCCGGGTCGGGTAGCAGTTGAGCCGAACCGTCCGTCCGGAACTGCAAACAGGCGGGGCGAGCTGAAAGGGTGTGTAGCTCGCTGACCCTGGGGGCTGACGCGAAGGCCATAAAGAAGCAAGTCTTTCGTGTCACGTCTGGTAGTCTCGCCAACTGGATCGGCTCGAAGCGGGCCGAGTTGAGCCAAGTAAGCACCCAAGGCAGGTCCCATCGCGGCACCAGTGAGCGAAGAGTGGGACGTTGTAGACCGAAGTGGGCCATCAGGTCGGCGAGGTCTTTGCAGGAACCCGGGTCGGGTCGTCCCGGATGCCTGTACGTGTCAGCGATCATGGCCAGGTAGCCCCGGATGGTGATCGGCACTAACCGCTGGTCGTTGAATAGCCAGAGGAAGAAATCTGCCAGCTGAGGAACTGTCAAATCGATGGGGGAGAGGCGTCTGTCGTCACACCAGGCGCAGAGTACTCTCCACTTGCCTTCGTAGACTCGTCTGGTCGAGGTTCTGCTGGCTGTAGCTAACGCGTCCACTGCCGCACCTGAGAAGCCTCTAGCGCAGAGGGCTTGCCGGACAACCTGCAGGCGTGGAGGAGGAGAAGCTCGGGGCACGGGTGGTACAGCGCCTGCCGTGGTTGCTTGAGCATTGTGCGCGGTGTGGGGAGCGGTAGCAGGGGGGCCGTGGCGAGGTTCAGGAGGTCGGTCGTCCACGACTTGGTCCAGCAAAACGGAGCCACCAGGAACAGGATCGCGTTGCGCCCTCTGAGCTTGAGTAGAGCCATGGGGACGAGCACCGTCGGCGCGTAGCGTAGGCGACCAGACCGTCCTAAGGGATGGAGAGAGCGTCACTGCCCAGGCAAGAGGGACTGGAAAGGGCGAGACGAAAAGAGGGAGCTGGCGATTCCATCTCGTGGCAAAGAGGTCGATCATGGGTGTCTCCTAGGCTGCGCCGATCATTCGAAAATGTCTGGACGTAGCGACCACTTGGTATGGAGAAGCTGATCGCGATGGGAGAGGGAGTCGGCTAGCACAATCAGATGACCCGGAATGTGACGCGCGCGGAGAATGATGTCCCGATCCTCGCACCACCAGAGCCCCTGGTAGAGGAGGATGCAGAGGGAGGGAGAGCGGGTCCTGTCTTGCTTCTGAATGTAGGCGACGACCGTGGAGTTGTCCAACAGCACCAGTAGCTCCTGATGTAGTAGGCAAGATTCCCACGCAAGGAGGGCTTGCCAGACCGCCTTCAGCTCCAGCCAGTTGATGTGTTGGGACAGCAATCCAGGGCCCACAGGCCGGAGGCAGTCTCGAGCGACAGAAGTAGGTGCGTGACCCAACCAGAGAGAGTCGCGTCAACGCAGAGGGCTTTCGGACTTGCTCACGTTGACCAGGAAGCCAAGGCTGTCGAGGAGATCTAGAAGTGCATCTCGACACTTCTCCAAGGAGGCCTCCGACCGGATCCGCACGAGAAGATCATGTAGGCAGGTCGACGTGGGAGATGAAGACGTCCGCCTGGTCTTGTCTAGTAAGGCGCCCATAAACCGGGTGAATACACAGTTGACACCGAAGGTAAGCGCGCGACCCAGGTGGACCACGCCGTTGAAGGGGAGGCGGAGGAGATGCCTGGAGACGGGGTGCCTGGGGACGAGCAGAACACATCCGACAGGTCCAGGTTGACGCCCAAGTCCGTAGGCTGCACTGCGGCGCGACGGTTCGGGCTGTCTCCACGCGGAAGGACGGGGCGGCGATGAACTTGTACAGTGTGGAGAGCACGCGGCATCTGTCATAGCAGCTTCCTAAACGGTCGGGAGGTCGAGGACGCAGCACATGAGGCATCCTGAAGCACCAATTCTCAAGAAGTGGCAGCAGGCAAGATGTCAACCGAGGAGTGGTACGCAGAGCGGTTGGCGGTGACCGGTGGGAAGCCAGGAAGTCCCCTAACCACGGCGAGAGGCGGGCGTCTGCGATCCTTGCTGCGCGGAACAAAGTCCCAAGAAGCTCGGGCATGCGTAGTCCAGCGCCGTCTCTGCAGGCTGACGTGCGACGTCCTGGGATACTTCATCCCAAAGCCCTGGGGGCCCGGAGGGACCCTGTGACGTCTGCCGAAGCTACAAGAGAATAAAAAACGATCATTATCATACAAGCGCTTTAACTTACCTCCCAGGCTCTAAGCGCTTCACAATGTGTACCCACAACCAAAAATACCGCGGCAATTGCCCACAGAAAACACTACTTGAGACCACGAGGAATTGGGAGGTCGAACAGGCGGAGAGTCATTACAGGCTCTATGTAAGGCGAGCGGCCGCACACTGGTCCCGTAGTCCCGCCCAGGGCGAAGGTGCTTGTCCCTGACCTTGGGGTGGAAAAACATGCTGGACTTTCCAAGAGCTTGGATGGCCGTACTCCTGCTTCGAGGAAAGTCTAGGGTGACGACTGGCATCCCCGACGCGGGAAGCCGTCCGCAGAAGTGGCGGCCTGTCCGGCGAGCGTGACCGCCGCGAAGTTACGTAAGTTCACTCGGTCCTTCTAACACCCAAAGGCCTGTCTGCACGAAAGGGTGGGCGGGCGATCAATCTCGTCGTGAACCCGGCTGGTCCCTCAACTCATATCCGACGAGCGGGAGCATGATAGTCCCACAGTCTTGTCCGGTCGTGGGCGCCTTTCACTGACCTAGGAGCGGGACGCTGAACGTCAGTGCTGGAACTGTGCCGAGGATTAGGAGGGTCGTACTTCAGAAGCCGCGTTCGGACTTGCAGCCAGGAGGTGGGTAGTGCAAGGACATAACGGGTCAGACTCAGACTGGCTACTCTCAGAGCTTAACGACCAGGCATGAATCGGCCAAGTCCTAGGAGTGGTAACCCGACGTGAGGTCGGGCTTGTAGGACCGAAATGGTCAGCGGGCGCCCCCTGGTCCATCAGTCTCATCCTGCCGAGGGTACTTGTCACAGGACGAGGTCGGGACGTCATAAGTAAATGCTGGCTTATCCCCTGGGTTGAGGCGACCTGTCCCCTATGAAGAAGGTCGGGGCACAGGTGTCCGCTCGGAACTCCTAACGCCAAGCATCGTAGCGCAACCGGGGGTTAGGTGGGACAAAAACTCCTTCTCTTCTTTGGCCTCCCAGGGTACCTGTCACTGCTTTGGCCGGGGTGCCGAACATCCACGGAATAGGGCCGCATAGGAAGGGTAGGCGTGGTGAGCAATCGCCGAGGCTCAGCTCATAGTACTCTATGTGCCGAGCAGGCGGCCAAGGCCCAGTAGTCCAATCCTGTCCAGGGTAACGGCAAGGTCCCTAGGCTGGACGCCGTACGCATGTGCTGGTCCGGTATGCATGTGGCGTAGCCCGTGCAGCGCGAGTGTCCAACAGAAGAAGGTGGGTCGAGCTCGCTCGTTGTCGGGTTCACCTAACTCCCTGTTCTGACCAGCGGTTGCCGAATGGTCTAGCAGTCTCGTCCGTTCGAGGGTACTTGTCACTGCCCTAGGAGCGAGACGATGTACGCCTGTGTTGGCCTGGTCCCAACAGTTTGGAGGGCTGTACTCCCGCGAAATGGCTGAAGTCCTGGGATCGGTACGGGGTGGCCTCTCTCGTGCAGTCTGAGTCACCACATCCGGGGAATGCGTCAGCGCTGCGGGGGTGTTACAATCGTTAGCCAGCGGCTGCTCTCGGACCGGTGTCGGGCTTCATGGCGATAGAACCCCCAGGATGGAACCACTGCTCGTCATTAGTCAGGGTCGCAGACAACTCACGGGAGAGCAGAGGCCCAGCCGAGCCTGCTCATGCCCCGGTCAAGGAAGTCCCCACAAGCGTGCAGGCGCAGACTTGTAAGGTGGTGAATAGCGATGAGCCGCTCCGAACGATGACGGGACTTGTGGTCGCGACGGAACGCAGCGCGTCGACTACTGCTTCCTGTGGAAGGGCAAGAGTGCGTCCGGCTTGCGCGCTCGTCTGGGCGCGGTCCCGGAACATCCTGTCTGGAGTGCTGCGTTAGTGCCCTAGGAATGTTGCCAGAGCCGTCCTCTTGGGTCTGTACCTGCTACCGGCGATGGGGCTTGCTCTCGTAGCTTATCTCTCGCCGAACAATCGGCAAACTGGGCAGGAACCACTCGTGAAGGTCCTGTCCGGAGCGCTGACCTCTTGCGTTAGTTACAAGTGCGATGAGGACGAGGCTCCACCTTCTTGGAAGCAGCACACGTCAGGGCTGAGACAGCTACTGGTGCTGAAGCCTGTTCCTGTGTCATACCTCATGCCGATGAAGTCGGCGGAACTGGGCAGAGGCCACTAGGCGGGTCTGTGGGAGCTGCGGGCGTGAGAGAATGGGCTCGCAACCGAAGTCGCGGTGTTGACGGTTCTGTCGCCTGGTAAGAGCCACTAGTCGGGTCTGTGGGGATTACCGGCGCGGCATCCTTGTGCCGAGAAGGGGGTCCGTCTCGAGGCTTAGCTCGGATATGCGACCAGACAGTGGCCACTAGGCGGGTCTGTGGGAGCTGCTGGCGCAAGAGTTCGGGCTCGCGGCCTATGCCGCGGCGTTGACGGTACTGACACCTGGTAATAGCCACTAGTCGGGTCTGTGGGTCTTACCGGTGTTGGACCCCTTATCCGTGCTGGTGTCGGCCGTTCGCGGCGGTATAAGCTCCATAGCTGGGTCCACTGCTCTTCCAGCCAGGGGGCGCAGACCAGGCACGGGTGCGAGGAGGTACAGGCGGAACAGGGAAGGCAAAAGCATGTCCGTCACTCGGCCATTGGAATTGTCCACATCGTGTACAGGTGCGGACTTGCCAACTGCAAAAAATAGTGCACAAATAAAATGTGAGCGAACGTGCCCACGCAGGCACGCAATACGAACCGCGTAAACGAACGAAGAAAAGTTCCCAGGAACGCTGGACGGAAGCAGTGACAGAAATTTTACCTTGCCATAATGAGGAAGCAGAGGAACGTAAAGGACGGGACAACCAGTGCACCCAGGCACAGCCCCAGCAAAATGGTGCCGACGACCGACCTCCATTAGTCCAAGGTCTGTGAACGGCGAAGCACACAGAGACCACAGTCACAACCGGTCCGCGAAGTTGGAAACAGCACCGCGAGTCACAGCCACTGCAGCCACAGCCACCTACTATCGACTAGCAAAGAAACTGACTGAGCGCATGCATGGTTGGACCGGAAGGGAGGCTACCCGGGTTTCCACCTAGGCTATGGCGCCCCTCGCCTGCCATCATGACCATACTCGTACACAACAATTTGGGGCTAAAATTAGACTAGCTAAGAAACCATTCCTATTAGTAATACCATCGGTAATGTGTTTTGAGAAAACAAACATTTTTTACATTTGACAGATATCCGATATGTGCGTTTTCTGATGCGTACTTTTACAGTCCTTAATCCCAAAGTACAATACAATACAACACAATACAACTTTATTGTCTGTTCGAGTCGAAGCACGACGGAAATTTGCCTTTTGGCTCATCATAAAACAACAATACAAGACACTAATAAACACTACAAGAACATTCCATGAAAATTATCATTGCAGCAATCTATCACAGGCAATCTGTCCCAAGATGGGAGAGGTGATGTTACGTAGATCACATACATCACGGCGTTATGAACAAGAGTTTAAAATCAAGACAGAAGTTGGAATAAAAGACTTCTTAAAAACATTCTTTTTGGCAAGTGGCATGTTGAACCTTCAACCTTCACTTCCGGTAGTGTTATTGTTATGCTAGCGAACAACAATGAAGCGATCGGGTAAGCCATCAGTTTTCGATTTTCAGTTTGGCTAGTAACATTTTCAGTTTGGCTAATAAAACTTGGAAGTTACTAGCCAAAGGCTATTGGGCAAAAGTTTAGACGTTCAGGGCTATAACTGACATATTATATTGAGTGACTCTGAAAGGGATGTACTCTACAACAGTTGCCAACAAAAACCCTCCACCCAAGATAACCCACCAACTTACTTTCATTAATACAGGAGCTGTAGAGGAACTTCGCTTTCCTGGTGGCTTCCCTGTCTTTCTTAGAAGGTGGCTTTTCTAGCAAGTCTGGAAGACAGGCAAGAAGCCAGAAATTGATGAAATCATAAAATATGAGCTAGCACACACAATCATCATTAAATATGGAAACATACTGTACATGGCAATCTACTGCGGATAGGTTGGTTAGTTCGGGTTTAACGTCCACAGCACCGAGGTGATCATGGACGGCCCTGACGGGCAGGTTATGGGGGACAGGGAAATCTATTGCCTATGGAGTACGACCTGAAGACTGATCAATTCAGGCATACTCCAACTGTGCCACTTTGATTTACCAGGACCTTTCAACGGACATGCTATTGAACAAATCCGTTTTTTCACCCTGGATTGTGAGTCCAGCTACCGGGACGGGATTCGAACCCACGACCCGGCGATTCCCTTCACTCTCCTGCTCCGATATTTAACCGCCTGAGCTATTTCGGACTCTCTACTGCGGATAATAATGTGTGCAGAACAAAGAAGATGAAACTAGAAACCGTTATGGTGTGCAAAAACTGGTTCACAGCACACTGTGCCCTGATTGGATCAAAGCTTCGAAAGTAATGTCTGATGGTAGAATAGAGAACAAAAAAATATGAATTTTTCTCTAAAATGTATTTTTTTCCAAAAATACTTATTGTAAGGAATAGTGTCTTAGCTAGCCTAATTTTAGCCAAAATTGGTTGTGTACCTATATGGCAGCGGAGGCAACAAGGGGCATCATAAGCCTAGCCAGTATCCCGAGTAGCCTCTCTTCCATCCC
Source organism: Semisulcospira habei (assembly GCA_036245525.1). Lineage (NCBI taxonomy): Eukaryota > Metazoa > Mollusca > Gastropoda > Semisulcospiridae > Semisulcospira > Semisulcospira habei. The sequence goes on along the minus strand of BTPG01000001.1, from coordinate 221,027,293 downwards.
CATCTAGGCAACTGCTCACCGAAATCCCACCAGTTTGTTTACTTAGCTGACGAGCGGCAAGCGGCGGTAAGTATTTTTTTAAAAAATACATTTTATAGAAAAATTCATTTCTTTCCTCAAAACACATTACCGATGACATTACTGTAAGGAAGAATTACGAAGAGGAGGTGAGTGCCGCTTATAACGCCCCTAACCCCCAACTGCCAACTAGGCCCGCCCTCCCAGGAGCAACCTCCTGATAATTTAGCTAAGAATAGCCGACAGCACTGAAGGTGCCAGGAGGGAGCATTGTGCTCCGGGGATGTTTCCCACCAGCGCCATGTTTCCTGCTGGCCTGGGAGGACCCGAGAGGATCTTGCGCTGTCCGGTGAGGTTCCTCAGGTAGAATCGGGCGAAGTTGACTCCGCTCACCAGCGCACGGCCGCCGCAGAGTCTTTGACGGCTCAGTAGCAGTCGATTGCGAGGATGCGGCCGTGGCTTTGACTCCGTGCGCCCTGATGTTCATCCCTTTGGCTGCATCAGGCATAGCTGCCAACCCTGAGGCAACCAAAATTCCTGAGCTGCGGCCTCCACAGGTGCCGAAAAATCAAACAACAGGGGGGGCGAGGGGGGGGGGGGGGGGTTAGGCGCTAGGCCTTGGCTGGAAAATCAAACAACAGGGGGGGGAGGGGGGGGGGGTACACAACTTGCTTCATTACTGTGCAGCGATGTTTATGTCTGCCCGGCACATTTTACAAACGGCAAAGTGTTCGCCCTTTCTCAATTCGTCAATGTTAGGAATGCTTGTAGTCTGGATGGAACTTCACCAACCACTTCTGCTTCTTTCGAGGCATCATTTTGTTGAAAATCGAAAATACCAGTTGTGAAAATCGCTAAGCATGTGCTCCAGACCAGGGCAATTTCGAAGCAACCGGAAGAAACACAGAATGGATGCAAATTTGCTGCGCATGCGTAATCAAGACTGGCTGTGGGTCCCCGAAAGCTTAGCGGTACAGTTTAGTGGCAGGCTCTCAACTACAGGCGCTTGACCACGAGTGGTATGCTAAAATGCCTCGAATTTTAAAACAAAGCTTGAAAATCAGAAAATCGTGAAAAATGTACCCCAAAAACGGAAAATCGGGACTTGAAAAAAATTCGGGAAATTCCCGAAAAATTCGGGAGGGTTGGTGTCCACCTAAGGCTCTCACCGGATCCTGCTGTCTGTATCCTGGGCAGGGCTTGACTTCCCCAAGAGCCGAATGGTGAGCAACTGGGCGAACCAAGGAACCAGGTCATGGCTAGGAAGCCGGGTCGGGCAGCAGTAGTCCCGCCAATCATCCAAACTGCAAGTCTGAAGGCGCGCTGAAGAGCATGCAGTTCGCTGACCCTGGCAGCCATGGCGAAGGTCAGTCGGGAGTAGGTCTTACGTGGCACATCGGCCCTCCACACCAACTGGAGCGAGTCGAAATGGTCCAAGACGAGCCCCCGTCGCCCCTAGGCAAGATCCCATCACGGCAACCGCGAGCGAAGGCAAGACGTGTAGACCGAAGAGCGTCAGAATGCCGGCGAGGTCTGTACAGGCACCAGGGTCGGCCAGTCTAAGTCGGTCCGTGTCAGCGATCATGGTCAGGCAGCCCCTAAAGATGAGAGCGCCAAGTGGGTCGGTGAAGAGCCAGGAAGCACTCCACCCGCCGAGGAACCGTCCGGCACAAGGGAAGAGGCGCTCGTCACCTGCGTCGCCCAGGACTCGCTCCCTCCCTCGCAAACTCGTCTGGTCGAGTGTCTACGCACTGTAGCGATAGCTCCTACAGCTGCACTTGAGAAGCCTCTAGCGGTGGGGGCTTGCCACACAATGTCCAAGCGTGGAGGAAGAGTTCTCGGGGCTGCAAAGCATCATGCGTGGGGTGGTGATCCGCAGAGGGGGGCTCCCGGCGAGGTTCAGGAGGCCGGAGGTCCAAGATCATGTCCCGCAGCAAGAATCCAGCAGGACCGGGGGCGCATTGCAACCTTGAGCTTGGGCAGGAGCTTGGGACTAGCACCGTAGGTGGGTCGGCGAGGCGTCGAGGCCGTCCCCAGAGAGGTAGAGAGCACCAACCGCTCAGGCTAGCGGAACTGGAACAGAGGAGACGAAGTGGGGAAGCTGGCAAGTCTCTAGCTCGGAAGCGGTCTCGATCTTCACACCAACGGAGCCCCTGGCAGAGGAGGAAGTACAGGGAGAGTAACCACGTCCCGCACTGCTTCTGAAAGAAGTCGACTACTGTGGCGCTGTCAGAGAGGACGAGCGGCTTCTGACGTCGCAGACATGACACCTGAAGTCTACCAGGAAGCCAAGCCTGCCGAGGAGATCCCAAAGAGCATCTCAATCCTTCTCCAAGGAGGACTCCAACCGGTTCCGCAAGAGAAGATCGTCTAGGGATGTCGATGTGGAGCACGAAACGTCCGTCTGGTCCTGTCTGCTATGAAGTACAGCTACGGTAGAACCTCCAGAGGCTGCGATAGACACGGTGTCTGGGGACGAGCAGAACGCAAAGAAGCTCTCCGACTGGTTCAGCAAGTGACGATCGTCTAGGGATGTCAACGTGGCCGCACGAAGACGTCCAACCGGCCTCATCTACTACAGCATCCAGAAGTGGTAGAACACGCAGTGGCTGCGGTAGAGCCGAAGGGAGGTCCGCGACAGTGGTAGACCACGGTGCTGAAGGCATGGCGGAGGTAACGGCTGGAGACGGGGTGTCCGGGGGCGAGCCGAACACAATCTTGTCCTAGGAGGTCTCCGTCCGGCTCCGCAAGATCGTCTAGGAATGTCGATGAATCCAGGCTGATGGCCCAGTCCAAGTCTGTACTGCGGTGCAAAGGCTCGGGCAGTCTCCATGCCGAAGGACACGACGGCGATGAACTTGTACAGCGTGGTGCGCGCGTTGACTGATGTAGCCGCTTACCAATGGTCTGAAGGTCGAGGCCGCCACGCAGGTGTCATCCTGAAGCCCGAGTTCACACGAAGTGGAAGCTGGCAAGACATCGACCGAGTAGTGGTACGCAACATGGTAGGTGGTGACCGGCAAGCCAGGAAGCTCCTAACCGCGGTGAGCGGAGGGAGTCTCCGATCCTCGATGCGCGAAACGAAGTCAAGTAGAGGCTCTGTTATGCGTAGTCAAACGCAGTTTCTGCAGGCCGACGTGCAACGTCCCGGGACCATAGATACACCATCTTGCCGCCCTGGGGCGCCGGCGGGAAACCCGTGTCGTTCGCCGAAGCTACTACAAGAATAAAACCGATCATTAACCTACAGCGCCTAACTTACCTTCCAGCTGTAAGCACTTTACAATGAGTACTCACGATTAAAAACCCGTGACATATGTACACCAAAACCATACTAGTGGCTGCGAGGAAGCAGGAAGCTGACCAGGTGAGGAGGCGGAGTGGTGAGCCGACGCTGCGTCTGCGCTCGTAGTACTCTAAGAGCCACGCGGGCACTGTCTAGGGTAAAGGCATCCGTCCCTGGGCTAGAAGCCGTACATCTGTGCTGGGCCGGAATGCGTGTGGTGTAACCCATGCAGCCTGAGTCGACCCCTCCCGTGAGTGTCAGGCAAGCGGCCGCACACTGATCCCGTAGTCTCGCCGGGGCGATGGTATTTATACTGAGGTTGAGGCGGAACACTGCTGTTGGCATGTGGCAGGGTTGGACGGCTGTACTCTAGCCTCGGCGACAGGCCTAGGGTGACGGGTGGCATCCAAGTAGTGGGAAGCAGTCTGCAGTAGCGCCGGCCTGTCCCACGAGCGTGGCTGCTGATGAGGTACGGGAGTCTGTTCGGTTCTTCTAACACCCAGTGGCCCATCCACCCGTTCTCAGGGTGTGATATCGAGGTGAACCCGGCTCGTCCCTTTTTTTAATCCGACGAACGGGCGCACGTAAGTCCAGCAGAATTGTCCGGTCGTGAACAGCTGTCATTGACCTTCTGCCGTGAGATGCCTTAGTCGCCTGGTCAGCGCCAAACCCCAAAAATAAATAAATAAATGTACTGACCTTGGAGCGGGATGTCGAAGCTTTGTGTAATCTAGTCGCTTACTTTTGTAAATCCCGCTGCCTTCTGCTTGAAAGGGCGGGGGGTGGGGTGGGGGTGGGGGTGGTGGGGGGTGGGGGTAGCCTGTGCAAGCGATGTTTGGCGTGGCCCAAACTCGTCTCTATCTCACCTGACGAGAAGGCCCTCACTGGTCCAGCCTTTTCGTCCGGCCGAGGGCACTTGTCTTTGTCACTACCTCAGAGCAGGACGCTGTACACCTGTGGTAGACTCGTTCCAAGGTCTGGTCATGTATGCACGTAGTAGGCTAAGCTCGGTGATTCTACCAGCGAGGTGGTGAAGTTCTTTCCCCCTGCAACTGTCCGAACGTTAGTTTCGTAATGCGAACTATGTCGCTGTGGGCCCGTCTCATCTCTATCTTTGTCTGACGAGTGGGTAAGCACTTGTCCGGCATTCTCCTCCGTGCTAGGGTACCTCACCTTATTACTGACCTCTGCACGGGATGCCATACGCCTGTGCTGGATTTGTCTCAAGGGTCTGGGCATGTGGCGGATCGTAACAGTACATTGTTGGCCAGACTCGGTGCTTAGATTACTCAGCAAGCTGACGAACAAACCTGTTGACATCCTATGTTGGCCAGGCTCGATGATCCGTTTACCCAGCGAGCTGACAAAACATTCTTGCTGAGGCCTATGTTGGCCAAGCTCGGGGTGACTTTTAACCAGCGAGCTGACGAACATTCTTGCAGAAGTCCTGTGTTGGCCAAGCTCGGTGTCTCATTTCCCCAGCGAGTTGACGAACCATCAGCTGAAGTCCTCAGGTTGATAAGGTCTAAAGCCGCCTGTGCGTCCCAAGTTGTGAGTGTCCAAACTGTTCCTTCCCCGAAGATGGTCGGGTCGGTGGCAGGAGCCTGCACTCGGACTTGTGTCAGTTGTTCATAGCGCCAGAATCCCCAAGCTGAGACCACTGCTCCTCCAGCCAGGGGGCGCAGACGACGCACGGGTGAGTGGAGGCACAGCCGGAACAAGGTAGGCATACAGCATGCACGTCACTCCACCATCGGAAGTCCCCACAATGCGTGCAGGTGTGGACTTGCAAATGCAAAACATAATCAGGAGTGACAGGCGAGCGTGGCTCCCCGAGTCCACGCATCCGATGCGTACGTGCGCAAAGCCGAGAATCAAAGTGATGTTACTCCACGACTAGTGCCGACGCCTGGCGCTTTCCCTCCCCTTTAGCGCCGGTCGTGGGCACCCATCAAGGTTTTACCTTACCATGTCGGGAAGGTCAGAGGCCAACCAAGGACCGAATGGGACCAACCACGCCGCCGAAGCGAAGGCTCGCACCACAAACGAAAGAGCTGCATCCCGAAGGTAGCTCCAGAAGCACCGTGAACACAGTATCCAAGGCTCGTGCGGACCACAGGAAGTAATCCAAGTCCCCAACACCACAGATGGTGGAAGGCCACTCTCAAAACCGACGAAGGTAAACTCCAAGCTAGCACAGCTGCATCAGTAATCCCAAGCGAGCACAGCTCTATCTCTCTCTTTAAACATGGCAGAGTCAAAGCCACAAGGCGACCAGTCACATCATACACAGCCAAGACGCAGAAGCAGAGGTACACAACCTTTCATGGCTAAGCTAAAAAACAAACTGGCGGGATTCTGGCGAGCGGTTGCCCGAATGGGGATGGAAGGGAGGCTACTCGGGATCCTGGCTAGGCTTATGACGCCCCTTGTTGCCTCCCCTGCCATATAGGTACACAACCAATTTTGGCTAAAATTAGGCTAGCTAAGACACTATTCCTTACAGTAATGTCATCGGTAATGTGTTTTGAGGAAAGAATCAATTATTAGAGTGATGCAGCCTACATTTGATTTGCTGGTAAAACATCTACACACAACTCCAATGACTGTACTGTGCACTCACATCATCACATGTTTGTGCTTGATATGAGAAATGCACTGGTTGCATGATTTTAAAAAAAAAGACATAATAATATGTAACACAACAGCAATTTCATTACCTTTGAGCATGCCCTGAATGTCATCACCCAGCCTGGAAAAAGTGTTGTAGCTTGCCCGGTCATCAGGAATGATGTTGATTTTGTTCCAGCTGCCACAGGAGAACTCAAAAAAGTCATCACAGGGGTCCACAGACAGGTCCATAGCAGTCAACATGCGAGCCGCTGGAAAATAAAAAAGAAAAGAAAAAAAGACTGATGAATGTGCTGTTCTGTGATTGCAGACCTTATAACTAGGCCTAAGATCGAAATCACCACAAGCACACATTTACATTTTATATTGTATTTACAGTAAGTCTTTTATAGTGTAAAGAGTGTATCTTTCATCATCAATACAACTGACAAGATTGTTGGACGACAAACGTGGCAAATCAAATCTAACATATAGGCAGTACTGTGTCATAGTGAAGGTATTGGTGAAAGTGGTTTCTTTCTTCAATAAAAGTAAGGCAATTGCATGCTATTTTAGAATGAAAACTAAGTCTACAGAAAGAGTTTTTTTTAAAAAAAACATGGAAAATCTTCAATAATAATTACTTTAAGGACAAATTACTTTTTATTAAAATAACCCTGGCTACCTGTAGCACTTTTTGTTGTGATGATTCCTGCAGGAATTATCATGACAAAAAGTGCTACAAAGGGTTAATTCAAACATTAACAGCTTTATCAACACGATATATGAAACAAAAGACAAAAACTGTCATACACAAATCATTTCTCCTTATTTTCAATCATCTGAGCTGGATTTTCATAACTTAAAAATATATCCTCACCTGCCTTGACACATCCTTGCGTCAAGCAGACTTCACCGACTTGTGACGCAACTTTCCTGAAACCCATTTGGGAGGAGGGATGGCCATGGCCTGCCTGTCCATTTGGTAGAATAGTGTAGCTCTGGCTGCCCTCCCCTGACTGGGGACCCTGAACTTGCTGGTCTTTCTGGGGTGAGACATAGTTACCGTCCAGGCCACTGTTTGCAGAATCATTACCTGGAAGTACACAATTTTTTGTTAAATAATGAAAATCTTACCTGTGCCGGTCTGTGATTTTGGGCCCTCTGACTTCAGGACAAGTCCAAAAACTTAAGAGTAATTTGCTTTTGAAAATGAATTATCACTCAAACAGTTGAAGAGGTATAATGCTGGCTAATAAACTCATTCAATGTCTTCTTTTAATCTAGCTTTATGTAAAAAATCTAGAAAGAATAAGAAAAATTGCAGATTCACATTCTCACGTGAGCCAAAAAGCTTCCTCCGGAGAATTCTTGTAGGAAATATATTTCAGTTTCAAGCTTGTCCTTTTACAAACGGCAGCACTAGTCATGGCCACATACATACACACACACCTTGTGTAGCTAGACATGCCATCATTAAGTCTCTTCTATTATAATTGATAGAAGAGATCTCTTTTAGGATGGGTTGCGGTGGAGCAAATTCAAAAGAATGCCATGACAAAATAGGTGGGCCGGTTTGAAAATCTGACAACTAAAGTAACCAGATAAAATTTACGTTATGACTAGTTATACGTATGTATGTGTGCACATGTATGTAAACACGAGAATCTCCAATTTTTGTGTACGTACAAGCTTGCAACTTGGAGAAGTGCTTTGTCCAAGGGGTGCCTGGGAGAGCCTCCGAGCATATTAAAATTGGACATCTCATTGAAGGGTTAAAAGACCGTTTATAGAAAGTTGGTTGCACCACATTAGAGTTCGTAATTTTTGACATATTCACTTAAAATTTTGGATATAGCTAGATTGAAGAAAGACAATGGATGATTTTGTAAGACAGCTTTGTTTCTTTTGAACTTTTTCAGTAAAAATTAATTCAACGCAAAAATGAATTTAAAAAGTAAAAAACCTCGACATCTGGAGAAAATCAGTGATGATGATGTAAAAGCAGAAATTTCATCACCATGTAGACATCAACGCAATACTCTAGATATGATGTATTTCTTTCTTTCTCTCTCTCTCGCACACACGCAGGCATGCACATACACACACACAATCAATGCGCTGTCAGAAGAGCATGTGCATGTTCAGTAAAATATCATGTATCTAGGTAAGTCAACCTCACTTCACACAAATTATAGCAAGAATGAAATTGTGCCATGAAATTCTAGTTTTGTTACCATTTTTCTCAAGTCTAAAACTAGAAGGCAAAGTGAAACTCTTATCATGTAAAATATAAAATTATGTAAAACTAACATTATCATTAAGTCATGACAAATAAGGTTTTTCAAACCAATGACGCATATGCACTGTGCCCCTTATAGACATCGACACATTAGCAGATATGTGAGTTTTTTCAACAGGAGATACTTCAACATCAAAATCAGGTCAGACAACACTTAGAGACCCTTGACAGCGAGGACAGTTCACATATAAAAGGGACTTATGGAGATTTTGTGGGTTATGGTTCATTATAATCCTCTGACAACTGAAGTAACAAGATAAAAATTATGTCATGTCTAGTTATACCAACCTCACGCTGTATATGTGTATGTATGTATGTATATAATAATAATAATAATAAAGGAGATTTGTTACGCGCTTATTCTAAAAAGTAGCTCTAAGCTCTGATACAATGAAAAGGCTAACAGCTAACATGCACACACACAACATACGCGTGCGTGCACGCGCGCACACACACACACACAAGCACACGTGACAGTGGTGATGAATTGTGTATGGCTAGGGAAATGAACTAGTAAAAGGCAGCGTTGTAGAAGTGGGTTTTGAGAAGTGATTTGATTGAGGAGAGCGTTTGACAGTTACGGACAGGTAAGGCTGTTCCAAGTGGCGGGGCCAAGATGGAAGAAGGCAAGACTGCCACGTGTTTTACATTTGAAATTGGGAAGGCGAAATTTACATGTGTCAGAGGAAGAGCGGAGGGTGTGAGATGGAGTATACAGATGGAGTAAGTCAGAGATATAGGCAGGAGAAGTCAGGCTGAAAGAGTAATAATAATAATGTGCATCGAGTTATATTATAAATATGAGAAATGCGCCATATAAATACCATGTAATAATAATAATAATAGAGTTAAAGCACATGCAGGCTAGGACATTCTATACAGAATGCGTTCTTGTACGGGCAGCCAGTGGAGTTTCTTAAGGGCGGGGCGGATATGGTCACGCTTACGCGCGCGGGGAACTAAACGGTCAGAACTGTTTTGCACTCTCTGCAGTATATCTAGCTAGGTTTTAGGCAGGCCGGAAAGGAGGGAGTTACAGTAGTCTAACCGTGATAAAACAAAGGAGGAGACAAGGGTGGCAGTTGCTTCAGGCGACAGATACTGTCTAACACTGCTAATGTGCCGAAGTTCAATAAAAGCTGATCTGCACATATGACTAACATACTTATCCATTTTGAGGTCTCTGTCAATGAAACACTGTCAGAGAAAGTGATTTGATTTTGACAAACAGAGATGTGACTGGGAAGACAGGACAACTGCGAAGGATGCACACCAGCTGTGATAAGCATGGACTCTGTTTTACCATCATTTAGCTGGAGTTTATTGCTGTGTGTGTGTGTGTGTGTGTGTGTGTGTGTGTGTGTGTGTGTGTGTGTGTGTGTGTGTGTGTGTGTGTGTGTGTGTGTAATAATAATAATAATAATAATAATAATAATAAATTTATTTCAGTTTTTGCAGGCCATCAGGCCCATATGAACACAAAATACAATTTACAACCAGAAAATACAGGAAGGTGGTTGTAAAAACACACTCATATAGCATTACATCAGCGCACATAAATAAACAAAAAACAAGAAAAGTTCAAAGCAAATCCCTCTAATTCCTTAATTTAAGGCAACCTGAAATATACATAGCAACTTTAAAGACCAGTTTATCATGTAGGTTTCCACACAGCAGCTGAACTTTAAGATCGGATGGGAATCTGTAGTAAAACAGTGGAATGTACTTTTTACGTAAAGGGGCATATTTTGGACACTCGAACAGAAAATGACACAAATCTTCAGCCTTATGCCAATCACATGAATTACATTCTGGATTAGTGATGGGTTTTCCAAATCTGGATACTCCGTTTAAAGGTAAACGGTTACATCTAAGTAAACATATTGCCCGCCTGAGTTCACAAGAGTTCAGCTGCCCTATGTAACTGGCTCTAAGTATTTCTGGGTGGTAATGGCAGTATTCTGTGTTTGAGGTAAGGGATGCATGCCAGTCCTGTCGGAAACAATCCATCAGCCGATCTTTGAATATCTGAATGAACAGAGGAGTGTTTCCAACTGACTGCATTTCCCATACATACCCAAACCCGTGCATACACAATAGAGTCTTTATTTGCGTAGCCCAGTTCGATCTACCCGAAGCATCATGCATATATAACATCGTGTAACACTGTCTTGGGTATCTGTTTTCTGACATGGTAAGAAGTCTGCACCAGTACTTCACCATTCGAACATAGGCATCAATATACATAGGGAATCTTCCACACTCACCCAGCGCAATATTGTTTTTTACATCTCTTCCAACACCAAGGACCATTTTACAAACCTTTATATGAACCTGCTCAATTACATCATGTCTCTGAAAACCCCAGACCTCTGACCCGTATAGCACAATGGGTTTAATCTTGACATCAAAAATGTGAAAAACAGTGTCAGCTGGCAAGTTTTGTAATTTGAAGTATAGTCTTTTGATGCCTGCAACTGCTCTCCTGGCTTTTCCAGCTAAGTTTTCTACACATCTAGCCCAGTTCAGAGTAGAGGAAAATATCACACCAAGGTAAGTATAACTGGACTCGACTTGAATCTGCTTGTCAGCATAAAACCATTTTTCACAATTTTTCACAAAACCTCCATTTTTGAAGACCACCACTTTTGTCTTGTCCATGTTCACAGTGAGACCCCATTTTTTACAGTATTTTTCTAAACAATTAATTTTCTTTTGGAGATCTGCTACAGAGTCAGAGACAATGGCTATATCATCAGCATACATAAGAAGGAAAATACCCAGTGGGTCTGCAAAAATATCAATGCCACGTGCACCGCACGATGATATTTCTGTCTCAAATTCTGAAAGAAAGATAGAAAACAGCAGTGGGCTCAACACACAACCTTGTCGCACCCCTGACATGCAATCAAAGTAGTCGGTAACTTTGGTTCCAACCCTTACAGCAGCTTTTACATGTTTGTACATACTCTCAAGTGTCTGAAGCAACTTTCCATGAACTCCTTTACGTAGCAAGAGATACAACAGTTTTGTCCTGTGCACACTGTCGTAAGCTTTAGAAAAATCTACGTACATGGTGTAAAAACGGCCACCCTGCTTGCTAAGATACTTTTGCACTAGTGCCTGTAAGCAAAAAATGTTGTCTATAGTACTGTATCCTTTACGGAAGCCAGCTTGGGCCTCAGGAATACAATCATTCTCTTCACAAAAACGAACCAACCTGTTGTTAATGACAAAACTGTACAACTTACTGATAACGTTCAGAAGAGAAATTCCTCTGTAGTTGTCAACATTTCTAGGGTTACCCTTTTTGTGTAGTGGAAATATCACAGCCATGGTCCAGCTTTCAGGGTATTCCGCACTTTGAAACACACGATTAAACAAAGGATGCAGAAATTTCACAAGGATCTCACCTGCATGATGAAAAAGGTCAGTGGGCAAGCCATCAGGGCATGATGCTTTCCCTTTCTTCATGTTATTAATAGCACTGCGAATTTCATCCTGCGTGATTTCCTCGTCAAATTTTGCATTATGACAACCATCACAATCATCAGATATATGGTCATTCAAAACACCCTCGGCCTGTCTGCTGAAACCTGAATCATCAACATTCTGATCCACATTTAGCAAATTACGAAAATAATCATACCACACGCGTGGTGAAATGACATCAGAACACAACTTTTTAACGCCAGTCAGAGACTTTATTTTTTGCCAAAATGTTCTTGAGTTTGCATCATTACATGCATCGTTGAGCTCATTCAAAACCCGTGCGTTGTACTCTACTTGTTTTGTTTTACACAACTTCTTAAATTCTTTCTTCATGTCAAGATACTTCCCTAAGTCGTCATGTGTGTTTGTGTGTCTGAACTGCTTCAACTGTAGGTACTTGTTTTGTTTTGCTAACTCGCAGTCCGAGTCCCACCACGGCGGCTGTGCACGGGATTCACCTATCTTCTTACCTGACCTCATTTTGTCAGCCGCCTTCTGAATGAATGCTACAAAACAGGCCGACCCTTCTTCTACACTCGAGTCAAGCGCTGACGAAAAGTGTTGAAACTGAGTCTCCTGATTATCTTCAATGTATGCCCAAAAGGATTCAGCGTAGTTTTCTTTCCAAACAAATTTAACCCCTTCCTCTAGTATTATATCATCATTTAAATCATCATCATCACATGAATAAACAGACTGAATAGAAGTAAACGTGGTTACAATGGGGAAATGGTCTGACTCGCACCTGTCTGCAACAAACATATCGGTCACTAGGTCAAACACGGATTTAGAGCAAATACAGTAGTCCACCACACTTTTGCCTCTGTTGGCCACGCACGTAATTTCTCCCTCACTGTCACCTTTCGTTCTGCCATTGACAATAAACAAACAGTACTCTTGACATAGTTCTATCAGTTTCCGACCAAAACTGTTTACGCCAATATCTTTTGACCTCCGTGGACTTTGTGGTACATCCTCTAGCAGATCTGTTAATTCCTGTAGAGGCTGCACGTGTGAATTGCCATCAATAAAATCAGTATCAGACAGCCCGGCAGTGCGGGCGTTAAAATCGCCACATAATAGCCAAGGCAGCTCAGGGTGAGCACGTAACACTTGAGACATGTAGTTTTCTAACACTTCAAAACCATCAACGTTATCTTCACCATATACAACAGAACGCTCTGGAGCCACATACACAAATGCTGCCAGAACATCAGATGCAGAGTTCAAAACAGACTTACCGATCTTTAGAAACACAATATCCTCAGCTGCCTGCATTAAACGCAACACATGACAGGCTATAGATTTATGTACACACACGGCCACGCCCCCTTTTAACTTTTGTGTACGTGGTGAAAAAAACACCTGATACTCTGGAAAGGTATCCTCTATAACATTTTGCTTACACGACCAGATCTCTGAAAATGCAAAAATTTGACACTTTTCACAGAACTGCCTAAAAGAAACACTTTTCAGCTTATTTACAAGACCTTGGATATTCCATGCCATGATGCGAAACACAGAGCTACCACTTTCATCACTACCACTTTCATCAACACAGTGTGCGGGTGTGGGTTTGAGTATGGGCACTTGAGTGTGTGTGTGTGCAGGTAAGTCGTCCTTTGAAGACACATGGTGGGGGCCCTGGGGGTCTGAATGAGGGACGGGCTGTCTTCTCCTGGTTGCTGGGTCAACATGCCGGCCTGCCCCTCATTTCTGCCCCCTGCGCTCCACTGGCCTCTGGGTAGCAGCGTCGTATGCGTGGGTCTTTCCCTCAACAACGAGGGAGTCGAAGCGGAGGAAGGCCTTCTTCCCCGCCTGCTTGGCCTCCTTGAGGAAGGGTAGTAGCTTGCGGCGCACGTCCCTCACCCGAGGGGTGAAGTCCTCAGAGATGTAGACCCGGGACCTGTTCTCCTTCAGCGTTCTTCGCTCAAACAGGATCCGCTCCTTGTCTTTGTACTTGTTGAAGCACACGATGATGAGGTGGGGCGCCTTGCCCCCCTTCAGACGATGGGCACGCTCCACCTCGATCTCCTCCTCTATGCCCATCTCGTCCTTCAACATTGACTTGACAGCTTTTTCACAGTCCGCCCAAGTCTCTGAGCGCCCCTGGGGGTGGGGGATTCCGTGAAAGATCAGATTATTGCGTCTGCTCTGCCCCTCCAAATCATCCAGCTTATCCTCCAGCTGCGTAACTTTCTCCTTCAACTCTCTGTTTTCTTTCATCACCGCAGTAAAGTCACTCTGAATTTTGTCCATCTGCTCCTGCATTGTAGCTTTCATACTGTCCATCTTTTTGTCCATCACATTCAACATTTTAAACACATCAGCAATGGTCGGCTCAGACACTGCGTTTGCCTCACCCCCGGGCGACTGGTTGTCTTGGTTCCCCTGGCATGTCAAAAGAGTCTGTCGTTTCGGTGGGCCTGGGTTCACTTCGACATCGCCACACCGGAGCAGAAAGCCGACCAAAAACACGAGAATGACTGCCACCGGTCCGCTGACACTGACAGTGCGGTAACGTAGGGCTGCCTTCCTCTGTGCTTTGCGAGCCATGAAGTTTTGAAAAGTCCAGTAAAAGGTACCGCAAATGGCACGAAAAGATACCGAACTGCTTGGCATGATGAGCTGAATCACCCTGTCGTTGTTCTAAAGTCACTCATTAAGTAATTATGTTGCAAAATGCTAAAAATGTGCGGAGCCGCTCTTCAACTGTGTGACGTCGATCGTGAGCACAACTCACCCCCCGTGTGTGTGTGTGTGTGTGTGTGTGTGTGTGTGTGTGTGTGTGTGCGTGCGTGTGCGTGCGCACATGCGTATGTATGTAAACATGAGAATCTCCGATACTGCACAAGCTTGAAACTTGATGAAACACTTTCTTCAAAGGGTTGCTAAGACAGCCTCCAAGCATATTGTAATGGGATGTATCCTTGAAGACATAAAAGACATTTTATAGAAAGTTGGTTGACCCAGGTTAGAGTCCGTAATTTTTGTCATATTTACTTGAAATTTTGAATATAGCTAGTTTGGATAGACATTGGAAGACTTCGTTAGCCAGCTTTAAACCATTTCAACTTCTTCAGTAAAAATTAATTCTTTTGAAAAAACAATAAAACAGTTAAAAACCTTGACTTCTGAAGAAAGTCTGACAGTGGCAGTGACATAAAAGTTGCAACTCCGTCACCACACAATCCTCTAAATATGACGTAATTCTCTCTCTCTCTCTCTCTCTCTCTCTCTCACACACACATGCGCGCATCTCCAAGAGGCATAGATCCTCATGTGCCCAGAGCATTAGTACAGATGACAAATTCAAGTTGCTAGCTGTCTTACCTCTTTACAAACTTTTTATCTATAATAAACTGGTATTCATGCACAAAATCTCTTCAGGCATTGTGTGTGTGTGTGTGTGTGTGTGTGTGTGTGTGTGTGTGTGTGTGTGTGTGTGTGTGTGTGTGAGTGTGTGTCTCAGTGCTTGCGTGCGTGCGTAGTGCCTATGTGCGTGCATGCGTGCGTGCGTGCGTGCGTGCGTGCGTGCGTGCGTGCGTGCGTGTGTGTGTGTGTGTGTGTGTGTGTACAAGGACATGATTGAAAACAGGTCTATGTACCTAATCATTTATCCTTGAGAAATAAAGTTTCATTCCATTTCATTTCAAACGCGGGTTCAAGTCGATGTCGCATACACACACACATACACGGCGCTCTGGCACCAAAAGTATGTTCTCCAGCAAGGTTTGCTTAGCTAGACTTGACGTCATTTTCATCTTGTTACTTCTTTGCCAGAATTTTGGGCCCGCACGCCCAACACGTCATGTGTATGCTCTGAAACGCCCACCTATGAGCCCCATTTCAAAGTTGTTCCTATTTTTAAATAGGAGCAAGTAAAATGCTTGTATGATCATATAGAAGGGACTTTGCGGGTATGGTTTATTCCCATCTTATGTCTATAACTAGTAACTTGTGACATGTTGTGTACAATAAGTAATGTGAGTTTATTTGCCTTGCAGACATTGACAATTTTATGATTTCACGTGTATAAAGTGTGCCCATGAGTGCGTGATAATTAAGATAATGGTCAATCATTGTGTCAATCATATTATTTTTATGTTTCACTATTACTGCACATCATGAAGACAATTTCCTTTATCCATATTCACCGCAACAAAGATTACCTTAAATATCCACATACCCTATATTAGGCAATTATTGCGATTACCAAGGAAAAAGCTTTAAGCATAATGGCATACAGCATGGTGTATAGTGGGCTACATTTCACCCTTTCATGCAATAAGCTTTCCTAATGCCATTAGAAAAAGAAACACTGAATGCCACAAATACAGGCCATATGGCTGATTAGTGATTGTTTGCAGCAGCTGCAT
The DNA here is from genome assembly GCA_036245525.1 of Semisulcospira habei. Taxonomy (NCBI): domain Eukaryota; kingdom Metazoa; phylum Mollusca; class Gastropoda; family Semisulcospiridae; genus Semisulcospira; species Semisulcospira habei. Next base: position 221,011,206 of record BTPG01000001.1, on the reverse strand, counting down.
TAAAAGATAAAGAGGGAAAGAACAACTAGAGGAGGAAAATCCATATCAAATTCAATGAACTGGATACACGAGTGGTTTCAACGCCACAATTCAATGCCTTTGGCAGCTCTCATTTTTAGCAGCCTTTGTTGCCTGCAGTGCGTTTAACCAGGTCTAATACATACAACCAGTACAAGAAGAAACAAATCAATCAGAACGCCTTTTTTTCTGGAGAAACACAGAATAATGCTGACTGTGTGAACAAAACGAAAACATTCACAATTTTGAAGCGTTTTTAAATTTCATGGAAATCATACTGTGAATCTTATCCCCTCTCCCCTTCCACCATTACATAAGGTAAACACACACAAACCTAACCCCCCCCCCCCTCCCCCACAGCATAAGCACCCACACACACCACCCACTGGGTTTGATTCCTCAAACAATTTCAAGTGAACTGCAGTCTGCAGAAATCCACTTTTGTGCTGATCTGTGAATCTGACCTTACGGCATACAGCCCGAAAGTCTAAAATCAGAGAACAGCATACTTATCATTTCCACATCCCACCAGCAGGAAAAACAACCCAATCTTCCAAAGGCATAGATCTTCACAAGCCCCCCACAGCCTGTGAGGGATCATGGAGACCTAAGCCCCTTGCTGGCCCTACTTATGTTTCCCTAAATGTTGAATCCAAATTCAATCCATTCTGATTATAAGGATATCACCTGATCAGACCCAAGTTCGAGAGTACTGTTTGCTTGGCGTTCAACCCCCAACCTGAGATCTGACAACCTGAGCAGGAAATGGCCATGGTTATGTTTTTGTTTCAGAGTGCCAAACAAAGGTGTGCTGGTCTGTGATTTTGAACCTTACGACCTGCCCATAAAATGACATCCCAGACGTTTGATAGTGAATCACTCTAACAGGCCCTTGTCGTTCTTTTTTAACCCTTTTTATCCTGATGCACTATTGCTTGAAATAACAAGGCGCCAAGCTATTCTGGCACCACCCTCGAACTAAAATGGTTGATTTATCGCCTAATCTGTAAAGCAGCCTTTATAGGACAATAAACAAATTTTAAAAAATCATCCCCATGATGTAATGGGTTAATGCAAATCTCCAGTTCTAGTCCAGACACAGCAGAGGGGCTGGCTGGAAGAAGCCTCCTTCATGTGGCTGTGACGACCACATAGGCTAATATAGCTGCTGACCCTACTTCAAATAATTTCAACGATATATATTTAACCCATTACATCCTGAGGCTGATTTTGTAAAATTTACTTATTGTCCTACGAAGGATCTAGATTACTGATTAGGAGATAGACTGATCAACTGTTTTAGTTTAAGGGTGGTGCCAGAATAGCTTCAGCGCCAAGCTATGCTGGCACCACCCTTGAACTATCAGTCAAATTTATTTCAAGCAATGGGTGTATCAGGATGAAAAGGGTTAAGCGTATGCCGATCAGCTATGAGTATGAGGTAAAAATTTCCAGCTTGCTTTTGGGAGCTTTCCTCTGAAGACTACACAACAGTGCAGAGACTGACCATGATAGTTCAAGGGCAGTGGTGCCAGAATATTCACTATGGCACTACTCTTGAACTAGCATGGTCGATCCATCTCCTGTAGTCTGGCTGGACTGAATATGTTAACATCTCTTCCTGACAATACTAATCAACCTTGAACTTTTTCCACACACTTAGCACTGCAAAACCACAAGAGGATTGACATACACTGCAGAAACAACAATTCCAAACCATTATCAACTTCAAGTTCTACACAATGCAACTCCACTCACCTTAGTTTAAGAACAGTCTGCAAACGGCCCAAATAAATTGATGAATGAAGTATATGTCGTCCCCAGCTTTCACTCTTTCCAAAACATGCCCGCAGCAAGCATGAAGCTGCCGTCCTACTGTGAGCCCTACACGAGACAATGCCACTTCTGCCCTTCAAGAAAGGATGTTACAGTTCCAATTCCCTCAGAAAGGGTATCTCTTTCACTTCTAATGCCAGCTGCATAGAAAGATTGAGAGTGAAAACTGAAGTGTAGTGTCTGATTAGCCTAGCGCCTGGACAGACGCCAAGTTAATCAGGCACTAAACATGAGCTTTCACTCTTGATTCATCTCTCAAAATGTCAAAGACGGTTACAAAGTCCAATCAGACAAGTGTATAGAAACCGGCTGTTAATGTGAAATGGGTACAAAAGCCCCATGATACATGTATTCCTGGCAATGTTGCCAATCTTCAGAACCTAGCTCAATTATGCAACTCTGCGGGCAAAGTTTTATGTGACTAGTGTGAGTTTGGATCCTACCTCCTAAATCCGTGAGGTCCAAAATCACTGACCAGAACACAGTTATGCAACACCTGCAGGCAAAATCATACATAAAAAGACAGGCCCAAAGAAACAAGTATGCATCAGAATTGCCCATTCAGAAGAGCGTCAGAATTTGCAATCTAAAGTTTACAGGGAGGTTCTATCCTGCAAAATGGGAGTGCCCCAAAAAGAAAGGTCACCTCATAGGTGATAAATTAAAAACAAACTTTAATGCACTGCAGAATAGCTGTGAATATTCTAATATATACTAATGGTCAAAACGTAAGGGCCAGCCCACTTTTTTGTGTCATTGTTTATCGTCGCAAGTACGCTAATAAAATACAATGTTCTTTCAATTCAAAATGGGTTAAAAGTTGACCTTAGACAGTCCACAGTACAGGGAACAATAGACAACAATTAATAAATTTCCACGAACATGTCAAATGCACGTGAAACATCGTCAGTTTTTGTGAAAATCTGTGCGATATTGGCAAGCGTACAAAAGGCAGGCAGGTGGAAAAACTCGGTAAAGTCGTGATGCACGTGCTCAAGGGGTCAGTCATAAACACTGAGCACTTCTGTTTCGCTACAAATACCAGTACAGTAGGGGCATAATTGTCACTTTCCTAACCATGCTACCATGACGAAGCCTAACGCCAGTAGATTAAGGCCAGGCACTAGCATGGCTGCAGGATGGAATTTCCCGGTTAGAAGTTGGGAGACGTCTTGGGGTGTCCCATTCAGTGATCCAGAGGCTGCTGGCATGATTCCAAGAAACTGGAAGGGCAGAACGACAACCCTGCTCAGGACGCCCATGCTGCACCAGCAGAAGGGAAGACAGATACCTCTGTGTGGCGGCTCTGCGCGACTGAACTGTCACGTCAACCACTCTGCGACGTCAACTGATGCAAGCTGCAAATGTTAACGTCAGCAGAAGCACAGTCTGCTGACATCTGCACGAAATTGGCCTGGCTTCATGCAGAGCAGCAGTGAGAATACCCCCTCACTCCAGCTCATCGCAGAGCCCGGGTTGCCTGGTGTTGTCAACATGTGAGGTGGAACAGACTCCAGTGGACTCAGGTTCTGTTTACTGATGAGTCACGGTTCACTGTGTCCTTCAACGATGCAGGGTGAGGGTCTGGAGACGACAGGGCAAGCGATTCACGGATGAATGCATCCAATAGGTGGATCACTATGGAGTCAGTCATGGTCTGGGCAGGCTTCAGCAGGGAAGGCAGGACCCTCCCTCCACGTCATCCGAGGCACCCTGACTGGACTGCGCTATCGGGACGAGATTGTGCAGCCCCTCATCCAGCCAGCTCTCCAAGCCATAGGCGACAATGCTGCTCTGCAGGACAACAATGCTCGACCTCATCGCGCTCTGGGATATGCTGAGGCAACGTGTAAAAAGCAACCACGCCCCCCCTCCCCCCACCTGAAGGCGTCCCCCAGCTGACTCAGTTCCTTCTTCAAGAGTAGGAAGCGATCCCACATGTTCTCCGAACCCTGGTGAACTTCATGCGTCAACGCTGCATTGAATGCTTGGCTGCAAGCGATGGGTACACTCGCTACTGAATGGACCAGTTTTGTGTGACTTTTCAAATGAGGGGTGGGTGAACATTCTAACGTACTGCTGTTGTTACAATCGCTTGATTTACTCAAAACTTAAATGAAATTGTTACTGAATAAATTATCAAAGTACTGACTCCAAGTATTGTTACATTATTTGTGTGGTGTTGTCGATGCATCTGCGATAAAAAGTGGCCCTTAAGTTTTCACCATTAGTATATATTCCCTATGGACATAATAGAGGACTCCAAAGGATGTGGTATCTGATTCTGAGTTTCAAAATAAACACTCATGAACAGCACTACATGTTTCAACTCATAGTACATTAAAAATACCAAACTGTGCCACTCGCCCCTGACCCTGACATTTATTCAAGAGCATAGATTTCTGGAGGCACATCCAGGAAGCCGAAATGTCAGAAGTACATAGTATGCATATAGTCTGCCACAGTGGATTGTATTCTTATCAAGACACCATAATGTGACATCACATTTTCACCCCCTCACTGCCAATAAGGTAAAGCATAGAAGGATTACTGAGTAAAGTAGGTAAAAAAGCACTGTCAGGGGAGAGAATTGTGCAGTAACGACCAATGATCATAGATCGAGTTTGGCCGAAAATATGGAAGCCACTCCCCCCCCCCCCCCCCCCCCTCCCGAAGAGGGGCGTATCGCAAATTCACTGGATTTTCTGCCACTTGATGCATGGAAATTTAGATCTAGGTCCCCAAGGGGGGTCCAGATTATTTAGCCGGATTTAGCCGGTGTGGACAGCTGTTTCGGTCATGGCGACCTCAGTCGTTGGCACACAATTCGGCATACTGGTGGAAGGCAGAAACTTCTGCCTACCTGCAAAGACAACCATGTTTTACTGTAGTGTCTGCAGGGGCATACATTCCATGCCTCCACCTAGAGCTAAATTTCCATTCACCCTAAGAGAGATTATTAGAAGGGGGGAAGGGGTTGCAGTTGATATTGTAGTAATAAATTAAGGTAAAGCATAGCAATGCAGATCCACACCATGTACCTCCACCCTACACATCAGTACACCCACATCCCTCTCTCTTCTAAGCAAAATGTCAAGTACACCCACACCCCCCTCTTCAAAGCAAAATGTCAAGAGGCTGAAATCGGGCAAAGTAATACAAGAAGCTTTTGCTTACTGGCTCTCTTAGGTAACCCTGTCAACCTGAAAAACATGGATGCAAATTGGCATATGTAAGAGTTATATCCTTTTGATCTATGCCCCTTGCAGATCGGTCGTGGTTCTCACGGTGTCCCGGACAACGCCGAAAAGGGTTAAAGAAGTTCAAGAAGTGACAAGAGGATCAGCCATGACAGTTGAATAGTAGTGTCAGATTTGCTTGGCGCTTACAGGACCATGAAAAGTGCCAGGATAACCTGGCACTACCCTACAACGGCCGATCAATATATTGTTTATTCGGTTGTAGTGTCTACCTAACGTAAATATGTAAGAATTGTTCATCGATGACAATACTTCAAGACAAATTTTCATTTAAGATGGTGATCATAAACTTTCAGCCTGATAACGCATTAACACATGAATCATAGTCATTTTCAGAATCTTAAGATACTTTTCACACATAAACAGAAGTGAAGTTTATGTCAAGATTTATCAGCTGTTAAGTTACAGAATCCTTTCAAGCGCCATAAGTGCAAATTGGTGTTGAAACAGGGATGTCAGCATCTGCTGTTTGGATTAGGCATCACCAACCACTTTCAGCCTTTCACTTCAAGCATCAACCGCGAAGATGAACTTGACTGACAAACACAGCTCACAAGTAGATCGCCCTGTGAAGACAACGAGCGTAAGTCCATTTTTATGAAAAGCGAGATTTTCATTGTGTTACAATGAACAACTCGCTTTCACAAAGAATGGACTATGCTGTATTTTGCCACAATTTGCAGGAAAGGTCGCAATCCTGATGAAAGGGGAAACCATTTTGCTCCATCACTTCCAGCAACAAATGCTGTACATGAGTTGACCAAGGCAGCTGAAGGGTTGTCTAATCAGCCCATTTCATTCTGATACACTACTGCTTGAAATTAATTTGACTATGATTGTTCAAGGCACCTGAGTCGCCAAGCTATTCTGGCACCACCCTTAAACTAAAATGGTCTATCTATCTCCTGATCTGTAATGTAGCCATCATAGGACAATAATTTTTTTTTTTAAATCGGCCTCAGGGTGTTATGGGTATGGCGCCTGACTGTTAAAATCAAACGTATGGTCATTGTCAATTTGAGAACAGCACACTGCCATGCAAAGACAAAAGCTAGATTTTCACTGAACAATTTACATTGAAAGGGTGTTTTCTAAACATCAGAAAAAGTGTTGCTATACCCTACTTTTGTTATATCCAAACTTGAAATCCAAAGTGAAGCAGACTAAACAGTGAAGATCTGGATTTTCACAACAGTGGATTTACTACAATCAAAGTCTCCTTTTTAGCAAAAGTGGACTTATTGTTTTTTTGTCTTCTTAGGGCAAAATTATACAAGCAACACACTGATACTGTGATAGTATCCATTTCACTTCCAGTACTAACTGCCAGAAATGGATCGACCACAGGTCATGTGCAGCGACTATCAGTTTATCAGCTTGGTGTCTCTCCCAGGTGACAATTAACCCTTTTAGCCCCGGATCCCTACAGAAGGAGATGGCTTGACCATGATAAATCAAGGGTAGTGCCAGATTAGCTTGGCGCCTGAAGGCACCATGCTAATCTAATAATAATAATGGTTATTATGTAGGTGCTTTTTCCCCAATTCTGCGAATCAGCTCAAAGCGCTGCGAACAGCACCCAACACGCACGCTCACGTGACACACACGCATTCACTCTGATGACAAACACAGTACAAGACAAACACAGGACATTCATGTGGTGCAAAGGGTCAGTTCAGCAACTGGGGTTTCGGACATTTTGATCGCTTGTATTTGAAATTTATAAAGTGGCCTGAAACCGGAGTACCCAGAGAAAGAACCCCCGACGGTTCGCCCGAATTAACAGTGACACTTACTACAGGAGAAAAGTCCCGACGCCAGAACCCGGTCTCGAACCTCGCACCTTTAGCATTGGTGGCAGGCGCCTTAACCACTGTGCCACAGACCGCCCCTAATCTGGCACTACACTTGAATTATCATGGTCAAGCCATCTCTTGCAACTGGTACATAGTCGTTAGGCAACAGCTCCATGATGTGACAAATGGGACCTTGGGGCTAAAAGGTTAAAAAGTTCAACAGGAACTACCTTTGAGCTATCTTTATTGCTTTAGCTCCAGCAACTCGAAAGGCGGTGTCCCAAGACTGAACAAGTTCAGCATCTTTACCACCCCAAATTACAAATTCTGCTCTATCATGACAAGTTCCAATGCAGCACTGCTGGCACTGAAAGTCAACGCTTACACGCACGCTGAGCCATCTTTCATGCTAGATGGGGCAGAGACAAAACACTTTCAACTGATTTAACCCTTATCTTCGGAATACACCAGTGTGTGAAATACATTTGACTAAAATAGTTCAAAGGTAGTGCCAAAATAGCTTGGCGCCTCTAAGTGCCAAGCTATTCTGGCACCATCCTTGAACTAAAGCCAATTGTCTATATCCTTATCTGTAAGTACTATAATGCAGCCTGCATATGGCAGTGTACAAATTTGAAGCTGTTATATCGGTATGATATGGGTTTAAGAAACAGGTTGAAAGGCAGGCACTGGAAGGGGCTTTCGCTGTAGATGTTGCGATGAGGAAACATTACAGTATGAAAGATTTCTCGGGATTAGTGAAAACTAAGAGAAAGGAAATCAGTAGGAAAGGGGGGGGGGGGGGGGGAGCCTGGGCGAGAGGGGTATGGTTGCTGTTGACCTCTCACATTAAGCAAGAGATCATCGGGCTGACTTTGGCACGAGGACCTTTTGCTTACTGTGAATCAGCCATGCTATGATGGAGAGAAAAACGTTCTAATGAAGGATAGTTTCAATCTGTCCAACAAAAGGATCACAGATGAAATGCGAAAGATCAATCGGCCAATCTCTATTTGTGCATTGATCTGTGATACTCCGTCCCATTCTGTGATTTTTGACCTTATGGTTTTAAGTGCTAAGGTCCAAAATAACGGAACAGCACTCTATATATATATATATATATATATATATATATATATATATATATATATATATATATATATATATATATATAAATTTCCTGCTGCACCAGCATAAGTGTGTGGAAACTTTATTCAGGATAGCATTAAAACCATTAAAGGAGACAGGGTCAGAAGTCCTCAGGTAAGTCTCCTGAAGAGATATTACTGAGGGGTTATAGGACTTGACTAGAAGGTGTAATTCTTCAAAGTTGGTGTGAAAACCATGACAATTCCACTGAAGCAGAGAGTACATGATTAGGTGTTATGTGGAGGAGAAGAGTTCCTTCCCCCCTTTTCCTGTGCTTTGGAAGGAGTCGAAGAAACAGAGGGGGGTCGACTCCGGGGCCTCCTCTGGTTCCTCGGAGATAAGGGGGGAGGAGCTGCCGCAGCATCAGCTATGACAACCTCCACTCCCTCCATCTGCTCCTCCAATGCAGCATATTTATTTTGAAGGGGGACATCAGTGTCCCCCTTCTGGGCCCATACGCACAGCGGTCCCGTAACTTTTTTAGACTTCTGGGCCGGGGCAGCGTTCCTGCCGCCAGAGTTGGCGGCCTTAGAAGGCTGACCAGAGCCAGAAGCCTTTGTAGTAAGATTGACACTAAATGACAGGCTTGGGTGGGGACTGAGGCTTAGGGGCAGCAGAAGGCGGTGCTACCGAACCGGTATTGTCCGCCTTCTGCGTTCCCTGGCTCCTCGTCACCACCGGAGGAGGGTTACTCTCCAGGGGCGAGAGGATCCGAGGCTCCGCCCCATATCAAGAAGTTGGGGTTTGACAAGAGAAGTCTTTGGTGGGGCGCTTGCCTGCCACCGCAGCACTGAATGTATACACAGAGGTGTTATTTGAGTTTGGCGCAGCCTCAGCTGCACCAGGGCCGTCAACCAGTTTTTTGGCGTCCGCAAAGGACAGCCCCTTCTCCACACGCACCTGCTGAATCTTGCACTCGGATATCCAATGAGGGCACTTCTTGTCCGAAGCCATATGCGCCCCCTGGCAATTCACACACAGGGGATGGCTGTGCAGGACTCAGCAGAGCGTCTGGGCTTAGTGCAGCGGGCGCAGAGAGCCTCTGCCTAGCGGCATGTTTTCTGCCCATAGCCTTACTTTTGGCACTTAAAGCACCGGAGGGGGAGAGGGACGTACTTTTTCACTTTTAGGGAGTAGTAACCTCCCCAGATGGTAGTAGGAGCAGTGGGGGGTGCCAAAACGCAGGATGATGGTAGGGAGACAGATCTCCCTACCACCTTGTTTGGAAACGAAGCGCCTGACGTAGGTCACCCCCTGTGACTTAAGGTTCCATGCAAGTTCATCTTCAGACAGTTCTGCCAATGCTTGATCTTTAATCACTCCTCTAGAAGAATTCATTGTTTTGTGGGGAGTGACCTCCACTGGAGTGTCTCGATAGAGGAGAGCCTCAGTAGCCCATTGGAGTGTGCCCGGGTACAGCACTCTACCAGCAAGTCACCAGACCTGAGGCGCTGGGCCTCAGGAATGCCAACACGGCTCCTGAGGGTCTCCCCTACCAGGAAAGGGTGCAGCTTGCAAACAGGCTTCTCTTTAACTTTGCTGTGGATAATGAGAAAGCAAGGCCAGATGGCCGCCACCTGAGGCATCGCTTCCTCACAATCGGAGTCGCTATCATTCTCAAGGTCAATGTCAGTGGCTATGTGCCGCTTTGGTGCCAGTTTTTTTTCTTTCTTTTGGTATTTTCCATATTATAGTATGATAGATATTCATCTCCCGTGGGTCCCCGCCCGCCACTGAGCCCAACAAAGGAAAGTGCATTCGTCGGCGGGTCTCCAGCCGATGCACGATGGAGACTGCCCGAAAGATATACTCAGGGGGTTATGCCCGATTGAACCGTCTGAGCCATCGCCTTCTATCACACGGTTGAATGCAGGGGAATACTGGCGTAGAGCACCTAATCAGCAGAAGAGGCTATAGCATGGTGCTCCGTATATCAGCCTGCATGTCAACAATGGGATTGGGCTCAACGTGACAAGAGCCGATTGACTAGGCCGGTACTCCTAGCCTCCTGTTTAGGCAGAAGTCAAGGCCAAAGTGGAGTGTTTCAGCCACCAGGATCCTCTTCTCCCCCGACAGGATCTCCAAGCACGGCAAAAACTTGGGATCAAAAGGACCAAAAGCTCACGAGTATTTTTAAGGACCAATCCAACATGGTAGGACCTGGGTTAGCACAGCTCCTTAAAAACGGGACCAGTGAAAAAGACTGACCAAAATATCTGCTGAGATCAAGTCCTAATCCTGAACAAAGATGGCACCCCTCTGCTAGCCCACTCAGTCAGGGACTGAGGGGACAACCCACCCATGCCACGTGGAGGCCGGTGCCCAGTGGGCAGTTATTGTTCATAGGGGGCTGGTGGTACTGCAGTAATTATGTATATATCTGATCCAAAATGTCAACGGTTTACATGGTTGCATTTGACATGTTTGCAGCACCGTTTTGACCACACTCAGCACTTTTTGCACACACCCAGCGCCAGATGGCAGCAGGATGTCCAAACCCATCGGGATCTATGGAAGTGGACAAGCATGCCCCTTCTTGGCACATGACCAAGGCCCATGGCAAAATTAGTCAGCTGCAGCAGGATAGCCCAGCCTCTGCAGGAGAGGGTGCGTCTGGTAGGAGGGTGCACAGACGGCAGCGGAATGCCCCCAATTACAAACTGGTAAGTGATTCTATGATCATCTTTATTTTATTGGCTCGCGTGCGAAGCAAAAGTTACTTTATGTTCTGGGCCACTAGTCATCCGTCCATTATCCATGGTAAACTTTAACGGTGGCATTTTCTCGGAGACTATTCAAGCCACATTCTTCAAGCTTGGCCCAAGGATACTTTGTGGCAAGACCTTTGTAAGCATACCAATTTGAGTAACCTCTCTCAAAGGGTCACGCGGGGTTGACAGATGTGTGAAAACTGCTTACATTTTCAGAAAACATGGATTTTGCTGCTGCAGAAGCCAGCCCTCGTCACCGAGGTCACACATATGTAAATAGGTCATACACGGGATTACTCTTTTTATTCTTGTGCAAGGCCCCTTAAACCAAAATTGGGCTGTTTCTGTCCTAATGCAGCTTTTATTTTCTTTCTTTTTCCAGTTGGCAAATGGAGCCTGGGATGGACCTGAGACTGAGAGTGCAAGCGCATCGCAATACAAGGACAGTGATGAGGAGGAGTTTGTACCTGGCTCGAGCTCACAGGATTCAGACAGTGTGTCGCCATCAATCTCTGGGATCCCTGACACAGACAGTATTGTATTGACTATGTTAGATTTCATCAAAGTGGCAGGTTCAGGGTGGGCAGGTGTCAGTGAAGCAAGTACCAGAAAGGTGCAGTGTGCGTTAGGGGGTGAATTATGGGGTGGCAATGAGAATGTGGATAGGCAGAAGGAACATGACGTTAGGGGTGGGGAAAGAGCGCTTACAGAAGAAACAGGCGTGCACGTGTCGCAGAGAGAGAAAGGAAAGTACAAATTGGACAAGAAACATGCATGCAAATTGTGTAGCAAGCTTGTCTTGAAAATGAGCACGCACTTACAAGATGTCCATGCAGATGAGGCAGACGTTGCTAAAATTTTATTGATGAAAAAAGGGACAAAGCAAAGACGTCAAGCATGGATCAGACTACAAGATGAGGGTGATTACATGCATTACGTTGCCGTTCTTGAAAAGAAATCAGGATGTTTGATTCCTAAGTATCGCACCAAAACTAGTAAGGTAGACGACCTTCTCGCCTGTAGGCATTGCAAAGGGCTCTATCAAAAAAAGCTGATCTCTGTACATTCAAAACGTTGCTGTCAGAAACCAGGAGGGTTTCAGATCGCTAAGAGAGATGAGGCGGCACGACGTGGGAGGCTAATGCTTCCAATACCCTTAGACGTTGACTTTTCCTTCTATCATAAGGTTTTAGCCAGACAGAGAGATGAGAGATAAGCCGTCTCATCAGAACTGACCCCTTGCTTCTTGAGTATGGAAAGAGATTATTTGAGCGCAGGGACATTGAAGAACACACGGCTGGACAAATCAGCTCCAGGATGTGGGAGTTAGGGAGACTATTAAAGATTATCAGAGTGAGGTCAGAAATGAAAATCGCAAGTTTAAATGCTGTGATCAATTCAGCTAGCTTTGATCATGTTGTACTGGCTGTAAAAGAGCTAGCAGAATTTGATGAGGAAACACATCAGTTCAAAAAAGGCAATCTCGCAATGCGCATAGGCCATGCTTTGAAAAAATGTTCACAGATCAGTCACAGGCATCCAAACAGCTTGGGCATGGTTCAGATGACAGGTGGCGACAGGAGCTTTCCGAGGCACAGCGGTTTGACTCTGTCTTCACCGGGGACTGGTATGATTGTGTGTCAGCTACAGCAGCCCAGTCGGTCGGGAAAATGACCATGAACAAACCCAAGCTGATCCCATCATGTGAAGATGTGAGGAAGGTCCAACAGCTTCTTGAGACAAGGATGGTTTCGGAAGATTATCCGACTGTGGTTAAAGCAACTCTTTGCGCTGTATCACTTTTTAACTGAAAACGAGGGGGAGAAGTTCAGAGAATGAAGGTATCAGACTTCCAGAATGCTAAGATTGGATCGATCACCAATCAAGATATCTTGAAAGGTCTCACAAAGGTTGAGAAGAAAATGGTGAATCATTTTCATCGAGTGGAAATCAAAAGCAAGTTTAATAGGAGTGTTCCCATTTTGCTGATGAAGAAGATATCATGATGACAACTGTGGACAGAATCCTTTAAATGAGGCAATCAGTGCCAGCTCTCGTTGGTTCCCAGTACATCTTTGCCACACCTTCTGGTCAGAGGCCTTACAGGGGCCATGATGTTCTGAAGGAACATGCGCTACAAGCACAAGTGTCAAACCCAGCCATGTTCACATTTACTCAGTTACGGAAGCAGGTTGCAACTTTGGCTCAATCAATGGCCATCTCGGAGTTAAACCAGGATCAGCTGGCAGACTTCCTTGGTCATGATATTCGGATGCCTGTCACCCCTACCCGGGTATAGGCCGTCGACGAGAGACCTCCAGCAACTCCTGTCCTGTGCTTTTCCTTCGATTCTACTCCAGGTGGTTCCCAGTCTCTTGATGTCTGCTTGGAGGTCTCGACGCCAGGAGTTTCTCGGCCTACCTCTTTTCCTCTTTCCCTGGGGGTTCCATGACAATGCCTGCCTAGTGATACTGGAAGCTGGCCTTCTCAGACTGTGACCGATCCATCCCCATCTTCTTCGCCCAATTTCATTCTCTGCTGTTATCTGCTCTGTTCTCTCCCAGAGTCTGACGTTGCTGATCTTCTCTGGCCAGTGGATTTTCAAAATTCTTCTAAGGCAACTGTTCATGAAGGTCTGTACTCTGTTGACTGTGGTTTTTGTCAATCTCCAAGTCTCTGCTCCATATAAGAGAACTGCGTTTACATTGGAGTTGAAAATCCGGACTTTGGTATGTTGTGACAGCTCTCTGGAGCTCCACACTTTTTTCAACTGGAGAAAGGCTGCTCTGGCTTTACCGATTCGTGCTCTGACATCTGCATCAGTGCCGCCTTTTTTGTCTATGATGCTCCCGAGATAGGTGAAGGACTCCACCTCCTCCAACGGGGTGCCAGCAAGCAAGACTGGTTCTTCCCTGGTTGCGTTCAGCCTCATTGTCTTTGTTTTCTGTTTGTGAATGGTGAGGCCCACTTGGGACGAGATGTCAGCAAGCCTCGTGGTCTTGTCCTGCATTTGTTGATGAGTGTGGGACAGTAATGCCAAGACGTCTGCAAAATCGAGGTCGTCAAGCTGTGTCCACAGTGTCCACTGTATTCCACTTCGTCTGTGCTCTGTGGTCATCTTCATGACCCAGTCTATGGCCAGTAGGAAGAGGAACGGAGACAGCAGACACCCCTGCCTGACACCGGTTCTGACCTGGAGCTCCCTGGTCAACTGCCCTTCGTGGATCACGCGACATGTCATGCCATCGTAGCTGCTCTTGATCAGGCGGATGAACTTTGTGGGTACACCGTAGTGTCGTAGGAGTTTCCACAGAGTCTCTCGGTCCACACTGTCAAATGCTTTCTCATAATCCACAAAGTTGACGTACAGCGGGGAGCTCCACTCCAGAGACTGTTCCACGATGATGCGGAGAGTGGCGATCTGGTCTGTACATGATCGGTTCTTCCTGAATCCTGCTTGCTGGTCTCTCAGCTGGGGGTCAACGGAGCTCTTCATTCTCTCCAGGATGATCTTGTTGAAGACCTTTCCTGGTACTGACAGCAAGGTGATTCCTCTGTAGTTGGAACACTTGCTGAGGTCGCCTTTCTTGGGAAGCTTGATTAGGTACCCCTCCTTCCAGTCAGCCGGCATCACCTCCTCTTCCCAGATCTTTCAAAACAGTGGGTACAGCATCTCCACTGTTGTCTCTAGATCTGCTTTCAGAGACTCCGCTGGGATGCCATCTGGGCCTGCTGCTTTGCCGTTTTTCAAGAATGCCACTGCTCTTCTGATCTCTTCTCGGCTGGGTCTGTCACAGCTGATGGGTAGGTCGGTCTCTGCCGGCTGGATGTCTGGGGGGTCGGGTGGGCTAGGTCTGTTCAGTAACTCTTCAAAATACTCGGCCCATCTGTCGAGTTGGTCTGCTCTGTCTGCAATAGGCTTGCCTTCTTTGTCTTTTACTGGTCTTTCTGTATGGCCATACTTGCCCGACAATCTTCTGGTAATGTCGTAGAGCTGTTTCATGTTGCCGCTGCCTGCTGCCTTTTCTGCCTCTGCTGCCAGGCTGTCTGTGTAGGCCCTCTTGTCTGCCCTGATACCCCTCTTCACCTCGCGGTTGGCTTCCGAGTATTCCCCCTGTGCCTTTACTTTGGCTGCTCTTGTGCGACTGTTGTTGACAGCTGCTTTCTTCTGCTTCCTCACTTCTATCTTCTTCAAGGTCTGTGCCAACAGCCAGTCCTTGTGATGGTGTTTCCTGAACCCTACAGTGTCTTTGCAGGTTGAGTTCAGCACCTCTCTAACTGCCTTCCACTGCTGCTCTGTGGTGACCGCCTCCTCTTCATTTACTAGCTCCTGTAGCGCTTGAAACCGGTTGGACAGCACCAGTTTGAACTCTTCTCTAACTCCAGTTTCTCTCAGGAGGCCTACATTATAGCGCTGTCTTCTTGTTGTCTCTGTGCGGCTTTTCTTTAGCTTGAGCTTCATTGATAAGGTAAGCAGATGGTGGTCGGAGGCGACATCTGCTCCCCTCCTCACTCGAACATCTTGAAGGGATCTTCTAAATTTCTTGCTAATGCAGATATGGTCTATTTGGTTCTCTGTTGTATGGTCAGGTGAGACCCAAGTTGCTTTGTGTATTCTTCTGTGTGGGAAGATGCTGCCTACAATGACAAGTCGGTTTAGTGCACAAAAGTCTACAAACCTCTCCCCGTTCTCACTCATCTCCGAGCCTAGTCCCTGTCTCCCCATCACCTCTTTGTATCCGGTGTTGTCCTCCTTTATTTTGGCATTAAAATCGCCCATGACGATGGTGATGTCTCGCTCCGCACATTTGTCCAAGGCACTCTGGAGTCGGTCGTAGAACTCTTGTTTCTCTTCCTCGTCACTGTCATTAGTGGGCGCATAACACTGGATGACGTTCAGCTTGAGCTTTTTCTTGGTTCTAAAGGCTGCTGTGATAATTCTTCCCCCAAGAGGTTCCCAGCCCATCAGCACGCTCTGTGCCACTGGTGACAGCATGAATGCTACACCTTCTGTATGGGGAGCATTCTCCTCTTCATGACCTGAATACAGAAACATCTCCCCACTTAACAGCCTTTTCTGGCCAGACTGCGTCCATCTGGCTTCACTGATACCTAGCAGGGAAAGGTTGTACTTTTGCATTTCCACTGCTATCTGGGCAGCCTTGCTGCTCTGGTACATGGTCTTGACGTTCCATGTGCCCATGGTTGTATCCCTGGATAGAGAGAGGCGGCTCGGTTCTGTGGCTTCCGAAGACTTCCGGCTTTCACCACAGGATGTCATAAGTCTCCTGGTAGAAAAACCTTCCTCCTCCAGGAATGGAATTACTGTTAGTCTTTTCGTCGGCGTTTTTGTATCTATTTCCTTTTTTGCAGGGTGGGGAAGCTACCCCCACGCCCAACCCCCTTACTAGGAGGACCAGGGGTTTTCTGTCGGGGTCACCTTCCCTTAGACCATGTTGGTTCACGGCACCTTATTTCATTCGGTGCACCCCTCTCACGAGGGACCCCCTATCCACCACCCAGGGGACGCGCCTCAACGCCATATGGTCCCAGCGCGAGGATGATATTCGGATACATCGCCATATCTACCGCCAACCTCAAGACGTCCTTCAAAAGGCAAAAGTGGCAAAGATTCTTCTGTCAGTTAACAATGGGATGATTTTTGATTGTACATTGCTTAACGTCCCGACAGCAACAAGGCTTTCTCAGGACGTGCCTGCACTGCTTGTGAAAAAAAATAAACAGAACATTGAATGTATGTCGCCAGCCGGTCAAATACATTAAATAAACCTAACACATGGGGCCTAAATAAAGCTAAGACCATTTAGCAACACACATCCAATATCAAGAGCTACAGGCAGTGCAGACAGTAGGGAGAGTTTTAAAAAGGCAAATACAGGTGAATGGAAACAAATGCCCCAGAATAGAGAGAAAAACCCACCCTGTGGGGCTGACCAGGGTGACCCTGGGAACTAAAAAATACCTAACCCCACCCAAGTCCCCCAGGGCAGACCCGGGTGGGGGAACAATGGGATGACAGATTTTGAGAGTTGCATTAGAGCTGAGCTGGGCGATGATGAAGAGATAAGAAAACCATTGTCAACATAAAGAGTTATTACAAGAGCGTTATTATTCGGTTGTTTTCAGCGTATACAGCTCTGTTTTTATCTGATGTACACCTGGATCATTTTGTATACTGTGTAACCTTAACCTTACTTTGCAACTAACAGTGGCCCCCACCCGGGTCTGCCCTGGGGGACTTGGGTGGGGTTAACTACTTTTTAGTTCCTAGGGTCACGTGGTCAGCCCCACAGGGTGGGTTTTCCTCTCAATTCTGGGGCATGTATTTCTGTCTACCCTTGGTCCATTAACTTGTATTTTTCTTTTTTAAAGCTCTCCCTACTGTCTGCGCTGCCTGTATCTCTTGAAAAGAAGTACCCAACGGAGAAATAAACACGCTTAGAAAAGACGGTTACAACACAATTTATTAATATTTCGGATAAATCCGCTTTGTCAAAACAGACAAACAAACAGAGAGATCAGTCGCTACTTATCTTCATTCGCAGAAGAAATGTGACAGACCCGGGTGGGGGGCCAGTGTTTAGTTGCAAAGTAATATAATAATAATTACTTTATTTATAATGCGCTTATCTTATAATAATTATAACTCTAAGCGCGCACTCACAACTCGCGCACGCATGCGCACGCTTTAGACAACGACTCACGAACCACAAATAGTGAAATACATTACGACAGTCTGCTTAGGGTGGGGAGTGTGGTGGTATAGTGCTAGAACTGTTGAAAGAGGTGAGTTTTGAGGGCGGACTGGAAGGAGGAGAGAGTGTTTCTGATGGAGAGAGAGTGGGAGAGTGTTCCAGATGGATGGACCGTATACTGAGAAGGATCGGGGGCCGAAAGTGCTGAGTTTGGTGCGGGAGATGTGGAGGCGGAGAGGGTCGGAGGCGGAGCGGAGGGAGCAGGGTGGAGTGTAGGGGTGAAGTAAGTTTGAGAGATAGGTGGGAGCGTAGTTGTTCAGGGATTTGTAGCAGAGAGACAGAATCTTGTATTGGATGCATTGGGGGATGGGAAGCCAGTGAAGGAGTTTGAGCAGGGGAGTGATGTGGTCGGATTTTTTCTTTCGGAGGACAAGGCGGGCAGCATTGTTCTGGACGCGCTGGAGAGTGAAAGTGGTGGAGTGAGGGAGGCCGGAAAGGTTAATGTTACACAGTATACAAAATGATCCAGGTGTACATCAGATAAAAACAGAGCTGTACACAATAATAAGAAAACCATTGTCAACATAAAGATTTATTACAAGAGTGTTATTATTTCAGTGTGTATAGCTTGGTTTTATCTGATGTACGCCTGGATCATTTTGGAAATGTCTGTAACTTTTTTGTTACTATTAAGTACACTTTGCATACTGTGCATTGTTTCAAAAGTCTAAGGAAGCATAAACCTTAGCTGAATTGGTATACCTCACCCTCTACCTAGGTTAAATGCACCAGTGACGCCATTGTTGCTATTTTCGCACCAGACCGTTCGCTCGGACCGGTCATGTGCACCAGAACTGTGTGCGCAGGTTGGCTTCTGCACTTGTAGTGTGGTCTCGTACGTTCACGCGGAAGATTGTGATCGCAGTCGAAAAAAAAGGTTCGTTTGCGGTTTTAACTTTTAGCCGCGCTTTTTACCTTCCCTAACACACCAGTTTTGTGTTGAGATGGCAGAGGCTTGTGTCATGCCCCACACCACTGAATCAAGTCCATTGTACATGTAGTGCACTCATTTCTTGAACTTCAACTATGATGGTGCTTTCTGCCGCAAATGACGCAGATGTCGCAAAATCACCTATGATTAAAAAACCTATTTTTCAAATCTGCCAAATCGGGTAATGTTTCATGGTGCTAGCATAAGGATGGATGCATTATTGCTGGATTGCATATATGGGAAAGGGTTTATTCTTTATTCATGTTATTTTGCAGCAATCAAATGACGGTCACGTGATTCTTTCTCCGAGGTTGCCCATTACAGGTGCAGAAAGCACACGCTCTAAACTGATCGCAACAAAATAGCAACATTGGCACAGCTGGTGCGTTTAACCTAGGCACTGGACGAGGTATACCAACTCGGCTAAACTTTATTGTCGCACTTGCTAGAACTCAGTATTATATTTCTCTCTCCATTTTATGAATAGAGGCACATAAGTCGCGGAAACCCTTTACGTGCCTAAGGCAAGAACTAGTTTTCCTCATCACAAAGTTGCCAGAAAAAGGTTTGACTGCTCTTGATTGTTTGATTTGAAGTGTTTACAAACAATTACTGTGTTTTTATATGCATGCACCTTTGATGTGATTAATAAAGGCTGAAGTTTCAAGTGATTTCTTATGTTGTCAGTTAATTAATTAATGTCAGTGTTCTGTTTTGTCATTTTAACTCATTCTACCCCAAGACCGGAATACCCAAATGTTGAAGTCATCTTCTGAAGACTGCGCTGCAGTGCAGGACACAGATCGACCATACGCATCAAGCTATTCTGGCATCACCCTTGAACTATCATGGTCGATCTTTATTTTGCTGTGGTGTGTCTGGGGTAGAATAAGTGTTAGTTTCTTCGTCTGGGTCTTTTTCTATCTTTCATATTTTTCCACACTTTTTAACCCTCATCATACTGAGGCTAAAAGCTTCAAATTTATACACTGCTATATATGCAAGCTACATTACAATACTTACAGATGAGGACATAGACCAATGGCTTTAGTTCAAGGGTGGTGCCACAATAGCTTGGCGCCTAGAGGCACTACCCTTGGACTATTTTAGTCACACTTGTTGCACACACATTCGGTGTATTCCGAATGATAAGGGTTAATATTCAAAATGCTCTGTTGCTGTTTGTCTCAAACTCCAGAGTACATAAAAAAATTCCTTTAATTTCTAGGATACATTATGTTGATTCTCACATAAATGCCATGATAAACTGTTTTGCTTCAGAAGGACAAAACGTAGCAATGTTTAAAAGATTTCCTCTGTAAAAATCTTAATCGAAAGGTTACGGGCCAGTGTTCATTCAAGTTTGCACCATACAATGTTAAAAATGTTAAAGCATACATACACATTAAGTTGAAAAAACAAAAAAAATTAATGTGAAAAAGAAGTATTCCATGAACTTGACCTTATTACAGACGCCTAATGTTGTGAAGACACCCATTTTCACTGTAATGCCAGTTTTTGTGTGAGAGGCAACCACTTTATTGGTAGAAACCCATTTTTTCTCCATCTAGTGGCTCCATTTCTAAAAAATGTCTATTTTATTTTAAGTTATAGAGCTTAGTTATAAGGTGAGTTCTAAACATTCGCATCAATTCCAGAGCTCTAGAATAAATAGAAATATGGGAACCCATTTTCACATAAAATGGTAGATAACCCACTCTGAGGCTTTTGTCTCCATGTGTGTGTGTGTGTGTGTGTGTGTGTGTGTGTGTGTGTGTGTGTGTGTGTGTGTGTGTGTGTTCTTTGTGTCAGCGCTTAGAGCTACTTTTAGAATAAGCACTTAACAAATCTCCTTTATTATTATTATTATCCTTATCCGTAAGTACTAAAATGTAGCTTGAGTGTGGCAGTGTACAAATTTGAAGCTTTAACCTCAGTATCATATTGGTTAATGACATCTGAAAAGACAAAGAACCTCTGCAGACAGACAAGTCTCACCTAACTGTCCACAAAATCACCCTTATTGTGGCAGCATGAGAAAACAGGAAAACAATTATGTCGACACAACCGAACTGACAAATCTGCCAGGTACATTGTAAGCCCAGACCAGCATACATGTATATAGATATTTATCGTGATCCCTTGAGCAAAACTCTTTTAAGGTTTTCTGATTTCTATATTTCACCAAACAACAGAAACAGAATCAACTACTAAGCACTACCCACTAACCTACTGGCTGTGAAAAATGCTGATGATGACAGCTAAATCGCACTGCCTGATAAGTCTGATGACTCTCCAAGCTACCAAAATTTGTTAAAAGCAAGAAAAAACTTATGGCTCACATGTATGACCGATGCACGTGTGACCTTTGTGACAATAAAGGGCTGGCTTCAGCACCAGCAAAATCCATGTTTTCTCAAAATTTGAGCATTTTTCGTCTGTCAAACACCTGTGACACTTGATCTTTGCGATGAGTTGACTAAAATAATATGCATAGAAGTGTCGTGCCAACAGTAAACTTCACACCAAATTTGATTGAAACGTTTGCAAAAACTTTGATAAAACTGCAATTCTAGAACACAATAAAGGCATTTTTCACACATTTACTGACCTCTTGTGACCCTTGACCATTCCGAGGGGTCATCCAAATAAGTATGCATTGATAGGTCTCACCATCAGGTATCTCTGTACCAAGTTTGGGTTTGAAGTTGAAAATAGTATTTAAAATGAAGTTGAAAATAGTATTTAAGAAAAAATATTTTTGGGTCAAACTGTGGTATTTTTAAACCTAATTTTGGATCATCCCATGACCCTTGACCTTTGTGATGGGCCAACTAAATTAGCATGCATACAAAGGTCTTATCATCAGCTCAAAGGTCTTATACAAAGGTCTTATCATTATATTAAGCCAAATTTGACTAAAAATTTTACAAAAATGTTGATAAAAACTACAATTTTATCAAAAATTGGCATTTTACACACATTTGCCGACCTCTTGTGACCCTGACCTTTCCGAGGGGTCATCCACATTAGATAGGTCTTACCATCAGGTATCTTTGTACAATGTTTGGGTTTTAAGTTGTAAATAGTATTTGAGAAAAAAAAAATCTTTCGTCAAAATATGGCTATTTTGTTTTTCCTATTTCCTGATCTACTGTAACCCTTGGCCTTTCTGAGGGATCAACCAAATTAGTATGCATTGGAAGGTCTTACCATCAGGTATCTTTGTACCAAGTTTGGGTTTGAAGTTGTGAATAGTATTTGAGAAAAAACTCAATTTGTCAAAATATGGCTATTTTTTAAAACCTATTTCCTCATCCCCAGTGACCTTGACCTTGAGAGAGGTCACTCAATTGATGTTTTGAAAGGTCTCGCCACAAAGCATCCTTGGGCCAAGTTTGAAGACTGTGGCTTAGAGTGTCCAAGAAAATGCCAATGTTAAAGTTTACCATGGACAACGGCAGACAGACGACAGATAGATGACCTATGGCCCAGAACACAGACTCACTTTTGCTTCGCACATGAGCCAAAAACCTCTCCACAGTCGATTCACGCACCATTTGTAATGGAAGCAAAAGACATTCAGAAAGCTGTAGTGTCAGCACTTGCTTAGAACAGCTTAGAGCAGATGCAAGTGGGCGCAGGTATGTGATTTTAGACCTTATTACCTAGAGCCATAAGAATCAAAATCACAGACCAGGGTCAGTTGCATGAGTAAGCTTAGTCCTGAGACAGCCACGAAGCAAAGTGATCCGCTATAGTGGAACTTCTTGCTTAGCCCATTACATCCGGAGGCTGATGTCGTAAAAATTTGTTTATTATCCTATGAAGACTAAATTACAGATTAGGAGATAGATACACTGTTTAGTTCAAGGGTGGTGCCAGAATAGCTTTCCGCCTCAGGTGACAAGCTATTCTGGCACCACCATTGAACTATCAGTCAAATTTATTTCAAGCAATAGGTGTATCAGAATGATACGGGTTAGAGTTGATACGGGTTCCGGCGTTGGACTTTTCTCCTCTGGTAAGTGTCACCGTTAATTCGGGCGGACTGTCGGGGGTTCTTTCTCCGGGTACTCCGGTTCTTCCACCCCCCCCCCACCCCCCACACTTTGGTACCGGTCTCAGGCCACTTTACAAATTTCAAATACAAGCGATCAAAATTCTCTGTAACTTCAGTAGCTGACTGGCCCTTCGTTTGTCTTGTACTGTATTTGTCTTAAATGGCGTAAATCCGTGTCTGTTTCGTGAGTGTGTGTGTTGGGTTTCAGGCGCGGCGCTTCGAGTCGATTTCCCCAAAAATTGAGAAAAAGCGCCTATATAATAAACGGTATTATTTTTATTATTATTAGAGGCTGGTGCATTACCAAACTCACTCATGCAACTGGCCCCAGGAGGCAAACCTTCGTGCAGAGTTGCAGCACTTACTGATAGGCAAACACCAATCAGTAACTGTCAACATCCACCTCAACAAACATGTTGGTTAGCAGTTCATGCTTTTCAAATGAAAGGTTAGACTAACGACCCACAAAGTCCTGAGTAAACAATTATGTGTGGGCATTTCTTTCGCTTCAGGCGCCAAGTTTAGGTCATTGCGCAACCACATTAGATCAAACCAGTGCCAACAGTCCATTGATATTTCAGAGATCTGCCGTGACCCTTCAGCTATCTAAGCAAGGTATTCTAAGAGGTAATCTAATCATCTGGCTTAAAAATTAAAAACAAAAATGCAAGTGCAAACTGCCCTGTGGTTGTACTTCCTCTGCTGCAAAGATGCCGGTCTAGTGCCCATAAATGTAATCCAATATATCAGTTTCTTCAGTCAACCAACGCTTCCTAATAAGGAAACTGTAATAACATATTACATCGACCTCTGCTTGACAGTCCCATTTGGATTCCTGGGTCTACATGTTACCCGCTGCGTGAAAGTTTGAATATGTTTTCAATTGTTTTTTTAAGTTTGCATGAATGTTGTTTTCTTGCAGCTTTTTGCCTGTGGGTGTTGACTCTGGCTGCCATGAGATTATTTTCCCTAACAGAACACTATCACCAGCGAGATCCGCCCTGCCAAGATTCGCATGCAGTCCTTGTGCTTGGCTATTTTTCAGCACTAAATGCGTTGTTACTTGGGATGCACACAGGATCCAGAATTAACTCTTAACTCTTTTCATCCTGATACACCTGTTGCTTGAAATACATCTGACTGATAGTTCAAGGGTGGTGCCAAAATAGCTTGGCACCTCAGGCGCCAAGCTATTCTGGCACCACCCATGAACCAAAACAGTTGCCCTATCTCCTAATCTGTAACATAGCCTTCATAGGACAATGAGCAAATTTTACAAAATCACCCTCAGAATTCAATGTAATAATTAATAGTGGCAGAGTTACTAGACTAGAGTACATAATACACGCAGACATTGCATAACACTTCTGGCATGGCCACGCTGAAGTTGCATGATGTTTTCACACTCTCTGTGATACAATTTTGCATACATTCATTATGCATGCCTATGCACAGACACTGCATGTGCACATGTTTGTTTGTGTGTGTGTGTGTGTGTGTGTGTGTGTGTGTGTGTGTGTGTGTGTGTGTGTGTGTGTGTGTGTGTGCACGCGCGCGCGCACCTGCATGCACAAGTATTTTACTTTTATGTGGAAATCAACACATCAAATAAGAGTGTGATCCGATGCTATGATGACAACATAAAACATCGTTGGATATTTATTTTCAAGGGCTGTTTGCTATATCTGTGTGTTCTGCATATGGTCTGATAAAAATGGCGTATGTTTGGATGTTAATTTGATCGTTCTTCTAGCATGATTTCCTTGTCTGTGTGGGGTCTTCTAACAGAAAACCATTTAATTTGAGGCAGGTATAATTTGTTAATCTGCTTGATCTAATCACACTAAACTATCTCTTTGGACTACCTGGGCTCATGAGGATCACAAGTTGATGAATAAGCTTCGTTGTTGTTTGGTCCATTTGTCTTACTCAATTACATTTAAGGTCTTTCAACTTAGTCAAGAATGTGGTCCAACAGTGTCTGCAGATGGTGCTGGAAGTAAAAGTGGCAAGACTGTTAGAACTAGAATGTGAAACCCATCACCACACTGAAAACACAACATGGGGAGATGAATCTGTCATGATAATTCAAGGGCAGTACCTGATAATAAAAGGCACCCTGGTGCGACTCACTCCACACTGAACAATTTTTATATCTGTTAACCCCCTTGTGCATGTGGCTACTCTTGGTGGTTAAAGAGGGATAAATAAGTTGGTGCTGAAAGTGAGAGAGTATGATGTGAAAGTCTGAAACCAGCAAAGTTCGATCTGAACAGGTAAACTTTGATCCTGACAGGTAAAAAAAAAGTTTCCACCATGCGTGGTGGTTCAATACACCTCTCTGTCAACACTGCAACATCTGTTACATTATCATATCCAGTGTATCAGTCAGTATTCAGGGTCAATACTTACAGAGGAGTAAACAAATGTGATCTTTATGCTTTCTTCATCTTTAGCTGTAAATACAGGCATACAGGAACATTATATCTTGAAACAAGATGAGGATTTCATCCCAAAGTCTACCGTATTGTTTGGAGCTCAGATGCGTTTATCTTTTAGGAACATTCAGAGTTGTTCATGTTTTTCGGCTTATTATGCTGTTCCATTTTCCTCGTCTCTAAGCCAATCTCTGATCAACACACACTTTGGCACACACAAATAAAGACGGACACACAGCGCTTCCCACCATTAGTACGCTCTGTGGGCTCGTGTAGCGACAGGAATCCATCTCCTTCTAACCTAACCCACCCTCTGATCCACACACACTGGCACACAGAAATAAAGACGGGCACACAGCGATTCCCGCCATTCATAAACTCTTTGGTCTGGTGTAACATAGCTATTCTGAAGAAGAATAATAGCATGAGCAGCGAAATGACGTCACTTCAAGCTTCACTTCAAGCTTCACGTCATGGCATCATTAGTCCCATGTTCATAGTGACCACTCCATATATATCACTCATCGCAGTACTAACATTTGACGTATCAAGT
The DNA here is from genome assembly GCA_036245525.1 of Semisulcospira habei. Classification (NCBI taxonomy): domain Eukaryota; kingdom Metazoa; phylum Mollusca; class Gastropoda; family Semisulcospiridae; genus Semisulcospira; species Semisulcospira habei. The sequence continues at coordinate 220,985,675 of BTPG01000001.1, read as the reverse complement.
TTCTTGCTGATTTTCACGCCTAGAGCTGACTTAATCCTACCCCAGGGCTGGGACAAATAGCAGGCTTATACAAACACTGTTTATGAAAATCATGCGGGTATTAATGAGAAGATAGCTTTTTTCGTAAAAGAAAAATTAAAGTTATGTTAGCTGTTTTACAAATGACTCCGAAAAAGTGGTGCAGAAATTGGTCTGATTTTCACACCTAGGGCATACAGACCACAACTGACCTAATCGTACCTGACAGCTGAGACAAACTGTAGACTTATGTAAATACCATATATGAAAAATCATGCGATTATTAATGAGAAGATTTTTTTTTTGTAAAAAAAATTCAACTGTTTTAAGATTTATATAATTCGTGAAATTAATCCCAAAAACATCAAAAATATATTTTTTTAAAAAATATTTAATTATCACTCAAGAGAGATACAATGCTGGTTAACAAACTCATTCAATATCGCCTTTTTATCTAGCTATATGCAAAATATCTAGTAAGAAAATTTATGGACTCCAGTATGGATCAACTGGTTTTTGTGAAATGGCCATTATCTCACCAATGAGCATCTTAAGAAAAAAATTTAAAAAAAAGTCTGCAGATTATTCTTTTAGGGGCAATATCATACAGTTTCAAGTTTGTCCGTCCTCAAATGCGGGCTCTAGTCACTGTCACATACACACACACACACACACACACACAGCGCTTAAGCACCAAAAAGATGCTCTCTAGCAAGGTTTGCGTAGCTAGACATGACGTCATTTTTATCTTGTTACTTTTTTGCCAGAATTTCTGCCCCGCACGCCAAAAACATCATGTGCATGCTCCAGAATGTGCTCAGACCAGCCCCATTTCAAAGTCTACGTACTGAAAATATGGTAGACTAAAATGGCGTGTTTCCTGCTGTAGCTGCCAATGCCATTGTAGCTGCCACTCACTCATAACTTACATGCATGAATACCTCTTTCCTGTTTAAAGCCAAATGCAGTCAATAGATTGACTGTTATAGCTCAACGGTTGATCCTTCCAAAATTTAACACATTGAGTTTGACACCCAGAGAATTCAGACTATCAGGTTTGCTTTTGCATCTATATTCAATTCACCTCCTGTGAGGTGCCAGACTTAAACATGATGAATTTGACTGACCAGAATGGACCATTCACAAATCAGTGTTTCTGAAACATTTGCCTCTGAGAGAAATGAAAATCACTCATTCTATAACTGCATTTCATACTGTTACATTTCATAAACATGACAAATTTTTAAAAAAAAAAAGATCTGCAGTGCCTTAAAATAATGTAAACAATTTATTACTATCACCCTTTAACCCATCCCTACCACTGAAATCTTTTGTTAACACCAAACAACTGAGAAACATGGATATAAATTAGGGTCAGCTAGAGGCATAGGTCCACCCACATGAGCCCCCACATTTGCAGGAGCTCATGAGGATCTATGCCGCCTGAATTTGAGTTCTGCTTGCTTTATTCCAGAAGTCAAGAGGTTAACAAGCAGTATGGTGCATCCATTCTGCACACCTGTTCTTTATCTGTTTGCATATAAGCATGAGCAGCAAACTTAAATGAACAAGACCTATCTTGTCTTCATAAGATGCAAAAAGACGATTATGTGTCAGATTCTAGAGGAAGCACTTCACTTTGCTGATGAAAAGCCTAAAACTTGTAAGATGTTTAAATGCAATTTATACAAAGTAATGGGTCAATCCACTTGACTTACTTTCAGAATAAATGATTTAATTAAAAAAGTTAGTATACCCTAATCATGGCAACAGTTTTCTCTCACTCAATAACACACACACACACACACACACACACACACACACACACTATACCAAATTTATGCCCCTAACTGAGGGAGTGCGTGCATATCTGCACTTCTGAAAGCAAAAACCAAGATGGGATGAACCAGCCCACAAAGTCTCTTCTATATGAGCCTGCATGTATTCAACCACTTTTCGTGCGTCTACATCATAAGAACAAGAGGAAGATTCCATCCCAAAGTCTACCATATTGTTTGGAGCTCACATGAGTTTTTCTTTTAGGAACATTCCGAGTTGTTCATATTTTTAAGTTATCCTCCTGATCCATTTCCCTCCTCACTAAACCTCTGATCCACACTGGCGCACACAAATAAAGGCGGATACACGGCGCTTCCTGCCATTAGTAAGTATGCTCTGTGGGCTGGTGTAGCAGGTGACGTCACTATAACCTTCAAGTCATGGCATCGCTAGTCCCACAACGCCGTGTACACTGGGACCAATTTGATGTTTCACGTTACTCATCATAATGCCACGCAAGGGTGTCTTCCAGGGCTGATTGTTTTCTTCCACACAGCCTCTTCCAGGGCTGACTGTTTGAAGGGAGTATAACTGTTACGTGTTGAATCGTAGTCGTAGTATGATAAACACACCAGACGCACGCATGTAAGGTTCTTGTAAAGAAACTTCACTCAGCTGCAACCGGTCACACGTGGCTTAAGGATGTAGACCACACTGGAGTAACAGTTCCAACAATATTTTATTGCAGCGATGCGATCTCCACGCAATGCATTCACAAAAGCACTTGTGGTACACTATCTCTTCTCCCATACATTGAACACTTTTGACACCCAGCATCTCTCATACAACGTACACCATGTGTGCCCCTACAATTGACAATGTATGACAATGTACAAACGCGCTTCCCAGCACAATCTTTTATAGTATAATAGCTTTCCAGAATAATCTAGCAAATTCATACAACACAACCAATCAGAACAGAACACGTAACCAAGACTCATAAGTATTGATGAAAAAGAAATTTATAGAATAAACTACAATAGTCTAAAAAATTTTATTGCTAATTTCAACCCCTATTTTGGGAAATCCCGATGTGTAATGACGTCACACAAGAGTTCACTACACAGTTCACGACCTTGCCTGAATTCTCCGGAAGTTTCACGACTTTTCATAACACATACTGGCTGCTAACTTCTCATGCACAGAAAACAACGGAGATTATTCGAGCGGTTTCTAGACTCTTCGGGATTCAACTCCGTGTATCAAAAGACAATCAATTCCGCTCTCTGTGTGAACAACAGCGAATTTTACTAAAAAGGTACGTGATTCGTAATCATGATAGCTCAAATAAATATCGGATCGTGTTACGTGGTGGAGTTGTAGTCGAAGTATGATAAACACACTAGACACACACGAGGCCACCAGACAGTGCGACCTGTCTACAATGTTCCGGACTAAACAAAACGAAATCGGCTCTACTCACGAACAAAAGAAAATCTTACTAAAAAGGCACGAAATCATAACCGTGATAGCTTAAATAAACAACATATCATTACCTACGAATAACACATGTACGCTCTCACAGGATAACACAACCACAATCGTAACATTACCCCCCCTCTTAAGAATGAAATTTCACAAAAATTTCTTCTCAAATTTCAAAAATACGGTTGTGGCTGTGTACACCTACACAAAACCCTAAACAAAATATAACTTCACATCAAAAATCAAATTAAAATAAACGTCTCACAGTTCCTGTAAACAGTCCTGAGCATCGAAATGTTTTATACAAAAGTTCTGGACACAGAAATGTTCATTTAAACTGCTCTGCTCAGGTAATCTGCTCCGAAGTTCTGCGAATCCTTAAGTTAAACTAAAAATAATGTCAAAGTTAGTTTCAGGAACATCACCAAATCATAAGTTACAGTTCACAGTTCAAAAGTCACTGGTCCGGGGTCGAACACTGTCAGCTTAGGAAAAGTGTCACAGTTCATACACACCAAATTGGATCTCCCTTGTTCCTTCACGATAACAACTGGCGATTTGGCATCCCTGTCGTCTCTCAGGTCCGGCGTCTCTCGAACATTCTTTCTCGGTCCTTTACTCGTGTAGCGAAACAGACGACACAACTCGTCGCAAACCGGATTGTCGGATGTTAGATTAACCTCGGGCTTGATGGTGTCTATTTTCCCTGGGTCAGGTGTAAACTGATGCTCGAACTCTCGAGTCAGGACACACAGTTCTTCACGTTGAGTCTGGGTCAGATTTTGACCGAACTGGATATCTTCTACATCCTCTTTGTGTCGGAGATCATTAAGGTCAAATAGGTTCTTGTCGTCTAGTCTTTCGTCATCAGCAAGACGCACCGATTCCGCCGATTTTTGTTTATCTTGACCTCTCTGTAGCTCCACCAGCCTTTCTTTATTCACCACTGCTGTTTCTGTGTTGTCCGCCACTTTTAGAGGGATGGTCTGGTGACTCTTCTTTGCTTGACTTCTCATGGTAATAGAACATATTTCAGGTCTCCACTCTGGATTTGGATCGTCTGCGTTTCTGGCACCATCAATGTTTCCGATGATGAGGTCGTAGACTGGTGTCTTCACGCACAACGCCTTCACCTCTCCTGTCAAGTATGGGGTGTCGACACTGACTTTGGCAAGGGGGATAATTCTTACAGTTCTGGTCTTCAGCTACTAGGTCCTCTCTCACGATGATGCAGCTACAACCAGTGTCTCTCAAAACTCTCACTGGTGTGTCGCCGACGAATCCTGACACCACCGACATATTCGGCACTTCATTCTCAGGCAGCGCGATGTTTGAGACTGGTAAAAATGTAGTCCCATCTCCTACTGGGATGCGTCCATTCTTTCTGAAAGATTCAATCAGCTCTGGTGTAACTCGCTTTTCTCTGGATTCAAAGTCATTGGATGACGTCACATCATTGGCTAATACTACAGCGGCAGCTCTGTGTTGAGACGTGGTACTGCTTCTGCCTGCTATCCCACGATCTTGGTTGGATCTTCTGATGTTGTCGCCTCGGGGAACATCTTTAGAAGGACACCGTATCGCTTTGTGACCTTTCTTTCCACAGAGAAAACATGTCAGGTTCTCCACTGGCTTGTATCTCGGGGTGTCTCTGACATTCTGGATTTCCTCTGCTGGTGTAGACCCACACTGTGGCTTACTGGACCCGAACTTCATGTTGTGAGCGTCAAGGTATCTTTGAGCGAAGTCGGCCAGGGCCTTTAGTGACTGGTCTTTTTGCTCTCTGAGGTGGGCGGCCAGGTCTTTAGAACATGCGTTGAAAACTTGTTCTTTGATGATGAGGTCGCACAGGTCTTGGTACTCTCTGTTTAGGCCAGCCAGCTCTATCCATTTCTCCAGGTAGCTTCTGATTCTCTCAATGAATAGGCCGGGTGTTTCTCCTTCTTCAGGCTTGCAGTTCTGAAATCGTCGCCTGTAACCTTCTTCAGTGAAGTCGTACTGTCTCAACAGGGCGGTTTTCAACTGAGTATAATCTTCGGCTTCTTCTCTTGGTAAGCGGGTGTAAAATTCAAGCGCTTTGCCAGTTAGAAGTGCGCTCAGTTTAATAGGCCAAGTCTCTTGTTTCCAATTGTTGCTATTTGCGAAGCGCTCGAATCGCTCCTGATAAGCGTCCATCTTATCTGAATTTTCAATGAAAGGTGGAAGTTTTGGCGCACGGGCGGTTTGTTCTCTGCTCGCTAATGCTGTTGCTTCATTAGTTCTCTGGCTCTGTGCCTCAATCTCCATCTGCTTTAGATGAATTTCGTGTTGACGCTGCCTCTCCGCCTCTTCTCGCTCCTCTATTCGTTGTTTCTCTGCCTCTCTTCGCTGTTTCTCTGCTTCTTCTGCTTGGATTTCGAGTCTCCTGATTTCACGTTCTTTGACTCTTTCTTCTCTTTCTAGTCTCTCCTTTTCTTCTTTCTCTCGTCTCTTTTCTTCTTTTTCCTCTCTCTCCTTTACAAACTCGAGGAGTTGAGCTCCTTCGAGTCCACATTCCTTTCCAATTTTCAGGAATATCTCCATCTCCGATGTCGCCATCTCTGCTTTTCACTGCTGGCTGTTTTCTCCTGCTACCCTTTCCACTGAACCTACTGAAGAGGTCTCGTCGGGGTCGCCAAAATGTTACGTGGTGGAGTTGTAGTCGAAGTATGATAAACACACTAGACACACACGCACGTAGAGTTCTTTTAAATAGACCTCATTCAGCTGCAATCCGTCAACCGTGGCTTAAGGATGTAGACAAAACTGGAGTAACAGTTCCAACAATATTTAATTCAGCGATGCGATATCCACACAATAATACACTTTCAAATGCACAAACTACTGAATACAAAGTCTCTTCTGCGATGTCCTCACTACGACTCAAAGTTTTTCATACACAGCGTCTCTAGCAATAAACTGCGTATCTCTACAACTGACAAAGCAAGACAATGTACTCACGGGCTATCCCAGCGCCCTCCTTATATACACTATCAAAATCTAGAATCTTCTACGGAAATCATGAACTCAAACAACCAGAACAAAACGCGCAGCCGAAACTCATTAACATGAATTTTCCAGAAACAATATGACAGGCTACAAAAACACGGCTGCTTACTTCAGCTCTAAACTCTAACGTATAATTAAGACACATAAAAGTATGGTATCCCTATCTATGATAGCTCAAAAAGGTACGAGAACATTCACCAAACAAAATAAAAGCTGTTCACTACACGCGCACAGGAAAAGTAGCGAAAATGTAGCGATGTCAGATGTCAACTAACCGACGTGACACTTACGAGGCCACCAGACAGTGCGACCTGTCTACAACGTTCCGGACTAAACAAAACGAAATCGGCTCTACTCATGAACAAAAGAAAATCTTACTAAAAAGGCACGAAATCATAACCGTGATAGCTCAAATAAACAACATATCGTTACCTACGAATGACACATGTACGCTCTCACAGGATAACACAACCACAATCGTAACAGATCGTTTCCTACGATTAATGCATAAATGCTCTCACAGAACAACACAACCACAATGGTAACATTACCCCCCTTTTTAGAATGAAATTTCACAAAATTTCTTTTCAAATCTCAAATACTGTTGTGGCTGCTTTAACCTACACAAAACCCTAAATAAATACAATTTCACATCAAAATCAAATCAAATCAACTACTTTAAAATAATCGTCTCACAATTCCTTTAAACTGTCCTGAGCGCAGACATGTCCCTTTAAGTTGTCACGGACACCGAAATGTTTCTTTGAACCGTTCTGGACACAAAATGTTCATTTAAACTACTCTGCTCAGGTAATCCGCTGCAAAGTTCTGCGAACCCTTGATTAAACTAAAAGTTAATGTGAAAGTTTATTTCTGGAACATCGCCAAATCGTGAGATGGATACAGTTCAGACAGTTCAAGGGTTACTGGTACTGGGTCAAGCACTGTCGGCTTATAGAATGTATGATAGTCCATACACACCAAATTGGATCTCTCTGGTTTCTTCGCGATGACCACTGGCGATCTGGAATCTCTGACGACTCCCAGGTCCGGCATCTCCCCAACATTTTTCCTCAGTCCTTCTCTTGTGTTGCGAAGCAGACGACATGGCTCATCGCAAACCGGCTTGTTGGATGTCAGACCAACCTCAAGCAGGACAATATCCACAGTCTCTGAGTCAGGCGCAAATCGATGCCCGAACCCCATAGATTGGACTCTCAGCTTTACTTGCTGTGCCTGGGCCAAGTGTCGGCCAGACTGAACGTCCTCCACACCCACCTGGTGGCGGAGTTCACCAAAATCGAATAGGTTCTCATCGTCTAGTCTCTCAGTGTCAGGAGTCAGACGTACTGGCGCAGCTTGTTGTGGTTTGCACTGACGACCACTCTCAACGTAATTCTTTAGTAGATTCACATTGTCAGCATTTGTTCTGATGTTGACTTCAACTCCGTAGTCTTCGATGCCAACCACTGTGTTAAACACGCATGGTCCCCTATCCCGCATGTCCAGCAGCAGACGGCAAATTTCAGTGTCGTGTTCATGCCGCAATCGCTCCAGCTGGTTTTGAAGAATGACCTTCATGTCTTGCTCCCGTTCCTGTCGGACTTTATCCAGCCCTCTGTGGAAATCGTCGACAACCTTTTGGCTTCTACATTCGCACTCCAGCTCCTGGTTCTCTCTTTCCCTCTCCTCCGCCCGCAGCTCCGACATCTCCTGTCTCAGAGGAGCCATGTCTCACTCGTGGCCCTCGTTCATTTGGATTTTCGGCGACCCCATCTGATCATTGTGGCGGCTTTCGGCATCGTGCCACCAACTGTCCAACTCATGCACCTGTTTTTGCTGCAGATGGTGGATGGCTGCTTGTTGTTCCACTTCCAGCCTATCTCGCTTGCTGGCCACGGTCGCGTCCACCTGGTTCTGCAGTCGCTCCAGCACCTTGCGCTTCTCTTCCGCTAACTTGTGTCTATTCACCATGGATGTTTTTATGTTGTCAGCCACTTTTAGAGGGATGGTAGGGTGACTGTTCTTTGTCTGACCTCTCGTAGTGACAGCGCAAGTTTCAGGTCTCCACTCCGGATCGGGATCCATTGCGTTTCTGGCACCATTTACATTTCCGATGATAAGGTCGTAGACTGAGGTCTTCACACACAATGCCTTCATCTCTCTTCTCAGGTACGGGGTGTCGACACTGACCTTGGCAAGGGGGATAATCCTCACAGTTCCATCAGCCAAAATGAGGGTGGTCCACTCCTGTAGCTTCTGGTCTTCAGTTACTAGGTCCTCTCTCACGATGATGCAGCTACAAGCGGTGTCTCTCAGGACTCTCACTGATGTGTTGCGGACGAATCCTGACACCACCGGCATGTTCGGCACTTCATTCTCAGGCAGCGCAATGTTAGAGAATGGTAAGAATGTAGTCCCATCAACAAATGGAATGCGTCCATTCTTTCTGAAAGACTCAATCAGCTCTGGCGTCACTCGACTTTCTCTAGACTCACAGTTACTAAATGATGTCACATTATTTGCCAGTGCATCGGCGGCTCTATATTGAGACGTGGTACCATTTCTGCCTGTTGTCTCGCGATCTTGGTTGGTCCTTCTGGTGTTATCGCCTTAGGGAACATCCTTAAAGGACATCGTATCACCTTGTGTCCCCTCTTTCCACAAAAGAAACATGTCAGGCTCTTCACCGGCATGTGTTTCGGGGCGTCCTCTGACGTCGTGGATTTCCTCTGCTGGCGCAGACAAATGCTGAGGCTTACCGGGCCCGAACTTCATGTTGTGGGTGTCAAGGTATCTTTGACCGAATTCTGCCAGGGCTTTCAGGGACTGGTCCTTTTTCTCCCTGAGTCGGGCGGCCAGGTCCTTAGAACATGCGTTGAGGACTTGTTCTTTGATGATGAGGTCACACAGGTCCTTGTTTAAACCAGTCAGCTCTATCCATTTCTCCAACTAGCTCCTGATTCTTTCAATGAATAGGCCAGGTGTTTCTCCTTCTTCAGGCTTGCAGTTCCGAAATCATCACCTGTAACCCTCTTCAGTGAAGTCGTACTGTCTCAGCAGGGTGGCTCTCAACTGCATATAATCTCCGGCTTCTTCTCTTGGCAAGCGGGTGTAAAATTCAAGCGCTTTGCCAGTTAGAAGTGCGCTCAGTTTGATAGCCCATGTCTCTTGTCTCCCGTTATTGCTGCTTGCAAAGCACTCAAATCACTCCAGGTAAGCGCCCATCTTATGTGAATTTTCAACGAAAGGTGGAAGCTTTGGCGCATGGGTTGTTTGCTCTCTGCTGGCTAAGGCTGTTGCTTCAGTTGCCCTCTGGCTCTGTGCCTCTATCTCCATCTGCTTCAGATGAATTTCATGTTGTCGCTGCCTCTCCGCCTCTTCTCGCTGTTTCTCTGCTTCTTCTGCTTGGATTTTGAGTTTCCTGATTTCACGTTCTTTAGCTCTTTCTTCTCTCTCTAGTCTCTTTTCTTCTCTCTCCAGTCTCTTTTCTTCTCTCTCCTCTCTCTCCAGTCTCTCCTTTTCTTCTCTCTCCAGTCTCTTTTCTTCTCTCTCCAGTCTCCCCTTTTCTCTCTAATTTACAAACTCGAGGAGTTGAGCTCCTTCGAGTCCACATTCCTTTCCAATTTTCAGGAATGTCTCCATCTCCGATGTTGCCATCTCTGCGTTTCACTGCTGGCTGTTTTCTCCGGCTACCCTTTCCACTGAGCCAACTGAAGAAGTCCCATCGGAGGTGCCAAAAATGTTACGTGTTGAATCGTAGTCGTAGTATGATAAACACACTAGACGCACACACGTAAGGTTCTTTTAAAAAAACTTCACTTGATTAATGCATGCATGCTCTCACAGAACACAACCACAATCGTAACAATAACGTGGCTCCAAAACTGTCAAAAATCCATTAATTGTTATTCATAAAGTTGAAGAGGTACAATGCTTGCTTACTAACTCATCCAATGTCTATCTCCAAGCTAGCTATATCAAGTGAATAAAATGAAAATTACGGACTCAAATGTTGGTTAACTGACTTTATAATAAACGACAAATTTTCTGTTTAACGATTCACCCAATTTAAATATGCTCGGAGGCTCTCCAAAACACATCTCGATCAAAACATTTCATAAAGTTTTAGGCCTGTACATACACTTGCGTCTGAAACCCAATAGCCGCACCACAAACACATACCACTCTACAACTGCCTAAGTTTCTCAGCAGCTCCTGTAACTGCAGGAACCCAGACAAATCAATGCGTTGGTCTGTTATATTGAACCTTACAGATCAACGTTGTAAGGTCCAAAATCACAGACCAGCACACATCTTCTGCTTCTTGCTGGCAAAGATCAACCTCCTTACACATACATCTGTGCCTTTTGCATGAAGTCCAATATTACTGGGTGTAGCTTCAATATAATGAAATTCTGTTATCTGAAAGAACCATAGATCTTCATGAGTCCCTGTACCTGAAGGGGCTCAAGAGGATCTATGCTTCATGCTTATGCCTACTGACATACCTGTATGTAAGTGTTCCACAGGTGAACGAGCGAACGAAAGTTTTATCTTTCAACATTCACTTATCAGTTTAACCCACATCATACTGAGGCTAAAAGCTTCAAATTTGTACACTGCCATATATGCAAGCTACATTATAGTACTTACAGATAAGGATATAGACCAACTGCTTTAGTTCAAGGGTGGTGCCAGAATAGCTTGGCACCCAGAGGCGCCAAGCTATTCTGGCACTACCCTTGAACTATTTTAGTCAAACTTATTTCACACACTGGTGTATTCCGAATGATAAGGAAGGGTTAACCAAAGTTTTACATATAAAATTCACAAAACCTCACAACCCCTGCAGCTGCAGGTGCTCAGGAAAACCTATAATCTTCAGCATAGGTAATGAGCGCTTTTGGCGTTCCCCAGCTGTCGCAGGACCGATAACTCTCCGATAGGTGGCGTTCCACCAAGAGGCCTAAAGTCACCATCTTGTTTTAACTTCTATATTACTACTAGTACTACTACAGTCGAGTTTACTTATTATAATTTCACTATCATCGCAAAGAACCGCCTTGTTTCGAACGATGGCTAGTGCGTATGGAAGTATGTCTCTCAATGCGTTGGTTTCTTTCTTTTTTTTTTTTCTTTTTTTTTCTTTTTTTTTTTTTTTTTTTGGGGGGGGGGGGGGGGGGGGGGGAGATGCAATATATTACTAAACTAGAGATCAACAAGAATATTCCGGTTCGTCAGTGATTTACATGTATCGGCAGATCTATCGTTTTTTCTTCACTTAGTTTTAATGCTTTGGGCGGCGGGTAGTTCTTTTCCTCGAAAACCAACGAAAACCCCCAAAAAGTAAAAGAAAAAAACAACAACAAACAACCGAAATTTTCCTCGAAAAATCAACGAAAAAAAACACAAACACTAACGAAATCCAACTAAAATCCCCGAAGAGACAAAAACAACCGAAATCGTCTTATTCTCGTGGGGTGTTTCGTTAGTTTTTGTTGCTTTCCGGGGTGTTTTCGAGGAAAAGAAGTACCGTGGGCGATTGACCGCATGCATTTTGCTTAATTATGTATTTTCCATCACATATAATAGACTGTAGCGGACACAAGCTGCAGTACTATATAACTTGTGAGCAGAGACTGCATTTGAAGTAAATGATGAAAGCCCTTAATCAAATTACAATTAGTCAGCCTGCAATTAGTACTAATATTTTAATAGCACTGGTTTTGGATTATATTATAATTTGATATAATAATAATTTAATATTATTAATATTATAATAATTTAACCCAAGAAATAAATCTTTCTCAAAACATTGTCCATAATTGTAAAATATATTATTAATATATTTTACAATTATCGACATTGTTTTGAGAAAGATTTTTTTTTGTGGTTAAATTATAGTAATCACTAATGGTTATGCCACCGTGCAAGTCCATTGAGTCGTACAGGCCCCCCAACTCCTGCCCCCTCTGTGTTTAGTTTATATTAATTCAGCCATGCTTAATATTGATGTGGTTTTTTTTTTGTTTTCAGATTTGTTTTCAGCACAAATGTGTTCTCCTAAACTGTTATTAATAAATTTAATAAGGGTATTAAAACGATCTTTATTATAAATTCATTCAAAAGTTTAAACCTATGAACACTGACACCTTCTCAAACAGACACTAATGAGACACAGCAGCACACAACAGATGGTACACAACAAGCACAAACTATCGGAGCCTCGAACAGCAATTATCCATCTTTTTCGCAGCGCTTGATCTTTAGGAAAAGCAAAACCACCTACATTGCTGCACTGAAAAACGCAGCATTTGTTCACCATTGCCACGATTGTGCAAAGCAGTTTCTTAGATATGCAGACTGGAAACTTGGTATGGATAACGAGAAACAGAAAGTAGCGGATATCCTCTTGGTGGAACGCCACCTATCAAAAATTCAAGGGAGATAATTATTGAAAATAACCGCTCATTAAGCCTTCTTCAGACCATACAGCCGTGTTCCTCAGAAAGAGAATGTAGATGGGGAGTAAACTTATCTTAAAACTATTCTGGGTTTTATCAATTTGGACAAACTGAATGCTATTGTCAAGTTTGTTTTCTTCTCTTCCAAGTGTTTGTCATTCTTCCAGACAGGAGATGTTGTGCCTATAAAGACTTTACCACAAACCAAACCACACTCTTTTCATCTGCAAGACATACAGATTCTCATGAGCCCCTAAGGCCATAGGGGCTCATCAGAATCTATATCTTATGCCCCATTTATTTACTCACAAACCAGATAGGTGAGGCTAGCGCTGGCAGAATTGTCAGTACTCAAACCAAGGGGAATCACATTTATTTATTTCTAATCCTCAATTGGAGACCTACACACATGACAAACATTTACGGCTGTGACAAGCCACTACAAGAATCAAAACCTTCCAGGCAGGCACCCTTGCAGATATATGTGATGATTGTGCCTTCTTGTGTTGCATCGTTTCCCTTAGTGTATTTACACTTGCCCTGTAGCATTGCACTGCTTGTCTTTGGGTGTTTACAAGTGAATCACCTGACTGACACTTCAGCTCCACAATATCAACAGATGAGAGCATTAACTGCCACACTGCCTATCCAAATCGGATGGTGTAAATCTTTTGGTAAAAATAAGGTCCAGGCATGCTTTCTAATATGATATTATCTCACAACAAACTATCAAATAGGTCCCAAACATAAATGAAAAAAAAATCTAACTTACAACCCCACCCCCCCCCCCCTTCCCTCACCCTCCCCTCATGCCCCCACCCCACCCCCCTCCCTCCGCCAAAAAAACAAAACAACAAAGATATGGCATGCAACAGAAATAAACTATGCCAGCCTAAGATCGCAGAGAACAGCTTTAAGAGGGGAAAAAGGTTTTAAAAAAGGACAATCTAATCTGCACTATCCTACATCTGGCACTTTAAATCAAAGATACCAAGTATCCAGTGAAAGGAAAAGCACAGCTGAATGTCTTGGTGAATTTGTTAATTTTTGCTTTGTAAACTGGGTGTGGTAGCTTGAACAGTTTAACCCTACTGTGCATGCAGCCACCACAGTACAGTTTACAGTACTGGTAGCTGCATACACAATGGGTTAAGATCAATCAAATAAATTATGACAGTCAAAGTAATAGAAACTCTGTCTTAGATTAATGGCCCAACATAATGCTTCACTTGAATAGCTGTAATTACACATGCAAAGAAATGACCATCCCACTATCAGAATGGGTCACATGTTAAAATCAGTCAATAAGGAAAGAAGATACTTGGGAATTCTTTGAGAATACCATTGTAAAGCAAAAATCAATTGCGCTAGCTAGGCCATGAAGCACTGTATAATCTTTAAAATTCCATACACAAAAGACCTTACAAAATTGTCCGCCAAGTTAAATGTAAATTTGAGGACAAAAGTTTCCATGTACACTGCATAAAACACCACTACACATCACCCCAAAATAAATTCCACGAGTTCATCCTAGGGTTCAAAAAGAGAATCATCACATCCATGGCTCGCCAAGTGACACAAAGCAGAAGAAAAAAAAAGGAGCCATCTTATAAGGAAAACACAAGAACAGCAAAGCTCTTATGGCTCACGTGCATGGCAATTTACACAACAATTCTGCTGATTTGTGGCTTTAACATCTTAGAGAGGTAACTCAAAGGAAGAATGAAACTATCTTGTTAACAGATACTAGTCAATTTACACAATAATTTAACCCAAACAAACTACAACATAAAGATCAACAATGACAGTTCAAGGGTGATGCCAGAATACCATAGTGCCTAGAGGTAAACCATGATTGAACTATCAGTCAATCTAACTCCTGAACTGGTATGTAGTCCTCAGAGGACAAATCCTAGCCACATATAGGGGCCTTCAACCTTAGCGCTCAACTTGTCAGTCTTACCTGTATAAATGTTGCGAGCGGCGAAGATGACAACAAGAACAAGGATTATAGAGGCCAGCAATACACTAAGGCCAGCCAGAAGCAGTTCAAGTCTTGTCCATCTGGATTTGCGACCTCCTCTGCAAAATACGTAAAATATACAATAATGGTTAACCTCAAAGAGCAGTGAAAAACGTATCACTGTATCAGGCATTACAATTTACCTATAAGGACTAACCCTTTCTGCGTCGGTAGCGGTTTTAATTGCAATGATTCCTGAAGTCATCATAGTAACTAAAACCGCTGCCGACACGCAAAGGGTTAATCCATTGCCAAACAATCTAATGAATGCTCTAGATGTAGGCCTCTTGGATCTGGAATGGGAAACACAAAATGGTAGCAAAGATCAATAGTCTGTGCAAAACCTAAAAGTATATGATTGGTGGCCTGACACAAACAATTAACATTTCTCTCTTTGACTGATTGCAGATAGACCAAAAAGGTTTAACCATCGCGGAAACACATTCCGAACTAGGAAAGAGAAGGTCATAATCTCAAAAAATCCCTATACCACTACATCATCAGAGCTCTTTCCATTGAATACAGCATAATACAGTGTACATACATGTATAGTAATGGTCAAAACTTAAGGGCCACTATTTTTCGCAGACACACCGACAACACCACACAAATAATGTAACAATACTTGGAGTCAGTAGTTTGCTAATTTATTCAGTAACAATTTCATTTAAGTTTTGAGTAAATCAAGCAATTGTAACAACAGCTGCAGCAGTACGTTAGAAGGTTCACCCACCCCTCATTTGAAAAGTCACACAAGACTGGTCCATTCAGTAGCGAGTGTACCCTCCATTTGCAGCCAAGCATTCCCACTCTTGATGCAGGAACTGAGACAGCTGGGGGACACCTTGAGGTGGGGGTTGGTTGCTGACTACACTTTGCCCCAGCACGTCCCACAGGTGCTCGATGGGAGCCAGATCAGGTGAACGAGCTGGCCACTCCATCCTCATGATACACCGTTGCTCAAGGTACTCATCCACCACACGGGCACGATGAGGTCAAGCATTGCCGTCCTGCAGAACAGCATTGTCGCCTATGGCTTGGAGAGCTGTCAGGATGAGGGGCTGCACAATCTCGTCCTGATAGCGCAGTCCAGTCAGGGTGCCTCGGATGAAGTGGAGGGGGGTCCTGCCTTCCCTGCTAAAGCCTGCCCAGACCATGATTGAGCCTCCTCCGTAGCGATCCACCTCTTGGACGCATCCATCCGTGAATCGCTAGCCCTGGCGTCTCCAGACCCTCACCCTGCCATTGTTGAAGGACACAAGTGAACCGTGACTCATCAGTAAACAGAACCTGAGTCCACCTTATATGTTGACGACACCAGGCAACCCAGGCTCAGCGATCGAGCTGGAGTGAGGGGTATTCTCACTGCTGCTCTGTATGAAGCCAGGCCAATTTTACGCAGACGTCGGCAGACTGTGCTTTTGCTGACGTTAACGTTTGCAGCTTGCATCAGTTGACGTCGCAGAGTGGTTGACGTGACAGTTCGATCGCGCAGAGCCACCACACAGAGGTATCTGTCCTCCCTTCTGCTGGTGCAGTGCAAGCGTCCTGAGCAGGGTCATCGTTCTGCCCTTCCAGTTTCTTGGAATCATGCCAGCAGCCTCTGGATCACTGAATGGGACACCCGAAATTCCATCCTGCAGCCATGCTAGCGCCCGGCCTTGATCTACTGGCGTTAGGCTTCATAGTGGTGGCATGGTTAGGAAAGTGACAATTATCCCCCTACTGTACCGGTGTTTGTAGCGAAACTGAGGTGCTCAGTGTTCACGACTGACCCCTTTAGCATGTGCATCATGACTTTACCGAGTTTTTCCACCTGCCTGCCGTTAATACGCTTGCCAATATCGCACAGCTTTTCACAAAAACTGACGATGTTTCATGTGCATTTGACACATTCATGGAAATTGATGAATTGTTGTCTATTGTTCCCTGTACAGTGGACTGTCTAAAGGCCCCGCCACACATACCTGATTTTGAGACCGATTCTTGAGCAGTTTCGAATCGGAGTGTGATCAGACCGGACTGCAAAAATGTGTGCACTGCCACACATTCCCTGACTTTTTTTTTTTTTAGCCGACCGGTTTGAATCGAAGATCAAGGTCGTACCTGTTCAGTGAAATGGCTGCTAGTTTGGACAGTGATGATGATGTGCTTGCATTATCAGCAGTTTTACATCATATTCGGGAAGACTGAGGCGGGCGAAACATCGGCAACGAAGGTGGTACTTATCTTCCGCCATTTTCAAACGAGCTGAAACGACGTGATTTGCGAGACGCGCTCTGATTGGTTGAAACTTACAATCGAGGCCGAAAAATCGGATCGGAAAAATAGAGCAGGTTTTTAATACCCATTCCCAGCCAATTGGGATCGGCTTGGATATATGACGTCATCCGATCGCAATCGGATCGGAATCAGCTTCAAAATCGGGGCACAATCGGCATGTGTGGCGGGGCCTTAATTTGGATCAAAAGAACATTGTATTTTGTTAGCGTACTTGCGACGATAAACAATGACACAAAAAAGTGGGGTGGCCCTTTAAGTTTTGACCATCTACTTTATCACATTTCACTATACAGCAACACAATGGGAAATTGGTCAACCATGACAGTTCAAGGCTAGTGCCAGATTAGCCCGACAGATGTGGCACTATACCCTTGAATTATCATGTTCGATACATCTCCTGCTGTAGTGTATTGGGACTAAATGGCTTAAAAGGAGGTTGTGGCTTGTAAGCCTCATGATTTTAAACCCATACATCAGCTATAGGAATTACTTAGAAGTTCACTGAACAAAATACCAACCGCCCAAGCTTTCCTAACACCTGTTACCACAGGTATAGACTCAGATTTTAGTTTTTTGGAAAAAAACAGTCTTTCTCATCTGCATCATTAAAACCACAGTCTTTAAGTGTGACAAACAGCCACAGATATGGAAAGGCCTGCCATTTTTACACAAACAATCAAATTCAATATGATGGAAAAAAACACTCAACACCATATTGGGAGTACTTCAGCTTTAGTTACTAGCCTTCTTTAGCCAATTAAATTCAGATTTACCTGTACTCGTGGATTTTGACTATAAGCCATCACCAGTGTTTCCCATTTATTTCTAAACTAAGGTTCTCTGGGACCCTCTGTCAGAAATTCAAGAGTCGTTTTGTCAAAACTGAGGGTCCCTTCATTGAAAGTCTTCACAAAATTTGCTGGCATATAAAAATGTCTTTAACTTTCACCTCATTCTCAGTCAGCTACTTTCTCCGTTTTCTCCTAGATCAAATGCAAAATGCGCAAAAAGTTCAAGTGTCAGGTCTCACTCTCAGCCAATTGCTCAAAAGAATATGTCAGCTCACTGCTAATGGCCAATCACATTTCAGAACTCCGAACCGGTTCGCCAAAACGAGTTCATCTGAAAAGCATTTGTGCGGCATGCCTAGCTTTGCAGGCGTGCGAGCACTTTGGATAGCAGCTTGTGCACTATGATTTGCACGTGTCCTTCGGACATACAGACTGAAAATCAAAGCATCCTTTTAAGATTTAATAATAATAATTACAGTATTTATAATGCGCTTATCTTATAATAATTATAACTCTAAGCGCGCACTCACAACTCACGCACACATCTGCACGCTTTTGACAATGACTCGCGTACCACAAATACATTACGACAGTCAGCTTGGGGTGGGGAGTGTGGTGATGTTATAATGCTAGAACTGTTGGAAGAGGTGAGTTTTGAGGGCGGACTGGAAGGAGGAGAGAGAGTGTTTCTGATGGAGGGAGAGTGGGAGAGTGTTCCAGGTGGATGGACCGTAGACGGAGAAGGAGCTGGGGCCGAAAGTGCTGAGTCATCCAAATTTGTATGCATCGAAAGGTATTCTGTACCAAGTTTAGGTTTGGAGCTGAAAAAAGTATGTAAGAAAACAAAATTGTGAAAATATGGCTATTTTTTAACAACATAAAAACAGCAACGGGTCGATCGGCAAGCCTGTACAAGGTAAAATTAGTGCCTCAAAATTTCGACCACGCCACCTCCGCAGGCAATCAACTTTTTTCAAAACTCCTTCGATCAGAGCTTAAAAATTGGAAAATTTGCATGTAAAGAGTGGTCAAATAGTTGGGGTAATTATGGCATTTCTGTACCTCTGCTGACCGTTGACCCTTCTGAGGGGTCATCCAAAGTAGTATGCATAGGCTCATAATTAATTACCTTTGTGACCTTGACCTTCCAACAGGTCAGTGAAATAAGCAAGTATTCAAGTATACTAACAGTAACATAAGGAAAGGGTTGGCATTTGTACTCACAAAATCTATGTTTTCTCACAATTTATGCATTTTTCACTTTTGACAACCCATCTCATACAAAAGAATGACTGACAATGTATTAAATTTAAAAAATACCTGAGAGAGAAATTTAAGATGAATGCGGCAGTTTGCACGAGTTTGTTGACTGATAGTCAAAAGTATGGAGATTAGCATCCCCCTGAATCTCTACAGCATGCTTGAAGTTTGGGGTCTTCTCAATTCTACTTCACGTTTATACTTTTTACAGTTGAAGACAAAATCGTTGTATTACAAGTTAGGCTTTGCCAGTGGTTCTTGTCACCTCTCGGGTCCAGTCAGGGGGGTCAATTTGGAGGTAAGATGATGATGATGATGATGAAACTTTATTTTCAACGGTAAAATGTTTTGATAGAAAACAAATCGTCATTTTACAAACTTGCCGTTGCTAACATCTACAGCATAAAAAAGAGGAAACTATAAAAATATATTTACATACAAAACCCAATAGCATCATTATATACAGGAAAAATAATAATAACACTCATCACAGACACATGTACACACGCACGCACGCACGTGCCGCACACACATACACCCACACGCACAAACACGAGAATACACACACACACACGCGCGCACACACCCACCAACCATCTGCATGAAATACATGAGGTACAGGAGATATCACAGTACTTGAGAGAAGTAATAAGTTTAACTCATCAGGTAATCAGAAAGTTTTGTTTTTAAATTCCTGGCGAGGTTATAGTTTTCAAGTGTGCAGGGATAGAATTCCAAGCAAACGGACCAGAGAATGACATACTAGTTTTAAAAAGGTCAA
This sequence comes from Semisulcospira habei, assembly GCA_036245525.1. Classification (NCBI taxonomy): domain Eukaryota; kingdom Metazoa; phylum Mollusca; class Gastropoda; family Semisulcospiridae; genus Semisulcospira; species Semisulcospira habei. Next base: position 220,965,761 of record BTPG01000001.1, on the reverse strand, counting down.
TTCTTGGCAGTGGTAGGGGTAAGGTATTGTTTGTTGAGGTCCGTTCACGTTCTTGGTGAGATATAAATTTAGTGATTAGATACTGGGGTGTCATATTATTCGGTATCTTATGCATAAAAACGCATTTGTTTAAAGTAAGTTGCTGACGCAGACTGAGAATGTTTAAGTGTCTGTGGTAGGGATGGGGCGTCCATCATTTTTACAGCTCTTTTATGGAGTTTAACCTCTTCATGTGGACATCACTACAGCCGTCCCACACTGTGGAGACATAATCAAGATGGGACTTTATATGAGCATGAAAAAACAATTTATGGGTACTTGTATCCATTACATGTCTAAGCTGGGACAATAAGAAAGTGTTTTTAGCGATGGTCTTACAAACAGCATTTATATGGGTCTCCCAGCACAGTTGTTCATCAACATGTATTCCTAAGAATTTACGCTCAGTGACTTGTTGAACAGGTTCAGCGTTTAATTGTAATGGCTGCATTCGGCGTTGATGTTTATGTCGCGTGGCGATTAAGATACTCTTTGTTTTAGCTGGGTGAAGAACCATATACCTCACTGAGCCTGCATTGTAAACTATGGCTAATGTCCGTCATTTTTTTTATTAGAAACATGAAGACTCATATCGTCAGCAAATAGATTACAGTTAACGTCAGAGTTAGTGACATGCAACGGTAGATCATTGATAAATAGTATGAATAAAGAGGTCCCAAAATAGATCCCTGGGGGACGCCATAGTTCACATTTCCTTGTTTAGAGTATCTTCCATGAGTGTACACCTTTTGTTTTCTGTCTTCGAGATATGATTGGAAGAATGCTATAGCGGTTGTGTTCAAGTAATAAACTGTTAGCTTATTTAGGAGAATGTCATGGTCCACAAGGTCAACGCCTTTTTAAGGTCTAAGAAAACTGCTCCTGACATCAGGTTTTTATTGATTGATTTCAGCCAGCTGTCTACAATATGTGTCAGTGCTGACTGACAAGAATGTTTCGGTCTAAAACCAAACTGGTAAATATTAATTTACCTTTTTCTAGAAAATCAAGGAGATGTTTTTGAATGTGCTTTTCAAGGGGCTTTGACGAAGCTGACAGAAGGGAGATTGGACGATAATTATTAATATCTGCATGATCTTTAGATTTAGGGATTGGGATTACCTTTGCTTCTTTACGAATGGTTGGAAATGTACTTTGCTTTCTGCAGAGGTTGAAAATCTATGTTAGTGATTCAACTGTATACAGTAATGAGATTTTGAGGGTTTTATTATCAATACCATCAATGCCAGCAGACTTTTTGTTCGGCATGCTAGAAATGTATCTGCCGACTTCTGCAGCTGTAATATTAGGGATGGTGAAAGTATTTGATATAATTGTTTTTTTAGAGTGTTCTCTGAGAGAACTCTGCACTTCATATGGTTTGCTGTTATTTACAGATGACAATGCCAGTGTTTCAGCTGTCATAAAGAAATGATTATTTAATATATCAGCTGACATATGAGATGGGATTTCGGGTGCTGATTTACCCTTCGTTATAATGTTCAGAGCTTTCCAAACAGATGCTGTGTCCTTCTTGTCTCAAATCATTTGTTGGAAAAAAGACTTCGTAGACACTCTAAATATTTGACACGACTGTGTTGTTTTTTGTATTCTTCGTATTTTTGCTCTTTTTTAAGTTTGTCTCTAACTGACACGGCCTGCTTGATATCCACTGTTAACCAGGGTGGTAGGGTGGAATGTTTAACTTGTTTTTCACGTATTGGCGCATGTTTATTGAGGACACTGAGAAACAAATCCATCCAGCACGGCAAGGCACTGTCAGGAGATTGGTGATCATAAGCCTCACTAAACGGAGCTTTGTGCAGGTCCCACAGAAATTTGTCTTTATTAAAGTGTTTAAAGCAGCGATATTTTATAGTTTTATGTCTTTTAGTTTTTGCTTGTCTAGTTTCATGGAGACGTTACAACATACTGGGTTATGATCGCTGACAGCTAAGGAGGGAAATTGTACATTTGATATTTTATCGTCATTTGTCACGTATATGTGATCAATTAAGGTTAAAGATGTAGATGCAGTGGTTCTACTTCTAGTGGGGGTTTTAACTAATTGTTTTAAACCAAATAAGACTGTTGTTGATGCCCACCTAGCAAAAAAAAAAAGAGCCGCCCATCAGGCCCACCTAGCCCAACCTTCCTGCCCTGTGAAGAAGTCTGCCTTCCGCCTCGTCTGCAGCAGTCTCCAGCGCAAGCTCAGAGATCTCCAGAATGAGTGGTGGACCAGACTTGCACAGAGGACCCAGCTTTGCGCTGACAATGGTGACTACAGGGGCTTCTACGAAGCACTGAAAGCAGTGTATGGCCCCAGGCACCTGGTACAAAGTCCCCTGCGAAGTGCGAATGGCCAGGCACTCCTCACAGATCTTGAACCGCTGGTCGGAGTACTTTCAGAGCCTCTTCAGCGCTGAGCGCACTGTTCAAGAAGCAGTCGTCCTACAAATCCCACAACTCCCAGTAAAGGTTGAATTGGACGAACCGCCCACCGCTTAAGAGACCCTCACAGCCATCCACCAGCTCAAGAGTGGCAAAGCAGCAGGCATTGATGGAATACAGCCAGAGATCTGGAAACATGGAGGCACAGCACTGCACAACAAGCTCCATGACCTCTTTCTCTGCTGCTGGGAGGAAGGAACACTATCAAAGGATCTCCGTGATGCTGTCGTTATCACCCTGTACAAGAACAAAGGCGAGAAGTCTGACTGTTCCAACTATCGGGGAATCACCCTGCTGTCCATTGCTGGGAAAATTCTTGCAAGGCTGCTCCTGAATCGGCTGGTACCTGCCATCGCTGAAGACCACCTCCCAGAGGGCCAGTGTGGCTTCAGAGCAAACAGGAGCACCACTGATATGGTCTTTGTGCTGAGACAGCTTCAGGAGAAGTGCCGCGAGCAGAACAAAGGGCTGTACGTAACGTTTGTCGACCTAACAAATGCGTTCGACACTGTGAGCAGGCAAGGCATGTGGCAGATCCTGGAGCGACTTGGCTGTCCCCCAAAGTTCCTCAGCATGATTGTCCAGCTACACGAGGACCAGCAAGGCCAGGTCAGACTCAACAATGACCTCTCAGAACCATTCCCTATTCTGAACGGCGTAAAGCAGGGCTGCGTGCTGGCACCGACCCTCTTCACCATCTTTTTTAGCATGATGTTGAAGCAGGCCACAGTGGACCTCGATGATGACAATGCAGTGTACATCAGGTATCATCTCGATGGCAGCCTGTTCAACCTCAGACGACTGCAGGCCCACACGAAAACCCTAGACCAACTGATTCATGAGCTGCTTTTTGCTGATGACGCTGCCCTCGTTGCACACACAGAGAGAGCCCTGCAGCGCATCACGTCCTGCTTCGCAGACGCTGCCCAGCTCTTTGGACTCGAGGTCAGTCTGAAAAAGATAGAGGTCCTCCATCAGCCGGCACCCAAGACAGTGTATCGCACTCCTCACATCACCATTGGCGAGTCTGAACTAAAGTCAGTGCACCAGTTTACTTACCTTGGCTGCATTATCACGTCGGACGCCAAGCTGGACAAGGAGCTTGACAGCAGGCTGGCAAAAGCGAACAGCGCTTTCGGGCGACTTTTCAAGCGGGTGTGGCACAATCAACAGCTGAAAACAGGCACCAAGATCAGCGTGTATAGAGCTGTGGTCCTCACTACCCTGCTGTATGGTTCCGAGTCCTGGGCCCTCTACCGCAGCCAACTACGACTCCTTGAACGCTTCCACCAGCGCTGCCTGCGCACCATCCTGGGCATTCACTGGAGTGACTATGTCACCAAAGTCGAGGTCCTTGAACAGGCTGAAACTGTGAGCATAAGAGGCTTTGCTGCTGCGGACACGGCTCCGCTGGGCGGAGCATGTCTCCAGGATGGAGGATCATCGCCTACCAAAGATCACCCTGTTCGGCGAGCTTGCTACTGGACACCGTGACAGAGGGGCACCAAAGAAGAGATACAAAGACTGTCTCAAGAAGTCACTTAGTGCCTGCCAAATCGACCACCACCAGTGGTCTTCGCTTGCTGTGGACCGTGACACCTGGCGCTCCACCATTTACAAGGCAGCTGTCTCATTTGAGGACTCTCGCAGAGCTAGCCTTAAGGACAAACGGCTCAGGAGAAAAAACAGAGATGCCGCAACTCAGAACCCTGGCCATACCTCCCCCTGCAGCCACTGTGGTCGAACCTGTCTGACCCGGATTGGCCTCCGCAGCCACGAACAAGCCTGCAGACATCGTGGGCAACTCCTATAAAATCTTCGTTCGCGAAGTCAAGCCAAGAGTGATGCCCATGCAGCATGGTACCCTTTTGGCTTAAGTAGGTCAATGTTAAAGTCATTCAGAAGAACAATGTTATCTTTACGTTAACTTTATCCATCATTTCTACGAAGTCATCATACCAGTCCCAGCTGGCTGCTGGATTTCTATAAATAAAGCCAATCAGGACAGGGGGTGATTTAGATGTTTTCACCTCGACCTATAAACTTTCAACTTCAGCTGACTCTAGGTCTTGTCGTTGTTTAATGTTACAAATTATCGAATCATGTATATATACTGCTAGTCCAGTGTGCTGAGGGCTTGAGGAATCTCTGCGGAGTACTGAGAAGTTTGGCACCAAGATACAATACAATACAATACAATACAGTACAGTACAATACAACACATACAATAATACTTTATTAATCCCTCATGGGGAAATTCGTTGTCTGCCCATACAACACATGGCATCATCATTCATTCATTGAAATAATTAAATAACCCATAACTCTCAATTAAAGAGATGAACTGTAACAGACGTATTGTTACCTTTGTAACACTCTTGGCATCAGAAACACTTATGGTGGATTCCCCCTGTGCTTCTGGTGTCAGCAATGTTGCAGTGAACTACTGAAAGGGCTAGAACTAAAGAATGTTGACAGACCCTATCTACTGATATTACTGTTGAAGAAGGTGACAGCCAGAGGGACAAAAGAGCTGGCATAATCACATAATGAGATGTATTACTTTTGGGTACTTGAAGTCTGCCATTTCGTTCGATACGTCTGCTGTCAAATTCATATCTAAGTAGATGTGTTTTGTCATCAAGAATGTCAGCCAGTTTGTTCGTAATCCGTCTGTTGTACAGTGCATCCAAAGATGGAGTTATCCCTGATAGTGCTTTTGAACCTTGACTTGGACACACCAAAAACATGAAAATGTGTGGGCGTGTTCAAGAACACAGACAAATCTGGCACCTTATTAACTAAATGGTATATATATGTTGAGGTGGCCAATTCTCAACTCATCAGTTCGTTGTGGGGCAGTTTTTACATTATATTTTGGCATGTCGGTAATAGAACAAATGTAGCAAATAATAAATTACAATAATATTTCCGAAAGATGAAAATAATGTCAATGTGAAGGTAAGAGTGAGGGCTAAAGCCCTCAACTCATACCTCCAACACTAACCCCAATGATCGTACCCTCGAGGCGACAAGAACGACTGGCAAAGCGTAAATCATAATGCAACTAATATTAACCCATTCAGCCCTGACGCACTACAGCAGGAGATGGGTCCACCATGACAATTCAAGGGTAGTGCCAGATTAGCTTGGCTCCTGTCGGCGCCAAGCTAATCTGGCACTACCTTTGAATTATCACGGTCGATCCATCTCCTGCAAGAGGTGTATAGTTGTTAGATGACGCCTCCAAAATTTGGGAAATATGTGCGTCGTGCTGAATGAGTTAAAGACTAATTCATTGTTGAGATTGAGATACTACGCAAGCAGCATTATGCTATGTCTCGTGGTGACAAATGATTTAAAGACCGATACATGCAGTGGAGGGTCAATCCTGTTGCAGATAGAGAGAAAGAGAGAGGAATAAAAAATCACATACCCAGCATACCCAACTTGCGCACCCTCCTCTGCTGACAAGTATAGTCCGTTCATCTGTCCGTCTTTGCCACAAGACATCAGAATTTCAAAAAAGAAAGCAATAACAACTCCAGCACCTCTCAACTACTCCTCACAGAACTTCAGGCACTTGTGCTGCCAACACAGGCAAACAAAACACCCTCCACCGATTCTCAGTACTTCACAACATCAAAGGCAGTGTCCAAGTCCAGGCTCATGTCTTGTCTTTCTAAAATTGTCTCCTGGTCTTGTCTTGATCTCAAAAGCAAGTAGATGTCCAGTCAAGCAGAAGAAAAAGCTGCCAGTATGAAGTAAGCCTGTGTCACTCTTTGTTTAAGTTGTAGGCTGAACTCAAGTTGTGTGCTCAATACTGCTGGAACAAAAGAAACCAAACAACAAAAATGATGTACTCAAAACTGAGGAAAGCTCCAACAGGATAAATATTTCAGTACAGCACACCTGAACGGCAATTTGATGGTTGCATGGGTTAAAAACAACAACAACAAAAATAAAAGGTTGTGGTACATAAAAATAAAAGACTAATGAATCAACCTGCCTCGAAAATCAATAAAACTATCAGAAAATATATAATATGAGCAACAGTCTGCCTGACAAAAAAAAAAAAAAAGAAATTCAAAACCAAGCACCGACATATAAACTCTGCTTAGGAGTTATACTTGTCAACAGAAACTGTGACCAGCAACCACATTTATCCACCATCAGTTGACTGTCCACACAACAGTTAGAACTGTCAGATCATCCCACGAGTTTCAATCAATCACGTCTACATTCTGAGCCCTATCAGTCTGGCAGTGAACGGGTATACACAGACACAAGCCAGAAAGTATAATCAGCTTATAGCACTAACTGGCAAAGAGAATCTCTCACAGTGGTAGCTCTAAGCCCAGACTATTCAATATGTTTGACACATTACTAATCTGTACAAGGATCACAACTTCCATACATATATAGGAGGCACTGGTAGTTTTAAGTTCAGTAACAAAACTTAAACTGAGCACAGTTCTTGGTCGAAATGGCTTTCAGAAAACATAGTCTAAGCATTCATTGTTTTTCTTCTGCACTTGGTACTTCGATGACCATATCACTGCAGTAATTGTCTGCATAAGCGAGATGCATGATCCTATGTTATGTTGTAGCCAAATCCAGTTCAATGCAAATCGGTAGCCCTTTAACTGTGGAGGCTTGGATACATTCAGCAGACACTGTTACAGCAATGCTGATCCAGCCGAGTACACTTCAGTTCAAATGATTGAATACAAAAACACTTCACAGATGCAGGTACGCATCCAAGAGGCATAGATCTTCATTGATCCCAGCATCTGTAGGAGCTCACGAGCATCTACACCTCTTGCTGGCACTACTTACAGTCTCAGTACTTTTCTAACAAGGAGGTCACTGGGTGTTCAGTCTAAGAATGGAAAACGGAAAAGATCAATATCAAGCACTGAATGATTGTGTGGCCTAAGCCCTTTCATTTATTCATACACTGAAGATCTCTTGGGACATGACAGCCATACAGCTTGCAGTTTTTACACAAGTCTCTAGGTGAAGAATGTGATTGTAAAAATGTAAACTCGTATTAACGCATCAGTTAACTTAAAAAACAAGAACAACAAAAACCAACCTGTTGTGTCTTATTGCGTTCATACAGGTTTTGTAAAATCTCATTTAAACTAGCATTCTGTAATTACTACAGCAACCATGAGCCATAGTGAAATGGTTGGTTGTACATTGCTTAACGTCCTGACAGCCACAAAACTTTCTCAGGATGTGCCTGCACTGCTTGTGAAAAAAAACCAACCAACCCTTAACAGAATATTGAATGTATGTCGCCAATAGGTCTCATATGATAAATAAACCCAAGACATGCTAGGGACGCTGCACCTTCATGCTAATTTATCATACCCTAGCTTGTAAAAAAGTGTAGAAAATAATTACAATTACAAAATATGTACAGGGCAATGATATATAAAAAATGCATTAACTTCAAATACAACTCATCATCTCTTAGATGCAGCAGACTATTTAGCAACAAACATCCAATATCAAAGACTACAGGCAGCGCAGACAGTAGGGAGAGTTTTTAAAAAGGAAAATACAGGTGAATGGACCAAGGGTAGACAGAAACATAAGCCCCAGGGTGACCCTGGAAATTAAAAAGTAGATTTGGCAGAGGGGGGGGGGTAAACAGACACAGGATATAAGGAATACACAGCGGACACATTTTTTGGACTTTCCTTCAGCTGAAAGTATGTAGACTGTGAATGCTGAGAACTTACAATGTATCCACACAACAAATGGGTGTGGACATCAAGAGCAATAAGGAAATAGCATTTAATAACCACACTACATACAAGAATAATACCTACTCTCTGGATCATTAAAAAACAATGCTGTTAAACAAAAGGTGGGCTGTAAAAATATCAACAGCCACAAAATTACAAATGGAAAGCTACAGGTATATGAGGACATTTCTAAAGGCCTACAGAGAGTGCAAATTACATTTTATAGTCACAAACTGACTTTGCTGCTGTAGCGCTATTGTCTGCTCATAAACACAAACGTATTAAACAATCACCAAACACATTTTAAAAAAATCAACAGTTCAATGAGTGACAGATATTTTTTGGAATGAGTAAATCTTGTTACGTTCATGTTCGTTTTGGATTCCTCAGTGGGATTTCATAGTGTGTATGAGGAAGTGCTGTTTTGGCCATTGTTTTACGCCAACAGGCGTTTTTTGTTTGGATATCATTCTTTTTTTGTTTCGTGTATTCAGAATGTGTAAGAGAGATTTACACACACACACACACACACACACACACACACACACACACACACACACACACACACACACACACACACACACACACACACGCACACGGAGACAGAGAGTGACTTGCGTACAGCTGTGTCTCTCTGTAGGTGTGTTGTACTGCACAGAGAGTGAGAGTTAGTTACTTATTTGGGTTTAACGCCGAGCAGGCGACTAAGGCCATCTCATGGCGGGATGGGCAAAAATCTGGCCAGCCAGACTAAAAGAAAGGTCTTAAGACAAGATGTAAATATATCTTTAAAATATTTCATGCTAAAATGTCGCACAGGTCTTTTAAGGAAAGGTCTACAGACTCTCAAAAAGGTCAAAATAATAGAATTAACATAGTCTATGAATGCTCAAATCTTATTAAAAATACTGCACTCTCTCAGAAACTTAAAGATTTTGTCCAGGGGTACATCCCGGAACAAAACCTTCAAGGAATCTGCTGTGAAGTGTTTACATCTTGTGTCAATTAGATCGGCACAAGAAAGCAAAAAGTGTTTAACAAAATACTGTTTGTCGCAGGCATAACACCATGGACACTCCAACTGTTTTAGTAAATAAGAGTGCGTAACATATGTGTGCCCTATGTGGAGCGGAGCAAAGACAGTCTCCTCACAGCGGCTGCTGCAGCGATAAGGCAGACTGTCGGACACCTTAGGAAGAGCTTCATGCAGCTTGTTAAATTCCCCTTTGTCCCACTCGGACTGCCACTCATGGGCTATGTACGCACTAATCACAGGTTTAAAATCACTATGAACAGTGTGCGACAGGGACAGGGTCGTTGCAGGCATTGTTGGCAGCAGAATCTGCAATCCTGTTGCCTTCGATGCCCACATGCCCTGGGACCCAAATAAAAATGATGTCATAATACTCCTTCATCAAGTCTTCGTAGAGCTCTCTAATCTGCACCAGCAGTGGGTGGTCTGTTCCTGCGCCCTAAGGGCCTGCAGGGCAGAAAGAGAGTCAGACAGAATCAGGAAGTTCCTTTCCCTAGACCGAGAAGCATGCTTGACTGCCAGCAGAACCGCCTGCAGTTTTGCACTAAATACTGATGAATGGTCTGGGAGGCGGTGCTAAAATGGGCGTCTAGGATGGCGAGATGACGCTGCAGCCGCAGCCACTCTCCCATCCTCAGACTTTGACCAATCTGTACAAATACGACAACAGCCAGAAAAACTTGAAAGTTAGTTAGTTAGTTATTTGGGTTTAACGCCGAGCAGGCAACTAAGGCCATCTCACGGCGGGAAGGGTAAAAATCTGGTCAGCCAGACTAAAAGAAAGGTCTTAAGACATAGATACCTTAAAAATATGTCAGGCTAAAATGTTGCACAGGTCTTTAAAGAAAACGTCGACAGACTCTCAAAAAGGTCAAAATAGTAGAAACATCATAGTCTATAGATGCTCAAATCTTATTAAAAATATGGCACTCTCTCAGAAAACTGAAGATCTTGTCCGGGGGCACATTCCGGAACAAAACCTTCAAGGAGTCTGCTGTGAAATGTTTATACCTTGTGTCTATTAGATCAGCACAAGACAACAAAAAGTGTTGAACAGAGTACTGCTTGTCGCAGGCATAACACCATGGACGCTCCTACTGTTTTAGTAAATAAGAGTGCGTAACATACGTGTGCCCGATGTGGAGCCAAGCAAGGACAGTCTCCTCATGGCGGCTGCCACAGCGATAAGGTAGACCGTCAGAAGGGCTTCATGCAGCTTGTTAGCTTCCTCTTTGTCCCACTCGGACTGCCACTCACTGGCTATGTACGCACTAACCACATGTCTAAAATCACTATAAACAGTCTGTGTGTCAGGGACAAAGTCGTTGCGTGCATCGTTGGCAGCAGAATCTGCGATCCTGTTGCCTTCGATGCCCACATGCCCTGGGACCCAAATAAAAATGTCATAATATTCCTTCATCAAGTCTGCGTAGAGCTCTCTGATCTGCACCAGCAGTGGGTGGTCATTTCCCGTACCCTGAAGGGCCTGCAGGGCAAAAAGAGAGTCAGACAATCAGGAAGTTCCTTTCTCTAGATCGATAAGCATGCTTGAGTGGTCTGGGAGGCGGTGCTTAAATGGGTGTCTAGGATGGCGAGAGGACACTGCAGCCGCAGCCACTCTCCCATCCTCAGACTTTGACCCATCCGTATAGATACAACAATAGCCAGGAAAAATCGAAAGGAGTTCATTGAGGCTCTGTTGGAATATGGCTGGGGGAGTAGAGTCCTTCTTGTAGGTGGTCAAGTCCAGCAAGATGTCAGGAACTGGTAATAGCTAGGGTGGAGTGATGTGTTGCAGAGATTCCAAAACTTTGTCCTGGTCCAATCCGGTCACCTGCAGATGAGGTCGGACATGGAAGGAAAGTAGACGGATAGCTCCCAGATGGGTATCGTAAATCTCTGCATACAGCGGTTTAAAAATACAATTATAGGCAGGGATGTCTGGATGGGCCTTCAGTTTCTGGACGTAGCTGAGCATGAGGCGGATGCGGCGGAGCTTGAGAGAAGGCTCTCCTGCCTCGGCATACAGACTAGGAACTGGAGATGTCCTGAAGGCCCCCAGACATATCCGCAGACCTTGATGGTGAATTGTGTTCGGACGCTGTAGAACTGACTTATAAGCCGAGCCATATACCATAGAGCCGTAATCCAGTTTGGACCGAACAAGGGCCCAGTACAGTCGAAGTAAGACAGTGCGGTCTGCACCCCAGTCAGTATGACCAACGACACGAAGAACGTCGAGAGCCTTCTGACAAGAGGTTCTAAGGTAATTAATATGGTTGCGGAAGGTCAGTCTTTTGTCAAAGATGACCCCAAGAAACTTTGCCTCCTCGGCCACCTTAATTGGCACTCCAGCAATGCTCAGGCTAGATTCTGGAAAAAAATTCGTCTGGTTAGTAAAATGCACACAGACTGTCTTGGAGGGCGAGAACTTGAATTTGTTGAGAGACGCCCACCCCTGGATGTGATCTACGCACAGTTGAAGGCGCCTCTCAAGGGATACAAGTCCTCGACCTCGTGCGCACAAAGCAAAGTCGTCAACAATCAAAGAGCATTCAGAATCATCCTTGACGGCCTTTACAATGTTATTCATTTTAATACTTAATAAAACAGGAGACAGAATGCTGCCCTGTGGGACACCCATCTCCTGTTCAAAGGAGTTGGAGAGGGTTGACCCCACACGGACATGGAACGACTGGTTAGACAAAAAATTTTGAATAAAAATGGGCAAGGTGCCCTTTAAAACCCATGTCCAACTAGTCAGACATTATACCATACTTCCAAGTAGTGTCATGTGCCTTCTCAAGATCGAAGAAAATTGCATAGACATGCTGCTTGTTGACAAAAGCATCTTGAATGAACAACTCAAAGCGGACTAGATGGTCAGTTGTGCTATGGAAGTGCCAGAAACCGCACTGGAGGTCTGTGATGAGATTGTGCGACTCAAAATGCCACACCATGCGGGCCAGGCGTTTCATAGTTTTACATAAAGATTATGTCAAAGCGATTGGCATCGGGTCGGAAGGATCCTTACCCGGCTTGGAGATCAGCACCACAGGCGTCTAGATGGTGGAAAATGGCCAGTTATCCAGATATAGTTAAAGGCCTTGAGAAGTACAAGGAGTGACTTCTCAGGCAGATGCATTAGGAGCTGATGGTAGATGGTATCTAGACCAGCAGCAGAGTCATTACATTTCTGCAGGGCTTGCTGCAGTTCTGATAATGAAAAAGGGGTTATAGTCTTCCGAGTTAATCAGTTATCCAATTTAAAATCATAAATACAAGACTCTCGCTTCTCCTGCTCTCTCTGGAAGAAGGGTGAATAATGCTCTGTTGAAGAATTATGGGCAATGGTGGAGGCAAGCAAACTTGCCACAGTCTTTATCTGTGACCAAACTGGCACCATCTCTAAGATGGCCGACAGAAGCCGAGCCACCCCTGCCCCTAATTTTTCGTACAGCATTCCAGACTTAATGGGATGGAGTCCGAGAAGATAAAGATGAGACAAAACGTCTCCAAGAAGCACGCCATTCACGTTTTAAAATGTAAAGGGCTTTCGCCCTGTCTTTTAAAGGCTAAAATATTCGCTTGCGATGGATTATGAAGAGCCCGTCGCTGAGCAGATTTGCATGTTTTTGGGGCCTTGCAACACTTCATTGAACCATAGTACTCTCGGCTTCCAAGGGACTGATGTGGAAGTTTTAGGGATGGTTTCACCTGCTACGTCCAACAAAATAGAAGCAAAACAAGAAACAGGTTCTTCAGCTGACATGACCACCTCCTCTGTAATACAAGACTGACAGAGGGAGGCAAACGGGGGCCAGTAGATCCTCCTCACAGCTGACCGATTACAGTACTATTGGGAAGTGGTCACTAGCACACAGGTCGTCGTGAGCCTTCCAGTCAAAGTCCAGCATGAGAGAAGGATCACACACAGTGAGGTCTAGAACAGAACTAGATCCTGAACCTGGGTTTGAGTAGGTAGGTGAGCCATCGTTAAAGACACATAGGTTAAGTTGAGAAAAAAGTAAGTATGGTAAGTCTCCTGAAGAGATATTACTGAGGGGTTATAGGCTTGACTAAAAGACGTAATTCATCAAAGTTAGCGTGAAAACCACGACAATTCCACTGAAGCAGAGAGTACACAATTAGGTCTTATGTGGGGGAGAAGAGCGATTTCACCCCTTTTCCTTTGCTTTGGAAGGAGTCGAAGAAACTGAGGGGGGGGGCCGGCTCCTGGGCCTCCTCTGGTTCTTCGGAGATGTGGGGAGTGGAGCTGCCTGAGCACCAGCTATGACAACTTCCACTTCCTCCATCTGCTCCTCAAATGCAGCATATTTATTTTGATGGGGGACATCAGTGTCCCCCTTCTGGGCCCGTGTGCACAGCGATCCCATAGCTTTCTTGGACTTTTGGTTCTGGACAGTGTTCCTGCCGCTAGAGTTAGCGGCCTTAGAAGACTGAACATAGCCAGAAGCCCTTGTAGTAGACAGACTGACAGGCTTGGATGGGGGCTGAGGCTTAGGGGCAGCAGAAGGCGGTGCTACCAGACTGGTAGGGTCTGCCTTCTGCGTTCCCTGGTTCTTTGTCACCACTGGAGGATTGATTGATTGTACATTGCTTAACGTCCCGACAGCAACAAGGCTTTCTCAGGACGTGCCTGCACTGCTTGTGAAAAAAAAACTAAACAGAAAATTGATTGATTGTACATTGCTTAGCGTCCCGACAGCAACAAGGCTTTCTCAGGACGTGCCTGCACTGCTTGTGAAAAAAAATAAACAGAACATTGAATGTATGTCGCCAGCCGGTCAAATACATTAAATAAACCTAACACATGGGGCCTAAATAAAGCTAAGACCATTTAGCAACACACATCCAATATCAAGAGCTACAGGCAGTGCAGACAGTAGGGAGAGTTTTAAAAAGGCAAATACAGGTGAATGGACAAAGGGTAGACAGAAACACATGCCCCAGAATAGAGAGAAAAACCCACCCTGTGGGGTTGACCAGGGTGACCCTGGGAACTAAAAAATACCTAACCCCACCCAAGTCCCCCAAGGCAGACCCGGGTGGGGTACCACTGGAGGAGGGTTACTCTCCAGGGGCGAGAGGAGCTGAGGCTCCGCCTCCAACCAAGAAGTTGGCTGGTAGGTTGTACATTGCTTAACCACCCAACAGCAACAAGACTTTCTCAGGACGTGCCTGCGCTGCTTGTGAAAAAAACCAACTGAACAGAATATTGAATGTATGTCGCCAGCCAGTCTAATACGCTAAATAAACCTAAGATCATTTAGCAACACACATCCAATATCAAGAGCTACAGTAAGCGCAGACAGTAGGGAGAGTTAAAAAAAAGGAAAATACAGGTTAATGGACCAAGAGTAGACAGAAACACATGCCCCAGAATAGAGGGGAAACCCCACCCTGTGGGGCTGACCCTGGGAACTAAAAAGTAGTTAATCCCACCCAGGTCCCCCAGGGCAGATCTGGGTGGGGGCCAACCAAGAAGTTGAGGTTTGACAGGAGGAGTCTTTGGTGGGGTGCTTGCCTGCCACCGCAGCACTGAAGGTAAAGACAGAGGTGCTACTACTGTTTGAGGCAGCCTCAGCTACACCAGGGCCTTCAACCAGTTTTTTTTTTTTTTTTTTGCATCTGCAAAGGACAGCCCCTTCTCCACACGCACCTGCTGAATCTTGCACTCATATATCCAACGAGGGCATTTCTTATCCGAAGCCATATGCGCCCCCTGGCAATTCACACACAAGGGGGTGGCTGTGCAGGACTCAGCCGAGTGTCTGGGCTTAGTGCAATGGGCACATGAGGCCTCTGCCTGGTGGCACGTCTTCTGCCCATGGCCATACTTTTGGTACTTAAAGCACCGGAGGGGGAGAGGGATGTACTTCTTTATTTTTAAGGAGTAATAACCTCTCCAGATGGTAGCAGGTGGGGTGGGGTGCCAAATGTCAGGATGAGGATCTCCCTACCACCTCGCTTGGAAGTGAAGCGCCCGACATGTCACCCCCTATGACTTAAGATTCCGTGCAAGTTCATCTTCTGACAGTTCTGCCAATGCTTGATCTTTTATCACACTTCTAGAAGAGTTCATCGTTTTGTGGGGTGTGATGTCCACTAGAGTGTCTCCGATGGAAGAGAGCCTCAGTAGCCCGTTGGAGTGTGCCCAGGTACGGCACTCTACCAGCAAGTCAACAGACCTGAGGCGCTGGGCATCAGGCTTGCCAACACAGCTCCTGAGGGTCTCTCCAACCAGAAAAGGATGCAGCTTGCAGACAGGCTTCTCTTTCACTTTGCTATGCACAATGAGGAAGCGAGACCAGACGGCCGACGCCTGAGGCGTTGCTTCCGCACAGTCAGAGTCACTATCAAGTAAAATGTTGGTGGCTATGTGCCGCTTTTGTGCCATTTTTTGTGGTTTCCATATTATAGTAGTAAAAATATTCATCCCCCGAGGGTCCCCGCCGACCACGAAGCCCAACAAGGGAAAGTGCATCTGTCGGCAGGTCTCGAGCCGACGCACGATGAAGACTGCCTGAAAGATATATATTCGGAGTGTTATGCCCGATTGTACAGTCTGAGCCATCGCCTTCTATCACATTGTTGAATGCAGGGGAATACTCGCATAAAGCACCTAGTCAGCAGCAGAGGCTATAGCGTGGTGCTCCGTATATCAACCTGCATGTCAACAGTGGGATAGGGCTCAACGTGACAAGAGCCGATTGACTAGGCCGGTACTCCTAGCCTTCTGTTTAAGTAGAAGTCAAGGCCAAAGTGGAGTGTTTCAGCGACCAGGATCCTCATCTCCCCAGACACGGGTCTCCAAGCACGGCAAACACTTGGGATCCAAAAACTAATAAGAATTTTTAAGGACCAATCCAACATGGCAAGACCTGGGTTAGCACAGCTCCTTAAAAACCGGACCAGTGAAAAAGACTGAACAACATATCTGCTGACATCAAGTCCTAATCCTGGAAAAAGATGGCACCCTTCGCTAGCCCACTCAGTCAATGACTGAGGAGACTACCCAAAACGCCATGTGGAGGCCGGTGCCATAGTGGGCGAGAGTGAGAGAGACTCGCATACTGCTAAGTCTCTCTTTCGGTGCTGTATACTGTAAAACTAAAGCGTCCATTATAAAGAAAGGAAAGTACAAAACAATGTTACCTTCTTGGCAAGCTTATTCCACCATAACCTGATGTAGAGGACTGTAGTCAATGCACAAACCTCTGACAGCTACTGCAATGTGAGAGATTTTAGATAAAGCTCCCCCCCCCCCCCCCCCCCCCCCCATTTTATCAACAAGATCTTTGAGATAAAGATTGCACATCATTACACATTATGATGGTAACAAAAGTTAACGTTTACATCGCTTAACCGAAGAAATTACATTATTATTGTAGTTTGAAAGTTCCATTGACTGGAAACATGACATCTTTATTGTAGCTTAAAAGTTCCATAGAGCCATCGTGTCACAGTGTTGAAATCTTTTATTTTTTTAGCAGGTTTTGACATGCTATAAAATAAAATTACACAACTCCGTCAATGGTTTGACGTGCTGGCGTGTTCATTTGGGTGCCGTCTACCGTAAACAACAATCCAAATGACTTTAGCAGTAGCCAATAATGAGTTTGACACAGGTAAACTTCTGCAATAATGTATTAACTATCATTTCTGTAAACTTACTGCTCTGCATTTCGCGGTGTGTGTTCACGGTAGCTTAGTGGTTTTGACTGAAACGCTATTGCATTTCGTGATCAGGTGAATTATGAAGCCATCAGTGAGAAGGCAAAAATTTGGAATTAAAATATAAATTTTAAAACTCCTCTAGTCCTCATTTTTGTCATTTGCTGGTGGAGGAAAGCCAGAGCACTTGGAGAAAACCTGCGATGAGCATCCCAAATGCCCAGAATCCTTATGACAGTGTAACTTGTTAACAGTTGACACAAGCAGGGATCGATCCCACAAAGCACTTTTCCTGTGACATTGGTTACAGTTTACTGAGCCAAATTTAGAGGACACGGATTCACCATGACATCTCAAAATTCGAGCCTGACCAGCATAGGGTCTTTCCAAAAAATGCTCTCAGGCATACTACTGACTGTCATGACAATTTCAATGTCATCTTTTTTTCTTTTTTTAAAAAATCTTTTCCAAGGACATAAATTAATGCTGACATCTCAAAGTTACTATTATTAATAGTACTTAATAGTGTGGAACCTAGCCAAGAACCAAACTAATCAGGAATTACTACTGAATGTCATGTCTATTCTGAAGCAATGCGAATCAGGCAATACCCTTGAGCGGCTACAGTCAATCCATCTCCCATATTACATGCTGGAACAGAATTCTCCCATGTTAGATACTGGAACCGAAAGAGTTTAAACAATCTTGTCAGGTGTCAGTGTGTCTCACAAGTCTGACCAGGGACACAACAAAGATCTGATTAGAAAAGGTCTCGAGGGAATTTCCCTTGACAGACAAACAGGAAGAACCCCAGTCCCATAGTCATAAAATTTGCACAACTGATGAATGCCATTAGGAGAAAAACATGGGAGAAGTGTAGCTACTGAAGGAACATGTATATAGACTTGCATTATTCATGCGTTGGTCTGCGATTTTAAACCTACAAAGACATGGAAGAGTAGCACAGCTCTTTAAGACACACCAAATTACAAGCAGTGTTCAGTAGTGAGCATAATACACAATACCTTAACCCTTTACACTGTGGGATTTCATCTCAAAGTCTACCCTATTGTTTGGAGCTCACGGAGCACGGGCGTTTTTCTTCAGGAAGATTCACCCTTACTCCGATCTGCACAAACACCGACACACATGGCACCAGTTATACGTTCTTTGGGCTGGCGTAGCCACAGCCTTTCTGAAGAAAACGATGGGATGACCCATGTCCACATGTACATGCAGGTAGATACAAACATTTTATCAGAAAGTGCGCAAAAGTTTGGTTCCTCTCTGTTTTCAGATGACAGCCGTTGTTTGTTGTTCCAATAATTTATGACAAGAAAGGCAAAGCCCTTATTGCTCACGTTTATGACCAATTCACATAACTATGACCTTTATGACCCTGACCTTTCCAGCAGGTCACTGAAATGAGCAAGTGTTCAAGTGTCTAAACATAAGGGTTGGTTTTTGTACAGCGAATCCCAGTTTTCTCAAAATGTATGCATTTTTAACACAATGGACCAGTAAATTAATATGCATAGAAAGGTCTTATCATTAGCTACCTTTGTGCCAAATCTGGCTGAAACGTTCGCCAAAACTTTGATAAAAACTACAATTCTATCAAACACTTGCATTTTTCACACATTTGCCAACCTCCTGTTTATCATCGTGTTTATTGCCTTTAGGTTTAGACCACAATAGTTATTAACGTATGTGGGTGTATGTGAATGTGTGTGTGTGTGTGTGTGTGTGCGCGCACGTGAGCAACGTAATTTTGATGGGTTTTATATTCTTCTTTTCAAGTTGCGCAGCACCGGGACAATTTCCTAATGTATTTTTACATATGGCAATAAAGTTCTATCTTATCTTATCTCCTGTCACCGTTGAACTTTCAGAGGGGTCATTCAAATTAGTATGCATAGAAAGGCCTTACCCTCAGGCATCTCTGTACCAAGTTTGGGTTTGAAGTTGAAAAAATATTTGAGGAGAAACAATCCGAGTCAAAATATGGCTATTTAATACCACTTTCTGGACCCCTGTGACCTTGACCTTTGACCCTTATCATTTTGAATACACCAGTGTGTGAAATAAGTTTGACTAAAATAGTTCAAGGGTAGTGCCAGAATAGCTTGGTGCCTCCAGGTGCCAAGCTATTCAGGCACCACCCTTGAACTAAAGCCATTGGTCTATGTCCTTATCTGTAAGTACAATAATGTAGCTTGCTTATGGTAGTGTACAAATTTGAAGCTTTTAGAGGTAATTGAAATTGGTATGTTTAGAAAGGTTTACTCTTGGGCCAAGTTTAAAGTCTGAGGCTTGAAAAGTCTCCGAGAATATGCCAATGCTAAAGTTTACCATGGACGACAGATGACAGGCGCTGATGGCCCATTACATATACTCACTTTTGCTATCACACGTCAGCCAAACATAGGAGCAACTTTGAACTGGGGCTCATCAGAGCCTGTTCAATAGCATGCACATGACATCATGGTCTACTCTAACCTTGCTGTAGAACGTACTTTTGGTGGCAAGCGCCATGTGTGTGTGTGTGTGTGTGTGTGTGTGTGTGTGTGTGTGTGTGTGTGTGTGTGTGTGTGTGTGTGTGTGTGTGCGTGCGTGACAAAGACTAGCACTGGCATTTGTGGACATACAAGCTTGAAACTTTACTACACGAATTCTCCTATGGTAATTTCTTAATTAGAGTAAACATTGATGAAAAAAATGGTCATTTCCAGAAAACCAGTTGACCCACATCGGAGTCCATAATTTGTCTTATTCTTACTAGATATAAAGCTAGAAACAAAAATGGCAAAGCCCTCAAGACTCACATGCATGACCAAATCATATAATTAATGACCTTGACCTTACAATAGGTCACTGAAATAAGCAAGTGTTCAAGAGTTCTAACATAAGGAAAGGGTTGGCATTTGTACTCACAAAATCCATGTTTTCTCACAATTTATGCATTTTTCACTTTGTCAACCTCCCATGACCCGTGACCATTTTGAGTACAGGTAGTGAACCAAATTAGTATGCACAGAAAGGACTTATCATCAGCTACCTTTCTGCCCAATTCAGTTGAAAAGGTTTAAAAAAATCATGATAAAAACTAAAATTCTACCACACAAAAAAAATAGACATTTTTCACATCATTCGCTGATCTCTTGTGACCCTTGACCCTTCCAAGAGGTCATCCAAGTTAGCATGCATAGGGAGGTCTTACCATCAGGTATCTCTGTACCAGGTTTGGGATGGAAGTTGTCAATAGTGTTTGAGAAAAAGAAATGTCTGAAAATGGCTATTTGTGACCTATTTCCTGATCTCTTGTGACCCTTGACCTTTCTGAAGGGTCATCCAAATTAGTATGCATAAGAAGGTCTTACTATCAGGTATCTATGTACCAAGTTTGGGTTTGAAGTTGTGATTAGTATTTGAGAAAAACAACACATTTTTGGTCAAAATATGGCTATGTTTTACCTATTTCTTGAGCTCTTGTGACCCTTGACCTTTTTGATAGTCAACCAAATTAGTATGCATATAAAGGTCTTACCATCAGGCATCTATATACCAAGTTTGGGTTTGAAGTTGTGAATAGTATTTTGTCAAACAAAATCAATTTTGTCAAAATATGGCAATTTGTGACCCTATTTCCTGATCCCTTGTGACCTTGACCTTTAAAGGAGGTAACTCAGATTGGTATGTTTAGAAAGGTCTTGCCACAAAGTATCCTTGGGCCAAGCTTAAAGACTGTGCCTCCAAGAAAATGCCAACATTAAAGTTTACCATGGACGACGGCAGATGGACAACCACTGGCCCATAGCATACTCACTTTTCCTTCGCACATGAGCAAAAAGGAAGACACTGAATGAGTTTGTTAGCCAGAATTGTACCTCTCCAACTTTCTGAGTAATAATGAATTCATTTTTTAAAAATATAAATCACCATTAGGAACAAGAATGGCAAAGCCCTTAAGGCTCACCTGCATGATCCACATACAGTGCAAACCCTTTCAACTGCAAAATGAGTGTATTATTATGGGCACTACAAATGCAGAACTCATAACAGTCTAAGTCTCTTGCTTGCTGAGATTGAAGGCGCATGTTTACAGCTCTTTTTTTCAGACAAAGAAATGATCAGGTTTAACTATAAGCATCTGTGAATGGTGTCTTTTGCTTTTTTGTGTGTACAGAAATGCAAAAACTGAACATTAATGTTTTACTTACAATGCAGATAATGCAGCTAATGAACAAAACAGTTACCAACATGCATGATGTGGTATGCTGCATCCATCCATCAACCTCAGCCAAAAACAGATGTGTTCTTTAGTCTTTGGGCGATACTGAACAGCCCATTTATAAGCCCTGTTTTGAAGCCATTGTAAACTAAAGAAAATGTCATACTAAAATGTCACAATTTAATGTATAAAATGTCAATTGCAAGATGTTTTACTATTGAATCTTTAGTACTAAATCTTCCAGTTTTGGGTATTAAGTAGTTCACTTTAACAGGTTTATGTGCACATCATAGTCTTTCGGGTGACGAGTCATTGACTGTTACACATTTGCACTGACTTTATGTACTTTACGGTACTAAATCTTTCATTGTTTCACAATTATACTCATTTGATGTATTATACACTGCGCGCCATAAAAAACAAGACAAAGATTTGCCAGTCGATATTTTGCAAAAGTTAAAGTTATGCCTACCCCCAAAATCAAACATTGCAAGACAGACATTTCTCCGTGTGCTCTGTTGTTTTAGCACACAACTCATGTTGGCAAGACACACTAAAAAGCAGACACCACCATTTTAAACTGTGAT
This sequence comes from Semisulcospira habei, assembly GCA_036245525.1. Taxonomy (NCBI): domain Eukaryota; kingdom Metazoa; phylum Mollusca; class Gastropoda; family Semisulcospiridae; genus Semisulcospira; species Semisulcospira habei. Next base: position 220,943,963 of record BTPG01000001.1, on the reverse strand, counting down.
CATTTTCTTGAAAACCTGACAATGGGGAGTCATTTCAGCAGAAAACTTTTATTTGTGGCCTTTTCCACACATTTACCCTAAAAAAAATCGGACATGTAAGATTCAGCCGCAAATGCCTTGCATCCGAGGACACTCAGCCTAAAATGTTCTGTAAATGTAGCCAGAAGAATCATTTTCCATTCAGCTGCAATAAAAATGGAGGATATTGAGGAAAAAATGGGGATGTTGTTGTCACTGGTAACTTGAAATTGATTGCCTCGATTACTTGCTGGTGGTCTGTTTGTCAGTGTGGGTGTGCTCGCATGCGAACGTGTTTCTTTGTTTTATCTGTATTCTCATAATGTGACAATGTGTATGTGCATGTGTGTGGAGGGGGAGGGGTTGGGGTCTGTGTGTGTGTGTAATCGAGGCAATCAATTTTACGTTTGGAGGGTAGGCCTGTACCTGTGACAACGACATCCCCATTTTCACTCAAAATCCTCCTGCAGCTGAATGGAAAACGATTCTTCTGACTACAAGTGAAGACAAAATTTGGTTGAGTCCCCTCAGATGCGAGGCATTCGCGGCTGAATCTTACATGTCCGACGTTTTTGTGCCTGAACGTGTGGAAAAGGCCACACAAAAGTTTTCTGCTAAAATTAATTCCCCATCGTCAGGACTGAACACAGTTTAAACTGGTACTAATCACTTTTTAGTGTGTCTGACCAAACATGAGATGTGTGCTCAAACAACACAGCACACAGAGAAATGTCCGTCTTGCAATTTTTTATTTTGGGGGTAGGTTATAACTTTACCGGGTCATAACGTAAAGACTACACAATGAACAAAAATGCAGCTGAGAGTGCTGTAAAGAGGACTAAAATACTTTACTGTGACAAAATCAGATTTTCAAGCTGTAACCGTTTGCAAATCTTTGCAGCCATGAAGTTAAATGGGTTAATATAACTGATGCAAAAAAACGTAACCTCTGGCCAGGGAAGGGCATCTGAGGTTTCCAAGCAAATACAATTTATTTCCATATTCAAGCAACCTCAATTACAGCATGTCAACTGTCTAAATTCTAAATGCTAGCTGTCAAGCAATAATCCTAACTGCTATCCTGGAATATTTTATTTACATCAAAAATGCACTTAAAGAATGCAGGACTTAAAACTCTCTTGCATGAGAGGGCCAAACAATGACATCAGCATAGAATTTTGCATGAGTTATGTTAGAAGTTATACTAAGCCGCATGTTGTCATGCAATTCAATAAACAAAGTGACGTTTTAAACAGTAATTTATTTTAAGACAACAAACATCTTTCCTGTGTATTAATTAACAAAAAACAATGATGTCAATAACCTTAAAGCTATCAACCTAATAACATTGAGCAGTTTAGAATTATGTAATGAAATGCACACAAAAATTTAAGACTTACAACTTTTCTACCCAACACAATTGACTGTCGTGCTGTGATGTGTGGTATTCAGGATCAAATGATGACTTAACTATCCAACTTCACTCAGTAACCTGACCTTTGGGGACATTTATTTAACCCATTCCCATCCAACAAAGTAGCTTACACTATACACTTATCTATGTGGCAAACTTGTTCCAGTAGCATAAAATGGAACAAAAACAATTGTGATCTAATAGTGTAATGTCTGATTAACTTTAGTGTGGTGCCTGCTTAGCCTGGCACCTCCCCAGGCGCTTTGCTAATCAGGCACAAATCCAGCTCCTTTGACACGTGTTGCAGGCAGAAAACAGTACCTTATAAACTATTTGGCTCTGGAAGAGAAAGGGCCGTAATAACCCCTGTGGCATGGACGTCAAAGCCTATTAACTGGCTCAGGCATCATTTGCTCACTCAGTCACTGGGCCAAGCTGTAAAATTTCAACCCTTTGAAGCCACAGTTCTGTACAGATTAGCACTAATAACAAAATGTGAAGGCCTTGGCTTTTCAGGCTTTATCATCAAGTTGGCTACTTTGATGAACTGATGGGGAGTGATGGGTTCTCATCCATAGCCCACAAAGGGCGTCATTATGTGATACATCGTACAGTGCACTCCACTTTACAGAAGCAGCGAAGAAGCTGTACTTTTGTTCAATACAAATCAAAAGTTCAATATATCCAGAAACTACCAGGTTTGGTTGGGATCCTCAAAATGCTTTGATATTATGTCTTAACATTAATATATCTAAAAAATAGTGGAGTAAAACCAAGACAGGTAAAACTAAAACAAAAAATAATCAAACTACCTATCTAAGAGGAACTAAACAATCCTATTTAACCGTTCTTTTCTGTTATATTACCAAACATCAAGGAACAGCCGAAACTGTACTACAGGGAAATATATTTCTCCTGGCTTTTAGGGGGAAAAAAAGTCACATTTATGAGGAATAATGTCATAATTACAGTTTGTGGGCAGGCTTTCCACTAAGATATAAATTGTCTGTCATGGGAACAGACAGCATGACAAAAACGCGTCCTTAGTGCTCTACAGCCCATCGCGTACTTGAAACACAGTAGGGATAAGCTAATATTTTTGCAAGATTAGTCTGTTCTGGGAACGGATGGCCTTCCATTTTTTTTTTCTGTCTCTGTCCGCCAAATACAGAGAATTTTCTGCTAACGCAAAGCCTGGTGATGTAAAAATCCTTTAATGACACCCAGGAAGTGCCACAATTCAGCTATAACTATTAAATGTAATATCATGACAAGGTTATGCAAGCTTACATCTTAACAAATCAAGCACACTTCTGGAATGAGCGATTTAGCTGCCGCTAGGTGGCATAAACACAGTAGGGGCTAAACTCGACATTCTCATTGTTTTAGTTGATCCCTGTCAGTGCACATTATTTTTGGTCCTCGCGACATACTGCATGCCACGGGTTGTTTTTCTGTTAGCAGGCTTTCGTTTTCATCTGGTATATCGCACAGTAGGATTAGTTAATGTGGTTTACTGCGCTTAGCCTGTCCAGATTCTATGTCATCCAATCGTGCACCGAGTTTAGGAGCGATATACCTGCGGCCTGTAGTGTAGCGGGAGTACTGAAGCCTATGCACATGAACAGGTATCACCTAAGATACCGAGAATAGTGACTTTTCCCCTTATAAGAACAGCGACACTACACTGCAGCAGGAGAAGACAATTTCAGCTAAGTCAACCATTACGATTGATGTTATGAGGGACTTTATACTGCAGAGTAATTCTTCCTAAACCTCCAAAGAATAGTGCTGATGACAAAAATGTGTTCATGGGAAAATGGCAGTGGCAAGAGACCCTAAAAAAAACCTGTTTTTAGACGAGAAAGGCAAAGCCATTATGGCTCACGTGTAAGACAAATTTACATGTGTGACCTTTGTAACATAAAGGGCTGGCTTCTGCCCCAGTAAAATCCATGTTTTCTCAAAATGTAAGCATGTTTCACACATGTCAACCCCCCATGACCCTTGACCTTTGTGATGAGTGGACTAAATTAGTATACATAGAAAGGTCTTATCATCAGCTACCTTTGTGCCAAATTTGATTGAGAAATTTGCAAAAATGTTGGTAATACCTACAACTGTATCAAAAATTGTCATTTTACACACATTTGCCAGCCTCTTGTGACCCTTGACCTTTCCAAGGGGTCATCCAAATTAGTATGCATAAATAGGTCTTACCAACAGGTATCTCTGTACCAAATTTGGGTTTAAAGTTGTAAATAGTATTTTGAGAAAAAACATATTGTCAAAATATGGCTACTTTGGACCTATTTCCTGAGCCCTCATGACCCTTGACCTTTCTTAGGCGTCATCCAAATTAGTATGCATAGCTAGATCTTATCATCAGGTACCTCTGTAGCAAGTTTGGGTTTGAAATTATGAATAGTATTAGAAACAAAAAGGCAAAGCCATTATGGCTCACGTGGATTACCTATTTACATATATGTGTGACCTTACTGACAATAAGTAAAGAGCTGGCTTTGAACCAGCAAAATCCATGTTTTCTGAAATTGTAAGCATTTTTCACACATCTGTCAACCAACCCCCCAACCCCCTCCCCCCACGTGACCCTTGACCTTTACGATGTTGACTAAATTACTATGCATAGGAAGGTCTTATCATCAGCTACCTTTGTGGTAAATTTAATTGAAAAATTTGCAAAAATGTTGATAATACCTACAATTTTATCAAAATTTGCATTTTACACACACTTGCAGATAGGTCTTACCATCAGGTATCTCTGTACCAAATTTGAGTTTGAAGTTGCGAATAGTATTTGAGAATAAACATCTTTTGTCAAAATATGGCTATTTTTGACTCACATACGAAGAAAAGTGAGTCTGTGTTATGGGCCAGTGGTCGTCTGTCCAGCGTCTGTGGTAAACTTTAACGTTGGCATTTTCTCGGAGACTATTCAAGCCACAGTCTTCAAACTTGGCCCAAGGATACTTTGTGGCCAGACCGTTCTAAACATAGCAATTTGAGTGACCTCTCACAAAGGTCAATGTCACAGGGGATGAGGAAATAGGCCAAAAATAGCGATATTTTGACATAATTTATTTTTTCTCAAATACTATTGACAACTTCAAACCCAAACTTGGTACAAAGATACCTGATGGTAAGAATAAGACTAAGACCTGTGAAAGGTCAAGGGTCACGAGCTCAGGAAATAGCCATATTTTGACAAAAGATGTTTGTTCTCAAATACTTTTTTTTTTTTTTTTTGCTATTCCAAGTTTTCTTTGTCGACCTCAGAGGTCTTCCTCTCACGCCGCTCATCCCCGTCAACCCCAGTGTGCTCACCCAGGCCCGCTGGTTGTTCCAGCCAGACTCCCGGTCCTGCCGCTATATATATATGTCAGGTAGTAGGGGACTCCCTCTGGAGGAAACTCCGCACTGCTGCCGAGTCACTTCGGTGGTGTTCAGTGTAGCCTTCAGGTGACCACACCTACTATTCCCCTACTTACGACATTGCCAGTCGCGGAGTCGACAAGTGGGAGCTCCCACCCAGAGGTAGCGAGTCAACCACTAAGTCCTTCCACGCACAGCAGCAGGTCTGGCTGAAGACAACCGCGCACCTAGGGCTCCTGGAGGTCTAGTATGAGGTCACCATGAGACGGAGACTTGAGGGATCAGAAACCTGGAACAGCGGTATTTTTTTTCATTTTGCATGATGATGAGGATGAGGGTGATTATATGATGATGCCATGGTGGTCCATGTGGTTGAGGACTGCGTGACAGGGCCGCATTCCACGCTTCCTGTCATAAATATCCTGGTGTTAACCAGGTCCGGGATCTGCGGACACCTACGGTGCCAGTCGTGTAATCATTCACAACTTGCGATGTGTCATAACCCGGGTAGCACCCCCAAAGTCGTACCCGTGAAGTGGGCGAGTCTCGGCTGCATGGCATCAGCCTTCCCATTGGGTCCATAGCACACCCACTCTGTGTAGGAGCCGACCCAGGTAGGAAAAGTCCCGCTTGACTCGGCTGGGATTCGAACCCGGATCTCCCGGCCGCCAGTCCGACACGCGCTACGGAGGCCAGTTGTTCTCAAATACTATTCACAACTTCAAACCCAAATTTGGTACAGAGAGACCTGTCTATGCATACTAATTTGGATGACCCTTTGGAAAAGTCAAGGGTCACAAGAGGCCCGCAAGTGAGTGTAAAATGCAAATTTTTGATAAAATTGTAGGTATTATCAACATTTTTGCAAATTTCAAATTTGGCACAAAGGTAGCTGATGATAAGACTTTCCTATGCATACTAATTTAGTAGACTCATCGCAAAAGTCAAGGGTCATGGGGGGGGGGGGGGGGGGGGGGGGTTGATGTGTGAAAAATGCTTACATTTTATAGAAAACATGGATTTTACTGGTGCAAAAGCCAACCCTTTTCTTGTCAGTAAGGTCACTTAATCTACATGAGCCATAATGGTTTTGCCTTTCTTGTTTACCTATTTCCTGAGCTCATGACCCTTGAACTTTCAGAGGGATCAACCAAATTAGTATGCACAGAAAGGTCTTCCCATAAGGTATCTCTGTAGCAAGTTTGGGTTTTAAGTTATGAATAGTATTTGAGGAAATAAAAATCTTTTGTCAAAATATGGCTTTTTTTTTTTTTTACCTAATTCCTGAGCTCTTGTGACCTTTGACCATTCCAAGGGGTCATCCAAATTAGTATGCATAGATAGGTCTTACCATCAGGTATCTCTCTACCAAATTTGGGTTTGAAGTTGTAAATAGTACTTGAGAAAAAAAAATCTTTTGTCAAAATATGGCTGTTTTGAATCTATTTCCTGAGATTTTGTGACACTTGACCTTTCCAAGGGATCAACCAAATTAGAATGCATAAAAAGGTCTTACCATCAGGTATCTTTGTACCAAGTTTGGGTTTGAAGTTGTGAATAGTATTTGAGAAAAAATAAATTATGTCAAAATATAGCTATTTTCGACCTATTTCTGACCCCTGTGACCTTGACCTTTCTGAGAGGACACTCAAATTGGTATGCTTAGAAAGGTCTTGCCACAAAGTATCTATGGGTCAATTTTGAAGAATGTGGCCTTGAACAGTCTCTGAGAAAATGCCAACGTTAAAGTTACCATGGACGACTGATGCTGGGCCACTGGCCCAAAACATAAACTCACTTTTGCTTCACACGTGAGCAAAAAAAAGTACATTACAATTTACACAATCACAACAAAAGCTGAATTCTAAACTGCACTGAAAATACTGTAGTTCATTCAACAGTGACTTCATAAAAATCATACACAGAACATAGAATTAATAAGTACATACATGCAAGTACTGAGTTCATGTACTAGGATATGCAATCTGTGCTAATACTATACAGACCACAAGGAGACCAGGGTTCCAAAGTCATAAAATCATGTCCCATGTCTCAAAGCTCCTTCTGTGACAGAATGGGAATTCCCTACAGACATTAATAATATTGGTTCATTTCAACCATTTTCAAATAGAATAATTTCCCTTTCAGCACCTATAACAAAAATCATTCATTCAATCAACAGCATCCACTGTCACACCAGCTGATGACAATCTTGTCATAACAGCAACTTTCCCTGCAGCAGCTGCACAATAACTTTTTCTTTCATATCTCCAGCACTGTTCCTCTATTGTACATTGCACATCTAGTGCCAAATGGTTCATATTTATGTGCTGGTCTTGGATTCTGGGCCTTATAACTAAGCAATAAGGTCTACAATCACAGACAAGCACACATTTTAGAGTCTCGACTGGAGATGGAATGAATATGTATGATTCTTCTGAGGCACTGAACTTCTCCCGATTACTTGATTGTAAACAAGAAAGACAAAGCCCTAATGGCTCACGAGCATGACCGATGCAGATGTGTGACGTTTGTGACAATAAGTAAAGAGTGGCTTCAGCACCAGTGAAATCCATGTTTTCTAAAAATGTAAGCATCTTTCACACGTCTGTCAAACCAGTGACCCTTGACCTTTGTGATGGGTCAACTAAATAAGTATGCGTAGAAATGTCTCGCTATCTGCAAACTTCATGCCAAATTTGATTGAAAAATTTGCAAAAACATTGATAAAAACTACAATTCTAACCAAAAAATGGCATTTTTCACACCCTAACCTCTTGTGGCCCTTGACCTTTCCGAGGGGTCATCTAAATTAGTATGCATAGATAGGTCTTACAATCAGGTATCTCTGTACCAAGTTTGGGTTTAAGTTGAAAATAGTATAATTTTTTTTTTTACATTTATTTTAGGGATGGGGGGGGGGGGGAGGGTCAAAATGTGGCTTTTTTTAAACTTATTTTTGGATCATCCCATGATCCCTGACCTTTGTGATGGATCAACTAAGTTAGTATGCATATGAAGGTCTTAACATCAGCTACCTTTGAGCCAAATTTGATTGAAACTTTACAAAAATATTGATAAAATTACAATTCTACCAAAAACTGGCATTTTACACATTTCGTGACCTCTTGTGACCCTTGATTTTTCTGAGGGGTCATCCAAATTAGTATGCATAGATAGGTCTTATCATCAGGTATCTTTGTACCGACTTTGGCTTTGAAGTTGTGAATAGCATTAATTTTGAGAAAAAACATCTTTTGTCAAAATATGGCTATTTTTCACCTATTTCCTGATCTCTTGTGACCCATGACCTTTCCGAGGGATCAACCAAATTAGTATGCATAGGAAGGTCTTACCATCAGGTATCTTTGTCTCTATAGTGTGGGTTTCAAGTTATGAATAGTATTTGAGAAAAACTCTATTTTGTCAAAATATGGCTATTTTTTACCTATTTCCTGATCCCTTGACCTTTGAGAGAGGTCACTCAGAATTGTATGTTTAGAAAGGTCTTGCCACAAAGTATCCTTGGGGTAAGTTTGAAGACTGTGGCTTGAATAGTCTCTGAGAAAATGCCAACGTTAAAGTTTACCACGGCAGTCAGACGGACAACCACTGGCCCAGAACACACTCACTTTTGCTTCGCACGTGAGCCAATAAAGGCATCACCCAGACAGGAGTTTGGCACCTCTGAGCTACTGAGCTCAATTATTCAACTATCACAGTCTGGCACCAACAGTATCACTAGAACTAGAAGCAACAAAGGAAATACGGTCATGTCTGCACCAAACTTATCAAGCACTACTGAGAAATGTACCATTGATTACTGCTAAACTCAACTGAAACATCTCCCACACTTGGCACTGTAATTTAAAGATCCAAAATCATTGACAATGGAAACCTTCAATATGAGAAGATGCCTGTCTCAAAATCAAACAATATGTGCCATGTATGCATTCACCAGCCCAGACAACACAACTGAGAATGACATTACATTAAATGGGCAAACCTGGAGTGCTATGGGTTTTTAAGCCTCTTGGGGAAACTACTGTAACAGCCAGGGAACGCCTTTCACCTTTGATACAAATCCCTTGCCCCTTTGATACAAATCAGTAACCACATCACTCAGCGCCTTAGCCCAGAGGGTCATTATCCAGTTTATCAGCCATTTATGAGGCATACATACTCAGAGGCCCTGCAGCAGCTGGGGCTCATGAGAATGGCTACACCTCTTGCGGACAAACACATGGTCCCATTTACTTTTTGTGTGTGTTGCAGTCCCTCACAGATTGGCAAGAGGTTGTGCAGTTGCAGGGACTCATGCGACCAGAAAGTGTAATGCCAGACTTACTTCTTGCCCCTAGACAATTAAAGTAGCTCAGACTGTTGAATTGCTTGGGGTTTCAGGCCACAATTTAATCTCAGAAAGCAGACAATTTGCAGCCATGGAAGATTATATATCCAGCATGCCATGTGGTTGACCTCTCAGTAATGCTACTAACTCGCCGCCTGCTAGGGCTTTGCTTCCAGTACACATTCGCTGAAATAATTAATCAATGCCTACTGGGGACAGTGGTGGGGACATTTACTAATGTGCAGCCTGACTACTTGATGTTCACTCTTTGTTTTGCAGAACAAAGGACTAGGTTTAGGTACCTGAAAAACTTAATTTATGTCAACTGCTTATATTTTTGTCGGGGCGAGTGAGAAAGTTTTGAAAGAATGTTACTGAATTCAATTCGAATTTCATTCCGGACTGACAACTGCCAGGTAGATCCACGATTGTACGCACGGGTTATAACTTTTTATAAGGTCTATATCTTACAGAAATGTTGATAAAAATGCTGTCAGTAAAAAGTCGCGCGGACAAACTTCATAAAATATCAATCAAGAATTCTCAGAATGTTTAAAATATATCTATGTCTACCAACTACGCAAAAAGGTCATGTTTCTGGAGCGTAGCAGACGACGGTTGTCAGCTGACAAAACCATGGCTTCCGGTCAAAAGCAACAAGCGAAATCTACACCTTTTAACTGTAAAACATGATCTACCTGTTTCTGTCATTTTATCTGATCCATCCATCGTCGTTTGGCACCCCTAAGTTTGCAAGCAACGTACTTAGACCCCTCGAAACTCCAGTGCATGCTAAACCCTGGGGAAAATGCCATGGCTTCAGAGCGGTCGTGGTTCGGTTCCACACTTCGCGCCGTAAATCAGAAACTGAAAAAGATTGCGCATGCGCAATTTTTTTTTTTTTTGGGGGGGGGGGGGGGGGGGGGGAGGCGTGGCATTACCAGAAGGGCCGGCGTGAACCAGACCAAAAAGGTGACTGCCAAGCGTGCAAAATGTTGAGAAAAACCCAACGGAAAAAGAAACACGCTTATGAAAGACGGTTACATCACAGAAGAAATGAAGATACAAGTAGCGACTTGATCATCTCAATACTTGTCAGTCTATTCTGAAGAAGGGTATTTACCCGGAATATTAATAAATTGTGTTGTACCGCTTGTCTTTTCTAAGCGTGTTTCTTTCTCCACTGGGTTCTGGGGGGGGGGGGGGAGGGGGGGTGGCCGGAATCATCATGGTGGTGGATGAAAAAAACAAAACACACTGCGGACTTTCAAGCGGTACAAATAAATTACTATAAACAAGAAAGGCAAAGCCCTTATGGCTCACGTGTATAGCCGATCTGCATGTGTAACCTTTGTGACAATAAGTAAAGGAATGGCTTCTGCACCAGCAAAATCCACGTTTTCTCAAATCAAATCAGTTTCATTTGACACATCTGTCAAACCCCCGTGAGTCTGACACCTGACCTTTGCAATGAGTCGACTAAATTAGTATACATAGCGGGAAGATCTTATAATCATCAGCTACCTTTGTGCCAAATGTTTTTGAAAAGTTTTCAAAACTGTTGATAATAACTACAATTCTATCAAAAATTGGCATTTTACACACATTTGCTGAGCTCAGTCTTGTTGACCCATGACCTTTTCTAGGGCTCATCCAAATTAGTATGCATAGATTGGTCTTACCATCAGGTACCTCTGTAATAAGTTTGGGTTTGAAGTTGTGAACAGTATTTGAGGGGAAAAAAAGGCTTTTGTCAAAATATGGCTACTTTTTTACTTATTTCCTGAGCTCGATCTTGTGACCCTTGACCTTTCCAAGGGGTCATCTAAATTAGTATGTATCGATAGGTCTTACCATCAGGTATCTCTGTAGCAAGTTCGGTTTAAAGTTGTGAATAGTGCTTGAGAAAAAAACATTTTGTCAAAATATGGCTTTAGTTTAAAACATATTTCCTGAGCTCAATCCTGTGACCCTTGACCTTTCCGAGGGATCAACCAAATTAGTATGCATAGAAAGGTCTTTCCATCAGGTATCCTTGTACCAAGTTTGGGTTTGAAGTTATCCATAGTATTTGAGAAAACAATAAATTATGTCCGTCAAAATATAGCTATTTTTTACCTATTTCCTGATCCCCTGTGACCTAGACATTTATGAGAGGTCACTGAAATTGGTATGTTTAGAAAGGTCTTGCCACAACGTATCTTTGGGGCAAGTTTGAAGACTGTGGGCGCTTGAATAATTTCCGAGAAAGTGTCAACGTTGAAATTTTACCACGGACGACGGCGGACGGACGACGGACCGACGACCACTGGCCCAGAACATAGACTTACTTTTGTTTTGCACGTGAGCCAAAAATTATTTATTTTAATTCAGTAAACGTGAGTACACGTGTTAACAAAATGGCGGCTGAAAACAAAGGATCCTCGAAGAATTCAAGTCTCTCAAAGATTTCACCTAAAAGCCTCCTGTTAAACAAATCGTAAAAAAAAAAAATTAAAAAAAAATAAAAAAAAGTTTTTCCATTTTGTTTTTATACTCTCTCTCTCTCTCTCTCTCTCTCTCTCTCTCTCTCTCTCTCTCTCTCTCTCTCTCTCTCTCTCTCTCTCTCTCTATCTCTGTTAGCTGCACATGGCTGTCAGTCAAAACTTCCAAAGCTAAAAGAGCAAGTCCACACGTGCATAACCTATAGATCGTTTAAAACCTTTAATGAATGTGTATTCTTGGCTGATTTAGCCACAGATCGGTTCATCGACGTGTATAACGTTAGTGACCCAAATAAAGCAATTGATACCTGGTACCGGATCTTTCTTGGTGTGCTTAACAAACACGCGCCTCTGAGACAAAAAAGTGTGAAATACGCTACCGTTCCACAATGGCTGACTGCAGATCTCATTGAGGCTATGGAACACAGAGACGAGCTGAGAAGAGAGAAGCGGTTTACTGAATACAAAACACAGCGTAATCGTGTTAAATATATGAAATATATATATATTGCCACATTCCTTGCCAATGAAGATAAGTAGCGGCTAATCTCTGTTTGTTTGTTTGTCTATTTTGACAAAGGGTATTTACCCGAAATATTAATAAATTGTGTTGTACCCGTCTTTTCTAAGCGTGTTTCTTTCTCCGTTGGGTACTTCTTTGTGTTAAATATATGGTTTTAAATGCAAAGAGATCTCTTTTCGATAAAGTATTTAACAAAGCAAAGACTTATCCACTGTATCACAGTGATGTGCCATTAATTTAGCAATTAGAGGTACAAATAAAAACAGTGCGCCTTTACCACCCCACCTCACTGAAAATAGGTTTAACGACCACTCTACCTCTGTAGTGGAATCGGTAATCCCAACATAAAATAATTCATGTGAGTATGTTTGTCCGAACGCGCTAGTAGACCACTGTAACCGGAAAAAATACGAACAAAGAACCATTCACGATACCGCCTATAGCAGTCCACGAAGTGGGCAAATTAATTACCTCGATGGAAAATAAAAAGTCATCGGGGCCTGATGAGATCAGCTAAAAAATACTCAACATCATCTCTTCCATATATTGTCGAAAGTATTACATATATTTACAACCTCTGTATAAACCAAAACTGTTTTCCGGACGCATTTAAAGACGCAAAATTGATACCCCTACCAAAATCAAAAGATCTGAGTGAAATCAGCAACTTTCGCCCCATATCACTATTACCTGTTTTGTCGAAGCCTTTAGAGCGGCACATCCATAAGCATCTATCTGAATACTTAGAAAACCATCTGAATACTTAGAAAACCAAAATCTCGGCATCCATTCACTGCAGTCAGGCTTCAGACCGAACCATTACACTGCTTTGATAAAAATGGCAGATGCCTGGTTATCATCTATTAATGATTCCAAACCAACAGGCGTAGTGTTCTTAGACTTCCGTAAAGCCTTTGACATGGTGAACCACGACATACTTCTAAAAAAAAATTCTTATATACTAAAAGCGCAGCCGTGTTTTTCAAACCCTACCTAGAAAACAGAAGACAAAAAGTTCTTCTTAATGGTACATACTCTAGTCACTGCGTAGTCAAGCATGGCGTGCCCCAGGGCTCTATTTTAGGCCCTCTTTTATTCTGTTTGTTCATCAACGACCTTTCACTCACAATTAGCGATGATAGTGTTGCATGCGATATGTTCGCTGATGATGCTGCGATACACACTCCCGATAAGGATTTGACAGTAATTGACACGCGCCTACAAAACACATTACAGGACATTGACAGCTGGTGTAGTAACAATTCCATGATCTTAAACCCTGCAAAGACTGAATGTATGGTTGTAAGTACCCGCCAAAAGCACCAGCTTGGCTCTCTCTCACTCAGCTTGTCCCTTCAAGACAAACCTATTAGCCAGGTAACGGAATATCGCCTTCTCGGTGTTACTGTAGATAACCAGTTTAAATGGCAATCCCATATTAGTAACATATGTAAGACAATATCAAAGAAACTGTTTATTTTATCCAAGTTAAAACATATAGCTGATGTAGAAACAAGAAAATTGTTCTTCAATGCCCACATCAGGTCACATATAGATTATTCTTCTACGGTGTGGGATGGCGCAAGCGAGGTCCAGTTAAAGAGGCTGAACTCTCTTCATCGTAGAGCCGCGAAGCGTATCCTTTCAGACCCTAACTCAACAACGGATAACAAACTGAAAACCTTAGAAATTCTTCCCCTGAAAAATCATTTATTATACAATAAGGGAATAACCATGTTCAAAGTATTGAATAACAAACTCCCCGATTATATTAAGAAAATGTTTTCCCTCCCAACATCAACATATTTCAGATCAAGGCATTCCATTACTGTGCCACGACCTAGAATCGATCTCTACAAGACAAGTTTAGCGTTCTCGGGTGCTAGCATGTGGAACACATTGCCCAAAAATGTCACAACATCAACAACGCTTTCGTCTTTTAAAACCAGTCTGTTCAAGTACCTTACCTCCTCATCGTAAGATTTTCACATCAGCCTGCACTTGCAGTGTACGATTTTCCCCTTTCTAACTCTACATTTCAGTTATATCTTCAGCAATTACAAGACTGATGCTAATACTGCAAGTATTGTGTGTGTGTGTGTGTGTGTGTGTGTGTGTGTGTGTGTGTGTGTGTGTGTGTCTGTGTCGCGCACGTGTGTGTGTGTGTGTGTGTGTGTGTGTGTGTGTGTGTGTGTGTGTGTGTGTGTGTGTGTGTGTGTGTGTGTGTGTGTGTGTGTGTGTTTGTGTTTGTGTTTATGAATGAGTGTATGCATATTACACTTTTACAACTGTGTGTATGTGTGAGATTCTGCGGGTGTGCGAACGCCTGGACGCGTGTTTCTATGTTTATTTCCACTTCTTCAAAGATATTTTTTTAAAGTTTATATTTCATTATTTTGTTCGTTTTATATTTCTTTTTCCCCAATTTAAAGATAGTATTTTGTGATTTGTTCGTTATATGTAAAGTAGATTAGCAACGGCAAGTTCGAAAAATGGTTTCACCAAAACTTTCACCGTTGTAAAATAAAGAATCATTGTCATTGTCATTCTCTCTCTCTCTCTCTCTCTCTCTCTCTCTCTCTCTCTCTCTCTCTCTCTCTCTCTCTCTCTCTCTCTAATTATCCCCCACCCGGGTCTGCCCTGGGGGACATGGGTGGGGTTAACTACTTTTTAGTTCCTAGGGTCACCCTGGTCAGCCCCACAGGGTGGGTTTCCCTTCTATTCTGGGGCATGTGTTTCTGTCTACCCTTGGTCCATTCTCCTGTATTTGCCTTTTTAAACTCTCCCTACTGTCTGCGCTGTCTGTAGCTCTTGATATTGGATGTGTGTTGCTAAATGGTCTTAGCTTTATTTAGGCCCAAAGTCGTAGGTTTATTTAACGTATTAGACCGGCTGGCGACATACATTCAATATTCTGTTTAGTTTTTTTTTCACAAGCAGTGCCGGCACGTCCTGAGAAAGTCTTGTTGCTGTCGGGACGTTAAGCAATGTACAATCAATCAACAATCAAACTCTCTCTAATCCGCTTTAGTCAGAAAAGCTCAAAGACAACATAGTAGTGCTGAACAGATCATTGCAGATGGCAAGGATCAGCGCTCTGTTTGGCAAGTTATTAACATCTTTATGCATTAGTAAAGTCACAATCAGAAAGACCTGAACATTCCACCTGAGCTCATTGCAGATGCATTCAATACCACTTTCTTGGCATAGCTGAGACTACCACGCATTAATACAAATGATCCTGCGGAATAACAATGTTCTGAGCAACCGACTACGACTTCACTGTAACTAAACTGCTGGTTATGTTTTCTTACTCCCCCATGACTGTTTTTGATGTGGGTAAATATATAGTCTAAAAGGTGATGTGGTTCAGATGGCATAAGTAGCGAAATACTTAAAATAGCTCTGCCATAAAGCCCCATCATATTTTCGTATACCATATTTGAGTCTCTAACGTTCATCTACAATCTTTCTATTAAAAGATAATTTGCGGCCCTGATGAGTTAAAAACAGCCAGAGCTATTCCCCTTCCCAAAAGCAAAAACGTAAACTCATCGAATCATAGTCAATATAGACCTATCTCCATTCTACAAGCCATCTCAAAACCTATTGAAAAACATATCCATACATCTGTAAAATGTCACGTTCTTGAACAAAACTGTCTACTCAGTACAATGCAGTCTGGTTTTCGCTGGAACCACTCAGTCTTGCCAAACTTCCCTTAAAATGTAATTGATAAATGGCTTACAGCCATTAATAATTGTCATTTGTCAGGTGCCGTTTTCCTTGACCTAAACCGAAGTGAAGGTTTAGTAACATGTGGTGTTCCTCAGGGGCCATTTTGGACCCACTGTATTTCAACATATTTATCAATGAACTGCCGCTCTCTATCTAACATCAAGATGCAACATGTGACTTATTTGCCGATGACACTACAATACAAACACCAAACAGCAAAGTGCAAAAAATAAACGACGTTTTCCAGCAAAGTTTTGATGAAGTTTCAAGCTGGTGTAAATATAATCATATGATAATTAGTGTCCAAAAGACACAAAGTATAGTGTTGATTACTTCACGCCAAAATCACCAACGTGGCCCTTAACATTATACCTGGATTACTTGTTCAAGTAAAGAAAGAAAAAGAACAAAAAAACAAAAAAACAAAACAAAAAAAAAACCCAACCAAACAAACAAAAAAAAACCCACCCAAACAAACACCATTTGCTTGGAGTCACAGTAGATAACCAGCTCAGTTGGGAACCACACATCGAAGAAACATGCAAAACAATATCTGAAGATCTATTACTGCTGTCAAAACTAAGCCAGATAGTTATAACACTGACACTAGAAGAATCTTCTTCTATGCCCATATTCAGACACACTGTGATTACTGCTCCACTATCTGGTATGGGTACATGAGGTGAGGTACATTTACAGAAACTTAACTCATTGTATCGTCGAGGGGTAAACTGTATGTGGTCCCTCTCCCACCGATGAAAAACTGATTTAGAACCATCCGACTGCTAAACCCAAACAAGCAGCTCACATTTAATCGCTGCATACTTATGAATACAATTCTTGACCATAAAGCCCCATCATATTTTCGTATATTATTTTTAGATAGTCAAAGACAAAGACACGAGGAACAGTTTGTTACAGCTATCATGGGCCAGACTCGATATATATATATAAAACCAGCCTTTCGTTTTCAAGTGCTAAAGCCTGGAACGAACTATACCACCCCAAATTAAATCCATTTCTGACTCTAGTACCTTCAAAACTCTTTTGTGTAACAATCTTGTTACTGTAACTTACTAACTGAACGGGCTACAAAAAGTTATTTTTATTAGTCACTGTAACTGGCTTGATGTGTGCGCATTATTTGCATTGCTTTTGTATAGTGTTTTTTTGTGTTTAAAGTTTATTTCTTTATTTTTTGATTTATTGTATTTCTCTTAATGTTCATATTGTAACAGGACAGTTTGTAAGAGAGGCGTTTCGCCTAAAACTTTATCCTGTAAATAAAACGTTTCATCATCATCATCTTACATCCCTGTTGATACGTAGAAGGGTGATCGGAAAAAAACAGCCTGATGATAATTGAAGTCTTTTCAAGACAATTGTGTGTGTGAGGGGGGAGGATATGCATAACTCATGTGCATTAATTATTTTCGCCGATGGTTAGAGCCAGACAAGATTCCGCCCAACCAGTCTGGCACATAGGGGTCCGTGGATAGTAGCTTTGACTAATGCAAATCAGTAGATTTGCATTTGTCAAAGCTACTATCCACGGACCCCTATGGTCTGGCACTAACCAACTACCCTCGCAATAACATTAAAGCCGGTCCGGCATATACTACTTCTTGTATTAGTAATGTATTTAAAAGAGCTGCCTTTTCAAAATTGTAAAAGGTATTATTTGGGTGCTATTTCTACCTCAATAAAATAAAATAAGGTGAAAGACATTTTATCTGCGTTGGCCAGACTGGCAAAATATAGCAGAAAAACATCCTAGTCAGTATATATTACAACGAAACAACAACATAAATTAACCTGAAAAAGAGTGTCCATTGCCCGCTAAATAAGTGATGTGAGCCGTGCTACGGCAATAATCAAGTTCTTTAATTGTAAACTGGGCAATAGATCGACACTTTAATTTTGTCAGTTTACTAGCGAAACACCTTTTAGCAAGGTTCATCACTTGTAAATCGGGCAAATGACACTCTTTCTTAATATATGTTTGTGATACGCCCATAAACACACTGGCTACCTGTTCCTGTGATCTCTTCCGACATTTACATTCGTAACCAACGATAACGATAACGTTCTTTATTGCCATTTGTCGTGGGACATAGGAATATGGTTCAATGTTATGTCTGCAATAAAATGCTACTGGCTGTGCCTCTGAAGATTAGGTGTGGTGTCTCTGACTGACGACTCTATGTCTACCGCAGGTGCCAGCACTGGGGTCTATGTTAAAATTCGATATTAAGACTAACAACGACATCAAACAAAAACCCATGACAGTGTGTCAACTTTACACCGGTTACCTCCTAATGCGGAGCGGACCGACTGAAGGAGGCGATCAGTGTGTACGTGGATGTATTACAGATTTACGCTTGCAAAGTGATCAGTGGCGCGCTGTTATGGGCTAATTTATATTCAGTGCTCGGGTCGCGACTAGGTCCGAGCGTGTTCCTTGCCTGTAAACTACCGTTAAATATGAGATAAAAGACGAATAATGTTTTGTCGTAAAGCGTGGTGTACATCGCATGGCTTGCATTTTCAGTTGACGGCAATAATGAAACATTCTGGTCAAGATTGTATGTATAAATTAGTGTGGTTTTCCCGGACGATCAATGTAAAGGTATCTATTACAAAGAAACACTTGCGCACTGTCACGAAGAAGTGTGAGAGCAGTGTGGTTACTGAAGTTGGAGAGGAAGGGGGTGAGGGTGGGGCATCGCTGCAGCATGCGATCTCATTCCGGCTACAGAACAAACTTGGGGTCACACTGGCGGTGAATCGAGATCATGTTGACAACCAGTGGTTGTGCCGCCGGAATCGTCCGTTACTCTGGCGGGTGTCCTCGATGACAGATGCGGCGGGAGGACATCAGTCTGTATGTAATAAAGAGGTATAGATCCTCATGAGCCCCCGCAATTGCGGGGGCTCATGAGGATCTATACCTCTTGCTGATGCCTGCAATAAAATCCTCTGGCTGTGCTCCTGAAGATGAAGTGCGGTGTCTTTGACTGACACATCTCTCCCGTAGATGCCAGGAGACATCAGCCGGGTTGTCAGAGACTGATGAAATAGTTGATACTGATGAAATAGTTGATACTGATATCTCCCGCCCACACTAATATGTGATTGAAGTCACGCGCATTAGACAAACCACACATGGATTCCATAATCATAAATGTCACCTAGTTCCTGATGACACGTATTATACAAAGCATGCGACATACCTCTCTTCAGACTGAGGAATAATTGTGCTGGTCTGTGATTTTCAACATTACGGCTCCATGCCGTAAGGTCCAAAATTACATACCAGCAAATATACTGTATTATGCGGAGTCTTCGAGTGGTTATGACTCTGGGGTGGGTGCACACAGGAGGCCACGGGTCCTGGACTGAACCATGATGACATGATTTACGATTAAGATTTAAGATTAAATAATGTCGACTCAGTCACGAATACACGCCATTTCCTAAGAATACGTAAGGTGGCTGCGAGGGGAAAAAAATCTTTATGATAGGTGCACACGCAGAAGACATGAAGGTGCGGATCAATTTCCTTCGGGGAGGGGAGTGGGTTAACTTTTTGTCTGGCATCTTCAACCTGCCACAAAAGGACCCCAGATGCCAGACCTTGCTTCCCCAGTGGCCGAAAAATAAAAAAGCGAAAAAAAAAAAAAAAAAAAAAAAAAAAAAAGGGGGGGGGGGGGGGCTGTTACACACCCCTACCAGGTAAATTTCCAAGAGGAGTACGAGTTGGATGGGGAAGGGGGAGGGGGAGGGGGTTGTTTCCGAACTCCAAAAAGGGACTTTTCTATAGCATTTTAAAGTATATTGGTGTTACGTTTGTGGCTGTGTTATTCTTTTTAGGGCATGTGTGTGTTGATCGTATGACAGATCCGATGTTCAGTTGAGTTATTTAGATAAGAATCGCGTACCTTATTAGTGTGATTCGTTTTCTTTTGCATGGGGAATTGCCATCGCTTTTTGTTGTGTAGCGAGAATGTTGCATATTTCGCTACATTGTTGCAAAGTCCGACCTAAATTATGCCGGAAGGTTCTGGAGGGGGCGCGATTGTTCTAGTGACCTCAAATATGACGTCAAAGTTGTGTAGTACACATGTTGGCTACACTTCGCAACATTTATGGAATGCGCCTAGATGTTAGTGGAAGATTGTAGATAGATCTAGAGTGTTCTTTTCAATGAATATTAATGAGTTTTCTTTTCTGATTGGTTGAGTTGTGTAATTGGCCGGATTGTTTTGGAAATCTGTAATAGTATAAAAGAGGGTCAGTGTTAGGAAATATGTGTGTGCATTGTATGGGAGACACAGTGTATACAAACCGTGGATGCATTGTATGAGACAGTGTATCAACGTGTGGATGCATTTGTGCATGCATTGTTCTATCGTGAGAATAAAGTACTGTTGCAACTGTTACTCCAGTGTGGTCTAAAACTTTGTGCCAAGTTGCAACTGAGTGATTTTTTTTTTATTTTTATTTTTTATTTATTTATTTTTTTTACAAGAACCCTACGTGCGTGTATCTGGTGTGATTGCATCATTGTACGATTACCAAGTAACAATTGGCCTGAGGGAGGGGAGAGGGGCAAAACCCTCCTATTCCTCCCCCTCCGGCCGCCCCTGTATAAGGTCTTTTACGGGTTTGTTTTGCTATTTAGACCGCCTGGCGACATAACGAAATGTTTTCTTTCTTTTTCAATTGCAGCCCAGGCACGTCCTGTGTAAGTCTTTGTTTCTGTCGGGACGTTATGAACGAACAAACTAGAAGACAAACAACATTACAACGTTAGAGCCCATCATAATGAATAATATACTGACGAGCAAAATAAATGCTACATCATTGGAATCATAGGAAACATTCCAGTGTTTCCGATGATTCCAGTGATGTCGCACTTCTTTTGCTCGCCAGTGTAGTTAGCGGACAAGGAAACAGCTTACAGAAACATGTGCATTCATTTCAACTGACACTGAATTAATTAGTGTAAAAGTGCATTGTTTTAACAGCAAAAACTGACAATTCAGCAAAAAGAAAAGGGGAATATTTAGCGTCCGCACTAGCTAGAACTACAACGAATGATCGATTCAAATTCTTTTGCGGGGTAAAACCCAAGAGCTTCTCCCTGTAAACGTACTTAGTAGCACGAGGTTCGATTTTTACGGCTCCAAACCATCATTAAATCACATCTTATCTCAACCCTTTTGCTTTCAGAGGTTAATGGCCAACAATGTACAATAGTCTACTGTTTGAGCTAACAGAATATACCAGAAAACTATCGACTACTATGGGTCAAGAATGAGAAGTGACTCATTAGCTTGGCCCCTGGATAAGCTAATCACTACCCATGTCTGTCAACATACACTGACAGGAATCGACCGTAAAAACCATGGCGTTACTAAATAACTAACGTGCTAACTACTAACTGACTAACGAAGTAAAAAAAAATTTAAAACAAAACAACAAAAACAGAACGCGGCACTTCCCTTTAGCTGTAAGGGTCGATCCATTTCAGTAGTTGTCGGTGGAAGTAAAATAGTTCAAGTTATTGGGCAGAAAGATAAACATGAGACCTTTTCAGGCGCGAGGAAAGGACTCTCAGACGCTCCCTGCACCCTCTACAAGAGTGCTTGTCCCTGAAGCCAAAAGCTGCACGTGCAAAAATGCAATATGTTGGCGTGTGTCTGTTCAGCGGGACAGACAACACAAAAGCACTCTATTCAAATAATTAATTAGTCGGCTTACAGGCATTTAAAAATAATTCTGCTAGTAATCCGCTGAGGAATCCAAGCAGCAACACAATTTGATCACCAGAAGAGGCTGACAGATTTCGTGAACCACGAGAACAGCAGGCGACCAGTGCCATATTAATAAGCGCGTGAAACGTGAATTTATATATATTTTTGAAAACTGATTACACCACAACATTCGGTTTGCGACTTCTTTTTATTGGTTGCACACAAACAGCTTAACATTGGCCGATTTACCAGTCAGTAACATCGGCGATTCTTTGCAGACTTATGACACGGAGTCGGAAGTTTTAATTTTGAAACGTCTAGTGTCCCAGCTTGGTTTTTCTTTCCGATCTTCTGTTTGATCTAACATCTGTTCTGACCAATACAACTTCGGGCTGACAGTCTCCGCCTTTAGCTGTTTGGAGTTGGATTTCCTTCACACTAACTCCACAGAACACTGACCGTCAGAACCTGTGGACACAGTCAATTTATCCGGTCTGCTGGCCCTTAAAGTCCCAATGATTCTACACAAGTTCCGGATTTGGGTTTGAACTCAAGACTTACGGAGCTATGAAAATGGTCACGAGAGGCTGAGCGAACTGTGTGCTGGTCTGTGAATTTAGACATTAGGGTCTTGAACCATAAGGTCCAAAATGACAGACCAGCACACTGTTTAAATTATCCTCAGACACATTTGCACAGAATCAGTCGATCGTGTCTTCTCGTCCCATATACCAAATCCTGACGCTTTATCAGTCCACATCCGCCCTAGGAACTGTCTACATTTGCTGAGGTCTCATAGCCCATTCCTCAGAGTTCAAATAAGGCAGATTTGGATCTAAACTCACAGCCCCCGTAGGTCCACCCACACACCAGCCTATAGCCAAATTGTGACAACATGCTTATCATCCCAAGCAAATAGAGAAAAACACTGCCCAGCACACATATTTAGATTCGGACTCACGATTCACAGTACACGTACCCCCACAGAGGTAGATCCAATTTGTCACGATAGGTTGATTCTTTCAAAGCGAGCTTGACTTCAGTCTCAGAAACCTCTACATAGAGCCAATTTTGCAGGACGCCCCCCCCCCCCCCTCCCCTCCTCCACCCCCCCCCCCCCCCCCCCCACCTCGCTAGTAATAGAGCCTCCGTCCGTTGGCTAATTGTTGTGAATAGGACCGGCAATACGCGTAGATATTCTCAAGAACCCCGCATTCTGCGGGGCTCATGAAAATCTATGCGTCCAGAAGATGCACAGAGTTCCCTTGCGCCGTAGCCAGCCCCCAAGTCCATTCCAGACAGTTCAAATACGGCAAGGTTTGGAATAAACATCGCGACATTGCCACCAATGGCCTCTGGCTGAAAGGATTGTTCATTGATTGAAAAATGACCTCCATCGTCTGAGAAACATAGGCGTTAATGACCATCAAGTAGCAAACATCTTATGGCACACCAGAGCCTACGTGGGTTAATGCAGAACTAGGTGTTTGCCTACTGGCGTTGGAAGCAGATGGCCTCTGGCTGAAAAGGGCAATCCAATTCGACAGCTTCGCACTTGTCCAAAAGCTAAACCCTTCCATTTTCAAGACGTGTGGATCTTTATGAGCCCTAGCACATATGCAGGGACCCACGTCTGTTATTACCAAAATTCGTTCATTTAGATTAATGTGTGTTCTTTTTTAGACTTGGGAGGCCACACAGAAATCGAATTTCAACAGCTACGCGGCTCATTTCTCGAATCTGACAAATGGGTCAAGCACTCATGGATCGACTTTCCGCCATCTGCAATAGGTACAGATTCGCAGGTTGTGGGTGCTTATGAAGATCTATTCTTTTGTATGCTCAAAATAATCCTAGAGTCTCAGAACAAGAGGACGTTTGGGGGTAAATTTACGATGCAAGGTGCCTCTAGCCATTCATGCAAAGTGTTGTAGAATTTACTGGCACTTGAAGCAATTGATTGAAAGCATCGATAGTGGAACATGCACTGACCGACTTTTCGATGTGAATGAAATTATACGTAAAGATAATTACGTGTTACGTATATGCAAAGACATTCCCAACATAGACAGAAGCACTCCGCCTTAGAAAGGACAAGCACAACGCAACGGTGCTGTACGTGTCCCATCTAAGCATGTTTCTCCCTTTAATTTGCCAGATAAACTCAAGATGTATATATTGGAATTTATATTTTAAAAAAAGCTAAAAAAAAAAAAAAAAAAAAAAAACCAAACACCTGTATGTTTATAGTAATGTGTTATATTTTAGGGAAGGGTGTCACATGTGCAAACGTTTCGAATAATGTTTACACTGAAAGGTCAGAATGGCTTTTTCGTGCTTTTTTTAAAATTAAAGGTAGTGTCTGTTATAGTGACCCATTTAGTCCCGTTGTAAAACAGCAGGAGATGGATCGACCATGATAATTGAATGGTAGTACCAGATTAGCTTGGAATGACGCCAAGCTAACCTGGCAGTACCCTTGAATTATCATGGTTGATCCATGTCTCCTGAAATATATAGTTATATAGTAGTTAGGTTGACGCCTCCAAAATTTGGGAAATGCGGCAGAGGGTTCAATGGGTTAACTCATTCAGCCCGACGGCCGTATTTCCCAAATTTTGGAGGCGTCATGTAACGACTATGCACCTGCTGTAGTGCGTCAGGGCTAAATCAGTCATCGTGGTTCTGTCTCATGCGGTCTGCAAGTAGCTAGTCCTCAGCAGTCGATTCCAAAACGTAAGCCTTTGTTCGTCATTTTTTGTCCACTTATATTGTGCACTTAAAAGTAAATAATATTCACGTGCTCGTGGCGGCGCTCCAGAGGAGCAGAAGTGATGGGGGGGGGGGGGCGGGGGGAGGGGGGAGGGGGGGGGCGAGGAGGAGGAAGAGTCATAGTTCTAAAAGAAAAGTCAAGGTCAAGGTAAAACATCTCGAAATTTTTCTTTCATTCATCAACTTGAATACAATTATATCTGGCGGATTCAGCATGAATGGACGGCCGGACCCGCCTTGACGTCACTAGAAATTAGACACAGTGATAAAAAAGCTCTTAATAACTGTCATCATTCGTCGCGCATGGTCTTCATCATGTACACATGTCAAGAACAATGTCAAGAACACGTCTTAGACTAAACCCCCGATGACTACACGCTGGACAAACAGTGAAATCCCCTCACGTATTTCTTATTACACATAAGTCGCCAACTCACGACAAATAGTCAATAAAAGTACTTATAAGAAGCGTCATATAAGCTGAGGTAATCATTTGCACCTGTAGATGAGTCTTACTGGGCTGACTAATCTCAAGCCAGAAAATAATGATGAAATCATCAAAACCAGTAATACATCATAAAAAATATAAAAAAATATTTTGCAACACATTACGATTACGATTAGAAAGGGCAATAGCCGATGTGCTACAGGAGTATAATAAATTCGTGATCACTGTAGGTTGATTCACCGTTTGGTCAGGTTTTCTTTGTCGCCGCAGGCCAAAAACAACGTGCGATAAAGTTCTGGCAACTGCATGAGGCTTTCACACATTCAAAGTACACGACCTCTCATCAGCAAAAACAAAACATTATTTAACACATTCCACCCGAGGACCGAAATCCCCAAATTGTTAAGTTGCCCTGTGAGGGACTGCATTACAATTCTAGAGACAGCGATCGAGGATGATAGGCACCAAGCTATTCTGGCACCACCCTTGAACAATCATGCTCGATCCATGATTTGGATGAATGAATGAATTTTATTTAATGTCTTTTCATGTGTAATGTCTCCTAATCTTAACTTTTGTGTAATTTGCTACTATTACAATTATTACCCTGTGTTTGTAGAGTAGCAACGCGGCAAGTATGAAAAATGGCACATGTGCTAATTACTTCATCCGTTGAGAAATAAAGTTTCATTTCATTTCATTTCATTTCACTTGCTGTGGTGGTCGGGGCTGAATGAGTTAAGAGGGAACAAACAACGGTATAAGCCCCAAGATCCAAAATCAAAGGCCGGAACAAGCATAAACCGGCAGCAAATTATATGTCTTGACACTTTGGCGCGAAATCATTTTTGATGCGGGCGCATCCTTTGATTTTTTCCTTTATTTTCTGACGAAATATCAAACATATAACTTAACCCATATCAAACTGAGGCTAAAAGCTTCAAATTTGCACATTGCCATATGCAAGCTACAGTATAGTACTTACAGATAAGGATATTCATTCATTCAGTCCGCTCTGCGCCGTCTGGTGCTTGAGGCGACGAGATAAGGATATTGACCAATGGCTTTAGTTCAAGGATGGTGCCAAAACAGCTTGGCGCCTAGAGGCGCCAAGCTATTATGGCACTACCCTTGAACTATTTTAATCAAACGTATTTCACACACTGGTGTATTCCGAATGAAAAGGGTTTTAACAGGAAATCCTCAAAACCGCCTCGGAGCACATGCTTGATATGACAACATTGCAAACAGTTTTTGCTTTTGGTTCTTCTCGGAGCCACAATTTTGTTACTCATTTACGAAGTTGCAAGTGAACATCATCGAAATACTGCACTTAAGCTCTTCTAGATAAGCCGGACTCATGCTAGGCTGTTTTCGTTAATCAGCTAACGTCGATCAACTTATCAATAACACATGCCTCTTATTAATTAAACGGACACTTATGTCCGCTGGTTGACCGGTCACAGGTCAGTGAATGCAGGACATTCGCTCATCTAGCCAAATCCATATGCAAGATGCACAGATTCGCATGAGTCCCTGCAGATTGCTGGGACTCATGCTAATCTATGCCTTTTGCTGGCGCCATTAGCATCTTCAAATCATGCGGGGGGCGTCCAAGTAATCCGACTGCGCAGGGGTGTTGTGCAGTACCTTGGATTATTATGGTCGATCCATCTCCTGCTGTAGGGCGTCGGGGCTGAATGGGCAAAAAGAAAAAAACCAAAACAAACTTGATAAGTATTGTACGTTGTACAAGTTTATGTCCTTATGTCTATTTTAAAAGGATTAAGCGCGAAAATTAAATAACTGTGTTGTGCTTTTTCCCCCTTAAGCGCGTTTCATTCTTTCTTGGGTGTTTCTATGCTTCCAGCAGTACGGTCTTGATTGGCTGCAATACTAGCTGGGGACGGCTATGGTCTTTCGCTTGCCTATTGGGCGCATGAAGATATTTGCCTTTTGCAGAAGGAGGGTGTCATCCGCGAGACTTTCCTCGGACCGGCAAAGGCTAAGGACGTTGATCTGTCCGTATCCTGGGCTCATGAGAATCAGTGCAAACATCCGCCCGGAAGGAAGGCAGCAGGTCAGTGAATGGTCGTCCATCGTTACACTCTCCGTCGAGGTGCCGCATAGTGTATACAAGTCAGTGCCAAGGGGGGTTGATTGGTTAATTACTGGCTTACAACACCTGCGTGGTAATTGCTTGCATGTCCGAGTACTAGGCCCACTTGTCAGCGAGACTCTTCACGATGGTTGCGGCGCCGATAAATCAACAAAAGAACACAATGCACAGATCGCAGAAAAAAAAAAAAAAAAAAAAAAAAAATATATATATATATATATATATATATATATATATATATATATATAATATATATATATATATATATATATATATATATATATATATATATATATATATATATATATATATATATATATATATATATATATATATATAAACTCGTACTGACACGGCCCCAAATCACAGACCTGCATTAGGAATGGCTAAAAGATGGCTTCATGGCACTGACCAGACCGACCCATCCGGGCGGCATCAGCTGTTGACCTGCGTGATCAGAATTTAGATTAGAGGGGCTCCAAGATGGCTTCATGGCATTGACTGACCAGACACCCATCGCTAATGCATGCCAAAACACCCGTTTAGGGGTGTCCACGGTTTTGGGATGCCGGATGAGAGTCAGCTGACCGGCTGAATGGTATGCCGTTTGCTTGTCGTGATATTGGACTTTATGGCTCCAGGGCCAGTTTATGACTGAGTGTGCTTGGTCCTGCGCATGCCACTAAGCAAGGTGTTCCGCTATTGCAAGGCACTTGCTTAGGGCTTGCGCAGGACTATAAGTACGCCGCTCAGGCGACGGAGGCGACCAAGCCGTTCAACATTTCCATTTTACAGACCAAAACACGTTTAGGCACGGGCACGGGATGATCGTTGCGTCATTGCTCAATAGTAAATGGAGAGAAGTTGGTACTATTTACTACTTACTCGTTTTAGGAGGTGAGCAATGACGCAATGATCACCAGTGCCTGCGTGTGCGTTTCGGCTTTCGGAACAAGAGGAACTTAACTCACCCCATGGAATGTCAGCAATAGCCACTAGTCCTGAACGCCTTGATAAAGAATACCCAGCGATAACAGCTATAAAATTGTCGCCATTCAATCAAGACAGAGTTGAAGAGCGCGAGGACTGAACTCGTGTGTCAAAAGGAAGAACGAACAAACAACACAGAACACAAAAAGCTGATATCTACGGTCAGGAACGGTAAACTGAATGTGATAGGCTGCGGACGTTCCGGCCGCGCATGAGTATCTGTGGATGGACCACTGAGCTGACTCCAGAGTAAACAGTCTCTTTCCGTACTCTGCTAAGCACTACCGCACACTGGAAATCGTCAGTGCGATCGTTCAGCAAGCTCCTTCCATCTGCAAAATGTTACGGATTCTCAAGAGAGCTTGCAGCTGCAAGGGCTCAGCAGAATCTGTAAGCTTTGCTGGAAAAGGTTTCGATCTTGATATTTAGAATTACATCTTTCCTCGTTAGATATACATGTATATCGTAATTCCAGCCCTGCTCCTGTTTTCGTCTGCGAGCGACATGGATTCCAATGAGTTCCTACAACTGCAGGAGCACATGACTGAGAATCTATGCCTCCTGCTGAAGTAGGGTTGTGTCTCATATAGGGGAGAGCCTCCGTTATTGGAACAGGCTACTACTGCAAGTGCTAGTACTAATTTGAAACGGGGCCATTATGGAAAAACGGCCAATGGCAGAGATGAAATTTGATATTCAATAGAATGTAAACGACGTTACTGCAGCACGGCACTAAAAACAAGGACAATGTCGCCGCAAGCAAAAAGAAGATTATCAAGTTTGTATTTTTTACCTTATTCTGTGACTAACTTAGTGCTGTTGCTGCTTAGATGTTCAGAAAGACAAAACTGTCTTTCGGCTGTTGATAGGATTGAAATATACATCAGTTACAGGTGCATAAGTTATTACATGACCCATTAAGTGTTTTTCAAGCTAAATGTTCTGCATGAAATGTTGCAAACACTTTGCTACCGATTGGACGACACACCTAAATCGCCCACAAGAAGATATAGAAAAGACACAATTTAGAGAAACACCAAATAAATCACTCACAATCCTGGTAACAATACTAAATGTTACGGCCATCGGACACGTCATCACAACTGCAAACAAAATATGGCAGAGTTCAATGTTAAACTCAAATTCTCCAAACATCTGATGCAGGTTGGTGAAATTTCATTAGAGATATCATAACATTAAATCTCTGACTCAACATGAGGCAAGAGAAGTATTGACATACAGGTATTGCCACGTGAGGGTCCATCCATCAGAATTTAAGCTATGCATGAATAAAGCAGAAGATCTAGACTAATGTGCCTCTTAAAATCGGACAATGTTGCTACCATACCTCCCTTTGACAAACGGAGTATTAATATACTAATACATAAACCGGCAAAGCTACTGAACAATACCAGTATGAACTTGATCACTCAATAGTGAAAAAAACTTGACAATAAAATGTGTATATGGTCTTTACAGATGCGACTTTTTGTCAGTACATAAAAACAGAGGACAGATGAAACATTGAGTTATATTATAAATATGAGAAATGCGCCATATAAATACAAGGTATTATTATTATTATAGTCAAATGCTGGAGGCTTTTGCGTGATTATTGCTGCTGTCTTGCGAGAGATGAAGTTGACATCACACATTTTGTTTTTCAAAGTGATATTTCTTTCATATGCATCTAAAACCTTGTTGTACACGCAGCCGTGAAGTGCTACACTGAAGTGAAACCAAATGGACTGGGCAGAACAGGAAGGAATAATGCTTCAGTTTTTCACTTAGCGGGTGACTTCAGGGATAAAAAGGAAAGTGAACAAGTTTGATGGAGCATAGCGCTATCATAAGAACACTATCAAAACACATCATCAGCTCAGCCAACTCAACAGCTTGTCAGAATTTAAGCATTAAACTTAAGCATTCCGATGTTGGAACTTATAGGTTCCGTCACTGGAACACTCGCAGCATTTCGCGTTTTTTAATTTTTAAATCAAGATGATTTAAGACTTAATGCTTCATGACAGCAAACTTCAACTTGTGTGTAAACTCTTGACATTCATACTTCCCCCCCCCCCCCCCCCCCCCCCCCCCAAGGTCACTGTTTCGAAAATATGAACATTTTATTTTTCCCATTTCAATAACGGGACCTCTCCCCTACATTCATCTCTGTTTCTCCAACGGAGACAGTGATCGGAGACTGAGTCTGCGACTTTGCCATGTAAGTCCCACCCCATACCTTCACAGAGGCCATTTGGAGTACAACCAGATGAAGGATCTCGGCTGACGGAATGTGACAGAAGCTCGTTAGAAGTCAGTTAATGGTCAATGTACGTGTGCTCGAGGTCCTGTGAGGCCCGCTAACGGCAAACGGGATCCGGCTTTTAGTCTTCACAATAGTTTTTCCCACATGCATACACGTCTACTCTTCCACGTGAAACCCGCAGCACAACTGACTTGAACACGCCGCAAACCATCGACGAGAAAGTCAAAATGAGGTTACTTATAAAATTTATATCTTGCATGCTTTGTTACTTTAAGCAAACAACTATTAATCCACACAAAGTCTATGGCTTCATCCTACTAGTCATAAAAAGACTACGAAAGGTCAAGATAGTGTTCAATGGAGTCATGAACAACACCAGAATGGACATGCCTCAGGTCACTGTATTCTTATCATGTTGGGACCGCCCAAGAAGAAATCGCGACTTAACAGAGCAAACCACTACTAAAGCCAATTTCATCCAACATTGATCATAATCGGCCCCAGCATGCTGCAGGGGTTCACAAGGAACCACGCCCTTTATCTTTACTAAATATGTAAGTCTGTGCTCCCCGTAAAGTCTTCGGCGCTTAAGCTGTGCGAGGGCCAACAGAAGACCTGATGAGTACTGGTGAGAGATTGACAGGTATTGTGCTGAAAACAAGATCGTTGCCAGACAAGCATAAATCCCATTGACTTTCTTCTTTTCAGAGAAAACGATTGAAGTATATAAAACCAATATTAACGATCAAGAGACCCTACATTGCTGGGTCTCATGAGAATCTATGCCTCTTGCAGATGCACTGTCTGGTTGCAAATGGCCCAGGACGGAAAACAAGATGCCGGGCCGGGAAGGGATGGCACACATATCTTCGCGAAAGGCATAAACCATCCTGCCATGGGCATAAAATTCCCTTTCACAAGCTATCACATAATGTATTCTGTCATGAGGTTTATGCGTACTTGGTTCTTTATTGATTAATGTCGCTTGCGAGCAAAAGAAATAGCACCAGACAACGCAAAATGAAAACGAAATTTCGACGGGGAAAAGCGGTTTAATATATTTCGGCAAAGACCTTGCAGAATATATGTTGTAATTGATTCTTGGGATAGGTATGAAACACACTCAGTCCGCAAAATTATGGCGAAGTTGACCCATTCTGCAGAGAGAGAGAGAGAGAGAGAGAGAGAGAGAGAGAGAGAGAGAGAGAGAGAGAGAGAGAGAGAGAGAGAGAGAGAGAGAGAGAGAAAATCAATGAAACTTTATTTTACAACGGTTAAGGCATTGACATCGTCATTGACACAGCATTTTACAAACCTGCCGTTGCTAACAACTACAAACTCCAAAACTACAACTACAAAACTATCTACACATGCACATACATATAAGTAAAACATAATACTAAACTCTCAGACACCCCTCTCCCCCCCCCCCACCCTACCCCCGCCCCCCTCCACACACACACACACACACACACACACACACACACACACACACACACACACACACACACACACACACATACACGGCACAAAACTAAGTAGTTCAAATGATAAATGAAAAGGATAACAGGCTTAATTGGGAATAAATTGGACCCGACATAGAAAGAGACATATAATACATGTAGTTAAGGCATCCCTGGGCCCTACGAGTGATCCACGAAATACTTGCAGAGACCCATTTTAAAACAGGCTGGCGAGGAGCGGGCGGATTTTACATGGTCGGGAACAAGAGAGAGAGAGAGAGAGAGAGAGAGAGAGAGAGAGAGAGAGAGAGAGAGAGAGAGAGAGAGAGAGAGAGAGAGAGAGAGAGAGAGAGAGAGAGAGAGAGAGAGAGAGAGAGAATCAATCAATGAATCAATGAAACTTTATTTTACAACGGTTAAGGCATTGACATCGTCATTGACACAGCCATCTTACAAACCTGCCGTTGCTAACAACTACAAGACTCTCTACGCATGCATGTATGTACATATAAGTAAAACATAATACTTGCAGACAATTGACAACACTGTTCACATAGGCAGACATACTCATAGACTCTCATACACCCGCCCGCCCCCCCTACCCTCCGTCCACACACACACACACAGAGCTAAGCAGTTCAAATGATAAATGAAAAGGATAACAGGCTTAATTGGGAATAAATTGGACCCAGCATAGAAAGAAACAACATATAATACATGTAGTTAAAGCATCCCTAGGCCCTAAAAGAAAGAGAGAGAGAGAGAGAGAGAGAGAGAGAGAGAGAGAGAGAGAGAGAGAGAGAGAGAGAGAGAGAGAGAGAGAGAGAGAGGAGAGAAATAATAAATAATCTAGAATAATCTACGAAAAGAAATGTCTATACGCGAAAAACATAGATTCTCATGAAACTCTACAGCGGCAGGGCTCATGCCAGTCTATATCTCTTTTCGGCAGAATGGTATTCAACGTTACCTCCAAATAAGAGTTAAAAAAAAAAATTCCACTGATTCCGGTGCAAGCGCACGTCGAAAAGGGTCAAACATTTGTCATACCCCGGTGACAGCAATAAAACCCAATGGAGACAGATCGGTTTACAGCGTGAAATATGTAAAGTGGGGTATGAATATAAATTGTAGATACTGATAACAAACATGGAAATGCTGCACATTCCTGGCAGAAAACGATTTGCATTTGAATAATACATGTACCTTATTCACTGATTTTTTAGAGCATTTATTTATTATTTTTTTTATTATTTTTATTATTATTGACTTTTACAAATTGTGACTCTCAAACTCACAAACCAGTGAAGGGCTTGAGAGTCACAGTGCACATACCAAGGGGAATTACTCAGCGCCGGACATACAAACAGTTAGATCCCCTGCCTATCAGGCGGGGGCAGGGGATCTAACTGTATGTCCAGATAGGCGGGGGCAGGGGATCTAACTGTTTGTATGTCCAGCACTGAGTATGTGCACAGTGACTCTCAAGCCCTTCACTGACGGAAAAAACGCGAACATCACCCAACTGCAAGAGGCCGGCAAAGAACCTCATGGCATTCTCTGCTTTTTGCTAACCCTATTCATATCCGTGTTTCTTGGATTGATGGGATTATTCCATGTTAAATTGACCCCGTCAAAGACATAATTTCGCGTCCACTGGCAGTAATGGGGTTACAGTATGTGCTGGTCTGTAATTTTGGACCTTACTCCTTCGGACACGTGGGAAAGTGATGGCGTGGAGGGTACTCGTTTGGTGAAGAGTGGGTGGGACGTATTTACAAGTGTCGTACATAGCCCTTCACAGTAACTCTGTCTTTCAATTTGTCGGCAGCTTATGCTAACGCGCTTGACACTGATTGAATTTTTTACACCTCGCCTTGATTTACGTGCTAATGCGTTATACGGTAACATGCATATCTATCATACTTGTCGGACGTGAACCGTACAAGAAAAGCAGAAAACAGCACCACATCACTGGGAGTTATGCATCGAACATGTCAGAGCAAAGGTAGTGGCTGATTAGTTCCGCAGGCGCCAAACTAAGCGGTCAATATAACGGAACAATCATGGTCAATCTCTCTCAGGATTAACTCATTCGAGACGTGACGCCTCCGGATACGCGGCTTCTCGTATCTCGTACGCGGATACGAGAAGCCGCGTATCGGGAGGCGTCACGTCTAGAATGAGTTAAGGATGGAACTAAGCATCATAGGCTGCATGTCCATAAGTTATCACGGACTAAGGCCAAGCAAAACCTGTCAGTAAGCTATCTCTATCTGTCACTCCCGGCACACCTGTGAAGAAAATATAGGAGCTGAGTGTGAACAAAACATGCAGTCATTTCGCCCGAAAAGTGAAAGGAATACAGCCCCTAAAACATATTCAGCTACTTGTAAACACGTTGACAGCATGTCTTTGGAACGAGGGCAGCAAATACACAACCATACAAAAGCGATCTTTCGTATTTCAGGTGTACGCTGAACCCCAAATACCACTCTTAACTACAGGCACAGCATGAAACAATCTTGGTGAGCAAGAGCATAGATTCGCATGAGGCCCTGCTGGGGCTTATGTGAATTTACGTCTCTAGCAGATAGAAGGGGTTTCACGAGAGACCGATTCATGTTGCGGAGTCTTTTACAGCCGTTTGAAACGCTACTGACTAAAAAATCAGGCAAGACCTATATATTTTTCTTTTTAGAAACGACCTGCGATGTGTATTTTGGGACATATTTATCGTGTAGATATTTGAAATGCTTCAAACGAAGTGAGCAGTACTGACAGGCTCAAAGACCTTATGATAGTCTTTCCGACATTTTCGGTGTCGGTTTGATTTTTCAGTTTGTAATCGACCGTCAAAACCGAGCTCAGATCATGCAGAGAGAGAGAGAGAGCGGAGAGAGAGAGTTAGTTAGTTATTTGGGTTTAACGCCGAGCAGGCGACTAAGGCCATCTCACGGCGGGATGGGTAAAAATCTGGTCAGCCAGACTAAAAGCAAGGTCTTAAGACAAGATGTAAATATAGATTAAAAATCTCAGGCTAAAATGTCGCACATGTCTGGAAAAGAAACGTCTACAGACTCTCAAAAAGGGCAAATAAAAAAATTCACATAGTCTATGAATGCTCAGATCTTGTTAAAAATATTGCATTCTCTCAAAAAATTGAAGATTTTGTCCGGGGGAACATCCCGGAACAAAACCTTCAAGGAGTCTGCTGTGAAGTGTTTATATCTGGTGTCAATTAGGTCAGCACAATACAGCAAAAAGTGTCGAACAGAAAACTGCTCATCACAGGCAAAACACCATGGACGCTCATCCTGTTTAAGTAAGTAAGAGTGCGTAACATATGTGTGCCCGATGGGAGAGAGAGAGAGAGAGAGAGAGAGAGAGAGAGAGAGAGAGAGAGAGAGAGAGAGAGAGAGAGAGAGAGTGTGCTTAGGGTGTGTGTGTGTGTGTGTGTGTGTGGGGGGGGGGAGAGAGAGAGAGAGAGAGAGAGAGAGAGAGAGAGAGAGAGAGAGAGAGAGAGAGAGAGAGTGCTTAGGGTGTGTGTGTGTGTGTGTGTGTGGGGGGTGGGGGAGAGAGAGAGAGAGAGAGAGAGAGAGAGAGAGAGAGAGAGAGAGAGAGGAGAGAGAGAGAGAGAGAGAGAGAGAGAGAGAGAGAGAGAGAGAGAGAGAGAGAGAGAGAGAGAGAGAGAGAGAGAGAATCAATGAATCAATGAATAAATGAAACTTTATTTTACAACGGTTTAGGCATTGACATCGTCATCGACACAGCCATTTTACAAACCTGCCGTTGCTAACAACTACAAGACTAACTACAAATATACATACATATAAGTAAACATAATACTTGCAAACAATTGACAACACTGTTCACATAGACAGACATACTCATAGACCCCCCCCCCCCCACCCGCCCCCCTTCACATATTGACAGAGCTAAGTAGTCCAAATGATAAATGAAAAGGATATCAGACTTAATTGGGAATAAATTGGACCCAGCATAAAAAGAGACATATAATACAAGTGGTTAAGGCATCCCTACGAGTGATCTACAAAATATTTGCAGAGACCCTTTTTAAAACAGGCTAGCGAGGAGGTGGATTTTACATGGTCGGGAAGCGCATTCCAGATAAGTGCCCCTGAGAAGGATAAGCTAGTTTTATATAGATCGTTGGTTTTGGGACTATGAAAAGCTTTCTGACGTTTCCAAGCTTGGACTCAGACTTACGGAACAAAGTGGAGATGTGCTCAGGTGTTTTGCGTTTCCACACTTTGAACATAAAGATTGCTTTGTTATATTTTAAATGACCTTGAAGAGGCAGGAGACCTGCTTTTGAGAGCTTTTCTTCAGTGCTTAGGTGTGGATCAGGGCAGATTATTTTGGCCGCTCGTCTGTGTAGGAAATTGAGTCTCTTTAAATGGATCTCACTACAGAGAGAGAGAGAGAGAGAGAGAGAGAGAGAGAGAGAGAGAGAGAGAGAGAGAGAGAGAGAGAGAGAGAGAGAGAGAGAGAGAGAGAGAGAGAGAGAGAGAGAGAGATGATGATGTTGAAGATGATGAAACGTTTTATTGACAGGATAAAGTTTTAGGCGAAACGCCTCTCTTACAAACTGTCCTTTTAGAAAAAAAACATTAATAGCAAAGAGTAAGAGAAACACAATAAATCGAAACATGAAGAAATAAACTGAAATGTGAAAAAAAAAACACAAAAAAAACCCCATAAGCAATGCAAATAATGCGCACACACATATCAATAACAGTGAATAATAATATATAATAATATATAATATAAGTAGTTCGTTCAGATTTTAAGTTACAAGATGTTATATAAACAAGTTTTGAAGGTTCTAGAGTTACAAATGGTTTTAATTTGGGGTGGTAGTTCGTTCCAGGCTTTGGCACCTGAGAACGAAAGGCTGGTTTTATATATATCGAGCCTGGACCATGGTAGCTGTAACAAACTGTTCCTCGTGTTTTGTCTTTGACTAGCCAAAAATAACATACGAAGGTAAGATGGGGTTTGAAGATGAAGAATTTTATGCATAAGTATGCATCGATTAAATGTGAACTGTTTGTTTAGGTTTAGCAGTCGGATAGTTCTAAACTTTTCGTCGGTGGGAGAGGGACCAGGCACAAATAACTTTACCCCTCGACGATATAATGAGTTAAGTTTTTTTTAAAAATGTACCTCACTGCATCCATCCCAGATAGTGGAGCACAGTGTGTCTTAATGTGGGCATGGAGAAAGAGTCTTCTAGTGTCAGTAATCACAGTGTGTCTTAATGTGGGCATGGAGAAAGAGTCTTCTAGTGTCAGTATTAACTATTTGACTTAGTTTTGATAGCAGGAATAGATTTTTAGATATTGTTTTGCATGTGTTTTCGATATGTGGTTCCCAGCTGAGCTGGTTATCTACTGTGACTCCAAGCAAACGATGTTTTTTTTTTGTTTTTTTTATTTATTTATTTATTTATTTTTTTTTTATTAACTTGATCAAGGGGCTTGGAGTTCAGGTATAATGTTCAGGGCAGGAGACCACGTTGATGTTTTTGGCGTGAAGTAATCAACATACTCTTTGTCTTTTGGACACTAATTATCATATGATTATGTTGGCACCAGCTTGAAACCTCATCAAGACTTTGCTGGAGAACTTCGTTTATTTTTGCCAATTCGCTGTTTGATGTATGTATGGTAGTTTCATCAGCAAATAAGTCACATGTTGCATCGGGATGTGAGATAGAGAATGGTAAATCATTGATAAATCTGTTGAACAACAAGGGGCCCAAAATTGAACCCTGATGAACACCACACGTTACTAAACCTTCACTCGAGTAATTACCATTAAGCAAAACTTTCTGTCTTCTGTCACTTAGATAGGATGATATCAGATGTACGGTATTGGAATCGATGTGATACATCGGTAGTTTTTTTTTAATAAGATAGAGTGGTTGACTAAATCAAAGGCTGTTTTAAGGTCAAGAAAAACTGCACCTGATAACTGAGAATTATTAATGGCTGTAAGCCATTTATCAATGATAAATTATCGAGTAATTACCATTAAGCAAAACTTTCTGTCTTCTGTCACTTAGATAGGATGATATCAGATGTACGGTATTGGAATCGATGTGATACATCGGTAGTTTTTTTTTTAATAAGATAGAGTGGTTGACTAAATCAAAGGCTGTTTTAAGGTCAAGAAAAACTGCACCTGATAACTGAGAATTATTAATGGCTGTAAGCCATTTATCAATGATATGTATAAGGGCAGTTTGGCAAGAGTGTTGCGGGCCAAACCCAGACTGCATTTTACTGAGTAGACAGTTCTGTTCTAGAAAATTTTGCAGATGTGTATGGATATGTTTTTCAATAGGTTTTGAGATGACTGGTAGAATGGAGATAGGTCTATAATCATTCAATGAGTTTACGTTTTTGCTTTTGGGAAGGGGAATGACCTTAGCTGTTTTTAACTCATCAGGGAAAATATTTCTTTGAAGAGAGAGAGAGAGAGAGAGAGAGAGAGAGAGAGAGAGAGAGAGAGAGAGAGAGAGAGAGAGAGAGAGAGAGAGAGAGAGAGAGAGAGAGAGAGATTGTAGTTCATGTAGTACTTTCGATGAGTGTCCCGACAGCATGAAGCATTTCTCAGGGATTGTCCGCCTTGCATTTGAAAAAAAAAAATCCCAAAGCAACAACCATCGAGATAAAGACGGAAAATGGAATGTTTCTTACTAGCCGGTGTAACACGAATCAAGCACTCCATCAGATATACTCCGGAGTAAAAATGGCGTACGTGGATTTTACTCCCCTTAACAGTACTCCCTGCACATAACCCCGAAAATTACTCCCATCAAGGGCGGATCAGTTACCTCGAGGGGGGGGGGGGGGGTGTTCCAATTTTTTGTTTGAGACGTTCAACCTAACACAAAAGGCTTCCCGATGTTAGAACTTCTTCCAGTGGCCCAAATATCAAACAACAGGGGCGAGGGGGGTGGGGGGGGGGGGTTGGGGGGGGGGGGGTAGAGGAAGAAGGCGTGTGTGTTGTGAACACTCTCGCCACTCGCCAAATTATCAAACAACGGAAAGGGGGGGGGGGGGGGGACGGATTAGCGCCTGTGTGTGTCGAAACTCGGCAAATAATAATAATAATAATAATAATAATAATAATAATAATAATAATAATAATGAGTATTTATATAGCGCTTAATCTTAAAAGCTCTAAGCGCTTTACAATCTGTACACAAAAATATAAATGACAACGACGTATGCACATAACAAACAAAACACAATACCCGAACACACAACTTTTACAATGGACTAAACAAAAATGCATACATACTATGTTATAATTAACATTCAGTCTAAAACAAGGAGGATTACAGAACTACAACTAAGGCATAAAGCACTGGCAGTTATTAAAAGTAAAGCTTGAGGAAGAGGTGAGTTTTCAACGACCTCTTGAAGTCAGAGACTGACAAATCAAATAGGGAGGGGGCAAACATGCCAGAAGCGAAGTACGTTTCTCATGCTACACCGGTATAACAAGCAAAATAAACATTCCGATGATGCAAAATAAAAGTAGTTTCTAATCGAGAAAGACTTTACGATTTGTTTCTAGCATGCAACAGAATTGTGCCCTTTTCTTTTACGGACAAGTTCACAAGATCTCGGACTATGTTATCTGAACCAATTTTGTTCGTGGAAAGAATAGGATTTGTAATCGAAATTATTTTCGTTTTCTGTGCGCCTTGTTATCCGACTTAACAAGATCTAGGGCTCGTGTTGATAGTTAGTTCCAGAAACTTAATACTTCAGCTGCTGGAATTAGCTTTTAACCCTCTGGTTGTCACTAGCGCTTTTTGTCGGGGTGATTCCTGTAGGCATCACCTCCACAAACAGCGTTAGCGACAACCAAAGGGTTAAGTCAAGTCCTAGATCTTGTGAAATCTTACTACTTTTTGCCATTCTAAGAATACAGCTCATAGCTATCCAAATTCCAGCCAGTCTCGAACAGAAGATTAAACACACACACACACACACACACACACACACACACACACACACACACACACACACACACACACACACACACACACACACACACACAGATAAGTTCCGATTCCAAACGACCTCGAACTCTAATTGCAGCTAAATTTAGCAATTAAAGTTCCAATGGCAAGTGTTTGCTGACATTTCGCCACAGCAATGAATTACATGGAATCTCTTTATCGGTTGATTCTGAAAATTCCCTTACGCTGTGAAAGTGCCAAAACGTCATACTATGCTCTACGTTGTTAACCCTTTTATCTCCAAGGCCTAATTTCTCAAATTTTGAAGGTGCTGCCTAACGACTATGTACCACTGAGTTGCAGGAGATGGCTTGACCATGATAATTCAAGGATAGTGCCAGATTAGCTTGGCGCCTGAAGGCACCAAGCTAATCTGGCACTATCCTTGAATTATCACGGTCAAGCAATCTCCTGCTTTAGGGATCCGGGGCTAAAAGGGTTAACTTAGCATCATTTTATGACGTATCATTCTTCGACGCAAAATACCGTTGACTCGGGATGTAACAAAACGCCAAATTTTCGAGCTGTTATTTTCCAGGGTTGTTATAAGCGAAACATATGACACGAAACGTCAAATCGGGAAATCTCGAAAAGCGTTGCATCCGAGTTTTGCTATATCAAGTCTTTAGGCACCGCCACACATGCCGATTGTGCCCCGATTTTGTAGCCGATTCCGATCCGATTGCGATCGGATGACGTCATACAAACGACCCGATCCCAATCCCGGTAATAGCGCGTCTCGCAAAGCACGTCGTTTCAGTTTGAAAATGGCGGAAGATCAGTACCACCTTCGTTGCCGATGTTTCGCCCGTCTCTTCCCGAGTATGATGCAAAACTGCTGATAATACAAGTACATCATCATCACTGTCAAAACTAGCAGCCATTTTGCAGAACAGGTACGACCTTGATCTTCGGTTCAAACCGGTCGGCTAAAAAAAAAGTCGGGGAATGTGTGGCAGTGCACACGTTTTTGTAGTCCGGTCCGATCACACTCCGATTCGAAACTGCTCGAGAATCAGCCTCAAAATCGGCATGTGTGGCGGGACCTTTTGTTATAGGCCATGTGTTTTTATATCGGGCCGTACTAAACCACACCTCCTTGTAGCCGATCCTTACTGCCTACACGGTACGCATCAGTTTTTGTACCACTAAGATGGGATGAACCATAACCCACAAAGTCCCTTCTATATGAGAGCTGTCTTCGCTGTCAAGTGTCTCTACCTTTTGTCTTTAACCTGATTCGGATGTTAAATTATCTCCTATTGAAAAAGTCTCGCAGATCTGCCAATGCGCCAGTGAGCTCTATAAGAGGCGCAAGACATACGCGTCATTAGTTTGTCAAACGTCATTTGTCATGACGTAAGTTTTAGTTTGTACGTAATATTATAGTTTCGTGATATGAGTTTCACTTTCGCTTCATAGGCTTGAGAAAATGCTGACAAAACTAGAATTTCACGATACAATTTCAGTCTTGCTATAATTTGTGTGAAAGCAGGTTGACTTTACCTAGCTACATGATATACTAAGTACACGGGTCACTTGCATGCGACGTGTGTGTGCGTTTTAGTGCGTGCGTGCGCGCGCGCTCCAAACATTTTCAAGAGGCATAGATCCTCATGCACCCGGAGGGCGCATGAGGGTCTATGCCTCCTGGAGATGCGCGCATGTGTGAGAGAGAGAGAGAGAATGAATGAATGAATGAATGAATGAATGAAACTTTATTTTCCAAGGATAAAAGAATAGGTGCGCAGACCTGTTTTCATTCTTGTCCTTGCTACACACTACAAAATCAAAATAACGTACACACACACACACACGCGCGCCGGTGTGCAATTGCCGCGTGCACCGGCTTGTGCCAGATTAGCTTGTAGCCTACAGGCGCCAAGCCAAGCCTGCACAACCCTCCACACACACACACACATACACACACACACACACACACACACACACACTGACACACACACATCAGTATATCGTGGAGAGAGAGAGAGAGAGAGAGAGAGAGAGAGAGAGAGAGAGAGAGAGAGAGAGAGAGAGAGAGAGAGAGAGAGAGCAGCACACGCACGAGAGAGATTTGCGTCATATTTAGAGTATTGTGTCAATGTCTGCGAGGTGACGGGGTTGCTTCTTTTACGTCAACGCCACTGTCTGACTTTCTCCAGAAGTCAAGGTTTTTACTGTTTGAATTTTTTTCTGAAAAGAATTTTTTTTTTTTTTTTTTTTTTTTTTTTTACTGAAGAAGTTGAAAGGGTACAAAGCTGGCTAACGAACTCATCCAATGTCTTTCTCCAAACTAGCTATATGAGGTCACCTGCATACTCTTCTGAAAGGACGACGATTTGTGTGTGTGTGTGTGTGTGTGTGTGTATGTGTGTGTGTGTGTGTGTGTGTGTGCGTGCGTGCGTGCGTGCGCGTTAGTGCGTGCATGCACGCGCTCTCCAAACATCTCCAAGAAACATAGATCCTCATGCGCTCTCCGGGCGCATGAGGATCTATGTCTCTTGGAGATGCGCGGATGTCTGTGAGAGAGAGAGAGCACGCGCTAGAGAGAATTACGTCATATTTAGAGTATTATGTCAATGTCTGCCTGACTGAGTTGCCTCTTTTACGTCACTGCCACTGTCTGACTTTCTAAATAAGTCAAGGTCAGTTTACTGTTCTAATTCTTTTCTGAAAAGAATTAATTTTTACTAAAGAAGTTGAAAGGATACAAAGCTGGCTAACGAACTAATCCAATGTCATTCTCCAAACGAGCTATAGCCAAGATTTCGAGTAAATATGACATGAATACGGACTCTGGGTCAACTGACTCCCTATAAACGGTTGTTTATGTCTACAATGAGACATTCAGTTACAATATGCTCGGAGGCTCTCTTAGCCACCCCTTTAAGAAAGTATTTCGCCAAGTTTCAAGCGTGTGTCCAGAAATGTCGGAGATTCTCTTGTTTACATACATACATACATACATACATATACATACATATACATACACATACATACATATACATATACATACATACATATACATATACATACATACATATACATACATACATATACATATACATACATACATATACATATACATACATACACACATACACACACGCACACACACACACACATACATACATACATACATACATACATACATACATACATACATACATACATACATTACATACATAACATTACATTACATTACATTACATACATACATACATACATACATACATACATACATACATACATACGCACATACGGCGCTTCGCGCCAAATGTACGTTCAGCAGCGAGGTTAGCGTAATTAGACAAGACGTAATTTTTATCTTCAACTGTGAGAGGTTTAGGCCTGCCCGCCTTTGACGTCAGGGACATGATATTAAATTCGCCCCACCGCGACCCGTCCGAAAAGGTCCCTTCTATAAATAGAAGTGACTTAAGAACAAGAAAAGGCACGATTAACCACAACTTTACAGTGAATATGGAATATATGTCGTTAAATCGGAAGCGGCACGTAGATTGCTATACACATGACATTTTAACCCTTTGAATGTCAGTAGCGCATTTGGTCGCGATGATTCCTGCTGGAATCACTGTGACAACATGAATGGCAAAGCCCTTAAGGCTCACGTGCATGACCGATCAACATACTTAATCTAACCCTTGTAACTTTTACCTTTCCGACAAGTCATTGAAGTAAGCACGTGTTCTAACATAAGGAAAGTGTTGGCTTTTGGGCCTGCAAAATCCATGTTTTCTCACAATGTACGCAATTTTTTTACTTTTGTCAACCTCCTATGACACTCGACCTTTGTAAGCAGTGAACCAAATTAGTACGCATAGAAAGGTCTTATCATCAGCTACCTTTCTGCTACATTTTCGTTTTAAAGTCTTGCAAAAATCCTCAAAAAAAAGTTAAATTCGACCAAAAAATAGACATCATTTGGTGATCTCTTGTGACCCTTAACCTTTCCGAGGGGTCGTCCAAATTAGCATGCACAGGAAGGTTTTAATATGAGGTATCTCTCTACCAGGTTTCGGATGGAAGTTGTATATAGTATTAGGCGGGGAAAAATTGTCCAAAAATGGCTATTTGTGACCTATTTCTTGATCTCGTGACCCTTGACATTTCTGAGAGGTCATCCAAATTAGTAAGCATAGGAAGGTCTTACCGTCAGGTATCTCTGTGTAAGTTTGGGTTTGAAGTTGTGAATTTTTATTTTTATTTTTTAATCTTTTGTCAATCTGGCCTTTTTAGCTTATTTTCAGATCTCTTGTGACCCTTGACCTTTCCGAGGTGTCAACCAAATTAGTATGCTTTGAAAGGTCTTACCAGCAGGTATCTTTGTACCAAGTTCGGGTTTGAATTTGTGAATAGTATTTGAGAAAACATAAATTTTGTCAAAATATGACTATTTTTTAAACCTATTTCCTGATCCCCTGTCACCTTGACCTTTGAGAGAGGTCACTCAAATTGGTATGTTTAGAAAAGTCTTGCCACGAAGTATCATTGGGC
The DNA here is from genome assembly GCA_036245525.1 of Semisulcospira habei. NCBI lineage: Eukaryota > Metazoa > Mollusca > Gastropoda > Semisulcospiridae > Semisulcospira > Semisulcospira habei. The sequence continues at coordinate 220,899,640 of BTPG01000001.1, read as the reverse complement.
CAAGTTGGAAGACTGTGGCTTGAATAGTCTCCGAGAAAATGCCAACGTTAAAGTTTACCACGGACGACGGCGGACGGACGACGGCTGAAAGACGACGGACAGACGACCACTGGCCCAAAACATACTCACGTTTGCTTCACACGTGAGCCCAAAACCGCCACCGACAGCCAAAAGATTAATTTTCAAGGACGAAGTGCATGATGGTCTGTGAATATGGATCCTACGGCTTCCTAGACGTAAGGTCCAATATCACAGACCAGCACACACAAATGAGGTCAATTCTGCATGAAATTCGGTTTTATGATTGGCCTGGGTTTACGGTCGTGAAATGAGACTTTGTTCCAGAAGCAATCAATGGAGGTTTAACTGATAAACTGATTATTTGCTATTTTTGCTGTTAATACCCATGGGTATTGAGCAAGGCTTGAATGTTTGAATCTGTGTGCTGGTCTGTGAGTTTGGACCTTACGGAGATTACGTCGTAAGGTCCAAGATCCCAGACGAGCACATACATGTTTACTACAGCGGATGGATACGAACGACAACAATTAAAATTACGACTCACATGGCAAAACTTTAAAACGTTCTACAAATTACTTTGTCGTTTCAAAACAAGTCTTTATAGATACCTGACACCACTCAAATAACAATATCTAGTTATGCATAGACAAACGAATGTACGTGTATATTCTAACAATCATGTGTATGTGCGCGTGTGTGTATGGGTACGTGTGTGTGTGTGCGTGTGTGTGCACGCGCGCGCGCGAGTGCGTTTGTGCATGCATGCTTGTGTTTGTGTTTAGTGTTTTGTATTTTGTATCACTGTGCTTTGATGTCCTTGTTTTATGTATATTTTGTACTTAGTCGTAGTTGTAGCAACGGCAGGTACGAAAAATGACATACTAATGGTCAAAACTTAACGGCCATTTTTTTTTTATCGCAGACGCACCGACAACACCACACAAATAATGTAACAATACTTGGAGTCAGTACTTTGCTAATTTATTCAGTAACAATTTCATTTAAGTTTTGAGTAAATCAAGCAATTGTAACAACAGCAGTACGTTGGAATGTTCACCCACCCCTCATTTGAAAAGTCACACAAGACTGGTCCAGTCAGTAGCGAGTGTACCCACCGTTTGCAGCAGCGTTGACGCATGGAGTTCACCAGGATTCGGAGAACATGTTGTGGGATCGCTTCCCACTCTTGATGCAGGAACTGAGTCAGCTGGGGGACGCCTTGAGGTGGGATGGGGGGGGGGGGGGGTTGTTGCTGACTACACGTTGCCCCAGCACGTCCCAGAGGTGCTCGATAGGAGCCAGATCAGGTGAACGAGCTGGCCACTCCATCCTCATGATGCCCCCGTTGCTCAAGGTATTCATTCACCACACGGGAGCGATGAGGTCAGCATTGTCGCCTATGGCTTGGAGAGCTGGCTGGATGAGGGGCTGCACAATCTCGTCCCGATAGCGCAGTCCAGTCATGGTGCCTCGGATGACGTGGAAAGGGGGGGGGGGGGGGTCCTGCCTTCCCTGCTGAAGCCTGCCCAGACCATGACTGAGTCTCCTCCGTAGTGATCCATCTCTTGGACGTATCCATCCGTGAATCGCTAGCCCTGGCGTCTCCAGACCCTGACCCTGCCGTCGTTGAAAGACACAGTGAACCGTGACTCATCAGTAAACAGAACCTGAGTCCACTAGTCTGTTCCACCTAACATGTTGACGACACGAGGCAACCCGGGCTCTGCGATGGGCTGGAGTGAGGGGTATTCTCACTGCTGCTCTGCATGAAGCCAGGCCAATTTCGCGCAGACGTCGGCAGACTGTGCTTCTGCTGACGTTAACGTTTGCAGCTTGCATCAGTTGACGTCGCAGAGTGGTTGACGTGACAGTTTGGTCGCGCAGAGCCGCCACACAGAGATATCCGCTGTCCTCCCTTCTGCTGGTGCAGCGCGGGCGTCCTGAGCAGGGTCGTCGTTCTGCATTTCCAGTTTCTTGGAATCGTGCCAGCAGCCTCTGCATCACTGAATAGGACACCCCAAGACGTCTCCCAACTTCTCGTCCGGAAATTCCATCCTGCAGCCATGCTAGCGCCCGGCCTTGATCTACTGGCGTTAGGTTTCGTCGTGGTGGCATGGTTAGGAAAGTGACAATTATGCCCCTACTGTACCGGTATTTGTAGCAAAACAGAAGTGCTCAGTGTTCACGACTGACCCCTTTAGCACGTGCATCACGACTTTACAGAGTTTTTCCACCTGCCTGCCTTTGGTACGCTTGCCAATATCGCACAGCTTTTCACAAAAACTGACGATGTTTCACGTGCATTTGACACGTTTGTGGAACTTAATGAATTGTTGTCTATTGTTCCCTGTACAGTTGACTGTCTAAGGTCAAATTTTAACCCATTTGGATCGAAAGAACATTGCGTTTTTGTGTTTTATTAGCGTACTTGCGACGATAAACAATGACAAAAAAGAGGGGTGGTCCTTAGTTTGACCATTAGTATAGTCACTGACTGTTAATATCTTCACCGTTGTTGAATAAAGATTGATTGATTCATTGATTTGTCAATCAACAGCTAAACAACCACTGACAGCATCTCTCTCTCTTATTCAACCTCAAGACCGGGTGGGGACGAGTTTGTTAGCTGCCACAGTTTACGGCCGCCTTCCGTTATTTTATCGCAAATCGACACATTTAACCCTTTGCGTGTCGGTAGCGATTTTGGTCGCAATGCTTCCTGAAGGAATCATCGCGATAAAAACTGCTACCGACACGCAATGGGTTAACTCATTCTACCCCAGAAACACCACAGCAAGATATGGATCTGTGTCCTGCACTGCACTGCAGTCTTCAGAGGATAACGGCAATATTTGGGGATTTCGGTCTTGGGTTACAATGAGCTAAAGCGTAATCATAAAACAGCACGATTTGCAAACACACGTTTCCAAAGCAAGGATCATGACATATTCTATCACAAGCCCCCCCCCCCCCACCTCCCCCCCCCCACCACCACCACCACCCCCCCCCAAACTCCACCCCTACCCACACACGCGCGAACCCGTACACACACCTCGTCTGTCTCTCTTGGTTTTTCTAACCTAATTTTCCTCGCCCGCATCAACGACTTTAACCCATTTAGCCCCGAGTGCCTACAGCAGGAGATGAATTGACCATGATAATTCAAGGGTAGTGCCAGATTAGCTTCTCTCGAACCCCACATTTCCATGCCAGCTTTTATCAGATACAGCGAACGGAATTAGTTCAAATTAACTTATAATGACCTAAAATCTTTTAGCGAACGAAAACGTGAGCGAGAGAGAAGGAGCAATTCGATAAAGATCTCAATCTTTGAAAGTGAGCCAACGTTTAACGGACCTGCAGCGCTGAAATGTGGCAGGTGCCTACGCCATGAATTTAGTTTCATGGAAATCGTAAAATTCACAAACCGTTCAGACCCTGACACACTACAGGCGACATGTCTACCTTAACCTCTTCATTGTCGGGAAAATACCACCACCACCCAGCAGCAAGAGGCAAAGGTACTCCCTGTGCCCACGCTGATATGGGAAGTTCCTTGGGTGGATAAGATTATCTGGCGTTGAATTCGCCACGGTTTCAAAAGACATGCTTGTGTGTGTCAGTGGGCAGTGAATGGATGAACTATTCCCCCCCCCCCCCCCCCACACACACACACACACACTTCTTTTTCTAACGAACCCTTGTATTTTGTATTTTAAAGTTTGCATGTGATACTGGTATATGTGTAAGGACATAGCTTAGATTGTCTTACGCTGCATACTTTGTGAGCTTTAAGGGAAATAGGGATGCCTTCCTGGGGGAAGGTGCTTCCTCGCGGTGCAACACCGCACATCATAAATCATAATATTTATTCAAATGGGTTTCATATTTCCACTGAAAAGAATAGCGAGGAAAATCGGTATATACTCAAGAAGAAGACAGACCCTTGAACTATCACGGCCGATTCATCTTCCACAATAATCCGCATAAAAAGTCAATACAAAAGACGATGCGCAAAATACCGCCAAGACATTGAACGGAGTTGTCAGTTTTGCGCTGAACTGGCTCGCAAGGTCTACATTACAGAATCCCGTCACTGGCGTGAAAAGATGCATTCGATCCAACTGCAAGAGGCATACACCCTCATGGGACCCCGCACCTGCGGGGGCCCATGAGGGTCTATGCCTCTTGCTGGCCCCACTTCAGTTGTATCCGTGTTACATGGATGGATGGATGCCGGGAGAAGGGGAGGGGGGGGGGGGGTGTCTTCGGCCCTCAAACAGCAAAGACTGACGACAAACGAAAAGTGCGACCAAAGGCAGGGAAGTGGTTAACGCACGATGTTTAAAAGTGTATTTTCGCGCACAATATAACTGCCTGATGTGGGATCGAATCATAATAGTCGACACTCTTTCTGTACCGGTGCCAGTCGCGGCGAACTTACCTACTAAGTAAGCGGCTCAGAAGTGCTGGATATCAGGTTGGGTACATTACCAGCCAAGACAAACGATGTCTAGACAATGGTTTTAAAATATGTCATAAATGCTTCTGGGGGCGAGATAGACGAGAAGAATTGTCGTGCAATTTGGATCTGGAAGCGAAAGAAACAACAGACAAAGAAGGAAGTAACATTCAGAAACATTTAGTGCACGAAACTGCAAAAAAGACTTTATGTCAATAACTTCAAAAGCAATGTTTCTTTGTTGTTGCTGTTGTTTTGGTTTTTTACCTTGAAGAGACCATCGTATTCCAGTAACCTCAACGCTTAAAACATAACATCAATCCTATGTATCTGTAAAAAGCATTGATTATTATGAGCAACTGAAAATGCACAATTGGATCGCTTCAAATTTGCATCCAGCCCGAGATTCTCAGTTCAGCGCCGGTCGTAAACATCAAGACAAAGTACGACGCAGCTAATTACATAAGCGCCATAAATTAAAAACTGAACCGCACATCGTGCGTGAGTCTGGTCTGTTATTTTGGACCTTACGGCTGCAGGCCGTAAGGTCCAAAATCACAGACCAGCACACCATGCCGTTTAAAGAACTGCCTTGATGCGCAATAAAGTCAGGAGGATCGTACTGTCCCACATTTCCAATATCTCCTTTCTTTCCATTCTCAATTGGTTCACGGATATTCTAGAACATGATCGTCTGCTACAGAAGGCGCCGGGCTAATCAGTCGCCTGGGATAGATTAACACACTCACCCTGAACCTTAACACTCCACATAATCGTTCAAGGGTAGTGCCAGATTAGCTTGGCGCTTGAGAAGGCGCCAAACTAATCTGGCACTACCCATGAACTAGCATGACCGATTTAGCTTCCACAACAGGCAACGTAGTACTTGTAGACACCTGCTACAAGTGCGGAAGAATTACGTGAAACTGAGTTTAACGACTAAACATTCTGCCGAAGGTCGAGCTGGAAATGACGGATTGTTTGATTGATTCAGTTAAATTCAATTAAATTTGCGGCTGCGAAAGCTAGACTATCTCAGTCAAGGCAAGGTAAAAAAAAAAAAAAAAATCGAAACATACCTGCCCTATAATCGTAACGCAGTGCTGTTTGTAACACCTTAGCCGAAACAACAACAACAAATAATAATAATTATGATAATAATAATAGCAATCCGTATACACAACCGCCCTTCAAAAATGCATATCATTCACAGGCTCAAGGGAGGTGGTGCGCTACACACACACCATGCACACACACACACACACACACACACACACACACACACACACACACACACACACACACACACACACACACACACCGCACACACGACACGGCACACACACACACACACACACACACACACACACACACACACACACACACACACACACACACACACACACACACACACACACACACACACACACACACACACACACACCACCTATCTGAAAGTGTCACAGCCTCGTGCAATTGATACATTTTGTCGCAAGGATATTGTTGTAACTGTCTAATTCAATATTGCGCTTCAGTTATGCTATTGTATTTTTATGTTCTGTGCTTTACATGAACCGAACATATTGGAACCCGGACAATAAAGTATTCGTATTCAAATCACTGCACTCGGCCTCGCACTGAAGCATTCGCATTTCAAGTACAAGCGAACAAGTGGCACAGAAACTGAAGCAGAACAACTGAAGAAGGGATCGATGTGCTAGCTGGTCTGTAATTTTGGACTTTACCGGTTTGAAAAAAAAAAAAAAGTTAAACGTTTAGAGCTTAAAGTCTTTTGTCCACCACAAAGACTCACGGGGCACCGAAATATGGTCTGAACAAATTTTGACCCAAGCTGGATTCGAACCCGGGACCTTTCGGTCGAGAGGCCTTTAGCGGTTTGAGCGGTAAGGTCCAAATTCAAAGACCAACACTAACGACCCAATTATCTGTGTTAAACGAATGCGCTAATGACAAAAACTGTGGGCTTCACTGATTAGAGTATTCCCTCTAACATATTGCCGGCGGTACCGTTGGACGAAAAAGACGACACCGTCGCTCGACGACTGAACTGAACAGACGCGACAGCGAGCGACGGTGTCGTCAGCAGTGTCACGGGGTAAAACACTGTAATAATGTGGAAACCTACATTCGATCAAAGATTCTCATTTCAACTTGCAAACACCGGCCCATATCAATCAATAAATTTTAAATTCTGACTGACTTCGTGAATCGTAGCATCAAGTTCCGCCGGGTTCAAATAATTTGTCAGCGGTTTGAAATCAGTAACTGATCTGACACTGAAAACTGAATAAGTCATTGCCGGCACAGCTGACGCAGCACCATCATCGAAGCATGTTTCACTGCAGCGAAATGTGACCGCCGGCCGGGAATACAATAAGTTTGTACGGTTTCTTATTCAGTTATAATTATTTTACATTTATCATAAACAGTACTTATTTCTCGTTCGGTTTTTTTTTTTTTTTTTTTGTTAATTTAATTCAAGTTGGGGACGGGCACATCATAGTCACTGCGCCACAAAACACATCATTACGGACCAAAATGTAATACATGATACTGTAAGAAACTTCCCAAACCCTTCCTCCACCCATCCTAAAAAATATGTATAACAGATTAAACATTGAACAGCCACAACAACAAGAAAAACTCACCTCTGGAAAATTGCAGTTTAAATGGATCCCGTCGCAGTGAACGTCTGCACGTCAGTACACAACACTGAACAAAACTCCTGCCGACGCTGAAAATAAAAATACGACCGAATGAGTCCGCAGATCGTAAAGCACTAAGAGATTTCCAGCAGACCTCCTCGGGCCAGCGGTTCGGAATCAACTCGATTTGCAACGCTCTGGTAGCAAAGAAAGCCTCTGCGGGCGGTGTGTGTGTGTGTGTGTGTCTGGCACCGAGGTTGCCTGCAGCTGACTCGCTCTCATTCACACTCGCTCGATTTTTGCGGTGAATCTCGGAGCGTAAACCGCCATTCGGTTTCTAGTAGTCAGGCCGCTTCCTATTCCCATCATTTCGGTCTGCAAGTCTTTGTTACTCAGTCGTAGTGTATCTTTGGCGGTAGTACGTAATATCGCAGTACCGTAGACAGTACTGCGATTATTACATATTACTCTTAAATATGCCAATAAAGATATTTTACGCCACGTAGAATCTATGCAACTACACTGAATAATAATTATAAGTTCAGTCCTTTCGGCCGGCGTCAGCAATATGACTTAACTCGGACTGAGGCCGGCACTGATATAAAAAATCTTTATCTTTTCCGCACAGACGCTAGTAATTCCATTGGCATAACGACATAACGACTGATACCGTGTACTATTGCCTTATTCATTATTGGACACTGATATGTATAGTAACTGCCGAGGCATGTCCTCATGAGCTCCGGTAATATTTGCCGGTTTTCCCGCTTCCCGTTACGGCTGTGAATTCGCCCAAATCCGCAAATGCAGTACGGCCACTGAAAGTGAGTGTTACTGATATCAGTTCCTCGGGTAGACACGTTTCGCTTCTGAATTTCACTGCAAATTGGCGGTTCTGCAACCCATTTAGCTCTACTGAAGCCAAATTAGGGCGGGGTGTCGGCCTCTGAGCGAAATACATGTAGTAGTTCAAAGGCATACCGGCACCGACCTAAAAGGTCGAGGCCCAAAAGCAAGGCCAGGTCAGCAGGCCTACCGGCCGTAATAGTGAAAACTGCGACTGACTGATAGGTTAGATGTCAAGACGTCCTTTGAACGGGAGTTTGAGAGGAACACTAAGCCTGTGAAAGTGCCTGAACAAAAAGGACTCGACAACAAACCAACTATAAAAAATCTGTATAAAACTGATTTAGCCAAGAGTAAACAACAGACGTAAGTACATGTGAGCTCTCAACACGTTAGGCTCGGACCGTGGCTCAGGCAGCAGAGGTATGTCACAACTGACGTCACATGAACTGTGCCTGACGTCACTGAAATGGTGACTTGCCTGCGTGTGATGTCTACTTATCAGTGACGGCATCGCAGTTGTTTCCAACTGAGACAGTGCCAATTCCGAGCCCGAAGTAATATGCGTTTACGGATAGAGCAAAAATGTACGCCTCGGTCTGTAAGCAGTTGGAATTTATATTACGCTCCAGTGATGACTGATCACTGCGTTGCGGTTCATTTACATAGTTTTACACATTCATTATAGATTCTTCTGAGGAATCAGAAAGCAACCGGATCCAGTGTCTGCCTGCAAAAAAGTCCATAGATTATCATGAGCCCCTGCAACGCAGAGATTCCGCATTAGTATCTATCCTTTTTGAAAACTGAAGGTATTGCTGATCATGAGATAATGAGCTGAACGCGCCGGTCGCTTACTTTTGTAAGATAAGGCTTCGCTTGCTTAAGATGACTCTTTGATGATATGGGGCGGGTGGCTGCTCGCTTTCGGCAGTTCAGTTTAAATCCGTTAAAAAAAAATCCGGTGAAAGGAGTACGGAAAAGAACCCGAAAAGGGGAAAAAACAAACCTGAAGGAGAATGGGAGTGGGGTGGGGTGGGGGTGGGGGGGGGGGGGGCGGGGAGGAGAGAAGGATGGGAACTGGTGGTGGTGGTGGCGCCCGCCTCCAGATTGAATGAGCCATAATATAACCCAGGGGTAGTCCTAAAACTCAGTCTCCGCAATTGGTAGCACATTTAGTGGGCTGAAGTCCCTCCAGCTATTAAAAAGTCTCCCACAACACAGAAATTAAAAGTGATTATACTATAAATTGCCTATTCTGAAGTGCATTTACGTGTGAACGTAGGCTAAATGCATTTGACGTTAGAGAAACGCCCAATGCGATGGCATCTGTTGAACACTCAAGTTCACAGTTCATTTGGGTCCAAAACTTATTGACAGGACTGCCACGGTGAGACGGACTGATACTAACGATAAGAAAGTATGGACAGTCAGTACAACTATGCCAGCAATTACGCAAATGGCATGACGGAACTAAGAAAATAAGGCAGCAGTATACAAAGATCACAAGTGCTTAAAAAACCGGGATGCAGACCGGGATGCGTGTGAAATGCAACTCAATAAGCAACACTGAAAGAAAGACCGAATCAGTAAAAAAAAAAAAAAAAAAAAAAAAAAAAAAAAAAAAAAATCCACAGTGTTTGTCTTGGATATTGAACGCGTGTTCTTTTCTTTGTCGCTTATCTGATAGCAAAGGTCCAGTTTTCGTCGGCATTGGCATTCTGTATAGCTGACCACGAGAAAGTGCCATCACAACTCCTATCTATCGTGCTCTTGGCACAATTGATACAGCCCCAATACAGAACCGACGGGACATCGTCCGATGAAAAGTTTACGCGCACTAGCACCGTTTAATCTTCATGCATTTCAACTTTGACATTCCTCAGTGTGTGTTCTCAGTTTAAACCTGACATTTCACACTTCCGAGATACCGTATCTTTGGGTTTGTAAAACACAACATTTAGATACGAACGCCTGAATAACAAACCAAAAAAGTGTTCAGTTTATTTTGAAAACGTTTTCGCAGCATTTCATCAAAACAGTTCCTCATTCAGCGGTCGCACTCGTTAACTTTTCTCACCAACTGAGGAAGACGGATCCAAATGATTGTTCCAAGGGTAGTGCAGGACTAGCTTTGGTGCCTAAAAGGCGACAAGCTAATCTGGCACTACCCTTGATTCATTAAAGGCGTAATTTCTACCGAAAAGTCTAAATGCTGCTAACACGATTCAAAAACGTGTACGAGGTATGATAAGAAAAAAAGAAGAAGTAATGATAGTTGTTCCATAACACCAAAACCATTGTCCCAATTTACTTGATATTTTCACATTTTATAATAGCACTATCCTCCACCGTTTCTACTTCAGCTACTTCAGGCGAGATTCAAAGGCAAGGTGGATATCTGATGAAGGTCACGGTCGGACTTGTGAATTTACGGCTTTTACTAGGTTCTGGATGCGGGAAAGCTCCGACCTGCCAGTTTCTTTTTCAGCTTATCGAAGAACCAAAAGTTGCTTTGGTCGAGGCAAGAGGACTGTATGACGGTTGAGGGAGAACACGAATGTTTTGCTCCTCTGTGTAGGACACAGTGACCTTGGCGTTGTGGTCACTGGCTTTTCAAGAAAAAACAAGATGCTCTGGCCACTGACAGCTGGCTGCTCCTCATGAGCAGACTTCAACGCTTAAAAAAAAATTATTGCAGGATATTTTGCAGTAACCATGATAATTCAAGGGTAGTGCCTGAAGGCGCCAAACTAATCTGGCACTACCCTTGAATTATGGTCAATCCATCTCCTGCTGTAGGGACTCTGGGCTAAATGGGTTAAGATGTTATTTCTGCTGCAAGTTATATGTGATCTTCTGATCACGACCACGCCAATAAACTGTAAAATAAGGATATTTTGCATTTGACTGCACGTTCCACTGGTAAAATATGAACAATGACAGCGACCCCAAAGTTTTAAAAAGTATAGAAAATGTTGCTGTGAATTCTGAAGATCTGACAGCCACCTCTCATCAGAGGCCAACCACTCCTGATTGGGCTGTTTGCTGGGGGTACCGTTATAGGACACACAAGTATCGTCTTCAGTGATGACATTACACGGTCGTTAGAGGTCATTTATGCTAAAGGTTTTGAGCAGTTAATCTAAGGATCAACTTTCTGTTGCATCTGAGCCTCTGTCGTGAAATGGGGTATCCTTATTGCAGAGAGTTTTTGGAGGTCAAGGTTATTGCGCACTATCCTTTGAACTGTTCCAAGAGAAAAATGTGAAATTTCAGATATTTCTCAAAATAAAATATAAGCGTATTTTCCCATTAAAGACGTAAATAAAGAGCGTAGTTTGCTTGCTCCCAGCTGAAATTTGACAGTAAGACCAGTTCTTGTCTTCAAAGTCTTCTATTTTACAGTTAAATTGCACAATCCACTTACCGTCAGTGAGTGCCAGACAATACACAAGTACCATATCAAACAACTTTCAAATTTGTTTCAATTTTGATAGTACTGAAGTTTCACTCTTTTCAATTTATACAAATAAATGTATTATCTCGGGGAGTCCACTTTTTCAAGCACAGCTGTTTACATCACTTTTTCAATCACGTCAAACAGCGGCATGGCTGAAGATACCAGCTCCATACTGTGCACAAATAAAGGGCAAAGGCTGAAATTTGTCTTGATACTACTGCTGTGTTAGTATACCTCGCCCTGTGCCTAGGTTAAACGCACCAGCGGCGCCATTGTTGCTATTTTCGCACCAGACCGGTTGCTCGGACCGGTCATGTGCACCAGATCGGTTTAGAGCGTGTGCTTTCGGCACCTGTAATGAGCAATCTCGGAGGAAGAACTCACGTGACCGTCGTTTGATTGCTGCAAAACTATGTGAATAAAGCGAATAAACCCTTTCCCATATGCAATCCGGCAATAATGCATCCTTATGCTAGCACCACGAAACATTACGCGATTTGGCATATTTCAAAAATAGTTTTTTTCCTCAATGGTGGTGATTTTACGACATCTGCGTCGCTTTGCGGCAGAAAGCACTGTAGTAGTTGAAGTAAGAGAGATGTGCCGGCGCACTACTGACAAGTACAATGGACTTGATTCAGGGGCGTGGGGCGTGACACAAGCCTCCACCATCAGATCTCTACACAAAACTGGCGTGTTAGGGGAGGTAAAAGGTGCTAAAAGTAAAACCGGAAACGAACCGTTTTTCGACTGCGATCACAATCTTCCGCGTGAACGTACGAGACCACACTACAAGTGCAGAAGCCTACCTGCGCGCACAGTTCTGGTGTACATGACCGGTCCGAGCGACCGGTCTGGTGCGAAAATAGCAACAATGGCGCCGCTGGTGCGTTTAACCTAGGTACAGGGCGAGCTATACCAACTCAGCGATACTAATGTTATTTATGTGACTTAAATGGTTTACACATCCAACTATCAACTATCATTACTTTCTGATCATACCTCGCAGTTTTGCGCCCCCCCCCCCCCCCCCCCACCCTTATCATTACTTTCTGATCATACCTCGTAATTTAGTTATGGAAGAGCCCGAAAGAGGCACACTAGTACTCGGTTACTCACGCGTGAAACCGTCTGAGAAACTTGACAAGACTTAACAAAATATTTTAAATGTGAACTGGTCTGTGATTTGAACCTTATTGCTTTAGGCTGTAACTTATCCAAAATCACAGACCAGCACACAAATAGATTCAATCAGATAAAAACGACTCATGCGGCAAAGGGTGCGATCAGTAACACTCAAAATCAACAGAATATGCCCGAATATGCAACCGTGTTATATAAAGTAAATAAACATAGAAACGCAAATACGCGCAAACGCCCCAGTATGCACTTATTGCTTCAAAGATTGACGTCAATAACAAATCTTGGCCACGTGATTAACTGTTGGGGCACTGACTGAGTGCAGACGTACTTTCAGTGACCTTACAAATGCCAGGACCAGGGCCTTAAACCATAGCGGCCCGACGAGTGGTGCTTTGACTAACTGCAAATCCGTTGCGCCACCGCGTGCGCGCGGCCACCGCGTAATTAGCTCAAGTCAGAATACAAGGGAGGAAACGAAAGGCACGCGAAGCGGCGAAGCACTGTGATTCCAGAGCAGTTTTCAACCCTCAAAGCAACATCCGCCGGCAGAAAACAATGGATGCACAGCAGTGCACAGTGGCCTCTTTCACGGCACTCTATTAAAGGGTTTAACGTTAGTCTAGATGTTGAGAAGGAGGTCCGGGATACTTCCGGCCACAGCTAGAATTTTGCGCGTGTGCTTCGTTTCCTCCCTTATATTCTGACTTCAGCTATTTACGCGGTGGGCCGCGCGCACGCGGTGGCGCAGCGGATTTGCATTTAGTTAAAGCACCACTCGTCAGGCCCCTATGTCTTAAACCCTTTCAATGACAAAAACAGTTGTCCGCACCACCACCCAACTGTACGAGGTGCAAGTCATGCGCACATTGCACAATTTCTGCCGTTACATAGTAAAAGCCCACATGTTCAACTTTTGGGAACGCGAGAATTTCTTTGTATAACAGTGAAAATCTCGCTTTTATCAAAAACGGACATACTGGTTTTTGCCATGTAACAGCAGACTGAAGTTATGTAAGCCCCTGCTCCTAAGAAGGCTGGGTTCTTTGACGCTTAACCCTTTTAGCCCCGGATCCCTACAGCAGGAGATGGATTGACCGTGATAATTCAAGGGTAGTGCCAGATTAGCTTGGCGCCTTCAGGCGCCAAGCTAAGTCTGGCGCTACCCTTGAATTATCATGGTCAAGCCATCTCCTGCAACTGGTACATGGTCTTTAGGCAACACCTCCAAAATTTGAGAAGTGGGACCTTGGGGCTAAAAGGGTTAACTGACAATGACTTCGGAAACAAACTGTGGGCCCTGGCGCTGAAGTGGTTGAATATTAAACTGTCATGTTTTGTGTCTGATCGAATTTCGCGTAGAGAATATTGAAATTGGTACTGGCTGTGAATGAGCAAATACTGAGAAGTGCATCTCTAAATCAAACTGCCTTATCTTGCGCAATACTGTTCCTTGTGAGTAACATACGTGCAGTTCGATCGAAAGTGGTGAAATACTAATAAACTAAACGACAGCACAGCACGGTAGTGAAAATGCAATACAATAAACTGAAAAAATTAAAAGAAAAAAACAACACCTGACTAATTAGTTAAAAACCTACCTTCGTTAACGTCCAAATAGCGACAAAGCCATACTCCGTCATGGCGCACCTGTGCATCTTTTAAAACAGAAGGAAAAAAAGAGACAGTGAACGTAAGAGTGATTGATAATACCAACTGGTCCTGCAAGATAATGGAATCGCGCGCAAGAAAAAAAGCGCACGAAGACCCAAACTTGTACATCAAAATTAAAGTTTTATGCGACTCATCCTTCAACAGACCACTCTGCAATTCATTTACTATAAGACCATTTTGTTTTATTGTATATACATTTAAACAAAAAAAAACACACAGTAAGAACGGCAAAGCCTTAATGGCTCACGTGTATGATGATCCACATAATAAGTCTGACCTTTGTGACCTTGACCTTTCCCATAGGTCACTGATACAAGCAAGTAAGCAAGTGTCTTAATATAAAGTCCTTGTACCAGTAAAAATCCACGTTTTCTTAAAATCTATGAACTTTTTGCAAATTTGTAAACCCTGTGACCTTTAACCTTCGCAAGGGGTCAACTAAATTAGTATGCATAGTAAGGTCTTATCATCAGCAACCTTTGTGCCAAGTTTGGTTAAAAAGTCTGCAAAAATACTGATGAAAACTAAAATTCTACAAAACAGTTGGCATTTTTCACACATTTTTGAACCCTTGTGACCCTTGGCCTTTTTGATGGGGTATCCAAATTTGTATGCACTGAAAAGTCTTACCATTAGGTATCGCTGTACCAATTTTGGGCTTGAAGTTGAAAATAGTATTTGAGAAAAATTAACGTTTGTCCGAATATGATGGCTAATTTTGAACTACATCTGCCCCCCCCCCCCCCCCCCCCCCCCCCCTTGCCAGCAAACATCCTTGGCCCAAGTTAATAGTCTCCGAGAAAATGCCAACGTTAAAGTTTACCACAGACGGACGACGAACGGACGACCACTAACTCAGAACATAGACTCATTTTTGCTTCGCACATGAGCCAAAAAGTAAAATCGCATCTGTTGAGCCAAACACATCTGCCCCGTGAAGGCAAAAGACAGTAAGTCCATTTTTGTGTAAAGGGAGCGTGTCAATGTATTACAATGAAAATCTCACTTATCGCAAAATTGCCTTACTGCCTTTTGTCTACACACGGCAGACATCTGTTACAGTTTAATTAATGCCTGACCCCTATATCTTGGAAATGGCCACAAATTTATCCAGCAAGAGTGGCAACACCCTTAAGGCTCACGTGCATGAATCAGCCAGTTCAAACGTAAACAGATGGTTGGTTTTGTACCTGCAAAATCCATATTTTCTCAAAATGTATGTATTTTTCACTTTTGTTTTTGTCAATCTCCCGTGACCCTTGACCTGTGCGAATAGTAAACCAAATTAGTATACATAGAAAGGTCTTATCAGCCACCTTTCTGCCAAATCTGGTTGAAAAGCTTAATTTGCAAGTGCTGATAAAAGCTAAATTTCTGGGTTTTTTTCACAACATTTGCCAATCTCGCGTGACCCTTGACTTTCCCAGGTTCATCCATACGAAGGTCTTACCATCAGGTATCTCTGGACCAAGTTTGGGTTTGAAGTTGTAAATATTATTCGAGCAAAAACAATTTTAGTCAAGAAATATCTATTTGTGACCTATTTCCTGATCTCTTGTGACCCTTGACCTTTCCGAGGGGTCATCCAAATTAGTATGTATAGGAAGGTCTTTACCAACAGGTATCTCTGTACCAAGTTTGAGTTTGAAGTTGTGAATAGTACTTGAAATTTCTTTTTCTTCTCAAAATATGGCTATTTGGGATATATTTCCTGATCCCCTTTGACCTTGACCTTTGAGAGAGGTAAATAAAATTGGTATTTTTAGAAAGTTCTTACCCACAAAGTATAAGTGGGCGTAGTTTGAAGACTGTGGCTTGAATAGTCTCTGAGAAAATGCCAACGTTAAAGTTTACCACGGACGACGGATGACGCCGGACGGACGACCAGTGGCCCAAACATAGACTCACTTTTGCTTCGCACGTGAGCCAAAAACGAAACCCAAATAACAATTTTATTTTTATATTTCAATCCAGTAAATAAGCTATATAGAGCACTAACACAAGGATTTTGCCTACTCTATTTTCAACACGAACACAACCGCCAACACAACATTTCATTTCTAAATTCAATCAAACGCACCCACAAAAGGGCAGGAGCACAAGAAATTACTTTGCTGTCTGGCGTTCAGCCACATCCCTTTTTTTAATCACTCCTGCGACAACTTCCACCCATCTGCAAGAAGTATAGATCCTCATGAGTCCGCACGACTGCGAGGGCTCAATCAAATCCTTTGCTTTTTGCCAGTCTGTGCTTGTATCCGTTTTCATCAGAAGAAAATCAGCAAGCGTTTAACCTAAAATGCAAAATGTCGGTCAGTATGATTCTATATAGAGTTTCATGTCAACAGTAATTTGTGCATTTTCTGAAAGAGTGAAAGTGTTCTGCTAATGGACAGAAAATGGCCGCAGCATTTTTAAGAACGCATAAAAATGTGCTCACTCAAAGGGAAAACAGATTAAGGAGAAGAAGAAAAATTAAGAAAGGAGGGACTAAAAGGAGATGTAGAAGCGAGGAAGAAAAACCCTTGTATTAAAAAAATTGCTTCATAGTGTGATGTATCACGATGGTGTTTGCATGTAACCTCGTAACTAACAATTGTGTGTTAACAAAATGCTTACATTTTGGTCAGAATATGTGTTCTGAGGCTTTCGGCTTCTGAAGGCCGTTATAAGTATTTCCTGTTAAACTACAGTTTCCAGATTTCGTAAGAAAATGGGGGAAACAAGAATGGCCTATGGATCACGTGTATAACCTATTCACATAACAAGTCTGCATTTGTAACCTTGACGTTTCTGACAGGCCAATGGAAAGTTTAAGTGTCTTAAAGATAAGTAATGGGTTGACTTTTGCACCAGTGTAATTTATGTTTTCTCAAAATTCTGGGGCGGATCAGTTACCAACGTTTTGTTTGGGACCTTCAACCTGATACAAAAGACCTCCCCGACGCTAGACCTTGCTTCCAGGGGCCGAAAAATCGAAATGCGGGTGTGTGTGTGTGTGTGTGTGTGTGTGTGTGTGTGTGTGTGTGTGTGTGTGTGTGTGTGTGTGTGTGTGTGCGTGTGCGGGGGGGGGGGGGGGGGGTCCAAACACCCCCAAAAGGGACTTTGTTATAGCATTTAAAAGAATTTTGGGTCTGAGGGGGTGAGGGGAGGGGCGGGGGGGGGGGGGCGTATCCGGGGGGGGGGGGGGTCCGGAACCCCTGTAACCTCCCCCCAGATCCGGCCCTGAAATTAAGCATTTTTTACATATCTGTCAACCCTCTGTAACCCTTGACCTTCGCAAGGGGTCAACTAAATTAGTATGCAAAGAAAGGTTTTGACATCGGCTATCGTTAAGCCATTTTTACACGTTTTATCAACTCCCCCGTGACTAATGACCTTTCCGAGGGGTCATCCAAATTAGAATCCACAGAAAGGTACTACCATCAGGTATCTATGTACTAAGTCTGGGTTTGAAGTTGAAAAGAAAATTAGAGAATAGAACAATCTGAGTGAAACTATGGCTATTTTAAAACCTATTTCTTGTGACCCTTGACCTTTCCAAGGGTTCAACCAAATTAGTATGCATAGAAAGGTCTTACCATCAGGTATCTCTGTACCAGGTTTGGGTTTGAAGTTGAAAACAGTATTTGAGAAAAGACAATTTTTGTGTTCTTTACCTATTTCGTGTCCTCTTCTGACCTATCCCCCAGCTCATTAAAATTAGTACGCATAAAATGGTCTTACCTTCAGGTACCTCTGTACAATGTTTGGGTATGAAATTGAACAAAGTATCTGGGACCAGATGATTTTTGTAATTAAAAAAATGGCCATTGTGGACCTATTTTTGGATACCCTCTGACCTTGACCTTTTAGAGAGTGTTCACTAAAGTTGGTATGCATAGAAAGGTCCTGTGAAAAAGTATCTTTGGGCCAAGCTTGAAGACTGTGGCTTAAATATCTCTGAGAAAATGCCAACGTTAAAGTTTACCACGGGCGACGGCAGACGGACGACAGACAGACAACCACTGGCCCATTACATAAAATCACTTTTGCTATCGCACGTGAGCCAAAAATCAAAGGAGGCAAAAGCATCAAAACTATGATTTCGCCCCCAAATTGTCACTTACGAGGTTGCATGCAAACACCATCGATTAGCTAGAAGAATATTTCTTTGTCTGAGTAATTCACACAGTACAACTTGTCATGGTAACGAAAAATGCATGAACAGTTCATGCTTAACTCAATCAGCCCGGCGCACGTGTTTCCCAAATTTTGGAGGCGTCATCTAACGACTATGCACCACTTGCAGGAGATGGATCGACCATGATAATTCAAGGGCATTGCCAGATTAGCTTGGCGCCGACAGGCGCCAAGCTAATCTGGCACTACCCTTGAATTATCATGGTCGACCCATCTCCTGCTGTATTGCGTCAGGGCTGAATGGGTTAAGCGAGCCCTATCTCATCCCAACACACTCCAGTGACCATAACTGAATCTATTTGCAAAAGACACAGATCCTCATGCGCCCCCCGCACATGTAGTGGGGACTCATAAAAAGCTATGTCTCTTGCCCTCGCCATTAATACTTGTGTTTTCCGCGCCATCAGCGACTAGATCATTTCAGCAATGGAGCAGATGGGTTTCATGTGGTTTCAGAGGTAAAACTCGTATACCACCAGCAAAGATTTATCTTATTTGCCCCGACCTGTTCTTTGCCAGCGTCATTTTGAAGACAGGCAGATGTCCAATGATGTAGATGAAGGGTGGTTGCTTACTGGGAGCTCTCCTTGAACTGAGAAATAACGCGAGTTTGCCTAGGCCCGACTGAACTGAACTGAAGCAGCTACTGATCAGCAGCCACCTCTGAGCTTCCAAGGTCGACACATCTACTGCGATTTGCCAGTTAGTAAGGAAATCGCTCTCGATTCTAATATACTGACATGATCTCGACATTGTGTCACTTGGCCCTGAAAATGAGAGCGTTAGTTACCAAAGCGTAGCGCCCCTATCGGTGCACGTTTACAAGAGTTCTGTGAAGGTACAGATAAAACACACTCGTTGTCTTTCCTCTTTCTCTGCCGCTAGATGCACAGACTCTCGTGTGCCCTTGGAGTCGCGGCAGAGGCACATGAGAGTCTATGCCTCTTGCTTCCAGATGTCGAATCCATTGGACTCCACAGAATTTGATAGTCAGTGTGGGTTTAGCTGGCACGATATAACAGCACAACCACGGGGTGCATATTAGCCTAGGCAAGTCGGAGAAAGTAGTAACCTGTGTGCGGAGAAATCTAATGAATGCGAGAAAGCGATACTGAATTATATATCTTATTTCTTTCACTTTAGTGTTCATTTACGAGTATACGTCAACGCCTAAAACGATACTCTGTACCAAAAGAAGGCCTATCAAAAGTCGCCGTCTTCATCATCAGCTTATGTACACGCACGCACGCCGCACTGACGAACACAGAGAGAGCCGAGAGAGAGAGAGAGAGAGAGAGAGAGAGAGATGCGGCCAATAGTCATTCAGCCCTAACGCACTACAGCAGGAGATGGGTCGACCATGATAATTCAAGGGTGGGGTTAGATTAGCTAGGCGCCTGTCGGCGCCAAGCTAATCTGGCACTACGCCTTGAATTATCATGGACGATTCATCTCCTGCATCAGGTGCATTGTCGTTAGATGACACCTCCATATTAATTTGGGAAATACGTGCGTCGGGCTGAATGAGTTAAGTGCATTCATTTACGACGACTGAATATGGCGATGGGGTATGCGCCTAAGTTTCCTGGATGACTCCCATCCGCGGACACTTCATTCATGCAAACTGTCACTTTATATATATCAGTCTAATGATCCATTATTATATCTGTAATACGTTGTTTGGTTATTTACCGAATTGTCAGAATGACCAGAACGGATGGAATGACTTGTTAATCGATCGACTAATCAACGAATCAAGTAGTCTGCTGTCTGATGGAACGGGCTGACGGACTAATTACTGATGGATCAATTATCTGACAGACTTAATTACTGACCATTCTGTTAAATGTGTGACCATTAGGCTAGGTAGAGAAGGCTGAGTGACATCTGCGTGGATGGACACACTAACAAAGCCACCGTTTTAACGCTTTTTTTCGCTCATTTTGACTAGTGTCCATTTTAGGAAGAGGCGAGTTTAAAATAGTACCCCCACTAATCTCTCATCTATGTTCTTTAGGCTGATATTTGGGTGTGTGTGTGTGTATGTGTGCGTGTGTATGTGTGCGTGTGTATGTGCGCGCGCGCCATTGTGTGCGTGCGTGCGTGCGTGCGTGTGTGTGGTGTGTGTGTGTGTTACGTGGTGAATGGTAGTCGTAGTATGATACAATCACATCAGACGCACGCACGTAGGATTCTTGTAAAGAAACTTCATTCAGCTGCAGCTCGTCACATGTGGCACAAGGTTGTAGACCACACTGGAGTAACAGTTCCAACAACATTTATTTGCAGCGATGCAATCTCAGCACAATGCATCCTCAAATGCACCGACACTGATACACTGTCTCCTTTACAATGCATCAACACGTTTGACACACTGCGTCTCTCATACAATGTACACACATATTTCCTAACACGCTCTGTTATACTATTACAGATTTCCAGAACAATCCTGCAAATTCACACAACACAACCAATTAGAAAAGAAAACTTATTAATTATTCATTAAAAAGAATACTCTAGAATTAACTACAGCGGCTTTCGACTAACATATAGGCGCATTCGATACAATTTTACGAAATGTAGCCAACAACTTTCATATGAGGTCACTAGAATAATCGCGCCTTTTCTAGAACGTTCTAGGTCAAACGAGGTTGGACTACAGCAACAATGTAACGAAACCGGTCATTTTAGCTACACAACAGAAATCGTTCGCAATTCTCCAAGCAAAAGAAAATGAATCCTACTAAAAAGGTACGTAATTCTTATCCAAAACAACTCAATTGAATATCGGATCTTTCCTAGGATCAACATACACATGCTCTCAAAAGAACAACACAACCACAAACGCGACAGTGTGTGTGTGTGTGTGTGTGTGTGTGTGGGAGGGGGGGGGGGGGGGGAGGAGGGGGCCGAAAAAAGGTCTAGTCTCGAAAAGGGATCATGCTATTTGTAAATACTGACCCTGCCATTCACCAAACACCCTTGTAACTGGAATTTGTATTTTCCTCCTTTCTGAGACCCAGGTGTCAGATTCTGACATGCGGACGTAAAAGTGCTCTGTTCTTCTTTCGTTTCCCCATGGTCGTGTGTTCCTTCTCAGTTTACCTACTCAACGCCCACGCGTAGTCGGACGAAAAAAAATCGGCAAAATCTATGACGCAGTGGACACCAGAATGCAAGAGGTACAGATCCTCATGAGCCCCCACAAATTGCGGGGGCACATGAGGATCT
Source organism: Semisulcospira habei (assembly GCA_036245525.1). Lineage (NCBI taxonomy): Eukaryota > Metazoa > Mollusca > Gastropoda > Semisulcospiridae > Semisulcospira > Semisulcospira habei. Next base: position 220,877,955 of record BTPG01000001.1, on the reverse strand, counting down.
ATATCTCTTGCCGATTTGTATTATTTCAATCTTCCTCCCTTCTTTTTTTTCCGGCCCTTTTTATGAATGTCTTCATAAATTAGTTTGTGCTATCCACCGCCTACTGCCACTTCTCAGACTGTTCTACATACAGACATACACCAACTATATAGAAGGATGCTGAATGATCCTCGCTTATGAGGCGAGAAGCGGATAAATATGGCAAGCCAGAGAACTTCATAGCCCTAACACCCTGCGGGGGGCTCACCAGGATAGATCTGTTTCCTCTTGCAGGTCGGTGCTGATGGCTATAGCCGGTACATGGCAAACTCAGAAAGTTCCTGGATCGGTTCTGGACAGCGGCAAATATTTGGCCAGATGGTTAGAGTGGGATCATGGTTGGTCGGAAACCAGAATAATCTGATGCAAAAGTAGTTGCCTCTGACATAAATATGTGCTAGCGTACGATTGTAGACCATACGGCTCTAAGCTGTTTCTAAAATCAGTCACAGACCAGCAAACAAATGGCACAGCACAAGCACATTGAAGAATGTGCACACACCCCTCTCCAATCTCCCTGTGATGCCTTAACTCATTCGAGACGTGCCGCCTCCGGAAACGCGGCTTATGCCGCGTATCCAGAGGCAGCACGTCTCGAATGAGTTAAAAAAAAACTAGTAATGTCGACTCTGCTTCATACTTGTAACAAGGTCGGAGACTCCCCCACAAGTATTTCAGTTTCAGAGGTCTAGACAATGCTTTTTCTATGAAAATTAATTCACTTATAACAAACTTCGGATAACTACATGAACAAAATTGTTTCAGTCTCCCCAAGCACTTTGATATCGGGCAAAATTTACTGTATTAGGAACTGCTGGCACTAGTACAGTGCTCATAATTTTTCCACACAATGGGTACTTTCCGTCGCATAGGCCTACCATGGTTTCAAACGTGACCAAACGTCCGAGAAATTGCCGGTTGGGAACAGGACTGATATCGTGTCTATCTAACACTATCTCAGACGCAAGTTCATGTAAAACATGGATATCTATTAAATTCGGCGAGCATCAATGACCTGAAAATTTGTGTTTTGGAAGTAGAAGCGCACCATGTTTGTTCTAATTTTAAAAAAAAAATCAAATTTGGCATAAAGGTAGCTGGTGATAACACCTTTATATGCATACTAATTTAGTCGATCCTTCACAAAGGTCAAGGGTCACGGAGGGTTTACAAATGTATGCATACATCTTGATTAAGACACTTAAACGCTTGCTCATTCAGTGACCTGTATAATGTGGCGGTTTGGTCGGACACATGAGTCTTTAGGGCTTTGTCTTTCTTGTTTTTAATTTGTTTCTATTACCTATCAGCTTCATTGCGTACAGTTATGTTATGTTGTGCTTGAAAAGTTAGGCTGCATAATCAACATCGTTAGGCAGTGGGAAACATGGATACCATAAAAGGCACTTTGATTCAGACAGAAAAATGCAAAAGGCACATTTTCACACATATCAGAACATGTATTGGTGTAAAGAGGCCCCTATAATGACTTGCATGCACAGAGCGCTATTCACTGACAGACGACTACACATGTCCAACAGACATCTTTACAAATTGACAACATTTCGTCGAGAGACACGAATGTTTATAAAGAAAACTAGGAACAAACAAGAACGGCAAAGTCCTTAAGGCTCATGTGGACGAGCAAGCAGGTTATAAGTCTGACCTTAGCGACCTTCAACTTTCTAAAAGGTCTCTAAAAGTGTTCAGTTATCTTGATACGAGTAGAGAGGTGGCGTTTGCACCAAAGAAGTCTGTTTTTCAAAATGTATGCATTTTCTCATGTTTGTCAAAAGCTCGTGCAAGAGGTCAGCTAAATTGGTATGATTAGAAAGGTCTTATCACCAGCCACCTTTGTGCCAAAATGTCACATTGAAAAGTTTGTAAAAACGCAAATATATAATAACATTCCACAACTGAAATTAGCATTTTATACTCATTTTCTCATATCGTGACCCTTGACCTTTTCGGGCATCCAAATTAGTATGTGTAGAACAGTCTACTGACAGCAATACCTGTACTAAGTTTGGGTTTGAAGCCGTAAATAGTACTTCAGAGGAAAAATGGCCATTTTGTTTCATCTATTTCCTAAACTAGTGTGACCCTCGACCTTCTCAAATGGTCATTCAAATTTGTATGCATAGCAAGGTCTTACCATCATTTGCCTTTATACCAAGTTTGTGTTTCAAGTTGTAAATAGTATAGTGCACAGATAAATCTTTTGTTAAAATATTGCTATTTTGACATATTTCCTAATCCACTGTAGCCTTGAACTTTGACAGAGATCAGCGCAATTGTATGTGTAGACAGATCTTACCACACAGATGATCCGCCTTTGGGCCAAGTCTGAAGACTGTGGCTTAAATAGTCTCCGAGAAAATGCCGACGTTAAAGTTTACCATGGACAATGGCCAACGGTTGTTGTACAATGGCGGACGGTGCATGGGCGGACGAAGTGCGACGACTGCGGACGGCCGACGTTCTTTTTAGTCGGAGCGAGGTTGCCAACAACAGTTCATCTCTGATAGTCAGGTGACCGAGGGCGCCAATGAGAAGGCAATTACACGTCACGGCACGTGCCACGCTCCGCCGCAAGATCTCGGACATCTAATAATGCGCGCCTGCAAGATACCCCGCTGACCTCCCTCTTCTGCCGAAACATATCTCTTTCACTTCCAGCGCTAGTTGCCCACAGGAAAGCCCTCAACTGAGATGAGTATGCAAATTCAAAATTAGGGTTAGAATGAATAAATAGTAATTCTCATGTAGAGAATGCGAGGTTCAGCTTATGAAAAGGTGAACCTCTCATTCTACAAATCAGTGATAATTACGGGTTCATCCATTCGTTCATTCATTCACATTGCGGACGGTGGATAGACTTCTACTGGAGCTACACAATCAGATACTTCATTAGATCACGTATATGGTCCCAAGTCAAAATATGCTGTTCAGACAGTGCCAATTTCAACATCAATTAAATAAAATGTCTTGTGTAACTTCACCATTGCTGCATTGCAGTCGTTCTGTTTGTTAGTTTGTACAACACTACAGAATCACTTGTCTCACTCAGAGGAAATGTTGTTTTTTTTTTTCAACAAAACTTATGTGACGTGTGACACCGTGACGCAATTTCTTTGCAATCTTTTTTGCTAGGCATAAACACTTAGAAAACGATCGTACACTCACCGCCGCAGAACTGAACGTGTAATAAAGCGGCCTTACTGTCCAAGCCAGCTGTTGTGAGGCATTAAATGGTGGTGTTCAAAATATGTCTTGAACACTTCCAACACACCACGTGGCACGCAAATATTACAGTTTCTAAACTTTAACTTTTTCAGTCGCTTTTACTCGTTATCAAGTTACGCCACTCACGTCCAAAGCGCGACATATTAACAGAAAACTCACGGCCAAAGCGCGACATAATAGCAGAAACCTCACGGCCAAAGCGCGACATAATAGCATAAAACTCACGGCCAAAGAGCGACATAATAGCAGAAAACTCACGGCCAAAGCGCGACATAATAGCAGAAACCTCACGGCCAAAGCACGACATAATAGCAGAAACCTCACGTCCAAAGCGCGACATAATAGCAGAAAACTCACGGCCAAAGCGCGACATAATAGCAGAATACTCACGGCCAAAGCGCGACATAATAGCAGAAAACTCACTGCCAAAGCGACATAATAGCAGAAAACTCACGGCCAAAGCACGACATAATAGCAGAAACCTCACGGCCAAAGCGCGACATAATAGCAGAATACTCACGGCCAAAGCGCGACATAATAGCAGAAAACTCACGGCCAAAGCGCGACATAATAGCAGAAAACTCACGGCCAAAGCGCGACATAATAGCAGAAACCTCACGGCCAAAGCGCGACATAATAGCAGAAAACTCAGGGCCAAAGCGCGACATAATAGCAGAAACCTCACGGCCAAAGCGCGACATAATAGCAGAAACCTCAGGGCCAAAGCGCGACATAATAGCAGAAACCTCACGGCCAAAGCGCGACATAATAGCAGAAACCTCACTGCCAAAGCGCGACATAATAGCAGAAACCTCACGGCCAAAGCGCGACATAATAGCAGAAACCTCACGGCCAAAGCGCAACATAATAGCAGAAACCTCACGGCCAAAGCGAGACATGATAGCAGAAACCTCACGGCCAAAGCGCGACATAATAGCAGAAAACTCACGGCCAAAGCGCGACATAATAGCAGAAAACTCACGGCCAAAGCGCGACATAATAGCAGAAAACTCACGGCCAAAGCGCGACATAATAGCAGAAACCTCACGACCAAAGCGCGATATAATAGCAGAAAACTCACGGCCAAAGCGCGACATAATAGCAGAAACCTCACGGCCAAAGCGCGACATAATAGCAGAAACCTCACGTCCAAAGCGCGACATAACAGCAGAAAACTCACGGCCAAAGCGCGACATAATAGCAGAAACCTCACTGCCAAAGCGCAACATAATAGCATAAAACTCACGGCCAAAGCGCGACATAATAGCAGAAACCTCACGGCCAAAGCGCGACATAATAGCAGAAACCTCACGGCCAAAGCGCGACATAATAGCAGAAAACTCACGGCCAAAGCGCGACATAATAGTAGAAAACTCAGGTCCAAAGCGCGACATAATAGTAGAAGACTCAGGTCCAAAGCGCGACATAATAGCAGAAACCTCATGGCCAAAGCGCGACATAATAGCAGAAACCTAACGGCCAAAGCGCGACATAATAGCAGAAAACTCACGGCCAAAGCGCAACATA